>CM056590.1:5000-605000 GCA_029721435.1 Gymnothorax reevesii | reverse complement strand
ATGCGACCAATGTTTTTATAGTAACTAAAACTAAGTAACCATCAAGGGGAATACGCTGCGCTGACAATCCGTGCTCAGTGGAACACGAAGTTGCCTGCAAGACAGGGCATAATCGCGTTACTTTCTCTTGCAGCCTGGCATCTGTTTTTTGGGATTCAGGACTCCTGTGGATGAATTGGCTTGGGTTCAAAAGGGGAATCTCCAGGAGAGGACACACAGGGGGAATCCCCAGGAGAGGACACACAGGGGGAATCCCCCGGAGATGCATACAGGGGGAATCCCCAGGAGAGGACATACAGGGGGATTCCCCTTGTATGTCTATATTATAATAGTGTCACTCACGTTATGCTGTAGATACGCGCCCAGCGGAGTCTACCACTGATTGGCCGGATACAGTCGCCTGCAAGACGTAGCAAAATAGCGGCGCTCACGCTATGCTGCAGATACGTGCCCGATGGAATCTAGCACTCATGACCAAGGTGTCACACAAGAAGCATGTCATGATAGGTATAAGCAAAGAGCTCTCTCAAGACCTCACCGGTGACCTGAAAAAACTGAGTGAATTTATCAGTGGCATGGGCGTAAAAATGCGTATGGACGCTATGGACGTGTCCATACTGTGATGTGAATAGAGGCCACTAGATGGCAGCATTTACCTTTCTTTTATTGAGCTCAGACTGGAGCTAGGTTTAGACATGTCCTGGACATGTCTGGGGCAAGTCCCCGAAAATAAAAAAAAAGGTCTAAATGTGGGTGGGGTCTGCAAAAGAGTATATAAGGAAAAGAATTGAGACAGTAAAGTAGTGGGAGAAATTGCTTGAAGAAGGATACATGTGACCAGACCTGTCATTCTGTTCAAGACCTGAGAAGTTTCTTTTGTGGATTTTTACCTGTGTTTGAGCATTTTCCTCACCCAGGACATCACCAAGCCACCCCACCAAAACAAGGGACTGTAAATATTTCTGTTTTTTTTTAATATATTCAATCTTGGTCAGTAGCGTAGTTAGTTGTTTAGTTGTCTTTGTTCATTAATTTTTTTTTTTTAAACTGTGTCTGTCATCCCTTGCTGTTGCTGTTGTGTTGTAAATATTAATAACAAATTGGGGCCATAACAATACCAATATTTTGATGTGTTTAAAATGTCCACCATACCAATTTTGAATAGGTCATTGCACAGCATTCGGGACACAAAAGGTTAATATTCCCCTCCTTAGTTCCGCCTCCCAAAGACGGCGTGTCATTGGTGGGGACAGCCTTGCTATCTGTGATTGGCTCCCCTTTCTGTATCCATCATCATGACTGGGTTGTCATTGGTAAGTTGGTAGGCTACGCGGTGAAAATAAAAAATAACAGCGTAATGTCAGCGTCTCCTGTCGCTGGCTCGGGGGAATCATGTCTGACTCGGGCAGGAAAAGAAAAAAGGCGGACAATTGACATTATTTCACCCAGTCAATGGTAAGTTACTCACACAAAATAGTCTTGTAAAAACCTGTTTAGACAGCGACGCATTTTCTCTTCCAAGCGCTCGATTTCATTGTTTTTCCAGTAGCACAACATAAACCTCAACATGCAGTAGCCTTATAACTTCCGTGCTTCCCATTCCCATGCTTGTCGTTTTGGAGGGGGGGGTGCGTTGCAGTCTGACACGGATTCTACTGAAACAGATTAACCATGCTAAAAGTCTCGTAGAGTGGAGTGCAATAGGAACAGAAAATCTTTACATAATTTTTTGAATCCGCTCATCTTTAGCCCTTTTGGACGAGAGAACAGAACAGAACGTGAGAGGGGTAGATCTTCACGCACGCACTGTTGTGAGTTGTGACAGTTGTCACGTGACCGCCATCTCCGCAATGCATGTTGATGCATCTGAATGCATTTTTACCCCACGTCCCTCCATAAAACTAGTCCCGTCCTAATAGGGCTTTAGATGGAATGGTTAGATTAATAATAATATAGAAGAACAATGTATTTTTAATGCAATAAACAGCCAGCATAAAATGTATTATTATTATTATGCAACAAGAGACAAAAATAGGTAGTGTTTATTGATCATAAATTTTGTTTTACAGCCACAACACAGCAGCTCTGCAGATCAGTCTCCATTAGGCAGACAGGTATATTTCATGTGGAAATTAAGCAACACACTGTATTGCTGATTGATGAGGCTGTATTTTGAGTAGGTTAAGTCATGACATAATTTGCCTCCCTATGTCCCCACCAATGTCAACACCATTATTACGCCCTTGATCAGTGGCAAGTATTCTAGCAACTGAACAAAATCTTTTCGATTCTGGACTTTTCTTAACCGGAAAAAAAAAAAAAAAAACTAATAGCTGGTGTTTTAAGATTCTCACCACTCTTAATTGCTGCAAATGAGATTCAAACTCAGTTTCTCTCAAAAGTGACACATGTACTAGGAGGGTATGTGAGGTATCGATCTGGAACCAAATGCGAGGATACCGGATTGCAAAAAATGCTTTATTGAATAAGGGGGATAACCCCCGCAGACAACAGGCAACAGTACTGAGTCCGTAATCCAAAGCTCGAATTCCAATGGTACAGAGCAGAGTTTGTAACCAGGGCACCAATCACAAAAATTGTAGTCAGGCAAAACAGATCCGGTACACAGGCGTAGGTTTGTGGGAGAAGCAAACTCATAAGCCAAGAGACAGTCCGAATCGTAAACAGGGCAGCAATCCACAAAATCAAGGTCGGGCAGAAAGGTCAAAAATACACAGATGCAACGATATCCAAAAAGGGCAAACCAAGAATCAGTAGTCGGGCAATCCAGTTAGAAAGATAAATCACAATGAGTCAAGGCGGAATACAAACGTGGCACGAGAAACAAGGAAGAACGATCTGTCATGGAAGTGCTTGAAAAGACATCTTACACTCAACAAAAATATAAACGCAACACTTTTGTTTTGCTCCCATTTGTCATGAGATGGACTCAAAGATCTAAAATTCATTTCAGATACACAATGATTAGTGCACAGGTGTACCCTAGACTGTCCACAATAAAAGGCCACTCTGAAATGTGCAGTTTTGTCTCACAGCAAAATGCCACAGATGGCGCAAGCATTGAGGGAGCGTGCAATTGGCATGCTGACAGCAGGAATGTCAACCAGATCTGTTGCTCGGGCATTGAATGTTCATTTCTCCACCATAAGCCGTCTCCAAAGGCGTTTCAGAGATTATGGCAGTACATCCAACCGGCCTCACAACCGCAGATCACGTGTAACCACACCAGCCCAGGACCTCCACATCCAGCAGGTTCACCTCCAAGATCGTCTGAGACCAGCTACTCAGACAGCTGCTGAAACAATTGGTTTGCATGACCAAAGAATTTCTGCACAAACTGTCAGAAATTGTCTGGGGAAGCTCAACTGCATGCTCGTCGTCCTCATCGGGGTCTTAACCTGACTCCAGATCGTTGCCGTAACAGACTTGAGTGGGCAAATGCTCACATTCAATGGCGTCTGGCACGTTGGAGAGGTGTTCTCTTCACGGATGAATCTCGGTTTACATTGTTCAGGGCAGATGGCAGACAGCGTGTGTGGCATCGTGTAGGTGAGCGCTTTGCTGATGTCAATGTTGTGGATCGAGTGGCCCATGGTGGTGGTGGGGTTATGGTATGGGCAGGCATCTGTTATGGACGTAGAACACTGTGCATTCAAAATGCCATCAATAAAATGCACCTGAGATGCCGTGATGAGATCCTGAGGCCCATTGTTGTGCCATACATCCATGAACATCACCTCATGTTTCAGCAAGATAATGCACGGCCCCATGTTGCAAGGATCTACACAATTCTTGGAAGCTGAAAATGTCCCAGTTCTTGCATGGCCAGCATACTCACCGGACATGTCACCCATTGAGAATGTTTGGGATGTGCTTGACCGGCGTATACGACAGTGCGTACCAGTTCCCACTAATATCCAGCAACTTTGCACAGCCATTGAAGAGGAGTGGATCAACATTCCACAGGCCACAATTGACAATTTGATAAACTCTATGCGGAGAAGATGTGTTGCACTGCATGAGGCAAATGGTGGTCACACCAGATACTGACTGGTTCTGAGTCCCCAGACCCCCAATAAAGCAAAAACTGCACATTTCAGGGTGGCCTTTTATTGTGGACAGTCTAAGGTACACCTGTGCACTAATCATGGTGTCTGATGAGCATCTTGATGTGGCACACCTGTGAGGTGGGATGGATTGTCTCAGCAAAGCAAAAGTGCTCACTATCACACATTTAGACAGATTTGTGAAAAAGGTTTGAGAGAAATGGTAATATTGTGTATCTGGAATGAATTTTAGATCTTTGAGTCCATCTCATGACAAATGGGAGCAAAAACAAAAGTGTTGCGTTTATATTTTTGATGAGTGTATATACACATTCGGGGTGAACACATGACAAGGGCGAACAGGTGCGATCAATGAAACAATAATCAGGATTGACACATGGGGAATAATCTAATTACATGAATTTTGTAAATGCCAAAACGCAGACAGGGATCACAAGACATTCCTATGAACAAACAACAGCTCCGGTTAGGGAGTACTAAATTTGCATAGTGTAAAGAAAAGGAAAGCATGAGATATAAGTGGAAATACACAGATGTCGTAACAGAGATAGGCAAGAGGGCGGAGATTAGAATTGGGCGATTGCTGAGAGATCGTTAGTCAATTTAGTACGTGCAGCTATACAATCCCGAGTGCAAGCTAGTAAGTTAGTAAAAAATATACATGTTAATAAGTGTTTGTAATTATCGAAAACAATAAACTGTTAGTACTGTTAGTAGATAGCAAAAGGAGAGAGGAAGGAAGAACACGAGATATGAAGGAAGATTGAAATCCCAGAAACCAGTAAATCACCCAAATGCGTGGCTCGTAAGACTAAACGGTGAGCAAAGACCTACACAAGACAAGACGGGGTAGACGTAGTGCAAGGCATGGCATGGCATGGAAGAAATATATACAAGGCGAGAGCAGGAAACATGGCATGATAACTGTTGCATGAAACATAATAAAACAAGAAATCTAAATTACCAAAACACAATACGTAATCAAAGAATAGTCAGACATATGCAATGGTCACTTAACACGATAATCAAACCATGGCAAAGCACAGAACTTAAACATGGCATGGGCTAAAATGGGAAAGCAGAAACATGACATGAGCAGGCAAGATCATAACAGGCTAAACACAGGAGTAAATAGAATAATCAGAGGAGTTGTCCAAGAGCCAAGGATCACTTGTGGAGAGCTTCAGAAAGACCTGGAATTAGCAGGTATTGTTTCAAAGAAAACAATAATGCAGTAAACCACCATGGCCTCTATGCACGCTCACCGCGCAAGACTCCACTGCTGAAGAGAAAGCATGTTAATTTAAAGTTTGCTCCACAACATTTGGATAAGCCTATGAAATACTGGGAGAATATAGTCAGGTCACATGAGACCAAATTGAACTTTTTAGATGTCATAGCACACACCAAGTTTGGAGGAAAAATAGCACTGTACATCACACCATACCTAAGGTCCTAGCCAGAAATTTTATTGAACGTACTGGAGCGATACTTCTCGTGAAGTCACGAACCTGTTCACGTGCGTTTGTTGAGAACCGTGGTTGTGAAAAAGCCACAACATGACAGTTGATTTTATAGGTGAAGTAAAGTTGTCTTCCACTTTTTGTCATAATGCCAGTCAGTTGCAGCGTTATTAACTGCGCAAACCGTTTCGTAAAGGGTTCAGGAATATGTCCTTTGTTCCTGATCTGTTGTGATTCTGGTTCTGCCTTGCCATGTCTTTGTCCTGACTGTCATAAGTGTTTTTTGATCCTTGCCATGTCTGACTATTCTTTAGAAATATGTATTGTGATTTGGTTGCTTATTTGTTCATGCATTGTCTTACTATTGGTTTTCCATGTTATACTGATTGCCATAGTTTTATTCCGGTCCATGTTTTGATTTTTCCATGCATTGCATTTCGTCTCCCCACGTCTGGTCTTGTCTTTTCTCCCAGCCCCAGTAATGCGTGCCACTCCTTCGGGTGATTTAATGGTTTCTGGGTTTGAATCTTCATTCCCCATCTCGTTTACTTCCTTCTCCTTGCTTTTTCTATATTACTGACACATACTAAGAGTTACTAATTTACTAACAGAGACTAACATTGTATATAAGACTAACTTACTAAAGAGCACTCGGGATTGTATAGCTGCACTTACTAATTGATTAACAAGCTCTCAGCACTCGCCCTATTCTAGTCTCCGCCTCTTGTCTCTCCCTAATCTTCGCTGCTGCACTTCAGTGGAATCTCCACACCTTCTTATGCTTTCCTTTCTCTTAGTATCTGTGCTCGGTAGAAATCTTTGACTGGAGCTGTGTTATTGTCTATAGGTTTGTCCCGTGATCCCTGTCCGCGTTTTGGCTTCTGCCAATTTCATGTGATCAGGTTCTCCCTAATGTGTTGCTCCCTTGTATTCAGTCTGCTTCCACCTGTGTTCTGTTATCATGTGACCTCCCTGAAATGTATATTAGGTGTCTCTTCACAGCACTGCCTTGTCAGATCATTCTCTCATGCTTACTTGTGCCACGTTCAATTCACCCTGTTCTCATTGTGATTACCTTTTTGACTGGACCGTCTTGGATTTACGATTTTTGCCGACTCCCAGTACTTCGCCGCCTTCTTGTTTACTTAACCCTTTTTGTCCGACTTTGATTTTTGTGATTGGTGCCCTGGTTACGATTCTGGATTTCGCCCATTGGATTCTGATTTTGGATTCTGGACTCTGTACTGTTGCCAGCTCTGTTGGGGGGTTTCCCCCTTCAGAAATAAAGCCTCCTTTTTGTATTTTACTGGTTCTCGCTTGTGGTCCCTTTCGTAAAACCTCACATGATCGAGAACCAAAAAACTGATGTAATTCGATGCAAGAACTGGATGCCGTCGACCCACTTGCCTGTTTGTACTATTCGCTTTCAGTCAGGTTAATCGCAAGTTATTTTCCATCACTTCTACCATGAAGTTTTGCTACGTTTTTGCATCTTATATGTATGGGTCCCTTGCCATGACCGAATAAGAAGGACAAATACGTCGCCGCGATGTAATGAGAATGTGTAGGGAAGATGATGTATTTACGTCGTTTGCTCATTGGCCCTACGTCGCTGAGACAGCATTTGGTAAAATGCATTTTAACAAATGCCGATGTCTCGGCGACGTAGGGCCAATGAGCAAACGACGAAAATACAGCATCTACAAGGGAATGATCTTTTTGTGTTGGGTAATTCGATGGGTTCCTAACTTTCCAACAGCGAGTATTTAAGTGACAGTTAGGATATTAGTATTGGAAAGAATTCCGTTTTCAACCTTCATCAGTATCGACTAAGATCAATACTTTTTCGGCTTGAATTTTGGGTACCCAGAGAAACATTCGAGGGTGTAAAAACATCCATCGTACATCCAGTCAAGAAAATTTAGAGTTAAATGTCTACTGCAGCTGTAACTGCGGCAGCCTTGTTACCGATGACACGCCAGGTGGCTAGGGAATGCGCAGTATATGCATTTGCGATATTAAATATTAATCATAAATTCCAAACCCCCTTATCATGTATAAAACCCCCCAAAATATATTGGCGCCCCTTTTTAAAATTGTTCTGGTAAACTTACGACTTTGAATTACTTTCATTGATCAATCATGATCAAAAAATGTTGAATTTCTATTCGATGTAGGAAAGTCAAGTGATGATCCAGCCATCCCAGACCCACAGAGGGGTCGCTCCTCCAACCTTTAAGCTCGTAAGGATCCGGAAGCCGACACAGACCTTCGGTTGACTTAACCTAAGAGAATTATCTGCAGGATGCCATACTTCCCCTGTTTTGTTGTATTGATTTACACTTGTTTTTACCAACCACGCTAGTGCGTATGTCTGAATATGATGTCAGTGTTCGTAAACAAGAAGTATCGCACACCGAAGGAGTCAGGAGGCTCTAATAAATTAATTATTAATGCTATGTTCTTATGCATCCGTGAGGTCACAAATTATTTCAGAGGCTGAAAGTTTAATTCTGTCTTCCCTGTAAAGTTAATTTGGGTAAAAGCTGTATATCGGTTAATCTATTTCTCCATGTCATCAAAGCTGTATAATTTTTTTTCCCAAATAAATTTTGTAACATACCTACAGAAAACACTGGCAGCGACAGCAAAAATACAAAAATCACTTAGCACAGAACCCTATAAATAGCTTACCATTTCATGATCATTTAATTGCCTTTTTCACCCGGTCTGAGAGTCCAATTTTGGCCCAGGACCCAATCCCAGCAATACAGATTTTCATCCTTTATCCATGGGTATCGCGCATAATTCCTGGCGTTGAAATGCCTTTCTGAAGCCTTGGTTTTTTGCATCAAATTAAGATCTGATGTAAGTTTTTCCATGCTAATCAACTCTAACTTCTCATTGAATATTAATCTAGAAAATGTTATTCATCAACTTGAAACAATATTCACATCTATCACGAACCAAAAACTCAATTTGACTTGCTAGGTGATTTACCGCCAATTTAAAAAAAAAAATTCGCTAGTTTTTGATTCGCCTGGGGACAGCGGGCGGAACTTGTCATAACGTCAGCGTTAACAAAGCCCTCCCATTTATATGATTGGAAAATTTTACTGTTATTTGAATTTACTATTGCTCTGAGCCGAGCCCTCTGTAAATGCAAAGTGGACCCGCAGAATTTCCTTCCCAGCAGCTGCAGAGGGAGACCAGTCAAAGTAATTAGGCGTGATAGACACGACTTACTTCGACCATGCATAAAGATGAGGAAGAGCTATTAGCGAATGGTATAGGCTACCTACATTCCAAGTTCGCTAGCTATGTCATGGCAAGGTCGCTAAACGCACATTACTAAGGTCTGCACATACTGATTTGGCAGCAAGTTTAACCGGGAAATGTTAATTGATATCTGAAATATACCCATGGCTAAAATGACGAGCTAGCAACAATATTATTTTGTACATATTTTTTTCATCTGTGTGCGACGTGCTTGTAGCTAGTCAATACAAGTAAGGTAGTTGGCATGAATTTACAACATTGCCTGCTGCCAGTAATAAAGCTACCGGACTGTTAAGTCACAATATGAATGTCAATTCCAGTAACCAATGTAACTTTACAGTTATTGACAGTGCAGTATTTCATATCTAATTGGAAGTGCTGGCCAATTACATCTGATGCTTCTCGTGAAGATATCTTAGTCCAGATACTTGTGGCTAATTTGACGCCAGCGAAATGATCAATGTGCAATATCAGTATCTCTGAAGTGCATAGCAACCTAGTTTTCACGATTATTTTAAACTGTGCCAATTGTTAAACGGAAGAGACTGCGAAGTGGCAGAAAAGATTGGGATCCATCAGACAGTTGAATAGACATTTCCTAGAGCTAATTCTAATTCTAGCTAGTTTTAGTCACTTGCTCAAGCAAGATACGCCATCGTTCATGCTTTTCGCTTGCTACTAGGCTCTACTCTGACGACTGCATCATCGTCTTCCGAAGTCTCTGATGTTGATTCATTCGCGGCACTGGCTTCATTTTGGGAACTTGACCCAGGAGGTGGACGAACCAGCGAAGCGTCCATGATTGGCTGTTCGCGCGCTAACGGGTACTGGGCCTAATGTGCTATCCCTTTACAGGTAGGCTACTTGCGACAGCAGCAGCTATACGGGCCCATCTTCAGATATTCAATAAAAATAGGTTCATCGGTACAGTCTGAGGCTATCGGTGTTGTTGCTGATACTGGTACTGGTAACGTACTGGCAGCAATATTTTGCGTATCGGCATGCGACTTTTGCATTCGTCAGCGTACCGGCTCGGTACGCTAAAATGGCCTGGCTAGAACTATGCATACCGACAGTGAAGTTTTGAGGTGAGAACATCATGGTTTGGAGCTGTTTTTCAGCTTATAGAATGGCAGATGTCATATAATTGAAGGAAGGATGAAAGGAGAAATGTACCGAGACATTCTTGATAAGCATCTGCTACCATTTACCAGGATACTGAAGATGAAAGGAGGGTTGACATTTCAGCAACACCATGATCCTAAAAACACAGCCAAGGAAATTTAATTGATTTCAGAGAAAGAAAATAAAGCTGCTAGAATGGCCCAGTTAATCACCCGACTTGAGTCCAGTGGAGGCTTTGCACTGGATGCAGGAACAGTAGTGTAAGTCATGTGATCCTCGAAGAAACCCAGGAAGATGGCTTTGATGGAATGGGAATGCATTGATTAAATAATAATTATTTATACCAAAAAAAAATTATTCCCCCGGTCTGAAAGGTCGCATGTATAACCAAATATTGAACCCCAGTTGCTCAGGTCCAAATGATCCGCCTTATCCACGACACTAGCTCAACAGGCTTTATATTCCCTGGTCAATTTAGCACTTCTATGCACTGTTTTTGAACTTGAGCATATTGGCGCAGATTCTCAGTCTTAAACTGGCTTTGAAAACAATAGTTGTATATTTAGGGGTCAATCTTAGGGAAAATATTAAAAACAAACCATTTAAGCGATTATACTGCTGAGTTCTTTGAGTGCATAGCATAATGGTGCGAGGACTCTCAGATAGACTGGCTAAAACAATAGCAAGCGCAGATTTAACCACAAACTGCTTTTATAACAAAGGTAAGAAAATATTTTTCTGATCTCTCTGGACTGTAAAGTGTATGCCTGCTGTTCTTTGAGTATGGGGTCGGTTTAAAACGACATGGCTTATATCGTTGGATTCTGTGGGCTGTCCTCTTTCATTTGACATATGTTTGTATGCATAGCACATATTCAGTGGAAATGCTACCAATAGAGCACTGATATTATTTCATCCTATGTTTTGCTAGATGCTTATTTACTTGCTTGGCGCTTGATTTGTGCTTAGTTTAGGTAAAAATGGTCATAATAAGCTTTTCTCCAGGTTTCTTCACTTTGACACCGCATGACAAGGTTGCTATCAGGAAACACGCTGTATTTATTTTGCAAATTCACTGCCCCCAGTACCGGAGGCTTTTGGAATTCCACAAAGTTCGCTGTATTTGCAGTCGTAGCTCCGGTGCGCCAAGGATTGTATAAAACATGGACGACGCGTCTCCATTCACTCCCATTCAACAAAAATGAAGCCAAAATATCCTCGATTTGGCCGCTGCCATGTTGCACATTTGGAGCCTGAGTCTGCGCAGTAGTGATCGGGGGTAGAGCCGCGCTATCGAATCCCGCCCACACGCCATCCGAACAGCCCCCCTGAACTTTTCACCTGGTCTGGCAGCTGCGCTATTAACTTAAGTGCCCATATGGCCAGCTCTCACACGGAGACGGTGCAGGAAAGTGAAAGGACCCAACAATTGCCTGCAGCATAAATATTCGGAGGCTCGTTGAAAAGGTAAATGGACTCAATGGCAAAACATTCCCCACCTCACAGTCATCTGTTTCGAAATTAGTTGAAGTACCTAACTGGCTATCTATCTTATAACTGTACCTTGTTTAACTTGCTTTGTATGTAGCTAATTACATTAAGTAACGCTTCAGATTTTTGCAACATCTCGGCCACATAGCTAAGTCCAGTCAATGTTCTCCACGGTCACTTACCCAGTGTTGTGAGTGGCGAGCATATTAACACCGACTTGTTGTATTTTCTAAATGACGTTCCACCGGCAAAGTGCCATTTCGTATGCGCATGAACTAGCTGAGTAATGGGTTGAAATTGTAATTTTTTAATAACCTTTCATTTTTCAACACGTTACAACGCTAGGTCGAGTTTTCAATTAAAATACTCTGTCCTTCAAACCAAAGTTAGCTTGCTTTGTTTAAAAACTCGCATATCCTACCGCTAGTTAATGTTCTATTTCTTAAAAATGTTCGCAGTTGAAGATGACCATCATGACCAGGGTTGGGGGACCGGCAATTCATTCTCTGTGATAGTTAACTTAGCAATGCAACCCCCCTCCACGTTCTTTTATGAGGACTCGATGTATTTGAATGCATAGTAATTGTTAAATTTTTGTCTCCCTCATTTTTAGACGACGAAATGGACTCGGCATCCTCCACAGTGGCCAAGAGTATGTATAAATCTCATGGGAATATCTGAAAACCGACGCCTGTGGTTATTTAAGCATAAGACTTTTCACGGGAGAATGTCATGAAAACTGATTTATAACATTAAATCACATTCACCAGATAAAATATTAATAAGTAGAATATAAATATTAAATGTGCCAAATTGCATAAAAAGCCAGCAGAAGAGTTTCATTTAAATGTGACATATGCACTTTACAACCAACAGGGCCAAAAGTTTACATCATAGGGGACAGCTACATCTGCTGTGG
This sequence comes from Gymnothorax reevesii, assembly GCA_029721435.1. Lineage (NCBI taxonomy): Eukaryota > Metazoa > Chordata > Actinopteri > Anguilliformes > Muraenidae > Gymnothorax > Gymnothorax reevesii. The sequence goes on along the minus strand of CM056590.1, from coordinate 592,635 downwards.
GGAAAACTGAGTAAGGAAGACCATTGGGACCAACCTCGGTCTGGATGCCCAGGTCCAGTGGTTTGGCTGGGGTGGCATGGTGAAGCTTGTCACAGGGATCAAGCAGGAATTTTCATCGGCAGTTCCCTCGGATGAAGATCATCTTCTCTGCCATCACCCAGCGATGCCGGTGAAGGTCTTCCCATCCAAAGAAGATTGACAAAGCCCGGCAGTGTGATGGCTGCCTTTGTTTCATGTATTGGTGGAGAGATTTTGCATCATCATCAGATAAAGCAGAGAGATCCTGGCCAATTTGGCATGATAGTTCATTTCACCCCTATCGGAAATGAAATATTTTTAAGTAACATTGCCTTGCGTCTGAAAGACTAAATCCAGTTGGGAGATGCTGGATTTGGATTTTCAACATCAGTTATGGGCGCAAAAAAAGGTCAGTTTGTTTGCTTTATGTGATGTTTGATGTACTTTTTATTCATTTATTTTATACTAGCCATCATACCTATTATTTTCCCAGCTCTTCCTCTCCATCCACTTTCCTTTCTCTTCAATCTTTTCTCCAAACCATTTGCTTTCCCCCAGCCTTTCCACCTGATGGGGCCTCCTTCATGTTTCCCCACAGCGAATGTAGCCAGTGAGTTGTTGATGGGCCACAGACAACTGCATGCTGTGTGGTTTTTGTTTACATTATTTTTATTTTAACACTCATTTACATGCCTGATTTATTGCAGCAGAGGACATATTATTTATGAAAGAATTCCGGAGTGAAGTCTTTGCTCAATGTAAATGTAAAGACCTTTATTGTACATTAGAGGTTTAATTTACCACCATCACAGGAAATGTGCATTCAATTATATAACATTTCTCATGTGCTCCCAGTCCAAGGACAGATGACTAGAGTCTTTGTAGGAAAACTGAAGGCTCAGTCGTCAAGATGAACAGCTTTTGAATGCATTATTTTTTTTTTTTTTAAATGACAGTGTATACCAATCTTTGAAGAAGACAGCATATAAGGAAGGTGACACACATGGAGCAAGCAGAAGAGAAGCTAGTTACAAGTCCATTATTATTCAATCAACATGGACTTATCTACCTCCTTGTAAATTATGGTCTAACAGAACCATTGCAGGTTTCTGTGACAATGCATAGTTGAGCAGTTTTGACAAGCATTTTATCAGGTTTTCATTTACAAATTCATTTACTTCAGAAGTATTCTCCAGCAGTCTGCCCTACCATGACAGTAGTAAAATTGAATTCCAACCCACACATCTGGAAATTTTTCATATGGCAGGTTTGACGTACATTAAAAAAAATAGAATGGAGTGATATGCAGCTTTAAATACTTCGAAACTAAATTCTTCCTGCTACTGATTTAAATTCCTTTTTATGTGGGGTTATATGGTACAGCAAGCCTGATACAGAATTACTCCGCCAGTCAAAAAACAGCTGTACACTCAAATATTTAACTGAGACCACTGTAGCTTAAATTATAGCACAAATTCTTTGTGTTATTCTCTTGACAACTGTATGCAAGGTCAGAACATTTACTTTCAATCGGAATTGCATTAACTATGGCTGAAATGGGGCGCTGTGGAGCCACGAACCAAGATGGCAGCTTAGCGTGGAGGCTCCGTGCAGCCTTGCACCAAATAGTATTAAAACCCAAACTAATCAACGCCAACTAAACCGAGGTAATGTCAAAAACGACCACAGTCAAAGACTGTGACATTTTCACCAGGAGACGGGCTCCCCAGAAGCTGGAAACCATCACTTCATCGACCGAGCAAACGAAGAAGCTAATGCTAACAGCATGGCAGACCTAACAGCCGTACTGTCCGAGCTGAAATCGCTTCGTTCTGAGTTCGGAGGATTTGGATCTAAGCTGGACAATATAGATGACCGCCTTGGCAAGATGGCAAGCTCAGTTGCGACATTGGAAAATACTGTGTTAGAAGCAACGCTTTGCTTCACTTCCAACACTACACGAATGGAGAAAGCTGAAAACCGAATAATGTCGGCGGAAGAGCACCTGGAGAAAAATAACAGTGAGTTAAGCAACGCCATGAAACGCATCGCCTACTTGGAGTCAAAGACCGAAGACCTGGAGAATCGGAGCCGGAGAAAAAACCTGCGATTGTTTGGCCTCAGAGAGGGAATCGAGGGAAGCCGGCCACTTTTAGAGTTCATACAGGAGATGCTACCGCGCTGGCTCAAGCTAGAAACCGGCAGATCCTTTACTTTGGAAAGAGTTCACTGGACCCTGGCACCACCGAGACCAAACCAGAACAGAGCAGTCCTCATTCGGTTCCTTAAAGTTCCAGGATCGGGAATTTGTATTCCGCACCACTAAACATCATACATGAGGGAAACAAACTCTTCTTCGCTCAGGACCTCTCAGCTGAGATATGCGACAGCGGTACGAGTTCAACGCAGCCAGAAGAAAGTTTGTAGAAAAGGGAATGTTCCGAGGATTTCAGTATAATCCGAGTAAGATGCGAATCCTCCACAACGGGAAAATTCACCTGTTTTCATCACCAAAAGAGGCGGAGGATTTCCATCATGGACTTGGGTGAGAAGACACTGCTCATACTAATAGCTCGCCGGCATTTTAAGGTACGGTAAGTTGTGTGACAATCAGACAAGATGACTGTCTGCTATCAGAACTATTGATCATCTTGCCTTTCTTGAGTCTTGAAGGAACACTTTATGCTCGAGCCATTTTTATTGATTCTTAAAAAGTGACACTTTGTGTTTAAGGTACCATTTCAGTTACATTTCTCTATAACCTTAAAGGAACATTTTATGTTTAAGGGAGCACCTCATTGCATTTTCCTTCGGTCTCAAAGGGATAGTTTTTGTTGAAGTCACATCAGTTGCATTTTTTCTTAGCTTTTAAAGGGACACTTCTATCAAAGGAGCCACTGTAATGGCATTTTTCTCGTCTTAAAGGGACACTTTTTATTATAATTATACGCCCGTCTTAAGACGGGATGTATTATGTCATCACGTCCGTCCGTCCGTCCGTCTGTTGTCTGTTAGCAATTTCTTGTCCGGGGCATAACTCCTGAGCCGCTTGAGCTACATTCGTGATACTTCACATACACGTGCACCATGATTTCGTTCACCCGGTCAAGGTCAAGGTCACTGGCAAAGGTCAAAGGTGACATGGGGCCCAGATGGGGCTTGTCCGGAGCATAACTTCTCAACCGCTTCAGATACATCCATGATATTTCACACACACACACACACGTGTACCATCACTGAGCGGAGTGTCGCGTACCATGTTAACGGCCCTCCCTCCAAGGTCACGGACAAAGGTCAAAGGTCACATGGGGCTGTTGTCTGTTGGTATCACGTTGTCTGTCCACTTCCTGATCCATGTTCATGACGGGCGTATTATGCACCGTTGGCGGTGCTCTTCTTATTGCTCAAGGAATCACCTCATTACATTTTTCTTTTTTTTTTTTTAAAGGAACACTTTGTGTAAAGACTCATTTTAATTATATTCTTCTTAAGTCTGAAAGACACACTTTGTGTGTAAGGACTCACTCCAATTGCACTTTTATCTAAGTCTTAAAGGGACACTTTGTATTAAAGAAGTTACATTAATTATTTGATATTCTGTGTTAAAGGGGTCACTTCAAGTACTTTTTCCTTTAATCTTAAAAAGGCATGTTGTGTTTAAAGAGTCACTTCAGTTAACCCTTTTTTATACCATTTATATTGAGGAGAAATAACTTAGAGGTTGGTCTGGTTTTATTTTCGTTCTTGCACAGGGTCAGTATGTAAGGTATAAACATCATATAAAGTGCTTGGTTGACGGACACCACCAGTTGCCTAGTTTGGAGCTAGGTTTACATAGTTCAGCTGCTCCTACGTAAGCAGGATCAGCACAACCCCCACCAGTTCATTGTTTTGAGTAAGGGAGTGGGAGTTTAACTGTTTAAATGTCTATGTGTGAAACTTTATTTCCGTTTTTGTTTATTATTTATGTATGTAGAGAGCTCGGCAAATTAAAACTTCCTCTTGCCTTATATCCTTACATGTTCGATACCAATTACAAATGGAACAAAAAAACACCCAAAATAATTGTGATATAAAAGTCACTAGCTGGAATTTTAGGGGACTACAAAAGTTAACCAAATTAAAGCAGGCAATAAACAGGATTAAACAACTTAAGTCAAAAATAATTTTCATTCAAGAAACTCATCTCACAGCCTCAGACATAAAATTAGTTCAAAATAGATGGCCTGGTCAAGTTATGCATGCAACATACAACAATTATGCTGGAGGTATTCTCATACTCATCCACAGAACAATACCATTCCAAGCTGTTAAAACAATCCAAGATCCAGCTGGAGGATATGTTGTCACCCAGGGTAACCTCCTCTCTCATACATTAAATCCGGTCAGCGTTTACGGCCCAAATGAAGATAAACCTACATTCTTTGAAGATCTTTTCCTCACTTTGTCCACTTTAAGAGGCTTTTATATTATTGGAGGCGACTTTAACTGCACATTGAAGACGGCTCTACTGGCTGTGATGCTTTTAAAGCAAAAACAAGGAAATTATTAAAACAGTACATTGTGGATTTAAATCTGGTAGAAATTTGGAGGGAGCTTAACCCTGACAGAGTAGAGTTCTCTTGTCATTCAGGTATATGCAGGTCTCGTTCTCGCGTTGATTACTTTCTTATTTCAAGGGAACTTTTATCAAAGATTAAAAGTTGCTGGTACGATAGTATCATGGACGTAGTTTTGATTTAAAAGGTGGGGGGGGACACAGTTCTGGCGCAAATTCCCAAAAGAGCTTTAGTTTTTCAGGTACCCCTGTCTGAAGTACCACAAAACGATCATGTATTTTTTTTAAATCGTTCAACAAAAAATATTCAATGCATTATGTATTCAATTATGTTGTAACATAAGGTGATAAAACTGATCAGAATATTGATGTGCCCAATGAGGTGTGAAAGAGTATAAAAAAACCACCCTGGAAATGAGATGGATGAGGGGGTTAGTGGGGCGACTACTTCATCTCATGAAATTTTTTACCCATTGCTGAGATGTAGTAAAAATTTGCACGAACAGTACTGTGATATCTGCCATCAAAGCTAGGCTATATGAATATCAAAATGTGCATTCATCCATAGCTGCGGGAACTTATTCTGTAAAGGGGGTGCTGAGGAAACAGAGGTGTGTGTATGTGGGTGTTAATGGCCGGAATTACGTCAGCAGTGCACATATAAACGCTATCAATCCATAAAACACAGTCTACCAGTGGGTGCGACTTCATTATGGAGTGCTTGTACGCTGTTCGTGGTGCTCAATGCCACGGCGACAGTAAACAATATATTGCAACTGTGGCGGGCGGTGGACAGAGAACAAGGAGGGCGATAAACATGTTTACATAAACATGTAAACTGCTTATTAGTCTTGATCTGTTTTCAGTCAATTTCTCTGGTAAAAGACGCGTTAACCCTCCCCTCTCAGGTGTAGCTAATAGTCTTCCTAAAGACCAGAAATCAAATGCATCAGTTGAACGCATAAATAGCTCATTTCGTAGGGTCTATATCATTCATTACGCGTTCATCAGCACTAGACATTAAACGCTGCTTGACTGGATGGATGCTTGACGTTTTTGCACACCCGAATCGTTCTCTAAAGTTATGATTTAATTTGGTGAAGGTTAAATACGGAATTCTAGGCCTATACCTTTTAAACAGGAAGTTTGTAAGTCATCTCATAATCAGCAGCCCAGCTATAATGTACAGCAAGTCGATTTTCGCCTCGCTCTCATCAGTTTCGTATTTTCCTGGTGCAGATGGAGTTCAGCCGCATCGTCGAATCTCTCTCCCCTGAACTGATGCTGCTCACTAACAGTGTGCCCGTCATAACTCTTTTTTTTTTGTCCAGAGTTTTCTACCCGCTCAAAACTTACAGCTAATAAAGGCTCAACTACAAATACTGTCTGCTTGTGCACTGCTGTCATGCAAGTTCGGCGCATGCATAAAATAAGATACTGCATATTTTGTATCTTATTTTAAAAATAGTTCAAATGTTACATCAAGTATTCACAAATCAGCTATTGTTTTAATAATTAAGAATGTGCATGCAGTGGTAAATAAATAATTAGCTATGCACTTTTTTGGGCTGAATTTATACCGTGCTGAAAGTGCGCACATGGACATAGTCAATGCTACTTACTTAGCCATCATATGATACATGAAGCAGCAAAACACTGTACTGTGAATCGGTGTAAGATATTCAAAGCAATGGAGATACAGCTCAGTTTGTATTTACTTGGGTTATCTTTGTCCAATATCAAAATTTGTTTGATGATCTGAAACATTAAGTGTGAGAATTAAAAATTAATTTTAAAAAAAAGAGAAATCAGGAAGGGGAAATTCACGGCACTGTATGTGAATTTGCTTTATCTTAGACCACGTGTTTCTTCAGTATATCTTAGATTAGTCATTTGGTTATAAATAAAATACACTTAATATTATTCGACTCAAAGTGAACATCCACTGGTTAATTTGGTAAATAAAGAGGAAAAACAGGATATCCCTAATGTAGCGTTTCTCAGAAAGCATGACTTAAAAACCCAACCAATAAAATCGTAAACAATTAATAGAAAAATTAAAACAAAAATCCCTCTGATTCAACCAAATTCTTCAATGTTATTTCCACTTTGTGTCCATTAGACAGACACGATCAGAGTCCATGAGAATTTTCAATTTCATGATTGCTACAGCGAACAGTAAAATGATACTGGAATTTAATGATCCTGGAATTTTGCTAAAATGAGATGAACCAGGTTTATTACATAAAACATTATCTATGAAGTTGCATGTTTTTTGGTAAGGTCAAATATAAGCATCAGTCTGTTGGGGCGTCATGCTTCAACCTCTCAACCAGAATTCGGCAATGAAAACTTTCGTATGATTGATAAAAGTTTGATGAAACGAGTGTAAATGTGCACGCGCTAGAAATAATTTAGATTTTATATAATAATTATGCGCAAACTTAGTTTCCGATCTGTCTTTAATTAACTTGCGTTTCTTTTGTTGCTCTGTATATATATAAATCAGCTAGTCTATTACTTTCCCGGACAAAATGCCAAGTAACAAAACAAATTGTCCAATGGAAAAATAGTAAAGCTTCAGAGATATAACAGAATAAACACACATGAACACTCGAAGAATAATAATAATAATAATAATAATAATAATAATAATGAGCAGGAATAGTCAATATAGTCAGATTAGAGATTAAGTGAAAATGAACACACCCAAATTAATCTTTAATTTTTTATGAACATTATAAAGAAAAACTTGATGTATTCAATTGTTCGCATGATCTAACAGATCCAAAAGTTATCTCGTCTCGCGCACATGGTGAAAATGGGTACTCTGGGGTGACTGCAGAATTTGTGGGTTGAGGAATGTGGAAGGACAGCTACACGGAGGGAAAATGAGAACTTAGCGATGATTTCGATTGTACATTTACATGATTTTGATGTTCAATTTAGGTGATTATAGGGTATAGTTAATTTATAGGTGTCACTGAATTAGTTTCAGTGTGATGAGTGACATTGATTATGAGGTTTCCTTTCAGTGTACTTCGACGATATAAATATTTCATGGCGTTGGAGATAGGAAAATTAAAGTGCACCTATTATGTGACTTTTCTCTGATCATTCTTTTATTCTTGAACTCTACGAAAAAAAAGGTTTAAATGCGTCGTTGTTTAAAAAAAAAAAAAATCTGCAGTGCCTGCCTGTAAAACGATACATTGAAAGTCCTGCCCCCGTCCTCCCCAAAACCCAAGTGTACTGTGATTGGTCAACTTGATCACTCACTTGTGATTGGTCCACCGTTCGCGCCTCTCGTCATGCCCCTGACCATAAATGGATTTCCGTTTTAGTAACAAATACTCTTGGGGGCCTTGGGGGCTGTGACAGAGGCGAAACACACTTGATTAAAAGGCGTGCCGAACTATCTGCTTGGCACGAAAATTCAGATGGTGACATTACCAATTGATGCAAAAAATTGCCAGAAATTATTGGGGCATTTCAGTCAGCTCTGGAGCAGTGATGGGCAGAGAGCGCTTCTTCTGGAGGTGACTACAAGTAGTTTTCCGAGGCTGACATTTTTAAATGCGCATAAAAAAGATATGATTCAGGCTACGACATTATAATAATGAAAAACCATGATAGGTGCACTTTTAGAGTGGGATAGCATAGAATTAGCGTTAGTGCCATTAGATTAGTGTCCGTGCCATCGTAACACTCAGTAAAGGTAAGTAAAATCATCAAAAGTTAATCTTTCAGTCTAAACCTTAAGGTTATAGAAGTTAAGATGTAACATTGAACTGTTAGCCATGTTATCATTTGTTTGACAAGCTAGAGTCAGCATAGTACTCGATGCGCGCTACTGTGACAATGGTCAGAACGGTATTCAAGTTACTGTTATGCGGTGCATTTTTACAATTTGTAACAAAACACTTAAGCCAAAACTAAGTCCAGCTCTATCCACCGCTAGTCACCCAAAGCTACATAGTGCAAGAACAGGCATTCTGCGCATGGGGTGAGAAGAGAGATGTACCATTCTTCCCATTACAAGTTGCTTTAAATACAAAGATGTCCTAGGCAGAAATTTACACATACACCATTTCAAAAGAAAGTTTGTTTTTCTTTAAGGTAATATACACAGGGCTTAAAGCAAAAAAAAATCCCAGGACTGAAAATTTCAGACGTGGGATAAGACATTCTGAAAGGGGCTCTAAGCTTGCAACGGTCTAGCCCTGTCCCCTGTCCTAGGCAATGGCAATATAAGAGAAATATAAACAACATTGTGCGCCCAGCAAACACCAATTAATTGGGTGATATGCTACTTCACAGTTCTCAAATGCCTTAATTGTGAATGTGTACAATTTGTGCTTCATTTTAACATAAACACCTGCTGAAGTTGTAGTCTGTCTATTGCTAGTCTGGTCTATTTCAAATATAACAATTACTGTAGAACTTTAAAGCAAAAGTGCGTAGCAGCAGACCTGCCAACCTTGGAAATTTTTTTGAGTACACATGCGCGGGCGCGAAGCACCCGCAGGGCCCACGGCGCAAATTTTCGTCCCCACACGCCTTTTTGGGTGGGAGCAAATTGTATGTTGACTTACACTAAATGGAGGCAAGCTGTTACAACCTTTTAAATAAAAATGCTAGTCCAGAGAAAAAGTAGTATTACCAGGCTGTAATGTTGCATTGGCAATATTGACAAATCTTTAATATTCTAACTGCACCTGCTCAGACTTAGTTAACACTAGTCTAGCAAAACAGTCTAATCATGTTATTCTTTTTACACACTGCTGAGCAGTGCATACCATGTGCACTGTATCTCCACTGATATCAAGCAATGCAGGGTTCTCCTTCCTGACCATTGTCTCCACTCCAGCCTTCTTTCCTCTCATGAAAGCACAGTTGTCCAGCAGAATGCTGACAGCTTGGTTCCAGTTTAGGCGATAGGATTTTATGACATCTGTCAGCTCGATTGTGAGGGCTGTTGTATCAGCAATATTGGCTTTTCTTGAGGCCAAGTGATGAGTAACAACTTTGCCCAAATCCTCATCATAGTAGCGCACCAAAACGTTCAGCACACGGTCCATGTTTGTATAGGTGGCCTCATCAACATTTAGGGAAAAATAAATGTTGTTCAGCTCGTCAGATAACTGCTTTTTATCTGAGTGGAGACTCCGTGAGTGCACACATATGACGCCTATTTGTTTGAAACTGTTAATCTAGACAGTGCATTTTTGTCCTGTGCAACAGTTTTAATCAGTTCAGCAAGTGGCTGTGCTACCGTGAACGAAAGATTCAATAAATGTGCAGATACGCACTTTATGATTGCACACACGATCTGTCATTGATTGGCGAGCATCCTCACTCGTTGTTGACGCACCTGGTAGCACTGTACAGTGTTGGAGAGCACTGGCAGCAGCCCTGTGACCTGGTTCATTGTTGTGCTTGAAAAGCTTTTTTTGCCGTTTGAACCGTACAACAGCTTTCTGTTGCAAACACAACAGAAACAGGCTCCTGGTTCCTTCAATTTTTGACACCAGGACCTGAATGGCTTTCCTGTGTCACCTATCTCATCCAACCAAGCCCACCTCCATTTGTTTTTGACAGTGATGTCAATATTAATCACGTCTGATCCTTCCTTCACAACTAACCGCTCCATGATTTTTCGCTGACTGAATCGGTACCACAGCAGTGACAACACACGTGGGTAATATTTTGAGTCAAACAATGCAACGCGGTGAATACACCAACCAATCATGATACAGTAGTTGCAGACGCGGTTGATCTAAAACATTACCCAGAATAGTAGATTTTGAACACGTAACAATGTTTTTTTAATGCAAGATAACGTAAGAATACATAACAATGAATCAATGACGATCGTGTGTGCAATCATAAAGTGCGTATCTGCACATTTATCGCAGAGCACGACCTTTCGTTCACAGTTGCACAGTCATTGATTGATGACTTTATTAGAAGTTTGCGGTTTCATACAGTTTCATAACGGTACAGTTCACTAGTACATGGTCTACTAAAACTAAAACACACAGGCGTCATATGTGTACATCCATGGAATTTCCACTCAGATAAAAAAACAGTTATCAGACAAGTTGAACATGATTTATTTTTCTCTAAATGCTGACGAGGCCACCAATACTAACATGGACCGTGTGCTGAACGTTTTGGTGCGCTTCTATGATGAGGATTTGGCAGTGGCGTACCGTCAGATGTCAGGAAGGCCTTCAGTAACATTACCTTTCCCGGATAATTGCTCTTAAACTGTTTGCGATCAGGTTTGCCTGATTAACAATCAAACAGTTAACAGAACAGCCACCACCAATGCGTAACACGTAATGATTAAGAAATGTTAATGACAAAGCGATTGGCTTTGTTGATATAGTTGATGTGATTCCGCAAGGATGACAATCTGAAAAAATCCGAAACTTTCGCGGACTCGGCAACAATTATTTTTGTTATCACTCAGCTGTGCATCGTACCTAACAATGCTCTTTAGCTGTCACTACATTCAGACTATAGAACGGATTCTCATGGCTTATTGCTCAATGAACCTCGCGAACTAATTTATGCAAATCCAGAAATTATAAAGACATAGGCTATTGATATTTTCCGTAGCCATTGGTGTGCGGAAGTAAATGACGTATAATTTCGTAACGCAATGTATAACAAGGCTTTCAAAAATAAATTAGATTCTCGTCTTCCAATCAGTCTGAGTAACTGCTTCTAATCAGGGAGGTAAACTGCGAGAGGTGTCTGTCATGAAGAGGTGAAAGGTGAGGTTATTGCTGGCCCTGTGTTTCTGCCAACGGACCGTCACTGGGATTTGGCCACTGCTACCTTCCCAGTAAATATAGGCTAACGTTATATATTTAGATCATACCTGATATTCACATGGTGAAATCCACTTTCGATGTTTAAGAAAAAATCCACTGACTGCCATAATTCCTAGTGATTTCATCTTTTGGACACCGTCATCCATACTGAGCGAATTTCATAACTTCACCGTTAAAATCCGCAGCACTATGAATCATGAAGTCACATTGCTGATCTGCCATTTAAGTTACTCCAACACGACACAACAAACGCTAGCTGGTTGACGCAAAGATAATGCTTGGTGTCAGGTTACATCAGAACTCAGCAGCCAGCGGCAACCTACTGAGTGCACTCTGTGTTGTGAATCTGCATCTCAGCCATGCTTTGCCTAGCTCCATGTTTAAGTTCTGTGCCTGGCTTGCCATGTATGCTTTTTGTGTTTAAGTGACCACTGCCTGCCCCTGACCATCCCCATGATTATGTATTGTGTTTTGTTGTTCGATTTCATGTTTTATTATGTTTCATGTTTTGTATTATTTATGTCTTTGCCATGTTTTATAGTCTTGCCATGTTTCACAGTCTTGCCATGTTTCATAGCCTTGCCATTCTTTCATAGTCTTGTTGTGTTTTCTAGTCCTGCACTTCGTTTACCCTGTCTTGTCTTGTGTAGGTCTTTGCCCACGGTCCCTTGTCTGACGTGCCACTCATTCGGGTGATTTCCTGGTTTCTGGGATTTCAATCTTTCTTCATTTCTCATTTTCTTCCTTCCTCTCTCTTTATGCTATCTACTAACCCTACTAACAGTTTACTGTTTTCGATAATTACTAACCCCGATTAACATTGTACATTTATACTAACTGACTAACTTGCACTCGGGATTGTATAGCTGCACATACTAATAGACTAACGATCTCTCAGCATTCGCCCAATCTGTATCTCCGCCCTCCTTGCCTATCACTAATTATCTCTACTGCAGTTTCCACTTATATATCTCAGGCTTTCCCTTTTCTTTAGACTGTACACTTTAGTACTCCTTAACCGGAGCCGTTTATTCGTTCATAGGAATGTCTCGTTATCCCTGTCTGCGTTTCGGCATTCGCCAAATTCATGTAATTAGATAAACCCTCATGTGTCAATCCTGATTATTGTTTCATTGATCGCACCTGTGCTCCCTTGTCATGTGTTCACCCCGGATGTGTATATAAGGTGTCTGCACTTTTAGTTCCTTGTCAGATCGTCTTTACTCCTTTGTCTTGTGCTACGTTCCTCGCCTTGCTCATCGTGATATTTTCTTTCTGACTGGATTGCCCGACACTTGTTTTTGGTTTGCCCTTTTGGATCTGATTGCCTTGTGAGTTTTGACCTATTTTTTCCCGACCGCGTCTATTGTCTTTTGCTGCCCTGGTATTTGGATTCGGACTGTTTACGGCTTATGAGTTTGTCTCTCCACCAAACCCACGCCTGTGTACCGAACCATTTTTGCCTGACCTTGAGTTTTGTTATTGGTGCCCTGGTTACAGTTTTGGATTTTGCCCTTTGGATTCTGCTTTTGGATTGTGGACATTGTACTGTTGCCAGCTCTGTTGGGGGGTTTCCCCCTTCAGAAATAAAGCCTCCATTTTGCATTTATCTGGTTCTCGCTCTTGGCTCATTTCGTAAAACCCTCACACTCTGAGCTGCGTATCTTCATAGATGTTTAAATTTACATTATTTCCTTGGGGAGGGATGCATCGCAGTTTGGAAATCACCTCACTAGCAAGTATATGCAGCATTTTAACTTTTTTTCATTGACATCGCGGCCATGGCTAGACCCCTACCCCTGCAATATAACTTTTTTTTTTTTGCAAATCTGCATCGATCTAATAAATAGCCCCTAGGGAATCCCCAGGACGGAGAACTTTAACCCCTGTATACAATACTATGTTCGTACAGTACAGGCAATCAAATTCATTAAGAGTCTGCGCAAAAACAAAGGTGGTGCCATAAAGAAAGATGCATAATGTGAGGAGTGAAAATTTAATGTTAACATTCTTTGTTTTTTAAAGTTATCATTTCATTGTTATTCATGTAATTTGTTACAACTTACAAGATGCTAACATCAATCTAACTGCCAAAATTTCAGAACGAAATAAAACAAAGAACTTATTCAACAAAATATGCAAAACAAAGAACGTATTCCACAAATATTTAAAAGGGACACACGTGTGTGTATATACACACTTTTTCAGTTCTTGAGCACATATACCCTGGTATCTAGAGTGCTTATCAACCCACTAACTGATATAAAACAATCCAGCCAGTTTTTTTGTGAAAACATGGCATTCAGCATTCCATTTAAATTTGGCTCCTCATCCTACAACTCATGCAAGCTAGTGAGAATTGTTCCGCCCCTCATCTAAATATTTCCGTCCCAGTTTCAATTCAGCAAAAACCTACATGTTGCCTGCCATCCACTCTTTGTCAAACTGCTTTATTACTAAGCTGGAACAGTACAATGCAGGACTTGTAAGGGGATTTATGTTAAAGGGAACCCATTATTTTCTGAAGATGCAAATAAAGTAAGTGTATCCAATTTCTGTTAATATTCAAACTGGAATTTCAAGTGTAACATTAGTTAAATGTGTATGGCTTGGTTGTTCATACAGCTTGCAAGGTAGCCAAGTACCACTCTCAAACCTAAGTTACTTAGCAAGCTAGCGTGCAAGCATTATTTTTCCATAATCACCGAGTGGTTTATCAAATGAAATTGACACAAAACTTTGCAACCAGTGGTAGTTCAGCCCGAAGACATGCACGAGACACGCCAGGATCGAAAAAGATGGAGTGAGTGACCATCTCGCTGAGCTGGCTACCAAGCGCAATAAATATGTTTGCCAACAGTTGGTAGATGGATGCTTGATGTCTAACGATAAGCCAGTGTATAAAGACTATAAAAGATACTGCATGTTACTTATCCGTGAATGTAACGTCCATGCTTGCGTACTCTGTTGACATTTCCTTTCTATACCAATTGTGTAATTTTATAAGTTGGCAGGTATCTACTCATTGTCATTTGCAATTATAGACTTGCCTATAGCTGTGGCATAAGACATTGTTGCTCTCCTATGGCACAGTGAATCTGTTTCCTGGCCAATAGCAGCAGAACTTATTCAATAGAGAGAATGCCCTGTTTTTCACAGAGTTGGGAATGAGAGGAATGGAATAACCTTAATCGTGGAATTTTAATGGTTTCTTTCATTATGGACATCCAAGAGTATTATCCAGTGGATTAAAAAAAAAAAAAAAAAACAGCATTATTGCTCCCCTTTAAAACTGAACTAAATAATTTCTGACTAACAGATGGTGGTGAGAGCACAAACTCAATTTGTAAACATGCAAAGCCCCTCCTTCTCTCTTATTAAAATGGCCCAAACACGCGTACTCTTGGATGTGCTCCAAAAAAAAAAAAAAAAATCTGGTGACCATACTATAATGAAAAATTTGAATTTTCTACAGTTTTGCTGACATTCCCACCAAAATGCACCTTTTTCAGATTGCCAACTTCTACATGAAACTCCCAAACACCTGTTGTCTTCGATCACTGGCTGCAATAAATTCCTGGCGGAGTTTTCCTGTCCAAGGCATCAACCCTCTCTCGATGTATGTGACAAACTGCTACATTGTTTAGGCGTTTCTGCAGCATGCTGCTGCGAAGCCAGGTCTTCAGCCTTCTTATGTTGGGAATTACGAAATGAGCCAATAGCGACAACCAGATAAATGCAAAAAGAAGGCTTTATTTCTGAAGGGGGAAACCCCCCAACAGAGCTGGCAAGGGTACAAAGTCCACAATCCAAAAACAGTATCCAATGGGCGTAATCCAGAATCGTAACCAGGGCACCAATAACAAAGTTTGTGGTCAGACAAAAAGGGTTCGGTACACAGGCGTAGGTTTGGAGGAGAAGCAAACTCATAAGCCAAAGACAGTCCGAATCCAAAACCAGGGCAGCTAAAACAATAACAAGGTCGGGCAGAAAAAAGGTCAGAAATACACAGGTGCAACAATATCCAAAAAGGGCAAACCAAAATCGATAGTCGGGCAATCCAGTCAGAAAGATAAACACTGAGAAATCGAGGCAAGAAACGTAGCACAAGAAAACTAGGGAGAATGATCTGACAAGAAAGTGTACCAAACAGACATCTTATATACACACCCGGGGTAAACACGTGACCAGGGAGAACAGGTGCAATCAATGGTAACAATGATCAGGGAGAGACACATGAGGAATAAACTAATTACATGAATTTGGCTGTAGCCAAAACACAGACAGGGATCACAAGACAAACCTAAGTACAAAACAACAGCTCCGGTTAAGGAGTGCTAAAGTGCCAAGATAAAAGAAAAGGAAAGCACAAAGTAAAAGTGGAAATCCACAGAAACTTGCAGCAGAGATAATTAGGGATAGGCAAGGAGGCGGAGATTAGAATTGAGCGACTGCTGAGAGATTGTTAGTCAATTAGTATGAGCAGCTATACAATCCCAAGTGCATGTTAGAAACTTAGTAAAAATATACAATGTTAATGAGGGCTAGTAATTATCGAAAACAACAAACTGTTAGTATGGTTGGTAGATAGTGAAAGAAAGAGGAAGGAAGCACACGAGATAATGAAGGAAGATTGAAAACCCAGAGACCAATAAATCACCCAAATGAGTGGTATGCAAGACTAGGGACCGTGGGCAAAGACCTACACAAGACAAAACAGGGTAGACTAAGTGCAATACGTGGAAATGAAAACATGGCATGAAATAATAATAAAACATGAAATATAAATTCCCAAAAAACACAATACATGATCCTAAGAATGGTCAGACATATGCAGTGGTCACTAAACAGAATCAAACATGGCAAAGCCAGGCATAGAACTTAAACATGACATGCAGAAACGGAATCACAACATCTTAGTGCACTGAAGCTCCGCTCAGCTTCAGCAGAGGATGTAGGAACAACCAACAGCCTCACAAGAACCTCCACCTGATCAAAAAGCCCCCTGACTTCTGGCAACATGTCTGCTAGGACGCAGGCAGCTTCTGAGCTGGACTTATAGCTGTTATTTGACTTGAACATGGCCAATTGTACATCCAACATCCTCCTGTTTATCTCTGGATAATGGTCAACAATGTCATCACTTTCTCCTGTTATAAGCACATTTTCTAACTTCTGAAGCACATCAAGGCTTGTTTGCTGAAACCGCTCTCTGAATTGCACATCTGCTGTGTCAAGCACCTTGAAGTACTCCGCTCTGAAATAACTCAGGGAAGCTGTTGGGGTATGTGCTGCAGCTTCACTAGCTAAGTGCCTTGGCAGCTTGTGGATACGAGGCATTTCAATGGGATTGATGTTCAGGGAGGTGACCAGCTGTGTTGCATTGCTAAAAAGCTTTTGGAATTTCTCCTCTTTTCTTTTCTCTTGCAGAGCCGTCTGCACACAATTTACTGCAGCCTGCATGCCTGCAACTGTGATGGTTCTCTTCTGTAGGGATTTGTTGAGGCATTCCAATTCTTCAAGAATTTCCAAAGCAAGAATGAGCCCCAAGACAGTATTCCCCTTCTGAAATCGGTCAAGAAGAACATTTGCCTTCGTAGCCATTTCGGAGCCACCAGTTGAAGCAATCTCTTCGAGACTTTGTAATACTGCTTCATACTGATTTAGGGCTGAATGAACTGCCGCGGTCCGCACAGTCCATCTTGTGGGACATAGTGGCTTCAGTGTAGTGAAAGAGCCAGTTTCAGACATAACAATGGAGCGGAAGATGGTCTTATCTTTCCGGATGGTCCAAATAGTCGCCCCAATTCATGGACCCACTGCAGTGTATCACGAACGACACAAGATGCTGCACAAGCTGCCTGTGTTATCAAATTGACACAATGGGGACCACAGTGTACAAACAGCGCCAAAGGTTGCACTTGGGTAAGATAGGCTTGTGCACCTGCAAATTTTTCTGACATATTTGCTGCTCCGTCATAGGTCTGCCCCCGAAGCCCACCAAGAGACAAATTCAGGCGAAGTAGCACATCTTTGGCTACGTTTGCTAGGTTTTGTCCATTTGTGAGCGACACTTCATATAAGCCGACAAACTCTTCGTGAGGAATGAGGTTGTGGTCAATGTAGCGAAGACAGATTGATTCTTGTTCGGTCCCGCTAACATCCTGTGTTCCATCAATATTGATGGAGTATTGCAACTGCGGTTGTGATCTGATGTCCGCGGCTATATCTCTGACAATGGAGTTTGCCATTATGCTCAACATTTCATTTTGTATTTTGGGGCTTGTGTAATCATGAGTACGTGATTTAAGCCACTCAGAGAATACAGGGTCATCATCTGATCTCAACCTAAGTAACTGAGAAAGATTTCCTTTCTCTGACTCATTGCCTCTGTGAGAAAGATCTTGTTTGCCTATGAATTGCACTGAACTCATGATCTTCATCAAGCAAGCCCTTGCATTTTGCTGTGATGCTGCCAGTGAACTAGAAAGCTGAGAATTAATTGGATTTGCTTAATGGCAATGTGTTATTAATGCAAGCTTATGAGACTTGGTTTTTGCATGATCTGTGAACTTCTCTTGGCTGTAGTGAAGCCAAGGGAAATCTTTAAACCATTTATTTTGAAAACGCAAAGTTTTGTGAGGAAGCGTCTGAACTGCTATCTGTGTTGGATGGGGCTGATGTGGCTCAGTTAACACCTCCTGCTTTGCCTCAAATTCTCTTTTGTCTTGTGTGCCCTCCTTGCCTGAGCTGCCACTGACCTCTGACCCAACTACAATAAACATAATGAAAAGTACAACTTCAGTATATCTAAAACAGAAGATTCCAAAACATTTTACTTAAAATGTGGCAATATCGAGATTGAAATGACATTTGAGCAGTTCATAATTACTTTTTTATAATTATAAACAAAATGATGAAAACACCTGCACACTGTCAGTACTTGCAAAAAGAAGGGAAACTTAATGAGCTAGAACTTTTCGGTTCTTTTCCGGTCAAAAAAAGAACCTCTAAATCGCCATTAAAAAAAAAATTTAAATAATTATATATATATATATAAAATCAATGGCAGCTGGTGAACTGGCGACAGTCATAACCTGTTTCTCAATCATTCATATAAATTACCATTACAAAAAATCAGAAGACTCTCAACATTGACAGTGTGGTCAGTTTTCATTAATTATGCGCAATAGGGTTGTGTCGATCGTGAACCGTGATTTTTTTAAGGCGTAGTACCACCACCTGCTGCCATGGGGCGAACATCCAAGCTTTCCCTTTTCCTTCATTAAACCCAATGCCGGTTGAACGAAAGTACGAAACATCAAAGGGCATGGGAAATGCTTCCGGGAAAAGAACTTGACTGACGTCAGCATTTTTCGGCTACATGCTGTACGGAGCCAAGTAAAGGACTACAGAATTGCCTCCTATTAACCAATTAGGCAACTCTCAGAAAAGTAAACCTGTTCCCATTTACTTTGCTTGATTGGCAATCAAATGTTGGATTCGTTTACTCTCTAAGTTGAATGAGTGGAGCTGTTTAGACAGCATGTTTGATTGATGCATTTCGAAATTTAAATGGCCATAGAACAGCAGATTTGCATGAACACTATTGGTCATTGCCACGCGATTTCGCGTGACTGATCATTTATATCTCACATTCAGGTTTCATGCTTTTGGGGAAGAGGAAGATTTTTTCCAATTATTCAAACTGGCATTCTTTCAATCTAACACAGTAGCCCATTTAGGTTTTGTCTTCTTTTCACCATCACATCTTAATCATTATAGGCTACTGAAATTGCTTGATTGTTATTTAGACCAAGTACACGTGAGCAGATTTTGGGAAAGGCGGAGCTCCAGCAATTAGAAAAATTTAAACTCAGGCTTCTTCCCGGCGGCATTTTAAATTGTTTAAGCCGCTTCAGGTGTGTAGGCTACGTTTCAAGAAATTACACGCGACTGCCTACACACCCCATGACTGCAAGAGGTCTCATCACATATTACAGCAATCCTCGTTCAACATCGCCACATCCCAACTCAGCATTTCATCTCTCGTTGTAGTATTTTTAGGAGATCTATAATGATAAAATAAAAATAAAGAGATCTGTTATAAGACCGCCCTGGATTTTAAGCGTCCAGAAAATACACAAGGTGGAAAACATTCTGAAAAGCGGATGAAACATGAATGTGAGACATAAATGATCAGTCGCACGAAATGGCGTGGCAATGACATCTTGTTCATGAAAATCTGCTGTTCTATGGCCATTTAAATTTCGAAATGCATCAATCAAACATGCTGTCTTAATAAAACAGCTCTACTCATTAAACTGAGGCAGTAAACAAATCCACCATTTGATTGCCAATCAAGCAAAGTAAATGGGAACACGTTTACTTTTCTTAGAGTTGCCTTCTGTAGTCTCGTTGGTCCGTGCAGCATGTTGCCGAAAAATACTTATGCCAGTCAAGTTTTTTTCCCGAAGTGCTTATGATACAGAATTATTGTTGTAACAACCCCAGTGAGTGACTAGCAACTCCAGGCTAGCTGCTTGAACTCACTCGGTAGCCAACTCAAGTTATAACCACACGAGTCAACACAGATGACAAACTAGTACACAAATTACCTTAATGTCAAACAACAAGACAGACAAAATAAGTGGTGGCAGAAGTAGCAACAAAAGAGATATGGGCGAAGTTTTAATTCCCTGAGAGAAGCACAGGTCCCTAGACGTGATCTCAGGCTGAGTGAAGACTGCAGTCTAAGAGAATGGGAGGGTCCCTAGTGATTCGGGAGTGCCCATTGGTTTCACAGCAGAATAGACTGGCAAAGGAATCCACCAATTACAAATAGTGATAGATAGATGATGAATACGTAAAGCTCACTCTAAATGGCTGTCTATCTCCGGCTGTGAATCAGTTAGATATCACTTGTTTGCTGTCAAATAGTAGGATATCAGTTTTTCATCTTGAGTTTTCATTGGGTAGGCAGAGCTTTTCTCAGGGTGGGCACTGCCCACCCCCTGCCCCCCCCCCCCCCCCCGGGAACGCCCCTGATGGGTTTATGCCTCCCTCGTTGCCAGTTCCCGAACCGCCACTGATATATATGTACAAAATGTATTTTATTTTGCATATACTGACACTGAGCGATGTTTGCTTCTTTTTTTTGACATTGATCTGTTCCACCAACCCACCTGTTGCAGACTTATTTGGTGTGCAAAGGACTTTTGTGATTTCTGTGATCATTCTATTTTGTAAATAAAAAATGGATGGGTGTACTTCTTGTTATCGACTGGACAGTAGCAGGGGTATGATGTTAAATAATGGCTTCATTCTTTAATTTACAATTCTCACCTCACCACTTTCTACAAGTAGTTCCTGCTCCCTGCCCAACACCTGCTGGGGCAGCTGCTCTTCCTCCTGAGTTCCAGAAACAATAAATTATTTTCAAAATATAAAAATACTTTTTAGGTTCATATTTTTCATAATTGAAGAACTGTTACATTTCAAAAAGAGTAGTTATGCATGTACACTCGATAACAGGAAAGCATACGTTGAACAAATCGTTAAATATATGGCCAGATTTTAAGGAGCGAGAAGTCCTGATGGTGAGAAAGAAATCAAGGGGCAGGTGATCGGAATGGTAACGGAAATTTGAGAAGTTATTTATTGGAGTTGGCTGTTTTTACTGTTTGCCTTCGTTCACATGAATAATTCTCATCATTTTCTGTTAGTGTATGGACATAACCGCGGGAAGTAGGGGTGCTTGAGGTGAAGCAGCGCCCAAAAATGTATTTATCCAAAATTAAATTAATAAAATGACACATTTTTGAAAATTGATCAATATTCATTAGAAACCGTATTTATTCTAGCATTAAGCCATAAATGACAGCAACATTGTCAGATTATTCCTTAAATCATTGGTGTCTTTTTCCACGGCAGCGACAAAAATGTTATTTTTATTTTATGATCATTTTTTATCACGGCAGCATTGGAGTCTTCGGTGACTCCGTGCTGTCATAGGTAATTGGCAAGTGAGTAAAGTGCGCAAGCGTAACAATGTGAATGTTTTAATTGATTGCACTTGATGAAAGGCTTTTATGTAGCGACTCGATTGCTACACCTAGCCTTTATGTAACGCTACAGAATAAACAGTAAATTAGCAAAGGCTGTTGTTGGTTAAACTAAAGTTGGATAAAGGGCGTGTGTATTCGATAATTATTGCAGAAGACGTCCTATAATCGTGCATGGAGCTAATACTCGCTTTGCTTTTTCGTATTAAAATATTCAAGATGCACCTAAACTGAACTAAATTGCTTTGAATATCTTACACTGATTCACGGTACAGTGTTTTGCTGCTTCATGTATCACATGATGGCTAGGTAAGTAGCATTGACTATGTCCATGTGCGCACTTTCAGCACGGTATAAATTCAGCCCAAAAAAGTGCATAGCTAATCAATTATTTACCACTGCATGCACATTCTTAATTATTAAAACAATATCTGGTGCGAATACTTAATGTTGTAACTTTTCAGCTATTTTTAAAATAAGATACAAAATATGAAGCATCTTATTTTATGCATGCGCCGAACTTGCATGACTGCAGTGCACAAACAGACACAGTATTTGTAGTTGAGCCTTTATTAGCTATAAGTTTTGACCGGGTAGAAAACGCTGGACAAAAAAAAAGAGTTATGAAGGGCACACTGTTAGTGAGCAGCATCAGTTCAGGGGAGGGAGATTCGACGATGTGGCTGAACTCCATCTGCACCAGGAAAACACGAAACTGATGAGAGCGAAGCGAAAATCGACTTGCTGTACACTATGCCTGGGCTGCTGATTATGAGATGACTTCCTGTATAAAAGGTAAGCTATAGAATTCCGTATTAAACCGTCACAAATTCAAATCAGCACTTTTACACAGAGTAGCTAACCCAGAGAAACATTTGGATGTGCAAAACGTCAAGCATCCATCCAGTCAAGAAAATTCAGCGTCCAATTTCTTGCGCTGATGAACGCAGTAATGGTACAGAATTATTTGATATATTAGTGTTGCAATATATTGTTTACTGTCGCCGTGGTGTTGAGCACCACGAACAGGTAGGATCACTCCATCGAAAAGTCGCGCCCACCGGTAGACCGTGTTTTTTGGATTGATAGCGTTTGTATGCGCACTGATAACGTAATTCCGGCCAGTAACACCCACATGCACATACCCGTTTCCTCAGCACCCCTGTTCAGATAGTTCCTTAAGCTATATGTGTGGTATACAGAAATGATTCCCATTTTGGAGGAAATACTTGCCGATAAAGAAATTATTGAATATGTAATTGATATTACATAGCGTAACTGTTTTCCTTCAGCAACGCAAAATTCATTTGGCTCATATATTAGGCCACTGTTATTGGGATAAATGACAACAGCTGGCTAATTGTTTAAAATGGTAGAATATGCCATGGCCGCAAACAATATTTACCCTGTCCTCGCATTTTGTTTGCCCTTTTGTGCTAGATGCTAGAGGGAATTAACGGCACAAGCACGAAAAATGTCCAGATGAAAGACCAAGTAGGGGTGGCCGAATGGATCCAAATATCAATAATATTGAAACCAAGTAGATACTGATACCAGATCGATTCTAGTGCAATGGGATCACTGCCAGTTTTAGTCTCTCTCCTTTCTGTTGGCTTAACATGTCAACAAATTGTAGAACTGCTTAAAACAGTGTCCTGTCATGAATGCATACGCAAAAACTTCTTCCAATACATTTCTTTCAGACTAACATTCTGATGCTTAATGCTGCCCTCCAGAATTTAAAAAAAAATTAAGTAATTTCAGTTCATATTTTAGAGTAAAATCCATTATACTGTGGAATGGCCTTCCAAACTAGTTTATCATATTTTTTCCAAAAGAAAGCATTGATAATGTAATACGCGATTGCATACGTAAGGCCATCGTTAGCTACCAAAGGTGTCTCTGGCCAAACTACGTGCTTGCCGTGCCCGGTTAAGGAGAAGCTTCTAATCAAGGTGGGAGGTCTTGTGGGTGTGATCGCGTCGAAATTGACCAATCATAAGAGGGCTAGTGCCTCTCTACAGCAGGTGTGCGCCCCAGAGAATCTGACTGGCCACGCAAGCCTGTTGTAAATTCGCGCTCTGAATCTAGTTAGACGCTCAGCATTTAAGTTACCATGGTGATTTACCCCGGTAAGAACTGAAGCACTTTTGTCGTCCTGAAAAATCAGGCTAAACATCAAGTTAGTATTACAGTCCCCTGGTCATTTCTGAATTGGCATGATCAGGGATGAAACCATATTGACAGACTTGGTTTGAGAGGTATTTGTTTGCTTGGTAGCTAACGTTAACAATCAATAGCCCAGCTCAACTGTTTTATTTAAGGAAAATCACCGATACTGTTTAACTATGAAGCTAGCTAGGTAGCTCACGATATAAGAGGAGAGTAAACAGTTCCCCTCAAAATTTAAATCTGTAAATTGGGCTTAATGTGACTCACTCTCTTTGCCTGAAAAAAAAATCTTATGTCCCCCATCTTCCGTAGTTCATGGGGTTTGGACATCGCGATTCATGTAGGCTCAGCTGTTCCCGACTCTGTTTGAATGGAAGGCGGGACTTAGACAGGAGAAAGAAAAAGTTGAGGACTGTTTCCACCGGGTCCTAGTGCGTGCCCGTGCGTTTTTTTTTTTATATAAACAGTTTTCGGACTGTAGAAAGTGGGGGGGTCCAAAACTGCCTTTAGAAAAAGTGGGGGGGACATGTCCCCCG
The DNA here is from genome assembly GCA_029721435.1 of Gymnothorax reevesii. NCBI lineage: Eukaryota > Metazoa > Chordata > Actinopteri > Anguilliformes > Muraenidae > Gymnothorax > Gymnothorax reevesii. The sequence goes on along the minus strand of CM056590.1, from coordinate 568,442 downwards.
TGTCCCCCCCCTAAATTACGCCTCTGGATAGTATTGTAATAAGTGACCATGCTGCTATTTCATTAAATATGCAAATAGAGAGATTCATTCACAACCCTTCCAATTGGAGATTACAGGTGAGATGGTTACAGAAACCAGATTTCATTAAATTTGTGGAAACTAAAATAGATAATTATTTTGAGTTAAACACAGATCAAACTAATGCCAGTACAAGGTGGGAGGCTTTCAAGGCTTATATCAGAGTAGAAATTATTAGTTATACAACTTCGACAGGAAAAAAAGACAAAATAGAAATGGAATCTTGGGAAAAACAAATAAAATCATTGGAAATGGATATAAATGAAAGTGACGATCCAACAAAACAAAGAGATGTTACTCTTGAGAGCTAAATATAATAAACTTTCTGCTGATAAAGCAGCTAGTAGTCTAATGTGGCTGAAGCAAAATTATGATCAAGGCGAAAAAGCTGGTAAACTTTTGGCATGGAGAACTAAAAAAAAAAACAGTCTGAAAGAACAATTAACATAATGACTTCCTTTGGGAATTTGACGGCTGACCCATTAGAAATAAATAACTGTTTTAGAGAATTTTATGAACATTTATATAAATCGGAAAACTCTGTACCCTCTAAAGAACAAGACCCATTTCTTGACCGTTTGCAATTCCAGACTTTGACAGATGAAATAAAAAAGGAGTTAGATTATGACTTAGATTGTGATATCTCTTCAATTGTTATCTAAAATATGAATAGTGGTAAAGTTCCAGGGCCTGATGGCCTACCAATTGAATTTTATAAAACATTTAAAGGAAAATTGCTTGGTCCCCTTTTAAATTTGTATAAGGAATCGTATCAAAATGGAAGCCTTCCACCCACTTTGAGACTGGCAATGATAACAGTGATTCTGAAACCAGGAAAACCTCCTATGCAATGTTCCTCATTTAGACCAATAAGTCTGATTGGTGTTGATACAAAAATCTTATGCAAAGCCTTAGCAAGGAGGTTAGATCCTCATATTCCACATCTAGTCCATAATGATCAGAATGGTTTTGTGCAGAAGCACCAAGGCTGCCAAGGATACAGCAATATTAACACTGGATGCCCGGCAGGCCTTCGATAGAATAGAATGGCCATATTTGACGAGGCGGAATCAAAGTGTTGAACCCAAAAGCTCGACTCCAGACACGAGTTCCAATTTCAGTCTTTTAATGAAAAGTAGCAACTTAAATACTCATACGGAAAACAAAGAAAAGCCAAAAAGAAACTTTCAAGGAAAGAATAGTAGTTTTACTGAAATTTACTCACGAAGAGAAAAACCTGAAACAAACAAAATTCACTCTAATGAGGAATATAATTAGAAACAAGGATAAGACAAAGCAAAAATGAAACCTGAAAACAATCTCTGCTAAAGGACCAAAAGCAAAACAAGAAACAACCTAACACAACTAGCATAGTGCTCATAGTACAAGAAACAACCTAACACAACTTAGCATAGTGCTCATAGTACGGCAACCCAAGACGAACTGGCACAGGACAAGGGAAAATGCTGACTATAAATACCCACACAAGGAAATGGGAAACAGGTGGAAACAATCAGGGCGGGGCAGACAATCAGACCAAGGAAAACATGGAGGGGCAGGTGAACAGGAACAAGAAGAGTGAAAAATTTCAAAATAAAACAGGGAAATCACGAGACAACACTCAACATAACTTTCTTGACATGACAATATTTATTTAATGTTTTACGGAGATTTGGATTTGGAAAAACATTTCTTAAATGCATTCAGATTTTATACACAAACCCGACAGCTAGTGTTTTAACAAGTAATATAGTCTCAAAACCATTTCCTCTCGGACGGTCTACCCGCCAGGGATGTCCCCTATCACCGATGTTATTCATACTAGCCATAGAACCCCTGGCCATGACAATACGAACACAGACGGGCCTGTCGGGCATCCAGCTTGGAGAACAAGAGCACCAAATATCTCTATACGCCGATGATGTGATTATTTTTTTAACAAACTTGGCTGTCAGTATACCAAACTTAATTCAGCAGATTGAACTTTTTGGTCAATTCTCCGGCTACAATATCAACAATTCAAAATCATCAATACTATTCTTAAATAAAGAAGAACGATTGAGACCAGTTATAGATAGTCCATTTATCAATGCGAGGGAGGGATTTACTTACCTGGGTGTTGAAATTACCCCTGAAATTAAAACAATTGCCCCAACAAACTATGACCCATTAGTGGATGAGGTGGGGGAGACATTAGACCGATGGATGATAATGCCCATTTCAATGATTGGCCGAATAAATATAATTAAAATGAACATATTACCAAAATTTTTTATATCTTTTTCAATCGCTACCACTACCACTACCAAAATCTTTTTTTCATAGGCTGAACAGTACATTTATGAAATTTATTTGTAACAATAAGAAATCCAGATTGAGACTTAGGCTGCTATACCTGCCCTACGAAAGGGGAGGCTTACGACTTCCAAATATGAAATGGTGTTATTGGTCTGCCCAGCTGCGCTCTGTAATGTTCTATTTCTCAACTGACTCTTCCCCTACTCCTGCTTGGGTGAACATTGAACAGATGACAATACCAAACCTTCCAGTAAAACTATATTTATATTCTGCAGACCCCAAAACTTTGAGGAGAATGATAGAAAACCCCTTTCTCAAAAATACTATTGACATCTGGTATAAAGCACATCAGCATATTAAAGATACTCCTCCCATTTCTCGCTTCTCCCCAATATGGGGTAATGCTTTTTTTAGAGCAGGAAGGGCGGATGGCGGTTTCAAAATCTGGGCAAGAAAAGGTGTGCAAAAAATAGAAGATCTATACATAGATGGTAATCTTCTTACATTTGATCAGTTATGTCAGAGATACTGTATTCCTAAAAAAAATTTTTTTAAATATCTACAATTGAAACATTTCATAATATCAAAACATAAGCAGATAACATCTGAACCACCGCTATCGCATCTTGAAAATCTTGTAGTTCTCAATCAGAATGGGAGGAGACAGATTTCTCTATTTTATACAGCTCTATTATCACATGATAACAAATCCACCACTGACAGATTAGAGGCATGGAAAAGAGACATTCAAGAGAACATAGATGTAACTGAATGGGAAAAGGCATGCTTAAGAGCACAAAAACAATCAATTAAAAGGAGAATGAAACTATTGCAGTACAAGTGGTTGACGAGAACTTACATTACTCCAGTTAAACTCAACCAGTGGTCCCCTGACATCCCTGACACTTGCATCAAGTGTTTAGAAGAGAGACGCACTCTATTTCACTGTGTATGGGACTGTCCAAAACTAAAACAATACTGGAAAATAATTCTTCAAACCATATCCGACATTGTCAATGTGCAAGTCCCTTCTGAAGCAAAAGTGTGTATATTAGGTATATATTCCCAAAGTTTTATCATTAACTCAAAACAGGCAACTTTAATTGATTTTGGTCTCCTGCAGGCCAGGAGAATGATCGCTTTATACTGGAGAAAACTGGATATACCCTCAATACATGTGTGGGTGAAAGAAATTGCATCTTGTATTGTAATGGAGAAACTGACTTACATAACAAGGGGAAGAACAGAAGAATTTGAAGCAGTGTGGAAACCTTGAATGGAATTTCTTAACCGTCAAGCTGCACAGTGATTTTGAAATTAGGGTATTGCTGAGCCTGTCTATATTTTGTAATGTCTTATAATCTGTTTCTTTTTTTTTTTTTTGCCTTACTTTTTGTTATATGTTTAGTATGTCTATATACTACTTTATTTTATGTCTAATTCAAGTATTTTCGTTGTTTTATTAAGTGTCTGTTAGTTGAGCATGTAAAATCAATAAAAATATTGTTGGGGGAAAAAAAAAAAAAAACTATGGCTGAAATCTTGTACTGATAACCAGATAGTTGAATGAATTTGAGAAATACATGCACCTATTCCGACTTATTTGAAACGCGTTTCAAACATAGTCTGTATATGTAGAGACATCACATTTCAAAATAACTTACTATAGCTTTATAATTTCTTGAAAAATAATCAAGGAAAATATTATCTTGTCATTGGGCAACGCCAAAACTCAGCTCTGACCATCGGAATTAAGATACTGAAAGCATTACCTTAACAGATGTATTTTATTGGCTGAATTAATAAATCATAAATTGCCGTCTGCAAGGTCAGTTAATGTTAACTGAAGTCAGCTAGCTCGCTAGTAAACGTTAAGGTGACTCCTTAGCAAACGCAGCAATAATTAATGTATAATAGCGCAACATCCGTCGCGCTACAAACAATTTTTTAATGTTATTCTCCCCAGTTTACACCACTCCCTCAAATACAGTTTGGGCCCATCTCTTTCCAGGCCAAACTCGAAATGTTGTCAGCTTTTCCCCGATACTTCGTCCGATCAATCTTATAAGACTTATCCCATTAATTAGCCAATTACCCAGAAGTAGATGCATTGATTCCAGCCGTAATTATTCCGAAACCTGCCGAATCTACTTTGAAATTATAAATGAATTAAATCCGCTTTCGGTTTGTCTCATTTTTGTCATATTGTCGTTGGAAAATAATCTGCACCTCCTCGATCCAATTAGTTTTCCATGCAATTTTAGCTGGTGCCCGTAAGATTGCAATATAAGGTTGGAATTTTGTTGTGTTTACCTGCTGAAAAACGAGAAGTTAGCCTGCTGATGCATACGGAAACACTCGAACCTAGGGGCTCGTCTACTGAACGGTAGATGAGCTTGCTACATCGTTCACCCTTTATTAGCCTAAGTGACATGAATCAGAATTCCTACCAGGCCAAGTGACTCACAGAGAATGAACTGCAACAAATGGTAGCATCTTGGGATCACAAAGTCTCCAAATCAACCATCAGGCACTATCTTCATGCCAACGACCTGTTTGGGAGGCATGCACGGAAAAAACCTTGTCTAACTCACAATCATAAACACAAATGTTCAGGGACTTCAACTGGGACCATATGCTTTGGTCAGATGAGACCAAGATAGAGCTTTTTGGACACAAACACTCAGGGTCTGACGGAACACAAAAGATGAGTATGCAGAAGGGCACCTCTTGCCCACTGTGAAGTATGGGGGAGGATTGGTGATGCTGTGGGCCTGTTTCTCTTTCAGAGGCCCTGGGAACCTTGTTAGGGTGCATGGCATCATGAACGCTTTGAAATACCAGGACATTTTAAATCAAAATCTGGTGGCCTCTGCCCGAAAGCTGAAGATGGGTCGTCATTGGGTCTTTCAGCAAGATAATGACCCTAAACATTCGGCCAAATCTACACAAAAGTAGTTCACCAGACACAGAATCAAGCTCCTCCCATGGCCATCTCAGTCCCCAGACCTCAACCACATTAAAAACCTGCGGAGGGTGCTGAAGAGGAGAGTGCAGAGGAGAGGACCCAGGTCGCTGGATGATTTAGAGAGATTGTGCAAAGAGGAATGGTTGTAGATCCCTCTTTCTGTATTCTCCCATCTTGTGAAACATTATAGGAAAAGATTAGGTGCTTTTTTGTTGGCAAAACGGGATTGAACAGAGTATTTACATCAGGGGTGCTAATAATTGTGGCACACATGATTTGATGTAAAAGAATTATTTCTTAATGTGGGATTTTTTTCCCACTGAATAAATGCACTTGAATGTAAGTGTGGATTTTCTTCTTTTTCATTGTGGTCCAATATTATTTAGAAAAAAAAACTGAATTTATTAGAAGCTAAAGAACACATCTTAACCAGGGGGGCCAATAATTATGGAGGGCGCTGTATACACATAATACAAGATGCTAACAAACACGTGATATATACACATACTCAAACATGGGATAACCAATCAGCAATTACATCGTCAGTACCCTTTACATGCTTAATTTCCAAGTCAAACTCCTGTAAAATCAAACTCCAATTCAACAATCTCCGATTCTTGTTTTTCATCTTACTCAAAAACATTAACGGATTGTGGTCAGTGTACACAATCATTGGCTTTTGTCCTGTACAAACATTAACCTCGAAGTGTTGTAAAGAAAGGACCAGAGCTAACAGTTCCTTCTCTATTGTGGAATAGTTCCTTTGGTGGCGATTGAACTTCCTGGAGAAGTATGCCACGGGATGCTCAATGTCATCAGAGTCACTTCTCTGTTGGAGCACAGATCCACAAGCTTGGTCGCTAGCATCGACCGCGATGGAGAACGGTTTGTTGAAGTCAGGAGATTTGAGCACGGGGAAGTAACACAGCAGAGACTTCCAGCGATCGAAGGCTCTTTGGCATGCTTCATCCAAAGTGAACTTTACGCCTCTCTTCAGTTGGTTGGTGAGACTGAGAGCAATCTCAGCAAAGTTCTTGCAGAACTTGCAGTAGTACCTGATCATTCCAAGGAAGCAGCGCAAAGCTTTTTTGTTGTCAGGAACTGGAAAGTCCATGATGGCTTGGACTTTAGCATTTATGGGTGCCACCTTACCCTGGCCTATGACGTAGCCAAGATAGGTGACAGTAGCACAACCAAAGTCACTCTTGTTCAGGTTAACAGTCAGGTTAGCCTGGGTTAAGCGGTGGAACAACATCTCCACATCTTTCAGATGTTCTTCCCAGGAGTCACTCCATGTGATCAGGTCGTCAATGTACGCACCTGTGCGTGGCAATCCAGCGATTGTAGACTGCATCATCCTTTGAAACATGGCTGGGGCATTATTAATGCAGAGGGTAGGACTTCATACTGGTATAACCCAGATGGTGTGGCAAAAGCAGAGATGCTCTTTGCCCTCTCAGTTAAAGGCACACACCAATAACCCTTCAATAAATCAATTGTGGTCAGAAACTTTGCTTGCCCTACTCTATCGATACAATCATCAATCCTAGGTGTTGGAAACACATCAGATCTAGTTACAGCATTGACTTTGCGATAATCTGTACAAAATCTAGTACTTCCGTCAGGTTTTGGAACTAGCGCACAGGATGAACATAAATCTGAGTTGGAGGGTCTGATAATATCATGTTCTAACATCGCAAAGGCTTCCGGTTTGAGTGAACGCTGGCGTGAATGTCTGCCGCTGCTCTCCGGCTCTACTTCGAAATGTTTGTTGTGTCTTTCGAGTAATCGTATTTTTCCTTCTTGCGGATTATATATGCTTATTCACCGAAAACTGCAACTGAATCGGCATCAGACTGTGACTGTGGACTGCACTCACCTGGATGCGTTGTTCCGATTTTGGTCCGAATATCTCCCACCGGCCTTACCCGAGCCTTCGCTGCTCCAGACGCCTGAACAAACCTGGCTACTTGCAAGTAAGTTTCTGCTTTCTTGCTGTGGTCAGTTTACTGCATTTTGTTTTGAGATGGTAGTTTTTCAACTGCTTCTCTAAATTTAACGCTGGTTTCTAGGTGCCATTACTGGCTGCTAGCTGGCTAACGTGGTTTTACTTCCGACTTGGCTGTGTGTGAGCTTAGTTTACGGATGGAAGGTATCGGATTATTTACGTGACAAGGGAAAGTAGGCCAATGTCTTATTCACTTCGTCCGCTCCTGATATTTTGTGCATATAAAAGGGACCTGTGGAACACCTGGCCCGATGTATTGTGTCCCTCATTGGGTCTGCTTTCGCTGCTCACTATGGGTCACTCGTATTCAACATTGGACCTCCTACACCTGAACTTCTCGTCTCGTGTTCCATCCAGGACTTATAAACTCTGCGTTGCTCTTGGAATCGCTCGCCGCCCACCCTATGTACATCGCGGCGCTCAGCATAGTCTGTGCACGCCTGTCGGCATCAACACTGACGGCTTCATTGCTGTCATCTGTCCCCTGTCGCACTCTCGATGCACCGCTAGACGGTGAGTCAAACATGATGGTGTGAATCATCTAAATCTTCGCAAGTTGGAATACCGGCGAAATGGCATTGATAAATGCGTGATCGGTTTCAAATAAGTCATTTATCTTGAATGACTTTTTTATTTCACAGAGTTTAGAATTTTTATTTGTAACCGAAACCTGGCTGACCGTCGGCGACTCCAGCCCTCTTTGAAATCTTTCCTCCTAATTGTGGCTTTTTTAATTCCCCAAGGCCCAGCGGGAAAGGTGGTGGCTTGGCCACAGTTTTCCATAGGCAGTACAAATGCAGGCACCTGTCAGTCGATCAGTTCTCTAGTTTTGAGGCACAATTAATTGCAATTGATCTAACTAGCCCTTTACTGGTTGCTTTAGTTTAAAGACCACCCAAATCTAATAAGAATTTTATCCAAGAATTCTCTGATTTCCTTTCTTTCATTGTGCCTCGTTATGATAAGGTTTTAATCATCGGGGATTTTAACATTCACATTTGCTGTAAATCAAAGCCTCTGGTGAAAGACTTTTTGAATCATGTTGACTTTTTTAATTTAACACAGTCTGTATTGGTCCCTACGCATGAACATGGTCACACTCTTGATCTGGTGTTCTCAGTAGGTGTTCCTGTTGACAATGTTATGGTTGTTGATGCTGCTGTTTCTGATCACAAACCTGTTCTGTTTGACTCCATCTTATCTTGCCCTGCTCTGCACGTTTCCAGCTGTTTTTATTTCACTCGCTTCATCAATTCTTCTACGGCTAAGCTCTTTTCCGATATGTACCTTGATATACATGATGACCATAAAATTACTACTTCTCCCTGTACTACCTACGATGTGCTTGCTGGCTAGTTTAACACATTTTGTGCTAATATTCTGAATAAGGCTGCTCCTCTGAAACCTAAGAAACCTAAACCTCAAACTCAGCCTTGGTTAAACAGCACTACTCGCGCACTCAGTCAGGAGTGCAGAAAACTAGAACGCAAAAGGAAAAAAGACAAGCTTCAAATTTTAATGAACAGTTTAAAATCATACCAGTATGCTGTTAAATCAGCTAAAATTAGCTATTTCTCTGATATTATTTCTAGGAACTCACATAGGCCAAAAGTGCTGTTTAGTACACTAAATAAACTAACCAATCCCTATTCATTTATTTTGGCAGATGCAACTTCCAACACTTGCAATGTCTTTTTTAAGTTTTTCACAGACAAGATCCATCAAATACGTTCTCAGATCTCTTTCTCTGGTGATCTGCACTAACTGCCCCACCCTGCTCTTTCAGCCAGTTCCAGCCCATCTCTCTTTCTCAGCTCAGTGACATCATTTCAAATTTGCATCCCACGAACTGCACTCTGAATATCTTGCCTTCTCGTCTTCTCAAAGAGCTACTGCCTATCATTGGGCCAATGTATTAACAATGAATTAATGCTCTTTGTGACCCTTTTAAATTTAAAGCAATTAAATAACTGTTTCCTACTGGAAATCAAGTTATCAATACATTTCATTCCAAATTTAAAAAGTAAAAGACTTCTTGCTACATGTTTATGGCAGTACAACTGTTTTATTTAGAAAATTTAACAAGTTGAGTATTTTTTGAAAGGTGACAATTTCAATGTTATTTGAAAATGACAAAAAAAAGATTTTCTCAAGCACAAGACTTGCTTGTTATTTTGAAAACTTCATTTTCAACTAAAATTAAAGAGACTCCAAGAGGATTTAAGTATAATAAACATAATTTTAAGTGGAAAGGACGTGTACAATCATGGAGTAACTGACTTACTGACTTGGTACAACTTGAACTGTTATGGCCCCAATTTGTTATTACATTTACAACATAACAGCAAGGGATGACAGACACAGTTTTAAAAACTTAAACACATTTAATGAACAAACAAAGACTTAAACTACTAGCTACAACTAAGACCAAGATTGAATATAAAAAAACAGAAATATTTACAGTCCCTTGTTTTGGTGGGGTGGCTTGGTGATGTCCTGGGTGAGGAAAATGCTCAAACACAGGCAAAAATCCACAAAAGAAACTTCACAGGTCTTGAACAGAATGACAGGTCTGGTCACATGTATTCCTCTTCTTGCAATTTCTCCTACTACTTTACTGTCTCAATTCTTTTCCTTATATACTCTTTTGCAGACCCCACCCACATTTAGACCTCTTTTTTTTAATTTTCGGGGACTTGCCCCAGACATGTCCAGGACATGTCTAAACCTAGCTCCAGTCTGAGCTCAATAAAAGAAAGGCAAATGCTGCCATCTAGTGGCCTATATTCACATTACAGAACACAAAAAAACCTGAAGGAGGCATGTGCAATGTCTACTTCTTTTTAATGGGTTGGAGTTCCCCATTTCCTTTCATCTTTTGAATGAGGTGTCACCGCAACATATTTCTCTGGAGCAGAAATGGCTAGCTCTGCCAATTCTGCTGTCTAGCATATAGTATTTTGGTCCACACCAAACCTGTGAAATGCCTCTGACATGGTTTTTCCTCTCTGAAAGATGGCCAACACCTTGTAGCAGCGCAGAATGTCAGATGGTTCTCCAACTAATGAAAACATAGAATAAGAATGACAATGAGCTCGCATGAATAATAAATAGCAGACATTTGTCAACTTAAAAGTACTTGCTCGGATATGACAACACTAAGTCTGCGAAGTGAGACTTGGTTCCAAAACCTCTGGAATCAATAAGATCAGAACAGACGGGGACTTGTACCTGTACAAGGGCTGGGCACGGTACTCAATACGTTTAAGGTATCGAACGAAATGACCCTGTACGGAGTAACATCACACTTCCCCAGTTAGATGATACCTGCAATCATTCCTTTTTATATCCAGATCTCAGAAGAACCAGAAATTTACTGCTCAACAGATTTAATGAGTTCATCTTTGAGTCCTGGGGGCATTTGTACCAAAGTTGAAGAAAATCCTTCCAGGTGTTCCAAATATATATGCGTTCACGAGACAGATGGACGTACAGAAGAACAGAGACTGATGGACGGACAACATGAAAAAATTACACTTCTGGCCTTACCCCTGTCATTTTTACTTTGATGTCACATCCTAGTATTTACATGTAAAAAATTAAACATTTTTCATTTATAACACGACTTGATACAGACATAAAATAAATATGCTTCACATACCCTGCTGACGAAAGTGTTTTCTCTCTTTTTTACTTTTTTCTCCTTGGCTTTTTTTGCTTTCTTCTTCGACTTCTTCCTCTCCACTGAAGAGCTGTCTGATTCTGAGTCTGACTCAGATTCATTCTGAAACTTCTTCTGCTTCTACTTCTTTCTTTCCAGTGAAGCATCAGAGCTGTATGAGTCTGACTCATTGTGAGATTTGTCTTTTATGGTGATGATACTCTGTTGATCGACATCACATTCTCTTTTTTTGAGACCTAAAGATCCAACTGAGATATAACAGTTAATGTCAAATTCATGCAAATCTACTGATGCAGGAATTGACAATCTACTCGATCAACTTGATAGTTTTACACATATCATTCTCTCAAATGACAAAAAAAAAATCATACTTGTACTAAGATTATGAGGCATTTCTAATATCAAAATGAGTCCTTCCATTTGGAAACAGATTAGCCAACAAGCCTACGTTGTGTATCAAAATCAAACCATCCTCTTTGTTCACACTCCTTAACCTCAACTGTTAATTAATATGTTATGGGCCTGAATTATAAGCAGTTTGTAGAACATAAAGGTTAATTTACAATCCAGAATGACCAAATTTATTGGGACAATATCTTCAAATAGCAATTTCTCTGGAAATAATCATTAAAAAACAATCAACTCATCAATGAGGCACAGCACCCTCCTCAGCCAAAAACCCAGGCTGATGGTTGTGTGAGCTCACTTGCAAGTGTACTAGTGTACTACTATGTGATGGAATGAGGTATGAAGTCTGGAACTTCTCAATAGATAAATGTAATACTATAGTGTTTGTGTTTACTAACATTTGGGCCGTCTTGTATATCGGAGTAGTTCCTATTTTACCTTGCAGGAATGGATATGAATCTTGAATTTTAAAGGTGTCCTTAATTAGAACAATTTTTGGCAATTTTTCGAAGTAATGGATCACACGTAGCAAATTCATATGCATCACACATTTTTAAATGCTTTCTGTAACTTTTCATCATTTGTTGAAAACTAAAATTTGGCTGGTTTGTATGGTCCAAAGCCCCGTCCCTCAAAGAAGTCGTTGCATGGACCTCATAGTCATATGACCTGTGACGTGTGAAAAGTAAGTTGCAAATGTTCCCAGCTGATCAACCAGTGGTTTGTTCTACACTGATAATTGATTTTGCCTTGATCGATCCTTCATTTAGTTGATTTTGATATAACATTCATCAACATGCCAAATCGGTGTGAAGTGGCAGGCTGCAACGCGACTCCAAACGATGGCGTGAGTATACATCAATTCCCAAAAGATAAAAAATTGCTGAAATATGGATGACAAAGGTGAGGCTTACGCGAGGACAGTGGCAAGGGCCAACTCCGTACAACTCAATATGCAGTAATCACTTCGCAGAAAATGACTTTGAGGAATCTGGGTTTTACTCAGATTTCGGAATTAAGTTCAGGTGGAAGCTAAAAGCAGCTGCAATCTCTGTCATCAGACTGACGCCTTCCGACAAACTGAACCGAGAAGATTGGCATTGAAGAGAGAAAGAAAAAGGGTAAGTTGAAACAGATCCATGCTTTCTTTTCACTTGCTCAGCCCCGCTGCACGGCTTCAGTGTGAATGTCTACAGCGCCCTCCATAATTATTGGCACCCCTGGTTAAGATGTGTTAAAAGCCTTAAAATAAATTCAATTTTTATTGCAGAAGCATACTCTCACACTGAAAATTGTAGAAAAATGTAACCTTCAATTCAAGTGAATTTTAAGGGGAAAAAAAAAAAAATCCCTGACTAAGAAATAATTATTTTTCTTAAAATCACCTGTTCCACAATTATTGACACCCAATAATTACATATGAATAATAACAACAATAATAATAACAATTATTAATATAATAATAATTAATAATAATAATAACAATTCCTAGGAAATAAATGCAATACTTAGCTGAAGATGGGTCGTCACTGGGTCTTTCAGCAAGATAATGACCCTAAACCTGTAGCCAAATCTACACGGAAAAGGTTCACCAGACACAGAATCAAGCTTCTCCCATGGCCATCGCAGTCCCCAGACCTCAACCCCATTGAAAACCTGTGGAGTGAGCTGAAGAGGAGAGTGCAGAGGAGAGGACCCAGGTCGCTGGATAATTTAGAGAGATTATGCAAAAAGGAATGGTCGAAGATCCCTCTTTCTGTATTTTCCCATCTTGTGAAACATTTTAGGAGAAGATTAGGTGACTGTTTTGTTAGCAAAAGGGGGCTGTACAAAGTATTAACATCAACAGCTAATAATTGTGATACACATGATTTGATGTAAAAGAATTGTTTCTTAATGTGGGACTTTTTTCCCCACTGAATAAATGCACTTGAATTAAAGGTTGGATTTTCCTCTTTTTTTCATTGTAGTCCTATATTTTTTAGAAAAAAACTGAATTTATTAGAAGCTAAATAACACATCTTAACCAGGGGTGCCAATAATTATGGAGGGCAGTGTATGTAAGAGTGCTGTGAAGACGAGATGACAAATAAGACTCTGTTTACGTTGCTTTGTTGTTGTTTTGTTGACGTTATTAACTTCGTATCGTTGATCACTGTTGTTGCTGTTAATGACATTCTAAATTTGCATTTGTGTTTGTTACTGAAATTCTGGCCACATCGTGATCCTAGTCACCGGGGACTACTAGGACTATGTGCCAATGTTTCCTGCTGTTTTCCTATTCACGACTTTTTAAACTTTGATGTTTTGAGAGACTTCAATTTATTGACGGGATAGATCTCAACCATACCCATATAAAATAAAAATATTATCAAGATAGTGATGGGGAATGGAACCCGAGCAATACAGTGTGTCGAGTCTCTGACTCTGCTGCTAGCTCTCTGAGCTGTGCGAGATTCGCTGCCATTCCTCGGTTGTTTTGGATTCTTATAATCCTTTGTATATCGCCGTAAGGCAGGCCGCATTATTCTGTTCGGAATGAGAGTGTGCGTTCATCCTTGTCATAGGTAGGACTGTCCGCCAGGACGTATAGTCTCCGGTGACTTATCTCACGATGATGCCAAAATTTTCTGAACATGCTGAATCTGGCCTGGTCCCGTTTCACAAAGAAAGGGAAGGGCCAATTTTTTCTAACCTGATACAATTTGCCATTAAGCTACAATTGATCACTCCTAGTATCACTTCTTACAAGTCCCATATGTGTTTCTTGCCTGTTGATATGCCAAATCAACAAAATCTGGACATTTTGTGTTAAATACTTTCATTGAGTATGTAGAAAATGCATTAATAAGAATACTCGTCCCAAATAAGATAACTATAACTGTTCTTTCTTTCATAAATTGGCTGTTGAAATGAGGAGTCAAACAAGTCATTTTGTGTACAAGGCCCGGTGCAACTTTCTTCTCATACATCACAGCCCATGTAACATCAATTAGCCAATTGCTCAGGATTTTTAAGGAGAGGTCTCAAAATGTAAAGTTTTTTCATATTTTTGCCAGTATGTGATACAATTATGAAAGTTAAATGCTGGATTTGTGAATTACAGGCAATAATACATGCCTACAGCAGTTTATTTCCCCTAATTTAGTAGTCCTTTAAAACATAATTGTCGATAAAGCTTTACTCACCCTCAGAAAGTTGAGTCCGAAGGAAATCTCTTGCTTGGGTCAGAGCTGCCACCTGCTCCTCCAGGTTCTGAGCCTTCAACTGATACATTTTCATTTCTGACTTCGCTTTGGAAAGTTCTGCTTTGGCAAAAGCCATAGTCACTGTTGGGGCCACTGCAGTCTGATCAACTACTATTAAAGGAGCTGTGTCACGGTTAATGCGCAGGCTCAGGAGGTGACATATGCAAATCAGATAAAGAGACCGGCTTTCACACGTGCGGAGACTCGTAGGATACAGAGCTCGCAGGACGTGAATCTCTCGGGACAAAATAAAGACTGCATAAGACTAGGAATGACTTCAATTGCTGGTGCAAGCGCGCCACCTTCGGTAAGTATCTGATTTCTATGCGAATGATCTTGTTTTCAAACATATTTGTTGGCCGGGGAAAGAAATTCGAGCGCCTTCGTGTAAGCACTGCCGTCTGCTGTCTATACAGCAAGAAAAAAACACTGACGAACTCGATCAGCCGAACGAGGATTTTTGCCGATTTTTTCTCTGTTCTCTGTGCTCCTGATAAAGCTTCCTGGAGACAAGAGTTTACGGCCGCTGCCGTACCGCTTCCCTCCTCGAGAGGACATCCTTCGAGAGGACACTAAAACTTCTAGTTCTTCGACTTATACCGGACAAAAAATACCCAAAACAAAAGCCTTATGTTCAAGGAACTAAAATATATATACAAGAAATTGAAGAATGTAGAGCGCCGATGGAAACGGATTTTTGGAGGATAAGTCACGATCGCCTTGATTTTGATTTCTTGTTAGGATGAACAGTTTTCAAAGTTCTGAGCATGCGCAGTTCACGTGACTCAACTCCTTTAAGAGAGAAAGCCCTCCAAAATTAATTTGCTTTTGACTTAGCCTCATTCTATGTTACTCAGTAGTTCTCAGTAGTACACTAGATGCTCAAGCCACACACCAACTCACAGCCATGATAATTACGGTTGGTAGATTGTATTTTATTATGTGTCATGATTACTGTTGTACTGTTATGGTAAGTATGTACTGTAAAACACATATTGCAGACCGTCAAATAATGATCAGATAATTCACATATGACAGGCAGCAATCACATTCTTCATGAAACATATTTTATATAGATCACAGTAAAGGCTTGGGAAATGTAGTATACAAGTGCGTTCAGATTAATGAATAATAATAATAATAATGAAAATAAATGTAATTGTTAGGCTCCAATAATAACATAAAGCCAATATGTATATGCGTGCAAAGGATGCTTCATTTACAAGCATCTCTTCAACTTACTTGACATTGTTGCCATTACAACCTTTATCTGAGGATGTACTTTGGTTAACATAACATAACAGAACAGAACAGAACAGAACATGAGTGGCGAGAACAGGCCTTTCAGCCCAACTAGGCTCGCCAGTTTCTGTATTCTATTGTGAATATACCACTCCAGATACTCCATGATATCTAGCTTTAAGTTAAGTCTGCTCTTCAAAATTCCCAAGGTTTCTGCCCCAACAAAATGGTCAGGCAAACTGTTCCAGATCAAAATTACTCTTTGGGTGAAAATTATTTCCAATCAGTGCTAAATTTACCCGTGGTCAACTTCCATTTGTGACCCTGAGTTCTACTAACAAAACTTAGCCAAAGGAATCCGACATAATTCAATTTGTTAATCCCGTTAACATATTTAAAGACCTCAATCAGATCACCCGTAAGTCTCATTTTCCTAAGACTAAATTAAGGATCTTCAGCGTCTTCTCATAGCTTTCACCTTTTATACCTGGAATTAGCTTAGTGGCTCTTCTCTGAACTTTTTCTCGAACCTCTATATCTTAAAGTATGGTCCTCAAAACTGTACACAATACTCCAGATATGGTCTTACAAATATATAGTACAAGCGAAGTATGCCCTACTTGGAGGGCAACTGTCCCATGTAACAAGACCATGCAGGCCTATGTGAGAGCAGGTAAATTTCCCAATGAAGAAATGAGCAATACTGAAAATATTTTTCTCAATAGAAATATACATTTTAGTTATGATTGAAAAATCATTTGGCACATCTAATCTATGTGGGCCTTTTAATTTACCTGATATATATTGCAATAAATAAATATAATATTTCAATTTGGCATTCCTCTACACAAGATGTTCGTCGTACTACAGATGTTATCAAGTTATTAACATATCATGACAGATCCTAGTCCTAGTTAACCCATAGGAAAGATGGGTTAAAGAAGGAAAGATGGGAAGGAAAGATTTTTCTTTCTGGTAGTGCAAATTAAATCATTACAAATCTAGCAGCTCATTGCCAGCAGTCATGCCTGGCCAGATCAACTTGCTTGATTTTAAAGCCACCCTTCATGTGGTGTTGATTTTGGCAGCACTTGTGGACAAAAACTGTAGCGCTTCTTATAGTACACTTTAGGATCTTATATTATTAATGTAGGACCTGACCTGGGGTTATACTACAAAGCAAGATCATCATAGACAGGCTTTGTTTGAGTGAGCTGGCTCAAAAAACCCTGAACACTCAATCACAGATAATCAGTACCGTAACGGTAGTTATAATCTTTTTTTGTTAACCTCATGTAATGTGAATATAGGCCACTGGATGGCAGTATTTACCTTTTTTTTTTTATTAAGCTCAGACTGGAGCTAGGTTTAGACATGTCCTGGACATGTCTGGGGCAAGTCCCCGAAAATTAAAAAAAAAAGGTCTAAATGTGGGTGGGGTCTGCAAAAGAGTATATAGGGAAAAGAATTGAGACAGTAAAGTAGGAGAAATTGCAAGGAGAAGGATAAATGTGACCAGACCTGTCATTCTGTTCAAGACCTGTGAAGCTTTTAGTGGATTTTGCCTGTGTTTGAGCCTTTTTCCTCACCCAGCACATCACCAGAAAACCCACCAAAGGGACTGTAAATATTTCTGTTTTTTGTATTCAATCTTGGTCAGTAGATTAGTTAGTAGTTAGTTTGTCTTTGTTAAAATTAAATGTATTTAAGTTTTAAAATTGTGTCTGTCATCCCTTGCTGTGGCTGTTGTGTTGTAAATTGTAATAACAAATTGGGGCTATAACACTCAGCATTGTGCTTTAGGCTCTGTGCCGGCCCCTATAAAAAGGGCCTTTCACATGACATTTGACTCTTCTTCCGCCCAAAAATAGGCCAATCACATGCTGTATATTTCTCAGAGGAGGAGCAGGTCATAATTATGGAGATTCATGAAGAATATAAAAATATAATAACAGCAAAAAGCAACTCTGTTGCTGCCCATGAGGCTAGAAATTTGCTGAATATGTAAATGTCCTATAATAAAGGATTAGTTGAAATTATTTTACAATATTTTCTGGGCCAAATCAAAGTGAAATCATTTCTAGATTTAATATGATCTGACTGTGATAAATACTAACAGTATACTCATTTTTTGGGTGAAAGAATTTTTTTCATAGCTTTTTTGAATAAAGCAGGATATATTTTAAGACACTGAACAAAAATATTAAACACACCACTTGAAATATTGGCACCATTTCAAGTATGCTGTTATGAAATACCAAATATATTTGTTTTCATTTGCAAAAGGAATGTTTCCATTGATTGATGTCTAAAATTTGAGTTCAGCTCAGACATTGAGTATTTTTTTCACCGGTGTAATGATTGGTATGTGTAAACAAGTGCGGTGTACCCAGACACTGCTCACGCAGCCATGCCTCAGATGTCTCAAATTATGTAGGAGCGTGCCATTGGCATGCTGAATGCTGGAATGTCCATCAGAGGGGTCGTGGCACAGCTGAATGTTCACTACAGTACCATAGTTCGTCTACGACAGCGCTTCCGACAGACTGGAAGCACTGCGAATAGGCCTCATCGGCGTCGTCCACGTGTGACCACCCCTGCTCAGGATCGTCACATCCGGCTCGTGCACTTGCGTGAACGTTTCAGACCAGCGACACGCACGGCCGATGAGACAGTCGGTCTGAACAACAGACAAATCTCTGCTCAAACCGCCTCCGAGAAGCAGAATTTTATGCTCAACGCCCTCACTGTGGGCTGGACCTCACAGAGGTGCGCCGCCGGAATCGTCTCGCATGGGCTAACGCACCCTTCCGGTGGCCCTTGGCACGATGGAGAAATGTGCTGTTCACAGATGAATCAAGATTCAACTTGTATCACGTGGATGAGAGGCGTCGTGTGTGGCGCCGTGTCGGTGAACGGTTTGCTGACACAAATGTCGCCCGGAGAGTCACCTATTGCGGAGGCAGTGTCATGGTGTGGGCAGGGATTGCACACAGACACAGACATGGCATTTCATCGATGGCAACTTGAACGCCCAAAGGTACCGTGATGAGATCCACGCACCAACTGTAGTACCGTTTGTCCAACAGCATAATGTCACGTTCCAGCATGATAACGCCCATCCTCTTGTCGCTAGGGTTTGCACCCAGTTCTTCACAGCTCAGAACGTTCAGGTGCTGGACTGGCCCGCATATTCGCCTGACATGTCGCCCATAGAACAGGTTTGGGATCCTCTGGATCGGCATATCCGGGACCGTGTTCCAGTCCCAGGTAATGTCCGGCAACTCCGGATAGCGCTCCAGGAGGAGTGGAATAACATTCCACAGGCCACCATAGACACTCTGGTAAACTCCATGCGTAGGAGATGTGTCGCATTGAGAGATGCGCGTGGCGGAAATACGCGATACTAAACTGTGAAATTTATGGTATCCACCCCTGCCCTGTTGAAACTGTTGCCAAACTTTTGATTGTGCGGGTATCAAGGTGTAACAGACATCAATATGATCAGTATAGATGTCTTTATCATGTCGTAAAATTTGCTGAGGTTCACATTATCCCATATGTAATAAAATTCACAAAACATCTGGTGGTGCGTTTATATTTTTGTTCAGTGTAAAATTCCATGCCACCAATTACCCTAACCAATTGTACCATTACAAAGTTACAACAGACCATTCACATATCAAAACAATGGTCAGTATGATAAAATACTATTTAATTTTGTAATTGGTACTTTAATAGTTGCAGTACCTGCACTGTCAAAAGGACATGGCAGCAAGTTCAAATAAAGCATAAGATCATTTTTCAAAGTGATCGGCCCAAAGACGCTTTGCTTTCATAATTATTATATTTTAATGGTATGCTGCGTGAAATGTATGACGTGACATGGAGTATTCTTGCGCAGATTTTCTGCATGTAGGTTCACATTCAAAAAAAAAAAAAACTGCAGCTGTAAGCACTTGGTTTCTCCTTGTTTCATTGTAAACATATGGCTCGAGTAGATCGCAGAAGTAATGAATTCCCTCAGCTGACAATCTGTTGCGTTCATAGAGAATATAGTCAGAAAAAGCCAGCAGGTTATGCCGCTCTCTCTCTCTCAGGATTCGAGCACCAAGATCCACAGGATCATCAAAGAACGGTGATGCCATCTTCAAAGGAACTGGTCAGTAACAGCTCGATTATATCCGATTCAAGCCAAAACTCGGCACATTACCTGCTCACGACCAGGTTGAGTTTGGAGCATACTTAACTATGAAGATCTAGATACATTAAAAAAGAGCCACCTTCATGACACTGTAAAGCCTGGCTTTAGGCTCGACATAACTCGCTAACGCACTTATCTTGCTTCGTAGTATACCCCCCTGGTTGCAGGAATAAAAAATAACAGACATATAAATAGACAATCCTTTCGTTTATGGCCTCGTTTGTTTATGTAACGATTACATCATATAAGGGCATTAGCATTAAAATAACACTGTTTAAATAACAACACATAATAACAATAACAAAACAATTTGAATTAGAATGTTACATGGCACGCTACTAATACTTCTGAATGCTGAAACACCTTTTTCAATAACCTGAAGGCAAATTCGTTAATGGTTACAACAAGTACCCAACACTTCCTTATCCGTAGCTAGCAAGCGAGCATGACTGAAACTTTTGAAGAAACTGAATTAACAATTCCATGTGGATAACATTACCTACTTAGATAAAGTTAAGTACGCTTACCCTCTCCTCCGGCTGACTTTTCTGTTGACTCCTCATTTTTTTTACGCGCTGTCCGCCGTGTTTGAATTGCAGAGTTCAGAGGCCTTGAGCCCATTTTTCCGCTAGAAGTCCAGATTCTGTCGAGATCAGTGAGTGTAACGCATGAAGCGAGTTTTCACTGCAGACCGGAAGGCTGCGAGTGCGAATGGAGTGCGCGCAAAAAAAAAAAAACCTTATTATAAAGCAGGACTTTGAATCAGTTCCTGGGCCAGTTTCCAATCAGACTGAAGAACAACAGACACGGGAACAGATCAATGGAATCTTCAACTATTTAATGGTAAGTAAAGTCAATTGTTTTAATTATGTAGTTGTACATTGTGGAAAAATGTTTTAATTGATTCATATATTTTATTATTAATTGCTTATGCTTGCTTGCTCATATTCTGTTTTAGTTCACAACTTCATAGGCCTGGAGTGTGTGTGTACTTGCATATTTCTGATTTAGCAGGGGCCTGCATAACTGTACTAGTGTGTCATGACATATAGCCTATCTAAAGTCATGACAACTTGAATTTCTGTACCAAGGACAAGATGTTTTTCTCTTTCTTCAAGTTTATGTGTTTATAGAAAGCTCTGGAACCCATAACAAGATAAGCTGGAGCCAGAGCTGAGAGAGTAGGCAGGTGCTCTCCTCCCTAGCAAGATGTGTGTGTATCCCTGGACAACTTGACGTGGTTACATACCAACTTGACGCAGTTGCGTGTGACGGCAAAGGCTTGCGTGATGTGTAAATCAGCACAGGGGGAGGAGAACGCCATGGAGTATTCCTACAAATACCAGAGAACTTTCTAATTGTGTATCCTCCTCCATTTTGCTGACTTGACTTTGTATGGGCATCCTTTTTTGCAAAAAAGTAAACAGACTTTGGCTTGGATATTAACTTCTCTGTCTCCGACTGATTTTTTCTCTGGGTCGTCTGAGTTTCTTTTTGCGAAGGTAATATCAGGAATGTAAAATCAAAATTCCTTTAACACTGGGGGCTACGTCCGAGATTCCAATATCTCACCTGCACTTCCCTGGAAATCAGCGCCGACTGAAAACCGTGCGCACGGTCGTCCAGGGGATGTTGTGGAAAGACCTGAGCCCAGGGCGCTTGAGAAGGCCCTTTTGGGGTGTGTAGGAGGTCAGAAACGGGGGGTTCTCCAAACAATGAGTGGAGGTGCGGGTGAGTGACGGAATTTTTACTGAATTCGGCTTAGTTGTTGTGAGGCAGAGAAAGTAATATTGCCAATTATGAGACTGATGAACAGTAAAGGGGTTGTTGTTGTTGTTGTAAGGACTGCTTTTCTGGGACTGATGATGACGAAGCGTTGACTGAGATTGGGCAATTTGTTGAAAGTTGACATAATGGTTCAGGGAATCATTGTGGGTCTGAGACTGAGGAGTGTGTAGAACACCGACATAATGGTTCTGGGAATTATTGTGGGTAAAGGAATTTGGGTTTAGTTGAAATAGAGCATTGCCGGTGTATGTTATCGAAGCAACAATGGTGTCGGATCATAAGAAAATTAGAGCCTTGGATCTTTTCCAATGTGAGTGAATCTGAGAGAGGAAAATGCACTAAGGTATGTGCGTGTGTGTCCTGAGCTCTGACTGCGTGTGCGTATGTGGTGTTATGGCCCCAATTTCTTATTACATTTACAACATAACAGCAACAGCAACAGCAAGGGATGACAGACACAGTTTTAAAACTCAAACACATTTAATTAAACAGACAAAGACAATAACAACTAAATAACAGCTAAGACCAAGATTGATTATCAAGAAAAAAAGAAATAATTACAGTCCCTTGTTTTGGTGGGGTTTCCTGGTGATGTGCTGGGTGAAAAACAATCCACAACAGACTGCACAGGTCTTGAACAGAATTAAAGGTCTGGTCACGTATCCTTCTTCTTGCAATTTCTCCTACTACTTTACTGTCTCAATTCTTTTCCTTATATACTCTTTTGCAGACCCCACCCACATTTAGACCTCTTTTTTTTTTTTTTTTCGGGGACTTGCCCCAGACATGTCCAGGACATGTCTAAACTTGACTCCAGTCTGAGCTTAACAAAAAAGAAGGTAAATACTGCCATCTAGTGGCCTATATTCACATTACACCTCCATTCCAAAAGGGAAAAATTTTGACTCATGAAGGCAAAATTTTTCTTTTCAATACAAAATGGTTTAGTGAACACTTGTCTATATATACATATCATACAATATTCAAACACATGATATATATATACACATTCAAACACAGGATAAGCAATCAGCAATTACATTGTCTGTACCCTTCACATGCTTAATTTCCAAGTCAAACTCCTGTAAAATCAAACTCCAATTCAACAATCTCCGATTCTTGTTTTTCATCTTACTCAAAAACATTAACGGATTGTGGTCAGTGTACACAATCATTGGCTTTTGTCCTGAACAAACATAAACCTCAAAGTGTTGTAAAGAAAGGACCAGAGCCAACAGTTCCTTCTCTATTGTGGAATAGTTCCTTTGGTGGCGATTGAACTTCCTGGAGAAGTATGCCACGGGATGCTCAATGTCATCAGAGTCACTTCTCTGAAGGAGCAGAGATCCACAAGCTTGGTCGCTAGCATCGACCGCGATGGAGAACGATTTGTTGAAGTCAGGAGATTTGAGCACGGGGAAGTGTCACAGCAGAGACTTCAGGTGATCGAAGGCTCTCTGGCATGCATCATCCCAGGTGAACTTTACACCTTTCTTCAGTTGGTTAGTTAGACTGAGAGCAATCTCAGCAAAGTTCTTGCAGAACCTGCGGTAGTACCCGATCATTCCAAGGAAGCGGCGCAAAGCTTTTTTGTTGTCAGGAACTGGAAAGTCCATGATGGCTTGGACTTTAGCATTTTTGGGTGCCACCTTACCCTGGCCTATGACGTAGCCAAGATAGGTGACAGTAGCACAACCAAAGTCACTCTTGCTCAGGTTAACAGTCAGGTTAGCCTGGGTCAGGCGCTGGAACAACGTCTCTACATCTTTCAGATGTTCTTCCCAGGAGTCACTCCATGTGATCAGGTCATCGATGTACGCACCCGTGTGTGGCAATCCGGCGATTGTAGACTGTATCATCCTTTGGAACGTGGCTGGGGCATTTTTCATGCCAAAGGGTAGGACTTCATACTGGTACAATCCAGATGGTGTGGCAAAAGCAGAGATGCTCTTGGCCCTCTCAGTTAAAGGCACACACCAATAACCCTTCAATAAATCAATCTTGGTCAGAAACTTTGCTTGCCCTACACTATCAATACAATCATCAATCCTAGGTATTGGAAACACATCAGTTCTAGTTACAGCATTGACTTTGCGATAATCTGTACAGAATCTAGTACTTCCATCAGGTTTTGGAACTAGCACACAGGGTGAACTCCAATCGGAGTTGGAGGGTCTGATAATATCATGGTTTAACATGTACTCAACCTCTTTCTCAGCAATCTTTCTCTTTTCAGGATTCATCCGGTATGGATGCTGTTTTATTGGTTTGGCATCACCAACATCTACATCATGAGAGGCTATAGTAACTCTCTTTGGAACATCAGGAAACAAATCCTCATATTTCTTGATCAACCTTTCAAACTGATCTCTCTGTGAGGGTTCTAAGTGCTGGAGTTTTACATCAAGATTTTGCAACACTTCAGTGTTTGACAATTTACATGAAAGAACTTCAGCTTTAATTCTAGGTTCATCATCTTGAAACTCCCCCTCATCTTCACAGGTTTTGACCATAGGAGAATCTGAAGTGACGGCAGCAACCCTAGCATTTCTGTCATGATAAGGCTTCAGCATGTTAATGTGACACAATTGTTTTGGTTTTCTCCTATCTGGAGTCTTCACAATGTAATTGAGATCACTGAGTTTTGTCAGAATTTCATAAGGACCATGAAATCTAGCCTGCAATGGATTGGACTGCAAGGGAAACAACACAAGGACCTTTTCCCCTGGTTTAAACTCACGGCTTCTAGCCTTATGATCATACCAAGTTTTCATTTTTCCCTGACTTGATTTCAAGTTCTCTTTGGCAAGGTCACAAGCTGCACGCATCCTTTCCTTGAACTTGCTAACATAGTCTAACAGACTGATATGCGGCTCTTTCTCTTGCCATTGTTCACTCAATAATAGCAAAGGTCCTCTCACTTCATGACCAAACACTAGCTCAAATGGACTGAATCCAGTAGACTCCTGCACTGCTTCTCTAGCTGCAAACAACAGCAAATGAACCCCTTCATCCCAGTCTTTCTCATTGTCATCACAATAAGTCCTCATCATTGCCTTGAGAGTGGAATGAAACCGCTCTAAGGCACCCTGACTTTCTGGATGATAGGCACTAGAAAGAATCTGTTTTGCACCTAGTTCATACACAACCTGCTGAAACAATCCTGAAGTGAAATTGCTACCTTGGTCTGACTGAATTTCCCTGGGAAGACCAAACAACGTGAAGAACTTTATCAAAGCCTTCGAGATTGCAGTTGCCTTGATGTTACGTAGAGGTATGGCTTCGGGGAATCTGGTAGATGCACACATGATTGTCAACAAGTACTGATTTCCAGATCTAGTCTTAGGTAATGGACCAACGCAATCAACAATGACCCTAGAGAATGGCTCCCCAAATGCTGGGATAGGCTGCAATGACGCTACAGGTGGGTCTAACTGGTGTTTTCCAACTACCTGACAAGTGTGACAGGTTTTGCAAAAGTTGGAAACGTCTTTCCGAAGCCCAGGCCAAAAGAAGTGTTTCATGATCTTATCAACAGTCTTGTTAACACCAAGATGACCTCCTAAAGGTAAACTATGAGCCATTGTTAAGATCTCATTCCTATAGACCTTCGGAACAACAATTTGCCTGACCACTGCCCAATCTGCATTGGCAGGGATATCAGGAGGGCGCCACTTCCGCATCAACACACCATCCTTGAGATAATACCCAACTGGAACTGCGTCTATTTCTTTATCAGGAAGGGCTCTCCTCTTTAGTACACAAATTTCAGGATCATTAGTTTGCTCCTCAATCAACCGCTTTCTGGACAGAGACAAGTCTCCAGACACATCAGAATCACCAGACCCATCCGGCTGGCTGAATAGAGAACTGATAAAAGTATCTGATAAGTCCTCAAACGGAGAAACCATAGTAGGCCAATCAGAGTCATGAGGCGAACCACCTGAGTCCTGACTATTCAATGTACTGGACGGCACCACATCATCTTCTTCTTTAGCCTTCTTGGCCATAGCACGAGTCACTGCGCAAGAAGGATACAGAGATGGGTCCTCATCCCCATCTTCAGTGCTCGGCTGTGAAGTAAGATGTACAGGGGGAACTACTTTGTCCCCAGCCAGGTCATTGCCTAGCAACAGAGAAACACCCTTTATAGGTAGACTTGACATAAGTCCCACCTTTACCTGTCCTGTAACTAAATCTGACTTCAAGAATATAGAGCGCAGGGGTACAGATACAGTCCTCCCTTCAATACCTTGTACAAGTATGAAATCCCCTGAAGCGGTCTCATCACGTAACTCCAAGGAGTCCATCAACAAAAGTGACTGAGAAGCTCCGGTATCCCTTAGGATATATATGGGGACAGGAGTAGTATGCTCATTCAGAGCCACAAATCCCTCTGACACAAATGGAAGAAATTCCTCCCTAACGAAGTCAGCTGTATCAGGCTTTTTAGCCCCACAAGAAGCAGGCAATTTAGCAGATTGGTTATCTACTACAGGGGTTTCTAACCTTGTTTTCACAAAGGCATTTGGTTTGGTATCCTTTTCTTTTTCTTTCTTAGCTTTAAGGAACCAACAGTTAGTTGTAACATGACCAGATTTCTTGCAATAACTGCAAACTAGACCACTTTTGTCACTGTCAGCTTTCACACTTTGATCAGACCTGTTACTGGATTTCTGAGCACCATCACCAGATTTGTCTTTGTCTTTGGGTGAGGAATCTTGGGTATCACCATAACCCTTTTTCTGAAATTGGGACCATCTATTGTTACTGCTAGACTGAAATTTAGACTTATGTGTGAGAACATATTCATCTGCAAATTTGGCAGCTGATTGCAAATTCAGTGCTTGCTTCTCATTAAGGTAGGTCTTAACATCATCCTTAACACAGTTCTTGAATTCTTCAACTAACACCATCTCTTTTAGTGAGTTGAAATCATCCTTGACCTCCATAGAAGTACACCAGCGCTCAAAGCAAACCTGCTTTTCATTAGCAAATTCAACATAAGTCTGATTTTCAGATTTCTTCAGACCTCTGAATTTCTGTCGGTAAGCCTCTGGAACCAACTCATAAGCTCTCAAAATAACCTTTTTGACAACCTCATAATCAGAGGAATCATCTGCAGACAAAGCCGAAAAGGCTTGTTGAGCTTTACCCTTGAGGACAGTTTGCAACATCAGAGGCCAGTGTTCCTTTGGCCACTGGCAACTCTTTGCTACCTTTTCAAAACACTGGAAATAGTTGTCAACATCCTTTTCCGAAAATGGAGGCACCAGTTTTACCTCCTGGCTAGCCCGAAATTTATTTTCAGTTGCAATTTTTATTTTTAGTTGCTCCATTTGGAGTCTTTCTTCTCTATCGAATTTCTCTAATTCAAAATCTCTCTGTCTTGCAAATTTTTCTAACTCAAATTTCTTTTTCTCTTTCCTCCCTTTCTTTCTCTTTTTCCTCCCTTTCTTTTTTCTCTTCTCTTGCTAATTTTTCCAACTCAAACTGCCTTTGTTTTTCTTTTTCCTCCCTTTCAATCTCTAGCATTTTTAATTTAAGTTCCATTTCTATATTTGGATTTTCCACTGGAAACTGTTCCAGATCTCCTGGTGCAAACACATTTTCATCAATGTAATATTCAACTATCTCTCTAGCCAGTCTTGCTTTTCGCATGGCTGGTTTTACCTCTGTCAGCTCTAACTGTCTGCAAATTTCTAGCAGTTCCGTCTTTTTAAAAGACTTCAAAACCCCTACGGTTGGTGATGCCAAGAAATCATCCATTGCTGTTGTCAATATATATCTAGGAAAATTCACAAAAACAATTTCACAATTTGAAATGTTAGATTTTCAATAAATTACTCACAAAATGGTCTATCCCGGACCTTGAGCCCCCAATTTGTTATGGCCCCAATTTCTTATTACATTTACAACATAACAGCAACAGCAACAGCAAGGGATGACAGACACAGTTTTAAAACTCAAACACATTTAATTAAACAGACAAAGACAATAACAACTAAATAACAGCTAAGACCAAGATTGATTATCAAGAAAAAAAGAAATAATTACAGTCCCTTGTTTTGGTGGGGTTTCCTGGTGATGTGCTGGGTGAAAAACAATCCACAACAGACTGCACAGGTCTTGAACAGAATTAAAGGTCTGGTCACGTATCCTTCTTCTTGCAATTTCTCCTACTACTTTACTGTCTCAATTCTTTTCCTTATATACTCTTTTGCAGACCCCACCCACATTTAGACCTCTTTTTTTTTTTTTTTTCGGGGACTTGCCCCAGACATGTCCAGGACATGTCTAAACTTGACTCCAGTCTGAGCTTAACAAAAAAGAAGGTAAATACTGCCATCTAGTGGCCTATATTCACATTACAGTGGAAATCAATGTGAATGAACCTAACTCAGTGTCCGTAAACAACTGCATTGCTGGCATATTTGTTAGTTCTGTCTTTGTTAGATTGAATCTATTCCATGAAGTGTATATAGATGTTTTCAATAAAATTAGCATTGATTTGAGAATAAGCTAAGGTGCAAGTTGATTAGCTAATATTTACAGTATTTTATGGAATCCTTACTGTAATTAATAAGATGGCTAAGAAGATGGCTGCTGTGGTGTGAGGGCATGCAACAAGCTCCAGTCTGCTGGCTCAAATGACTAACCTTTTTGGTCCTACCATTTAATTTTGTTATACCTAATTGGTCAATAACATCGACAATCAACAGTGGCGTTGAACCGCAGCGGCCTAAGTAACTTTTGCAACAATTATTTGGACCATAATCTGCCATTTTGTCAGGAGAAGTCACAAGCAGCTGGCCTCACTATGGCTACGGATCCAAGTTCAATCTCTCTCCAAACTATCTGGGAGGGCATGCAGCTCATGAAGCAGGAGATGATCTCACATATTGATTCTAAACTTGATCTTGTTAATGGCTGCCTTGTGAAAATAGAAGGCTCACTCGCTACAATGGGAGACCATGTTGCTCTACTCGAGCAGAGAACCAGCACCAACGAAGATGACATACAGGGTCTGCTCCAGCGTATCAAAATCATTGAGAAGGACAACGCTTACCTGCGAGAGCGGGCCGAGGACACCGAAAACAGAAGCCGTGCATCCAATCTACGCTTCATCGGTGTCCCTGAGAAGGCCGAGGGTAAGGATATCCTCGGCTTCATGACGCACCTGATCCCGCACCTTCTAGGTGAGGCTGACTTTTCTCCGGTCATAGAGCGCTGTCACCGTTCTCCACGCTTCACTACGAAAGTCTCCTCAACCAGACCACGACCGATCCTGGTTAAATTTCTAAACTTCCAGGATAAGCTACAGATCCTGAAGCTAGTCAGGGAAAAGAAAGAGCTTGTGTTCAGTGGTACACGGATTCATATCTTCCCCGACTTTAGTAGCGAGTTGACCCAGAAACGCAGGCAGTTTGATCCACTCAAGAAGCAGCTACGGGATTCGGATGTGCCGTACTCTATGCTCTTTCCGTCCACATTAAGAGTGGTACATGGTGGTAAAACTAAACTTTTTCGCTCACCTGGAGAAGCTGAGGCTTTCCTTGCTGAACTCTCTGCTAAAGCCCCATGATTGATGCTATCTACTTCAGCTTTTGCTACCATACCTATGCTGAGGACAATTGCCGCGATTATTTCTTCTCTTATGTTGCTCGTTCCTATCTGTAAAGTTATTTTTGATATCCTCCTTTTTGGATTGACATGTTGTGTAATGCTATATGTTCTCTCAGACTATATTCTTGCTTTCTATTTCTCGAGGTTTGTTTGTTTATTAGCCAGTAGGCTAACGTTACCCATCCAAGTTTTTCTGCTGTCAACTGAAGTTTCAGCATAGACTTTTGTTTGCCGTAAACTGTGTTGCTGTCGCAAAATGTGGGGATGGAACTCATTGCGTCAATCCGAGTTTTGTTTAGTCTGACGATCTAATTTCAAATGGAAACAAGCTTAGAATTTATTTTATTTGATTTCACTCTGTAAATTCGGTCAATAGTCATATCCTTGCTTGTGCTTTAGTTGTTCTTATAAATAAGATTAAATACATGCCATACTGCCTTGACAATTGCACAATTCTTCTATGGGTCATGCAGACTGAGCTGCTTGCTGTGTGTGTGTGTGTGTGTGTGTGCGTGTGTCTCTTCCTCCTCACCCTCTTTGCTGTCCCCTAGTCTCCCAATTCAGTTCCCTGACCAACTTGCTATGTTTTTTCTTTATGCATTATAGAATCAACTAAAGGGTTAAAGGTTATTCATGTTAATATTAGAAGCCTTGTTCCAAAAATTGACCTTTTAAGAACCTGGGTTTCAATTCATAAACCTCACATCATTACTTTATCTGAAACGTGGCTTCATAGTAAAATTAGGGACAATGAAATCGAAATAGATAGTTATAGTCTGTATAGAAATGATAGGGCATCAAGAGGAGGTGGGGTAGCCACTTATGTTTCAGACAATATTGTTGCTGAAATTATCACTCCCACTGTAGATCCAATTCACTTTGAATGTATTTTTATCAACATAATCTTCCATGCCAACAAACATTTAACCATCGGAAACATCTATAGACCACCTTCTGCTCCATCTGACTCTGTTAACTGCATTTTATCTACTATCAACTCCTTAGAGAAACACAATGAAATTACCATCCTGGGTGACTTCAATAATAACTGGCTTCATCATTCATCGGCCACTGAAAGGAACCTTTTTAACAGTGTAAATCTTACCCAATTAATCAGTGAGCCCACCAGAGTTGATGATAGATCCTCATCTTTACTAGACTGGATTTCAGTCACCAATTCTGATAGAATTGTCACATCTGGTGTTCTGCCCGACAGCTTGAGTGACCATTCTGTTATTTTCTGTGTATGGAAAATCAGATTACCAAGCTGTCCTCCGAAATTTATTAGATTTCGACAATGCAAAAAGTTGAATGCTGACAATTTTATCGGGGATATCACTGCTATCAACTGGTATAGGTTTCAGTTAATTCCCTCTCCCGAGGACGCTTGGAATTACTTCCACTCTGAAGTTTTAGGCGTCAATGATAAACATGCTCCTATGAAGTCCACTAGAGTAAAAGGGAGGCACCTACCCTGGATCAGCTCTGAACTCATCTGTCTTTTTAAAGAGCGGGACAAGGCTTGGGCCAAATACTGTCTGTCCAGAAATCCAATCGATTGGGAAACCTATCGTTTATTGAGGAATCAATGTAAAACTAAAACCAGAAATGCTAAATAATGCTAAAAATAGTCTGTCTCACAATTTTCACAATCCTCGTCAGTTTTGGAATCAGTTGAATTGTGTTCTTAATAGAAATAATAAGGGTCCCATCAACCAGATACAAATTAATAATGAAACTATTACAGATTCCGCAACTATTGCCCATTCCTTCAATCAGCATTTTACATCCATAAGTGGTTTGCATGATACTATTTCCTATGGTGTGACTGGCTCCTCTCCCATTTCAACTGTTAACAGCTCTTTTTCTATTCATTAAGTTTCTGCCCTTGGATGTGTATAATGTGATCTGTGATTTAAATTGCAGTAGTGTCGGTCCAGATGGCGTAGAAGCAAAATTTGTTAAACTTGCAGCTCATGTGCTGATGTATCTTCTTACTGATTTATTCAATATGTCTTTATCTACCTGTTCAATTCCCTCAGTGTGGAAATGTGCCAGAGTCACCCCTCTCTTCAAAGGTGGAACCCGTCTGAAATGAATAATTATAGATCAATTTCAAATATCTGCTTTATTGCTAAAATATTTAATCAAATATTTCATTATATCAACTCATTTAATATCCTGTCATCATTTCAATCTGGGTTTTGACCTAATCACTCTACTACCACAGCTTTGCTTAAATTCACAGGTGACGTGTTTTTCTCCTTTGATGAAAGCCAATTAACTGGAGCAATTTTTCTTGATCTTTCAAAAGCGTTTGACTTGGTCGATCACTATCTCCTTCTCCACAAACTTCATTCTATTGGTTTTTCTCAAGATGCTCTTCTTTGGTTCAATGCATACCTTCATAACCGCCGTCAGTGTGTCAGAATTCAGGGTTCCCAATCCGACTATTTAATTGTGGAAAAGAGTGTTCCACAAGGTTCCACTCTTGGGCCACTTCTTTTTTCTATATTCATTAATGATCTTCCTCTTTTTTGTTCTAATTGTCACGTCCATCTCTACACTGACGATACAGCCATCTATACCGCTCATAATGAAATACTGTATATCCAGAACTCCTTACAGTCTGATCTTTACTCAGTTCAAAACTGGCTCTATAAGAACAAACTAGTACTGAATAAGAAAAAATCTTGCAGCATGGTGTTTGGAACTAAATTCCGGCGCCCACTTCATGTCCAATTATTCATAAAGTTTAATGATGATTCGCCTTTAGAAAATGTAGAGGTGTTTAAATACCTCGGGCTCTGGTTAGATCCTGAGCTGTCATTCAAGTCACACATCGACTACATATCTAAATATGCATATGGTTGTCTTAGCTGTTATGGCCCCAATTTGTTATTACAATTCACAACACAACAGCAACAGCAAGGGATGACAGACACAATTTAAAACTTAAACACATTTAATTAAACAGACAATAACAACTAACTAATCTACTATCTACAACTAAGACCAAGATTTATTTACAAGAAAAACCGAAATATTTACAGTCCCTTGTTTTGGTGGGGTGGCTTGGTGATGTCCTGGGTGAGGAAAATGCTCAAACACAGGCAAAAATCCACAAAAGAAACTTCACAGGTCTTGAACAGAAATGACAGGTCTGGTCACATGTATCCTTCTCCTTGCAATTTCTCCTACTACTTTACTGTCTCAATTATACTCTTAATATACTCTTTTGCAGACCCCACCCACATTTAGACCTTTTTTTTTAAATTTTCAGGCACTTGCCCCAGACATGTCTGAAACATAGCTCCAGTCTTAGCTTAACAAAAAAAAAAGGTAAATACTGCCATCTAGTGGCCTTTATTCCCATTACACCTCCATTCCAAAAGGGAAAAATTTTGACTCATAAAACCAAAATGGTTAAGTGAACACTTGTCTATATATACATATCATACAATATTCAAATAAACACATGACATATATATACATATTCAAACATGGGATAAGCAATCAGCAATTACATTGTCTGCACCTTTTACATGCTTAATTTCCAAGTCAAACTCCTGTAAAATCAAACTCCAATTCAACAATCTCCGATTCTTGTTTTTCATGTCACTCAAAAACATTAACGGATTGTGGTCAGTGTACACAATCATTGGCTTTTGCCCTGTACAAACATAAACATCAAAGTGTTGTAAAGATAGAACCAGAGCCAACAGCTCCTTCTCTATTGTGGAATAGTTCCTTTGGTGGCGATTGAACTTCCTGGAGAAGGATGCTCAATGTCATCAGAGTCACTTCTCTGTAAGAGCACAGATCCACAAGCTTGGTCGCTAGCATCGACCGCGATGGAGAACGGTTTGTTGAAGTCAGGAGATTTGAGCACGGGGAAGTGACACAGCAGAGACTTCAGGCGATCGAAGGCTCTCTGGCATGCCTCATCCCAAGTGAACTTTACGCCTTTCTTCAGTTGGTTAGTGAGACTGAGAGCAATCTCAGCAAAGTTCTTGCAGAACTTGCGGGAGTACCCGATCATTCCAAGGAAGCGGCGCAAAGCTTTTTTGTTGTCAGGAACTGGAAAGTCCATGATGGCTTGGACTTTAGCATTTATGGGTGCCACCTTACCCTGGCCTATGATGTAGCCAAGATAGGTGACAGTAGCACAACCAAAGTCACTCTTGTTCAGGTTAACAGTCAGGTTAGCCTGGGTCAGGCGCTGGAACAACGTCTCTACATCTTTTAGATGTTCTTCCCAGGAGTCACTCCATGTGATCAGGTCATCGATGTATGCACCCGTGTGTGGCAATCTGGCGATTGTAGACTGTATCATCCTTTGGAACGTGGCTGGGGCATTTTTCATTCCAAAGGGTAGGACTTCATACTGGTACAACCCAGATGGTGTGGCAAAAGCAGAGATGCTCTTGGCCCCTCAGAAAAAGGCACACACCAATAACCCTTCAATAAATCAATCTTGGCCGGAAACTTTGCTTGCCCTACTCTATCAATACAATCATCAATCCTAGGTATTGGAAACACATCAGTTCTAGTTACAGCATTGACTTTGCGATAATCTGTACAGAATCTAGTACTTCCATCAGGTTTTGGAACTAGCACACAGGGTGAACTCCAATCTGAGTTGGGGGGTCTGATCATATCATGTTCTAACATGTACTCAACTCTTTCTCAGCAATCTTTCTCTTTTCAGGATTCATCCGGTACGGATGCTGTTTTATTGGTTTGGCATCACCAACATCTACATCATGAGAGGTAATAGAAACTCTTTTTGGAACATCAGGAAACAGATCCTCATATTTCTTGATCAACCTCTCAAACTGATCTCTCTGTGAGGGTTCTAAGTGCTGG
This sequence comes from Gymnothorax reevesii, assembly GCA_029721435.1. Lineage (NCBI taxonomy): Eukaryota > Metazoa > Chordata > Actinopteri > Anguilliformes > Muraenidae > Gymnothorax > Gymnothorax reevesii. The sequence continues at coordinate 534,023 of CM056590.1, read as the reverse complement.
AGTTTTACATCAAGATTTTGCAACACTTCAGAATTTGACAATTTACATGAAAGAACTTCAGCTTTAATTCTAGGTTTATCATCTTGAAACTCCCCCTCATCTTCACAAATCTTGGCCATAGGGGAATCTGAAGTGACAGCTGCAACCCTAGCATTTCTGTCATGATAAGGCATCAGCATGTTAATGTGACACAACTGTTTTGGTTTTCTCCTATCTTGAGTCTTCACAATGTAATTGAGATCATTGCGTTTTGTCAGAATTTCAGAAGGACCATGAAATCTAGCCTGCAATGGATTGGACTGCAAGGGAAACAACACAAGAACCTTATCTCCTTGTTTGAACTCACGGCTTCTAGCCTTATGATCATACAAAGTTTTCATTTTTCCCTGACTTGATTTCAAGTTCTCTTTGGCTAGGTCACAAGCTGCACGCAATCTTTCCTTGAACTTGCTAACATAGTCTAACAGACTGATGTGCGGCTCTTCCTCTTGCCATTGTTCACTCAATAATAGCAAAGGTCCTCTCACTTCATGGCCAAACACTAGCTCAAACGGACTTAATCCAGTAGACTCTTGCACTGCTTCTCTAGCTGCAAACAACAGCAAATGAACACCTTCATCCCAGTCTTTCTCATGGTCATAACAATAAGTCCTCATCATTGTCTTGAGAGTGGAATGAAACCGCTCTAAGGCACCCTGACTTTCTGGATGATAGGCACTAGAAAGAATCTGCTTTGCACCTAGTTTATACACAACCTGCTGAAACAAACCAGAAGTGAAATTGCTACTGACTGAATTTCCCTGGGAAGGCCAAACAACGTGAAGAACTTTATCAAAGCCTTCGAGATTGCAGTTGCCTTTAGGTTACATAGAGCTATGGCTTCGGGGAATCTGGTAGATGCACACATGATTGTCAACAAGTACTGATTTCCAGATCTCGTCTTGGGTAATGGACCAACACAATCAACAATGACCTTAGAGAATGGCTCCCCAAACGCTGGGATAGGCTGCAATGGAGCTACAGGTGGGTCTAACTGGTGTTTTCCAACTACCTGACAAGTGTGACAGGTTTTGCAAAAGTTGGAAACGTCTTTCCGAAGCCCAGGCCAAAAGAAGTGTTTCATGATCTTATCAACAGTCTTGTTAACACCAAGATGACCTCCTAAAGGTAAACTATGAGCCATTGTTAAGATCTCATTCCTGTCGACCTTCGGAACAACAATTTGCCTGACCACTGCCCAATCTGCATTGGCATAGATATCAGGAGGGCGCCACCTCCGCATCAACACACCATCCTTAAGATAATAACCAACTGGAACTGCGTCTATTTCTTTATCAGGAAGGGCTCTCCTCCTTAGTGCACAAATTTCAGGGCAGAGACAAGTCTCCAGACACATCAGAATCACCAAACCCATCTGGCTGGCTGAACAATGAACTGATAAAAGTGTCTGATAAGTTCTCAAACGGTGAAGCCATAGTAGGCCAATCAAAGTCATGAGGCGAACCACCTGAGTCCTGACTATTCAATGTGCTGGACGGCACCACGACATCTTCTTCTTTAGCCTTCTTGGCCATAGCACGAGTCACTGCGCAAGAAGGATACAGAGATGTGTCCTCATCCCCATCTTCAGTGCTCGGCTGTGAAGTAAGATGTGCAGGGGGAACTACTTTGCCCCCAGCCAGGTCATTGCCTAGCAACAGAGAAACACCCTTTATAGGTAGACTTGACATAAGTCCCACCTTTACCTGTCCTGTAACTAAATCTGACTTCAAGAATATAGAGCGCAGATGTACAGATACTGTCCTCCCTTCAATACCTTGTACAAGTATGAAATCCCCTGAAGCGGTCTCATCACGTAACTCCAAGGAGTCCATCAACAAAAGTGACTGAGAAGCTCCAGTATCCCTTAGGATATATATGGGGACAGGAGTAGTATGCTCATTCAGAGCCACAAATCCCTCTGACACAAATGGAAGAAATTCCTCCCTCACAAAGTCAACAGTATCAGGCTTTTTAGCTCCACAAGAAGCAGGTAATTCAGCAGATCGGTTCTCTACTACAGGGGTTTCTAACCTTGTTTTCACAAAGGCATTTGGTTTGGTATCCTTTTCTTTTTCTTTCTTAGCTTTAAGGAACCAACAGTTAGTTTTAACATGACCAGATTTCTTGCAGTAACTGCAAACTAGACCACTTTTGTCACTGTCAGCTTTCACACTTTGATCAGACCTGTTACTGGATTTCTGAGCACCATCACCAGATTTGTCTTTGTCTTTGGGTGAGGAATCTTGGGTATTACCATAACCCGTTTTCTGCAATTGGGACCATCTATTTTTACTGCTAGACTGAAATTTGGACTTATGTGTGAGAACATATTCATCTGCAAATTTGGCAGCTGATTGAAAATTCAGTGCTTGCTTCTCATTAAGGTAGGTCTTAACATCATCCTTAACACAGTTCTTGAATTCTTCAACTAACACCATCTCTTTTAGTGAGTTGAAATCATCCTTGACCTCCATAGAAGTACACCAGCGCTCAAAGCAAACCTTCTTCTCATTAGCAAATTCCACATAAGCCTGATTTTCAGATTTCTTCAGACCTCTGAATTTCTGTCAGTAAGCCTCTGGAACCAACTCATAAGCTCTCAAAATAACCTTTTTGACAACCTCATAATCAGAGGAATCATCTGCAGACAAAGCCGAATAGGCTTGTTGAGCTTTACCCTTGAGGACAGTTTGCAACAGCAGAGGCCAGTGTTCTTTTGGCCACTGACAACTTTTTCAAAACACTGGAAATAGTTGTCTACGTCCTTTTCTGAAAATGGAGGCACCAATTTAACCTCATGGCTAGCCTGAAATTTATTTTCAGTTTCAATTTTAATTTTTAATTGCTCCATTTGGAGTCTTTCTTCTCTATCGAATTTCTCTAATTCGAAATCTCTCTGTCTTGCAAATTTTTCCAACTCAAATTCTCTTTGTTCTTCCCTTTCAATCTCTAGCATTTTTAATTTAAGTTCCATTTCTATATTTGGATTCTCCACTGGAAACTGTTCCAGATCTCCTGGTGCAAACACATTTTCATCAATGTAATGTCGCATGGCTGGTTTTACCTCTGTCAGCTCGAAATGTCTGCAGATTTCTAGCAGTTCTGTCTTTTTAAAAGACTTCAAAACCTCAACGGTTGGTGATGCCAAGAAATCATCCATTGCTGTTGATGTTTCAATATATATACATATATATGGAAAATTAAAAAAAACTATTTTTCAATTTGAAATGTTAGATTTTCAATAAATGACTCTCACAGTGTTCTATCCCAGACGAGCCCCACATTTAGACCTTTTTTTTTCAATTTTCAGGGACTTGCCCCAGACATGTCTGAAACATGTCCAAACATAGCTCCAGTCTGAGCTTAACAAAAAAAAGGTAAATACTGCCATCTAGTGGCCTTTATTCACATTACATAGCTAATTCTATCGCTCTATAAACTGTTTTACTTTTGAAATCAGGAAAAAACAAATATTACAACTTATATTACCAAAAATAGATTACATGGACATTGTTTATCAAAACACCAATGACGTCATTCTCAGGCCCCTTAATGTGCTGTTTAACTCTTTATGTAAGTTTGTTCTTAGATGTCCTTTTAGAACTCATCACTGTCTTATGTTCGAAGCACTTGATTGGCTGCCACTCCAAACCAGAACTGGATGAAATTCATTTTCAAATGTATTCATTTTAATTTCCCCTCTTATTTAAAACAGCATCTGATTCACTATATATCACCTTATCCACTTAGACATTCTTAAAATCTCTATTTTGTTGTCCCCAGAATTTCCAAGGAAGTAGGTCGTAGGTCTTTTGTTTTCAAAGCCCCCTCTGACTGGAACAACCTTCCCCCCACCCTCAAGTCCATTACCTTATACTGTAGCTTTAGTTCTGCTTTAATTTCCCCTCTTAAAACAACTTGCTCATGTTTCATCAAATTTTGATTACTGTTATTATTTTCATTATTATTTTCATTATTATCTTACTATTGACTTGTATTGTTGTTATTGCTTCATTGTTATCATTTGTAAAATGGACAAGGATGGTTGGGATGATGACATCAGGCTGGGAGGGTATAGGTAGGTAGGAGTTGAAGAGCTATGTGTACCTTGTGTGTATTTATGTTTTTTTGTGTTTTGAAACCTCTTGTTGTATGAATGTACTTGCATTGTATTGTATTGTATTTCATATGTTTTAGGACCCCCTCGAAAATGAGATGGTTAATCTCAAGGGGCTATCCTTAATAAATAAATAAATCAAAATAAAAATAAATTACAGGATTGGTAAAAAGTGAAAATTATGAAAAAAAGTGTATATTAGCAGAGCAAATTTGTAGGAGTTAAACCATTTCTAATGACTGTATTTGTAAAAGGACAAAGTTGCAGAAGTAAGCAGAATTATTTTTCCTTATGAAACTGAGCAAAAGTCCCCATTTCATGATAAAATAAATGCTAACCCCTCTTAAACGATTGGTAACTTTCAATAGCGGGAGGTTCAGATGAAGTAACAATTGAATGTAAATTATAATAACATGGACAAGTGTTTCTAATGTTGTGGCCAACTGAATTTCTTTAAGATGCAGGACAAAGTGAATATTTAAATGCTCAAATATTTGGTGTTAGTAATACATTGCAGAGAAAACTACCAGTGATATCCTCTATGAGCATGAAGTGATTAAAAATATTTTACATATTCAAATAGTGTAAAGAGGTCGAAAATCTAAGCACTTTTCTGTAAATAATCAGGCTGTGTGAGATTGGTGTGCTAGAAGCACATCTCTGAAAAGAAAATGAAGGGAAAGTGGAAACAAGAATAACACAGTGTGTTCAAAATTAGCCAAAGTACTGTTTAACACTGTATGCAATAAGAGACTGTGTGCCAAATTCATTTGATGCAGAGGTTTTTCTATCAAGCACTGAAGAATTTCAATTGCTATCTGAAGGAAAAAAATTAAGGTAAAGTGATCAGTAAAGTGCCGGTAAATAAAAAATATAATATGAAATTTAATGGTACATATTAAATTGATCAAATGAAGTATTGTGGGATTAGAGAATCATGGATCTTTAGATGGGGAAGCACTAAGTGGAACAAATTTGACAGAAAGCTTTCCTGACAAAAGAAATGCAATTAAAAATCTTCTCTCCATTTTGAACAGGAATTGTCAACGAGTGTCTTCATGCCAAAGGAACTGAGTAGCGGATAACCTTAATCTGTTTATTTAATTTTTACAGGGAATGATCCGAACAAGTTGAATTAAAACAAAATTGTTCATTATTGTTTGTCTCTAACTCCTCTTGAAACTTTTCTACAGAGAGCACTGCTGAAGATAAGTGATGAGCTGGCCAGCTGGGGATTAGAAGTTTACTTTCTAAAATGGATTTGGGGAAATCCAAATTGAAGTATTAACGCAAGACTAAATTCAAAAAGTGGACCACCATATAATTGAAAAAGTCCACTAGTAACGTGATCACATATTACTTTGCTTGCGATTTCTAAATTTTTTTTTGATTAAGTGAGTCAAATAAAAGGTACTGAGAGGACTCTTATGTGCTAGGAGCCCAAAGTGAAAACTACTATTAAATATTTAGCCATTTTTGTGAATAAAAAATATTAAAACATTTTTTTTGCAAATTGTAACATGGTCTAAAGTGATTCCACCCGGTTCTGCTGATGATGAGTGGAAATGTAAGAATGGACGGGGCTAATAAGCCCTGACTGTGTATTTCCTCCATGCTTTTAGCGGAACCCTAGCCTGAGGTGGATTGCTTAATTACAATTCATTGAGAGGAAAAAAAAAATGTATTCTCCGTTGTGTTAAAGAAGTCCTGTCTAATAATAATCACAGCAGCAAAAATCCTGAGTAGGGAAATTGTTCCTTGGTGGGGGATTCCAGAAGCATTATATAGTGATAACCAATTTTAACCAATTTCTTTGGCTATATTAGTGTTCTCTCAACTAACAATATTAATGACATCTACTCTATAGTTAAAATAATGAGTGGTGTGTGTCCACTGATTAAGTACAGTCTTTCTGTGCAATCAAGAGGGAAAACCAGTTAATTACAAAAGTGTTGATGAATGTTTCTTACCTGAACTATGGCTTCAGGTAGGCCCATTGCCACAGTCAGACTGCCTTTCACCTCCAGGGTCTTTGACATTAATGTCTCTAGAGTGGGTAGGAGGGTGCCAAAGTAGCAGTTCTCCTCTCCTTGCAGGATGTCCAGAGCAACTGTGAGTGGCTTCATTGTGGTACAATATTCCTTCAGAAAATGAAGTTCCCTGTCGCTAACAGATTTTAGCTGTAAACGGTCAGAGATGGCACTCAAGTCAGTCATAGGTATTTTAACAATTCGGGCCACAGCATCATAAAATGAATTCCATCTAGTACTGCATGGCACAAGCAGTTTTTTGGTGACCACGTCGCTCACTACCTCTGCAGCCAATGTGGACCTGCTTATCTTATTCCACAGTGCTGTGCATTTAGTGGTAGAGCTTCTGTACAATGCCTTAGTCCCAGGATTTGAAACGAGCCACTTGTCTACGTCATGGCATGAAATCAAGTTTAGTGTGTGGGATGCACATCGCTGGTGCGGAGGTAAAACAATCCCTTCCTCAGCAGCGGTGTTGAGAACGTCTGCAACATCAGTAAAGGTAACCGCTTCATCATCTGGATCATGATTATCATCGTCGTCGTCAGAGAACGATTCCGGTTGATACATAGCAAAGGCTTTTACAAAGTTGGAGCCGTTATCTGTCTCTGTGGAGGTTACTTTTGTTGACACTCCATACAAAGAGTGAATGTGGTCAATTTCACTAGCAACAACATCGTAGGTGTGCCTACCCTTTATCCTCTTACAGGCTAGCGCAGCTTTCTGGCGTTGTAAAGTGGTGGGGTTTATCCAGTGAGAAGTTATCCCCATGAAGCTTCTGTTGTGGGCAGACCAGATGTCTGCGGTGGTGGATACGTAGTTCAGCCCCTCAAAAGTTTTCTTTAGCTCGCTTTCCATTCTTGTGTATTTGCTCTCCAGGTACTTGGAAAAGGTTTTCCGTCCCATTTGTCGTGTCGCGCCGGGTATCATGCTAACTAGCCGCCTGAAAGCGGGCGACTCCACTGTAGAAATAGCCTGCATGTCCTCTACAACATACCCTGCAATGGCTTTATCAACTTTGTCCTGGCTAGCAGTCCCACGGTTAAAATCCAGCCGCCTCTGCTTCGGTGGTGGAGGAGTTGAAGTGGCATCGGATGCTGAGTCTGTTTCTGTGCCGGTATTTTTAGCTACCAGCCTCGTCGCAGCATGTTGCTTCTGTGGGTGTTTCAACAGGTTAGAATTGCTGTTTTGGGCCGTAGACAGGATCTTTGATCCAAGGCACAAGTTACATTTAACTAAAACGTTCTTTTCTTTTTGCTCGACAAAAGTGAAGTACTTAGAATATCTCCAAGTGAAGAAACTCAACTTGGGCTCCGCTGTCGCCATAACGATACAAGTGTTGTTGTTGGCTAACACAGACACGCCCCCACAGCACGTTTCCTTTCTCCCCCTCTCTGACACAGGAAGATTGAGGACTACAGGACACTGCACTGCTAGAGACTGTGAAATAACGTAAAATAACGCAATAATGCATCATATAGTAACGGTAACGGAGTTATTGAATTTAAAAAATAACGCGTTAGAGTACTCGTTACTGCAAAAAATAACGCCGTTCCAATAATGCGTTACTTTGTAACGCGTTAGTCCCAACACTGCTCTTATCGATGCACCTCATAGATTTGGTTCTTTATTGATACTCTTATCTGTTCATTTTTATTACTAAATAGATTTCTGTTTTTGATATTATATAGGATCTGTGGACAGAACTCGCACAGAGGAAGACCCAAAAGAAAATCATTGAGGTCTGGATCATTGTTTGAGAGATCAAAAGCCAGTTTTTCCTCTTGGATGACATTCATCTACAGGTATTGAAAATATGACCTTTACAGTAATATATTCAGGTGTTAGATGGGTTAAAGTAATGCTCCACAGGAAACAAAAAAACTTTTGGTGATATATCATAATTTAATTTGGATATGAGGAAACAGCACAGGGTTGCGCTTGTATGTGTTAATTCTGAATAAATATTGGACAGCTGCTAACCACTCATATTGAACTTTTAGCTCGCTTTCCATTCTTGTGTATTTGCTCTCCAGGTACTTGGAAAAGGTTTTCCGTCCCATTTGTCGTGTCGCGCCGGGTATCATGCTAACTAGCCGCCTGAAAGCGGGCGACTCCACTGTAGAAATAGCCTGCATGTCCTCTACAACATACCCTGCAATGGCTTTATCAACTTTGTCCTGGCTAGCACAGGAAACAAAAAAACTTTTGGTGATATATCATAATTTAATTTGGATATGAGGAAACAGCACAGGGTTGCGCTTGTATGTGTTAATTCTGAATAAATATTGGACAACTGCTAACCACTCATATTGAACTTTTAGCTCGCTTTCCATTCTTGTGTATTTGCTCTCCAGGTACTTGGAAAAGGTTTTCCGTCCCATTTGTCGTGGAACTTTTATTACAGTTTGAAGGTATTGAAGAATTATTGAGCCACTGTTTTATCTTCTTTGTTTGTGTGATTTCTGATTTTAATTGGCCTGCCCAGTCTTGTTTGATTTCCATTGTACTGAACATGGAACTGTATCTGTCTTCTCAATGTCAGTCAATGAATCACAGGTTTACACAGGGGCTTCGATTACGCCAAATTGACATGATTGAAGATGGGATTGCTGGAAGCTCACAAACTCTCTCCAAGATGGCTCAAAAAATAAGAGGCATATGCAAAAGCTCAATGGAATCATATGTCAGAAGAAAAGGCAAGTTTGTTGGTGGTCGGAGGGAGTTTGTGATGCTGGATGAGAGCAATTTCCGTCATAAGCGAAAGGTAGGGCAGATACATTGGATGACATTCACAGAATGGTACAGGAAAATCCACCGTGACATCTAACTCAGATTGTGCTGTGCTGATTTGGTACAGTTTAGACAGTACCTATCATTTACAACCCCAATTCCGAAATAGTTGGGACAAAGTGTTAATTGTGAATAAAATCAGAAAACGCAACGACTTTCAAATCAATCCAGCCAGTATTTTATTCACAATAGAACAGAGATAAAATAGCAAATGTTGAAACTGAGAAATTTTACTATTATATCCACAAAATGAGCTCATTTCAAATTTGATGGCTGCTACAGGTCTCAAAAAAGTTGGGACAGGTGCCTGTTCAACATGGTGTAGCATCCCCTCTTCTTTGTAACACAGAGTGGTGGCGTCTGGGCATTGAGGAGACAAGTTTCTTGAGTTTAACCATTGGAATTTGATCCCACTCTCGTTTAATACAGGCTTCCAGCAGCTGAGAGTTTTGGCGGACTTTTTGTTTAATTATGCACCAAATGTTGTCAATCGGTGAAAGGTAATAGCTGCAGTTATGTGGTTTTGCATTGTCCTGCTGAAATACCAAGGCCTTCCCTGGAATAGATGTCGTCTGGAGGGGAGGATATGTTGCTCTAAAACCTTTATATACCTTTCAGCATTCATGGTGCTTTTTAAAATATGCAAGTGTCCCACACCATATGCACTAATGCATCCCCATACCATCAGAGATGCCGGCTTTAGAACTGAATGCTGATAATAGGAGGGGTGGTCTTTCTCCTCTTTAGCCCGGAGGACATGACACCCATGATTTTCAACAAGAATGTGTCGAATTTGGCCTCGACTGACCACAGGACACTTTGCCACTTTGGTACAGTACATATTAAATGAGCCTTGGCCCACAGAACACGGCCGCGCTTCTGGATCATGCTCAACAATGGGTTCCTTTTTTTTCCTTTTTCTTTTATTTGCATATGTGAGAGACTCATTACAAAAGAGATCACTCAAGAGGAGTGAGTTAAAAAGAAGAAGAAAAAAGAAAAAAATTTTACATTATAGAGTTTTAGGTGGCATCTGTAGATGGCACGGCGGACTTTTTACAGACAGTGGTTTCTTGAAGTATTCCCGGGCCCATTTAGTAATGTCAATGACAGAATCATGCCGGTGAGTGATGCAGTGACGTCTGAGGGCCTGAAGATCACGGGCATGCAGTAAAGGTCTTTGGCCTTGTCCTTTATGCACAGAGATTTTTCAAGTTTTTCTGAACATTTTGATGATATTATGCACTGTCGATGATGAGGCCTTCAAAGCCTTTGCAATTTGACATTTAGGAGCATTGCTTTTAAAGTATTCCGTATTTTTTTACGCAAGCCTTCACAGGTTGGAGAGCCTCTGGCCATCTTTACGAGAGGCTCAGCCTCTATAAGACATCCCTTTTATAGGCAATCATGTTGCACACCTGATGCCAGTTAACTTAATTACTTGCTGAATGTTTTGTCAGCTGATTCTCTTTTATATTAATTGCTTTTTTCAGCCCTTTCCCTGTGTCCCAACTTTTTTGAGACCTGTTGCATCCAGAAATTTTGAAATGAGCTCATTTTATGGATAAAAATGGAAAATGTCTCAGTTTCAACATTTTAAATGTTATTTATGTTCTATTGTAAATAACATATTGGCTCATGTGACCTGAAAGTCATTGCATTTTTATTTTATTCACAATTTACGCTTTGTCCCGGAATTGGGGTTGTAGCAGTCATAGTTTAGGTTATTACATCCATAAAAATAAGTTTCAAATCAGAAAGTGAACCCATATCCTGGTAAAATTACAATGGGTGCTGTCATTATGTTGTTGTACCATTATTTATTGACAGTTGAGCAGCTCCACGATTTGTCTCTTGATGACATCCTTTTTAAGTCTGGGGAATACTTTGTGTTTGTTCACAAACCAGTGTAACAAATGGCACGAAACTGAAATGGAGGTATACTGAATTAAAGAAAATCATATGAATTATATTTTACTGTTTTCCCTATGGGCTCTAATTTCCTGGCGCAGCGCAGGTGGCGTAGCGAGGCGCAGCCCGCGCAGTGGTAATTTCGTACGGCGCAGCCCGCGTAGTGGTAATTTCGTGAGGTGCGCAGCCTTCGGTAGACGAAGGTGCGCCGAGATGGGTGTGGCGGCGTAGTAGGGGGAGATGTCACATATTCATCAAGACGCAGTGACAATTTCGTAGAAAAAGTCTCCGCTGGAGTTGCGCAGAAAACTGGCCAGCTCCAACCTGGTTTAATTTCCGTGCAGTGGTAATTTGGCTGACCGGCGCAGAGTGCGCACACTTCACCGTAATGTCACAGGCAGGTTTACAGAATGTCAGGCACATTTCAATGCAAGAAAAAATTACAGGAAGCACTATTTATTGTAACTATCTGAATAAGGACATAAATTATAGTATCTATATCGATTGTCCTGATGTCAGGCGGTTGCCACGCGTAATGGAAACTTGACCTGGCTTAATCAACGCAACTGAATCTGTGATGCAAACTAACGACTTCACATCTTTCTCAGCCAACCACAAACTGTATAATATATATATCGAATGCTTGCGTTCTATGCTCATTAAAGCCGCTTGCACACTGGATGCAAAACAAATTTTTCGCACGACTGATTACAGACAAAGTCAATGCAAAGACGCGATAGTCGGACAGGGTTTTAATATTGCTCCGTGTCCGAGAGTCATAAAAGTTCTAATTTTTCTGAGTATTCCAGGAATTATTAGACGTGCAAACTTGGCTATGTTTGTGTTCGGCCTTCACAAAATGCAAATTGATAGCTATCGACTTTTCTTGGTCTTTTTAGCCTATTCATCTGTTTTCTTCCGTTGGAGATAGACATCAGTATTTATTCGGTCTTTCTTTTGAAAATTAGTCATGGATCGAACAGATTCACGCTTTATTTCCACAGCAGAGATAATATAGTGCGTGAGCAAATCAATTCCATGACCACTGACAGAGTGAAGAAATCATCGCATGCACGATCAAGACTGTCCGACACGAAATGCAAATTACTCCATGTCCAGCCGCCAGCAAAAAGTAAAAGTATTGATATGAGAACAGATTTATAACGAAATAAAGAATAAAAATATATCAGCAACAAACGTGATATCAAACAAAGATGACACGCCAATAAATAAATCGCAGTGTTCATTGGATGCTCTGTTGTTAAAATGTTTCTTTTTATTCTTTATTTCATTATCAATCTGTTCTAATCGTCCTTTTTTTTTTGCTGTCAGACACGGAGGCATTTTACATTGTCTCGTGCCAGTGTCGACTCACTTTATTGAGCAGAGCTTAAACAGAAACATTGATTGAAATTCTCGGTACTCATCTTGAAGAACTGAACCCTCTTATCAAACATTCACGTGTAATATCTAAAAGAGTCAGTAGATTTGAAGAAATTAAAAACAATAATAGACTGTTGGACACAACAATTTATTAAAACCCTGTCAGACCTTTGGACACAAGACGCAATCTGTTGAGCGAAAAATTCGTTTCGCGGCCAGTGTGCAAGCGGCTTAATACTAGGCTACTATTATTGTCACTTATGTTTTATCGTCTTTAGTGGGGGAAAGGAATGCAGCCTGATTGCTATGATCTCGTACTGAGTTAAGATCGCATATTGGAAATAAATGTGTAACGTATCTTGCTTTGTTGTATATGCATGTTAATCCCAAAATTTTAAGCAGCTACAGTTTGTAATAATAGGAACACGCTATTTATCGTTTCTCTTGCCAGTGAGCAAGATTTGACTCGGCTGGGTCGTCTTCTATATTCTAACACATTAAAGGTGAGGTGAAAAGCTCATTTGACTGGTGAAGATTTGACTCCGCTGTGTTCTACCCAAACACGCCTTCTTTGCCAGCTTGCGCTGGAAGGAGGGACAGAGGAGTACTTGCGCCAGGCTACGCTGGGCACGAAATTGCCACATACGCCTGGACACACCCCGTTGACGCGGCGCACCCCCCATGCACCGCGCCTGCGCCTGGTCTACGAAATTAGAGCCCTATGTGTTAATGTGGAAACAAGTGTGAAAAAGCATGTCATAGTTTCTTTCATGAAGTTTCCATTGCCATAAGCCATTCTGTTTGGCATTTAGTCTGTCTCATCAGGATAAAGGGGGAGTTTGGAAGGGATCAATGTTAGGAGTATAGTTTCTTGTAATTGTGTGAACCTCATCCTCTGAGACAAATTTGATACACAATTTGAACATTGAACAAAGCTTTTCTGCTATACACAGGGATGTTATTTGGGTGAAGTGAAATTATCTGAAAATTTAGCCGGGGGTCTGGGGGTAGCGCCCTGGTGGGGGGAAACGGGGGGGCAAAGCCCCCCGAAGCTCAGAGGTTTTAGTGATTTTTAGTGCCCCACGTGTACGAAGAATTCAATAAAATAATAAAAACCAGAATTATTATTCAGTGTATATTCAAGCCAACAAACACATGCAATCTTTGATTTCAAAGTCAAAATTAGTTACAAGTTCCAAGCTTGTAAAGAATTTAATCTGCCACTATTGCACTCAGATAAAAGTCAAATAACATTGATTGAATATAGCTAATATATGAATAAAATCATTGACTTCTTAGTCAACTCCAAAATCATATTACAAAGTCACATGCTCATGGGATTTTATAAATTTAGACTTCCCTAAATGTACTGAGTAATAGCAAAAATGAAAAATAAGAACATAATCACTGTAGATACACACCACAAAAAATGTTTTTTTCTTTATCCAAACATCTGTAGAACCATCTATGAGTTGAGAAAATTTTGAGCTTCCAATTATTGACTAAAAACACAATCCTGATGGAACTCCTGAAATATGGATTGCATATTAGCCTAATTAATAAGCCAAACGACAACGGAAAACAGTGTCACTAACTAGCCACATTCGGCTATGTGAAGGACCAAGCAGTAGGCAGGGGACGCAGAGACAAAATTAACAAAAATAGAGAATTTATTTCTCAAATAATCTTGCAAAATAGCATAAAAATTCTGGGCCCAAAATAAGGAAACTTGAACACCAACTAAACAGAAGGAACCCTAACCACCATCTACCAGACTATGGACAAAGGACAACTTAAATACTATGTGACCAAAACCATAATTAACACACAGGGAAATAAACAAAATCAATTAAGGCTATAAAGAAATAAAACCATTTCAAAGAAAACCCAAATATTTCTACATGGAAAAATAAAGCATCAAACAGAAATCAATAAAGAAAGGAAATTATGCAACACAAATAAAGAAACAGTAAATCTTCCATCTACACTAAACATCCCCCTGATCAGAATGGAAGATGGACTTGGCTGGAGCGCTCTTAAGACAGCGGAGCGTTTCGCCCCGTCTTGACCGCCGAAGATTCCACCCGGATGCAAAACCGCAACCCACAGGTCCCGGCAAGTTGGCCAGACTTGGTCCAGGAACGGCGTGATCAGGGTAAAGCAAACAAACATAAATTAATAAACTTATACTTAACAATAATGATACGAAAGTAACTCCTAACAGAACTCAATCAACAAAAATGCGTGCACTCATTTTCTATGACTATGTTACGCCAATAGTTGAATAAAGTTTGTACATTATAAAATGAAGACTGTGTGGTTTTTACTAGTTACAGCGTAGAAATATTCGTTTGTTGTTTTTAACATGTAGATATTAGAATATCGTATGCCTGTATGCTTAATATCATATGAATATTAACAAATACTAGAGCTGTAAGAAGATCCGGGATCCGGCTCAATTAACTGGCCCTCTAATATCACTCACGAACCACGGATCTAGACGTCTATTTAACCGGCTCAGTTGAGTCCAACAGTTGGCAGAGAAATGACACATATGCGACTTGAGCACAACTAGTGGATTCAAGCAGTAGCGCAAGCATAGGCACTCAGCCACTCACTCGCTCAGTTGGCACTCAGCAGAAAAACGAAACTTTACTTCTCTGAGTCTCTGACTCAACTGCAAGGATCCAACCGACTTAACTGAACCGAGATCCGTCACTCGTGATGGATCCTGAGTTTCGTTTCACTCGCGGCTCGCTGCTTTCGGTTAGCTCATGGCTTCACTCGCAGCTCGCTGCTCTCGGTTGGCTCATGGCTTCACTCGCGGCTCGCTGCTCTCGGTTGGCTCATAGCTTCACTCGCGGCTCGCTGCTCTCGATTAGCTCATGGCTTCACTCGGCTCCCTGCTTTCGGTTAGCTTGAGTACGAATCCCTGCTTGCTCGCGGTCCTGCACAAACTGTAGCAGAGGGAATACCCTGCATACCCCAATGACGGTCTCGCACACAGTCACGAGTTCGCCATGTTGTTGACTTCTATGACATCGGCAAGTTTGTTGCCTATGTTGTGTCAATGAATACTGTGATCCACCCCATATCCATTATCACCATAAGAGAATAAAATAATAATAATAAAAATAAAATATTCTTTCGTAGTGGTTACTGGTTACCCTGGGAGCGTCACTATTAAGAACATCGGTGTTTTTTCCGCAGACGTAATACGACTGACGACCTGTCTTTTTGCTTAAGCTATTCATTTATTGACAAACAATGAAAACGCATTCCAGCGTGAAGGAAAAACAATACACATTTCATTTTCAAGTAATGCGTTCTGCATTCTGAATTGCTGACTGTATTCTGCATTTGGGCCTGTTATAATGTTGAATTCCTCAAAAACATTAAATCCTGTAATACAGTGGTTCCTCGTTAATCGCGGGAGTTCCGTTCTAAAAATAATAAGCCGCAATAGGCAAAATCCGCGAAGTAGGATTACTTCTTTATTTTTCGCTTTATTTTTTTACAATTATTATATAGATGATTTGAGGCTGTAACTCCCCACGCCCACAAATACAGCTTCAGAGTCACACAGCAAGCGAACGAAGATTTATGTAAATTTTACATGCTGAACGCATTCTGTACAGGAGACACGACACAGAGGATATTGATTGACAATGTTATACAGTCCAGTAGCCAATTAGGGGGCATAGCACAATGCACTGTCCCATTATAGCAAGGGACCACTGTATAATGTAAAATAATATGATGTAATTTAATGTAATCTAATTATGTTTTATTTCTAGATTTCTTTTTTTCTTGGAGGTGGGGGTTTCTGCATGTTGTGATGACTGTAATATTATTAATAATAATGATAATAATAACAACAACAATAATAAGAGCCCTTTTGTAGAACTAGTAGCCAGGGCAGCTACAGGCTGGATATTCTATTGGTAGGCAGTAACACATAAAGGTAAGTGTGTATGCTTTTTTATGGCTCGAGTCAATGTACCATGGTTTTTGCAAACATTTAATCGGGCCATTTTGTGTCAAGTGACTCAAGTGACTCGCACTACCCGGCTCATATTACCGAGTGACTCAGAATGATCCAAATCCCTCAAATGATCCGAGTCAAACATAGCTAACAAATACTTAAACTTGCGTTGAAATAACAAAAGAAACGTGAGTGAGTGCAAAAGGGAGGGGTTACTGACAGGCACAGATGTTAGTGTGAGGACACAACTGCGTCCATCACAGGCTTTATTCGGTGTCCAGTGACGCTCCGTTTACATGAAAAAACAAAAGTGAAACTACGAGGAAGGGCTGCTTCGTCAAGGTCCTGAAGCACCTTTAATTATACGACACGATAGAAAAATTGCATGTCGTAGGTTCGCTAATATTGCTAAAGGTCATGGATTAGCTGGGCAGCAGATAAAACCCTGATTTAGCTTTGGAGCGAGACGCCCAGCTGCGTTAGCGCTGATAACCCGGGCGTATGCTGGCCACAGTAACCAATTGATTCAGCCTCACCGAAGTGAAAATGTAGGGTGATAATGTTTCATATTAAAGTGTGCGAAAGTGAGGTAGGAAAATAAAGGTCCATCAGGTTTGTTGGTTAGCTTACGTAATGCAATGTTATGATTTGACTGGCCATACTACCATTAATGGGAGCTGGCGAAGGTGCGTCAAAGAGCTAAGACGAGCACCCACTCGCACTCCCGGGGGATACTGATACACACTGAACCAACCACGCAACTTACCCGCGGTGTACAGCATTTGTCTCGACGAGTTACATAAAGGGACACAGCAGTGTTCAGCCATCAACTATCACGCCGCTGAAACTTAGGCTACAAGACTGCTTAATCCTCTCTCCACTAGCCCAATGGGCTACACAAAATACAGGTATACAGACTATTAATTATTATTACTCTACTACAAGCTATCTGTCGTCTCGAATATCCGCAATATTTCACTCGTTTCTTCTCCGCAGTGTTGAAACTTGCCACCGCGGCACCACACACACAGCATGACGTTTGACCAGAAGTGCCTCAGCTGGCCAATTTGAAAATTTTTTTAAAAAATTTATTATTTTTTTTATTTTGAAGATAAAAAAGCGGAATTCCGTGAATTAGTGGAAAAACCGCATCCCTGATACTGACAAATGAAAAACTGCTCGGGCTTAAATCTATACATTTCTGGGATCATAAACTTCTTGACCACAAGTACAATTCATCTTGAACATTACATGCTAGATTACCTGCTTGCTATGAGCCAAATTAGACAGCTACCCAGGTGTCTCCTCAAAGTCTGAGATCCATCAAAATGTTTCACTGTCAAATCATACATTAATTATATATTTAACACAAATTAACTTTTGGGGAATGAAATTCAGCATGAACTAATGAATTTCTGGTTGAGTTTAGCATGAATTTATCAATATCAGTGCAGTTGAACATCATTGGTCACCAGAAACCTCTCCAAACACAAAACATGCCTTTTCTCCATAATAAAGTTAACAATAGTGTCCATTTTTCTTCGAAGTCCCCCAAGCATTAAATAAAGTGCTGATTAAACAGCTATAACATTCACGCTGCAATGAAAAGCTAACCGCTCTCACATCAGAGCTCATAACCTCACAGCTTATAAGGGTAAAAACTCACTAACTCAGTAATATCTGAATTCTGAAATATACCTTATTTTAACAGAACAGAATTTCACTTTCAAGAAAAATCAAACAACATAAGCCCTTTATATTCATCTGAATGGTGTAATGAACGTACCGAGGGATCTACCGACGTGCGTGAGCTGCATGCATTTGGAGAAACGAAAACCTCGGCATTCGATGTCTTTAAACGCGGTATAAATTCTACAGCAAAAAGTTATATTGAGCAAAATGCAAACACGGTAGAAGTATAACCTGTTTTCTTCATTGATGCCCTCCTCTAGAGACAGATGTATCGGGTAGAAGGAACCCTCCAGTACTGTTTCATTCGGAATAATTCCCATTGACCGCGTCCATACAACATGTATCTCCTAAATGAAACTGAACAATTCAGGCCGGTTTCGGGTGTCTTTGTTTCTTTGATATCGCATCATTTTCAGCTGCGCAACCAAGGACAACATTCGAAGAACACAACCGAACTTACTTTTACGCTTAGCTTTGTATCCTATTCTTATTGTCAGATCAATGTATTTCAGTTATTGAGGAACGTTTAAACACTCGGTAATTGGATAAGAAACGAGTCTATCAATACATCGTTACCGGAGAAGCTTCACAAGGGCGTGAACTGTAACTGTAGAGTTACGCAGATGAATCTGAGTAGATAATTGAGTGACTGGCTATCGACACCATTACTTGGGTGGATAGAAGGGAGCGCTGAATTTGACAATGGAGGAATATACGCGTTAATCCATGGGAGGGAACTATGCATATCTTGTGTGTGATGACTGTAATTGACAGTAGAATGTGAGAGAATCAATACTATGTCAGATTTTTCAGCTCTGCCTGCTTGTGAATATTCAATAGCTGATCCGGGGTGCCATCTCGTGGTCAAGTACTGTAACAAAGAGCTTAAATTTGCATATCTATAGACGCGAGCGTCTACATCTGCAGAAAGGGGTTAAGGGACAAATGTTTTACACTTTACAATAAGGGTCACAAAGAGCATTAATAAATAGTGAATTATGCTTAAGTAATGCTTATTCAGCATTGTTAAGCAGTCATGAAGTGTTACTTAGGGGATACATGTTGTACACTTTACCATAAGGGTTGTAAATAACAATAGTCAATGGTTCCTTATGCTTTAGTAATGCTTAGTCAGCATTGTTTGGCATTTATAAAGTGTTACTGAAGAAAACGATGTTTCCAACTTTACAATGAGAGTCACAAACAGCATAATTAAATGGCTAAGTATGGGTAAGTAAAGCTAATTTTGCACTCATGCATTTATGAGGATTTACATGAGATTCATGTTTCCAATATTGATTAAGTCACAAGCAACATCTATCCTGCAATGGATTGGACTACAAGGGATACAACACAAGGACTTTGTCTCCTGGATTAAACTCACGGCTTCTAGCCTTATGATCACACCAAGTTTTCATTTTTCCCTGACTTGATTTCAAGTTCTCTTTGGCTAGGTCACAAGCTGCACGCAATCTGTCCTTGAACTTGCTAACATAGTATACTCAGCAACAAAAGTTTCTGTGACACCAATATAGTTAATTATTTTTCATAACGCAATTATGAAATTGTCATACATGGTGATATCAGACTGAAACAGTACACGTAAACACAACATTGAAATGGAAATCATGAAAATGCGAGAAAATGACTTTGCACGTGAAAACGTCAACGTCGTTTTGAGTGACGTTGGCACTGAAAAGTCAGTGTTTCTCCTGTTAAATAAACATATTGATTGCATTGAGATCTTTGCGTGTCATTTATAACATACACATAAATGGTGTCACAGAAACTTTTGTTGCTGAGTATATAACAGACTGATATACAACTCTTTCTCTTGCCATTGTTCACTCAACAATAGCAAAGGTCCTCTCACTTCATGGCCAAACACTAGCTCAAATGGACTGAATCCAGTGGACTCCTGCACTGCTTCTATAGCTGCAAACAACAGCAAATGAACACCTTCATCCCAGTCTTTCTCATGGTCATAACAATAAGTCCTCATCATTGTCTTGAAGGTGGAATGAAACAGCTCTAAGGCACCCTGGCTCTCTGGATGACAGGCACTAGAAAGAATCTTCTTTGCACCTAGTTCATAAACAACCTGCTGAAAAAATCCAGTGAAATTGTAAAAGTTGGAAACGTCTTTCCAAAGCCCAGGCCAGAAGAAGAGTTTCCTGATCTTATCAACAGTCCTGTTAACACCAAGATGACCTCCTAAAGGTAAACTATGAGCTATTGTTAAGATCTCATTCCTGTAGACCTTCAGAATAACAATTTGCTTGACCACTGCCCAATCTGCATTGGCAGGGAACTCAGGAGGGCACCACTTCCGCATGAACACTCCATCCTTGAGATAATACCCAACTGGAACTGCGTCTATTTCCTCAGCAGGAAGGGCTCTCTTCTTTAGTACACAAATTTCAGGATCATTTGTTAATTCCTGAATCAACCTCTTTCTGGACAGAGACACGTCTTCAGACACATCAGAATCAGCAGACCCATCTGGCTGGCTGAACAAAGAACTGATGAACGTGTCTGATAAGTCCTCAAACGGAGAAACCATAGTAGGCTGAACAGAGTCATGAGGTGAACCACCTGGGTCATGACAATGTGCTGGACGGCACCACGTGAGCCTTTTTGGCCATAGCACAGGTCACTGCACAGGAAGGATACAGCAATGGGTCTTCATCGCCATCTTCATCGCATGTCTGAGACAAATCCCAGAGAAAAATTTTAAAAAGCCGAAAAGGTGGGAGGGGTCAGCAAAAGAGTATATAATGAGGAGAATTGAGACAGTAAAGTAGTAGGAGAAATTGCAAGGAGAAGGATACATGTGACCAGACCTGTCATTCTGATCAAGACCTGTGAAGCTTTTTGTGGATTTTTGCCTGTGTTAGAGCATTTTCCTCACCCAGGACATCACCAAGGAACCCAACCAAAAGGGACTGTAAATATTTCTGTTTTTCTTGTTAATCAATCTTGGTCATTAGATTAGTCAGTAGATTAGTTAGTTGTTAGTTGTCTTTGTTAATTAAATGTGTCTGTCATCCCTTGCTGTTGTGGATGTTGTAAATGTAATCACAAATTGGGGCCATAACAAATTGGGGTCTCGTCCGGGATAGAACATTGTGTGAGTCATTTATTGAAAATCTAACATTTCAAATTGTAAAATTGTTTTTTTGAATGTTCCTATAAATATATATATATATATTTATATACACATATATATATATATATATATATATATATATATATATATATAGAAAGATCAACAGCAATGGATGATTTTTGGCATCACCAACCGTAGGGGTTTTGAAGTCTTTGACATAGACAGAACTGTTGGAAATATGCAGACATTTGGAGCTGACAGAGGTAAAACCAGCCATGCGAAAAGCAAGACTGGCTAGAGAGATAGTTGAATATTACATTGATGAAAATGTGTTTGCACCAGGAGATCTGGAACAATTTCCAGTGGAAAATCCAAATATAGAAATGGAACTTAAATTAAAAATGCTAGAGATTGAAAGGGAGGAAAAAGATAAACAAAGGCAGTTTGAGTTAGAAAAATTAGCAAGAGAAGAAAAACAGAATTTGAGAGGGCAGAAAAAGAAAAACAAAAAGAATTGGAGTTAGAAAAATTACCAAGACAGAGATTTCGGTTTACAGAAATTCAATAGAGGAGAAAGGCTCCAAACGGAGCAACTAAAAATAAAAAAAGATGCTGAAAATAAATTTTGTGCTAGCCAGGAGGTAAAACTGGTGCCTCCATTCTTGGAGAAGGACGTTGATAACTATTTCCAGTGTTTTGAAAAGGTAGCAAAGAGTTGCCAGTGGCCAAAGGAACACTGGCCTCTGATGTTGCAAACTGTTCTCAAGGGTAAAGCTCAACAAGCCTATTCGGCTTTGTCAGCAGATGATTCCTCTGATTATGAGTTTGTCAAAAAGGTTATTTTGAGAGCTTATGAGTTGGTTCCAGAGGCTTACCGACAGAAATTCAGAGGTCTGAAGAAATCTGACAATCAGACTTATGTGGAATTTGCTAATGAGAAGAAGGTTTGCTTTAAGCGCTGGTGTACCTCTATGGAGGTCAAGGATGATTTCAACTCACGAAAAGAGATGGTGTTAGTTGAAGAATTTAAGAACTGTGTTAAGGATGATATGAAGACCTACCTAAATGAGAAGCAAGCACTGAATTTGCAATCAGCTGCCAAATTTGCAGATGAATATGTTCTCACACATCAGTCCAAATTTCAGTCTAGCAGTAACAATAGATGGTTCCAATTTCAGGTTAAAAAAGGTTACGGTGATACCCAAGATTCCTCACCCAAGGACAAAGACAAATCTGGTGATGGTGCTCAGAAATCCAGTAACAGGTCTAATCAAAGTGTGAAAGCTGACAGTGACAAAAGTGGTCTAGTTTGCAGTTATTGCAAAAAATTTGGTCATGTTACAACTAACTGTTGGTTCCTAAAAGCTAAGAAAGAAAAAGAAAAGGATACCAAACCAAATGCCTTTGTGAAAAAAAGGTTAGAAACCGCTGTAGTAGATGATCAATCTGCTAAATTGCCTGCTTCTTGAGGAGCTAAAAAGCCTCATACCGCTGACTTTGTGAGGGAGGAATTTCTTCCATTTGAGTCAGAGGGACATGTGGCTCTGAATGAGCATACTACTCCTGTCCCCATATAAATCCTCAGGGATACCGGAGCTTCTCAGTCACTTTTGTTGATGGACTCCTTGGAGTTACGTGATGAGACCGCTTCTGGGGATTTCATACTTGTACAAGGTATTGAAGTGAGGATGGCATCATTTTCTTGTATTAGAGAAACATAATATGCTTAGCTTTGAAAGTTTCATTAGCTACTGTAATTTTAAAATGTTCTTCAAATGCTTACATAGTTTAGTTAAATCTTTGCTCAGTGAATTTGCTAGCAGGTGTCAGGACTCGAGTCGAGTGAACACACGGGCTTCTGTTAATGGCAACTGTCGAATTCCAATGCGCAAAACGTCCTTTGGACAATCAGCTTTTTCTGTCAAAGGAGCTAATCTCTGGAATAGTTTGCCTACTGTGTTGAAAATGCAAATTAACTTTAAAGGTTTCAACAAAGGTATTAAATCATGGCTGAAGGAGCAACAATATTGTTCCCACATATAAAGCATTTGCTAGTATATATGTTTATCTGAGGCATTCTCATTAGCTTTATTGAATTTGTATTTTATTTGTTCTGGATATCTTAATTCTGTCTGTCTTAGGCATCTTTGTGTGTTTTTCCTTTTTTTCTCAAATTTAATTAATTTGTTTTTTTCTCTGTATAATTTTTAACTCGTAAAAGCCTACCATGGACTGGTGCTGGAAATTAGCATTTTGCTATAAACACTTACAGCAGTGCATCTGGGACCTGTGTATACTAAAATATCACAGCATCAATGTTACTGTGTGTCCATGTCAATTAAAGGAATGAATGAATGAATGAATGTATGTATCTGTACCCCTGCGTCTATATTCTTGAAGTCAGATTTAATTACAGGACAGGTAAAGGTGGGACTTATGTCAAGTCTACCTATCAAAAGTGTTTCTCTGTTGCTAGGCAATGACCTGGCTGGGGGCAAAGTAGTTCCCCCTGTACATCTTACTTCACAGCCGAGCACTGAAGATGGTGATGAGGACCCATCTCTGTATCCTTCTTGCGCAGTGACTCGTGCTATGGCCAAGAAGGCTCAAGAAGTAGATGATGTGGTGCCGTCCAGCTCATTGAATAGTCATGACTCAGGTGGTTCGCCTTATGACTCTGTTCGGCCTACTATTCAATTCAATTCAATTCAATTTATTTTGTATAGCGCTTTTCACAGAGACTGTCACAAAGACGCTTTACAGTGAGAGTTTTAAGAAATAAAAAGGCAGTGCCCAGCCTATTCCCCACTACAGCAAATGAGGCAAAAAACTCCCAGTAGGGAGAAAAATCCACCAACAGTGGTGAGAAAAAACTCCCCAGTGGGAAGAAATCTCAGGAGGAACCCGGCCATAGTGGGGGAGCCCATCCTCCGCGGGCTTGCTAATTAAGAACAAAAAAGTAAAAAGGGAGTGAAACGACAGAAGAGTTCCATTTAAGTCCATCTAAACAGTGGCAACGGTAGCTTCAGAAAGTGGCAAGTCGAGGATGGTGCAGGACTGGACCAGGGCCGGACCGGATCGGACCAGGACAGCAGGACAGCAGCAGCCAGCGCTCATGGTGAGGGACAGGGCTCATACGGTCCAGGACTCAAGGAAGTGGAGGGAAAGATCCTCGGAAAGAGACACAGAAGAGAGGGATGTGAGGCACTGGATAACTACTGCATGATAATAAAAGTACCGTCCTCTGTCATGTGCCAAGTGAGAAGTTATAAGCAGACTGGTCAGGAAACAGTCAACACCCCTCCATCCACTTCCTGCAGCACAGAGGCCCAACACTTATTCCAGGCTGTTAGATCACTTTTCATTTTCTAAACAATAGTACCATATGGACCTCCCCGGTGACTAAGGCTGTAGCAAGCCCCACCGGTGCCGTGTAAGTGCAATCTCAGTACCACCGGTTCCACATGGATTTAAGCAATTTTAACGACCAAAAGCTTGTATCCTTCATCCACTTATTGCAGCACAGAGGCCCTGAAATTCCATCCGACCAAGGCTGCGTAATTTTTCAATCAGATACCACCAACACCATGTGGACCTACCCGGTGACTAAGGCCGTAGCAAGCCCCACTGGTGCCGTGTAAGTGCTATCTCAGTGCCACCGGTTCCACATGGATTTGCGTAACACTACACCAGTACCATATGGACCTCCCCAGTGACTAAGGCTGTAGCAAGCCCCACTGGCACCCTTAATGCATGCTCATTACCACCGGTTTCACATGGATTTACATAACACTGGCTTCCAATATCGTGAACATATCATAAATCAAGGTTGTAGTTAGTCCCACCAGAGCAAACACATAACTAATCATAAACTAATCATAGGCTTGATTAGTTAGATAAGTTTTCAGCCTACTCTTGAAGATGGAGAGTGTGTCTGAAGCCCGAATTTGTCTTGGGAGATTGTTCCATAAAATTGGTGCCTTGTAGGAGAATGCTCTGCCTCCAAGTGTAATTCTAGATATATACTCAGCAACAAAAGTTTCTGTGACACCAATATTGTTAATTATTTTTCATAACGCAATTATGAAATTGTCATACATGGTGATATCAGACTGAAACAGTACACGTAAACACAACATTGAAATGGAAATCATGAAAATGCGAGAAAATGACTTTGCTCGTGAAAATGTGCGTAAATCATGCTTGTGGATGGCAATAAAAGAGGAGAATTTTTGGAATGTTCACATTGTGCCTGATGAACGACGGAAGCATCACTTATCGAAAACACAGCCATTTCGGATCAGGAACTCTACCCTCTAAATGCCAAGACTGTCTGAAAATGATCGGTGGAGGGCCATTGGGATGATTGAATCCGGAACCTCGCAGAGGGAAGTTGCTCATCGCCTGAATGTCCACCGAAACACCATTTTGAACTTATGGCAGCGTCATCAGCAGACAAGACATGTCAGAGACCGTCCTCGCAGCGGCCGTCCACGAGTAACCACTCCCAGACAGGACAACTGGATTCGAACAACCCATCTCCGAAATCGATTCCAACCTGCAACCATAACTGCAAGAACGATACCTGGTTTGAGGCGACTGTCTGCACAGACAATCCGTCGCCGTCTCCGTCATTTTGGCATTGTCCCACGTCGGCCAGCAAGACGTCCAATACTCACAGTACAACACCGACGACTGCGTCTACAGTGGGCACAACAACATCGACGGTGGATCCAACGTCAGTGGGATCTTGTACTCTTTACTGATGAATCAAGATTCATGCTTAACCGATGTGATGGTCGTTTACGTGTATACCGTCGACGTGGAGAACGTTATGCCAACAACTGTGTTCAGGAATTTGATCGTTTTGGAGGTGGTAGTGTCATGATTTGGGGAGGGATCACGGCTAGAAACAGAACAGATTTGCTTGTTATTGATGGAAATCTGACAGGTCAAAGATATCGCGATGAAGTGCTACGGCCATTGGTGGTACCGTTTTTGATGCAACATGGTCCCGGAATAACGCTGCAACATGATAACGCCAGACCACACGTTGCAAGGATTGTACAGCAGTATCTGATGCAACAACATGTCAATGTCCCGCCATGGCCAGCCAGATCCCCAGACATGTCCCCAATCGAGCATCTTTGGGACGAGATGGATCGACGTTTGCGGCGGTTGGATAACCCGCCAGCTACACTCCAGGAATTGCAACAACGTCTACGTCAGATTTGGAATGACATCCCACAGCAATTTCTGGCACATCTGATTCGGTCCATGCACCGGAGATGCGTTGCTTGCATCATGGCACGAGGAAGTCACCCCCGGTATTGAAACGTGAAGGTCACAATTGGTTAGACGTCAGACAAGTGCTTCATGACGCATGAAAATGACATTTTTCGTTTTGAGTGACGTTGGCACTGAAAAGTCAGTGTTTCTCCTGTTAAATAAACATATTGATTGCATTGAGATCTTTGCGTGTCATTTATAACATACACATAAATGGTGTCACAGAAACTTTTGTTGCTGAGTATATTTGGAATTTTCAAGTAGTCAGCACCTTGTGAACGAAGTAATCTTGGTGGGGAGTAAGGAATAAGAAGACTGCAAAGATATTCCGGGGCCAAGCCATTTAAAGCTTTGGAAGTTAGTAATAATATTTTGTACTCAATTCTAAATTTTACAGGCAGCCAATGAAGATTTTTGAGCACCGGGCTAATGTGATCATATTTCTTAGTCCTAGTCAGAACCCTAGCTGCAGCATTCTGCACTAATTGAAGACGTTTCAGGGCTGAGCTAGTGCAACCAGACAGTAAGACATTGCAATAGTCCAACCGAGAAGACACAAATGCGTGAACCAATTTTTCAGCGTCTTGAAGAGACAACATCTTTCTAAGTTTAGATATGTTTCGAAGATGGAAAAAAGCTACTCGGATGATATTGTTGATGTGAGCCTGGAAAGAGAGTTCTGAATCAAGAGTCACCCCAAGGTTTTTAACGACAGCTCTGGCAGAAACAGAGAGACCATCTAAGTTAAGAGAAAACTTAATGAATGAGTCCCTCAGAGATTTGGGACCCAGTACCAATATTTCAGTCTTATCTGGGTTTAGTAAAAGAAAATTTTGCGTCATCCAAGCTTTAACAGCTTTCAGACACATCTCTAATCTAGTAACCGGATCATTTTCACCCGGTTTAAAGGACATATAGAGCTGCGTGTCGTCTGCATAACAATGGTATTTAACATCAAGTCTACTTATGATATTTCCAAGCGGAAGCATGTATAGAGAAAAAAGCAAAGGGCCCAGAACAGATCCTTGAGGTATTCCAAAGTTAACCTTGGAATACTCTGAACACTTGTTATTTACCCGGACAAACTGAGATCTATCAGACAAATAAGACTTAAACCACGAAAGGGCAAGTCCAGAAATACCAACTAATTTTTCCAACCTACGAAGAAGAATATGGTGGTCTACAGTGTCAAAGGCGGCACTTAAATCGAGAAGGACGAGAACAGAGATGCTAGCACTATCCATAGAGAGAAGCAGATCATTTACTACAACAGTGAGGGCTGTTTCAGTGCTGTGATGCTTTCTATAGGCAGACTGAAAACTGTCAAATACCTCATGAGTTTGCAGGAAAGAAGAGAGCTGTTGGGCGACACATTTTTCAAGGATCTTCGATAAAAATGTGAGGTTTGAGATTGGCCTATAATTGGCTAGGACTGTGGGATCCAAATCTGGTTTTTTAAGCAGCGGCTTGATTTCTGCCATCTTAAATGAAGTGGGAACAATACTGGTAATCAGAGAAGAATTAATTATGTGAAGAACTGGGCCGCCAAGAATGGGCAGGAGTTCTTTCATTAGCTTTGTGGGAATGGGATCCAAAATGCAAGTAGATGATTTGGAAGTAACAACTGATTTGGCAAGTTCACTCAGGGATATAGGAGAAAGGGATTCAAACTGGTTTGTGTGTAATGTGGAAGACTCCATATCATAAGAAACGCCATAGCAAACTGGTAAGGAAGCAGTGATCTTCTCTCTAATTCTAATAATTTTGCCATTAAAGAAATTTAAAAAATCATCACTGCTGCAAGAAACTGGAATTTGAGGGTTACTTGCAGCATGACTGTTAGTTAACTTAGCCAAGGTTTTGAACAGAAATCGAGAATTATTTTTATTTTCCTGCATGAGATTTGAAAAGTAACAGGACCTTGCATAAGAGAGAGCATGCTTATATGCAACAAGGCTCTCTTTCCAAGCACCATGGAATACCTGGAGTTTAGTGGAGCGCCATTTGCGTTCTAGTTGACGAGATTTTTGCTTTAGTGTCCTTGTCTGGTCAGTGTACCATGGGGCTGGCCTCTTCAACTGAGTAATCTTTTTATATTTTAGTGGCGCGACTACATTGAGGGTACAACGGAGAGCATCAGCAAACTTTTCTGCGGTATCGTTAATAGAGGAGGCACTGACTGGATGCTCAAAATAAGATGGGAAAACCTCAGTGAATTTTGTAGAAGTTGTTGCAGTTAAAGTACGACCAGTGTACATCCTAGTTTCTAACAATGCAGGGTGGGGCAATTGTAAGCAGAATGTGATCAAAAAATGGTCAGACAAACTGGGATTATGTGAATGAATCCTGACCTGCCCAATGTTAATGCCAAAGCTTAAGATCAGGTCTAAAGTATGACCATGAAAATGAGTTGGGCCAGCAACACTCTGAGCGAAGCCGACTGACTCCAAAATGTTAGTGAATGCGGATGTTCGAGAATCATCTGGCCTCTCAAAGTGCAGGTTAAAGTCGCCCAATATAACTATTCTATCATAGCTTAAAACTAAGTCTGAAAGGAATTCTGAAAAATCTTGAATAAAGGCAGAGTAAAGGCCAGGGGGCCTGTAGACTGTCACCAGAGCTAAAGGCTGATCAGGGGCAGGGTCGGCACCAGTATCCAGCACTGAAAAATTCATCGCTAAAACCTCAAATGTATCAAATTTATACTGTAGTTTTGGCACCGAGTGAATGGAGTCACTATAAATAGCGGCAACACCCCCACCTCTCCGGCCCAGGCGGGGGTTTTGAGCGTATATAAAACCAGGTGGAGATGCTTCATTCAAAGATAAGTTTTCATCTGGTCTCAACCATGTTTCTGTGAGACACAGTATATCAAGATAACAATCAGAGATTAATTCGTTCACAAGAGCTGCTTTAGAGTTCAAGGATCTAATATTTAATAGACCAATTTTGAGAGAATATTTATCTATTGGTAGATTGATACAGTTGGTGTTAATGCAAATCAAGTTTTTGTGATGTACTCCGCGATTCTTCCTTCTTAATTTAATTGGAATTCGAGGAATAGACACAATCTCTACAATTTCTACGCGAGCTTCCAGCTGTAAAAGCTTTTCAGCTAAGCTAGCATATGAGACACATTTCTTGCAAATGAAAGAGCCACTAAGCGCAGAGGAGTCATAACAAAACATATTACATTCAGAGCACAAGACAGGAAAAGAGGTTGGCGAACAAGGGGAAGCCATCATGGTTTTTAACTTACGTTTGTAGGATGCCGCATAGATATGCACTTTTTCAAAAACTTTCTTTTTTTTAGTTCTGCATGTCAAAAATGTTCATTCTGTGTGTTACTCACAATGAGAAAGCGACAAACTTCGGTGAATTGTGACTACATGAATGAATTGGAGTAAATATGTTTCTATCACTGTAAGGAAGCCTGTTAGAGCGCTGAAACTGTGTCTCTACGCACTTTCATGAAAATACGATTCTTATTACTATGGTTTCTCCGTTTGAGGACTTATCAGATATTTTTATCAGTTCTCTATTCAGCCAGCCAGATGGGTCTGGTGATTCTGATGTGTCTGAAGACGTGTCTCTGTCCAGAAAGCGGTTGATTCAGGAATTAACAAATGATCCTGAAATTTGTGTACTAAAGAAGAGAGCCCTTCCTGCTGAGGAAATAGACGCAGTTCCAGTTGGGTATTATCTCAAGGATGGAGTGTTCATCCGGAAGTGGCGCCCTCCTGATATCCCTGCCAATGCAGATTGGGCAGTGGTCAAGCAAATTGTTATTCTGAAGGTCTACAGGAATGAGATCTTAACAATGGCTCATAGTTTACCTTTAGGAGGTCATCTTGGTGTGAACAAGACTGTTGATAAGATCATGAAAGACTTCTTTTGGCCTGGGCTTCAGAAAGATGTTTCCAACTTTTGCAAAACCTGTCACACTTGCCAGGTAGGTGGAAAACACCAGTTAGACCCACCTGTAGCTCCATTGCAGCCTATCCCAGCATTTGGGGAGCCCTTCACTAAGGTCATTGTTGATTGTGTTAGTCCATTACCCAAGACTAGATCTGGAAATCAGTACTTGTTGACAATCATGTGTGCATCTACCAGATTCCCTGAAGCCATACCTCTACGTAACATCAAGGCAACTGCAATCTCAAAGGCTTTGATAAAGTTCTTCACGTTGTTTGGCCTTCCCAGGGAAATTCAGTCAGACCAAGGTAGCAATTTCACTTCTGGATTGTTTCAGCAGGTTGTGTATGAACTAGGTGCAAAGAAGATTCTTTCTAGTGCCTATCATCCAGAAAGTCAGGGTGCCTTGAGAGTGGAATGAAACCGCTCTAAGACAATGATGAGGACTTATTGTTATGACCATGAGAAAGACTGGGATGAAGGTGTTCATTTGCTGTTGTTTGCAGCTATAGAAGCAGTGCAGGAGTCTACTGGATTCAGTCCGTATGAGCTAGTGTTTGATCATGAAGTAAGAGGACCTTTGCTATAGATGAGTGAACAATGGCAAGAGAAAGTACTGCATATCAGTCTGTAAGACTATGTTAGCAAGTTCAAAGGAAGACTGCGTGCAGCATGTGACCTAGCCAAAGAGAACTATAAATCAAGTCAGGGAAAAATGAAATCTTGGTTTGATCATAAGGCTAGAAGCCATGAGTTTAAACCAGGAGATAAGGTTCTTGTGTTGTTTCCCTTGCAGTCCAATCCATTGCAGGCGAGATTTTATGGTCCTTAAGAAATTCTGACAAAACTCAATGATCTCAATTACATTGTAAAGACTCCAGATAGGAGAAAGCCAAAACAGTTGTGTCACATTAAAATGCTGAAGCCGTATCATGATAGAAATGCTAGGGTTGCAGCTCTCACTTCAGATCCTCCAATGGCAGAGATTTGTGAAGATGAGGGGGAGTTTCAAGATGATGAACCTAGACTTAAAGCTGAAGTTCATTCATGTAAATTGTCAAACTATGTAGTGTTGCAAAATCTTGATGTAAAACTCCAGCACTTAGAACCCTCACAGAGAGATCAGTTTGAGAAGTTGATCAAGAAATATGAGGAACTGTTTCCTGTTGTTCCAAAGAGAGTTTCTATAGCCTCTCATGATGTAGATGTTGGTGATGCCAAACCAATAAAACAGCATCCGTACCGGATGAATCTTAAAAAGAGAAAGATTGCTGAGATTGAGGTTGAGTACATGTTAGAACATGATATTATCAGACTCTCCAACTCAGATTGGAGTTCACCCTGTGTGCTAGTTCCAAAACCTGATGGAAGTACTAGATTCTGTACAGATTATCGCAAAGTCAATGCTTTAACTAGAACTGATGTGTTTCCAATACCTAGGATTGATGATTGTATCGATAGAGTAGGGCTAGCAAAGTTTCTGACCAAGATTGATTTATTGAAGGGTTATTGGTGTGTGCCTTTAACTGAGAGGGCCAAGAGCATCTCTGCTTTTGCCACACCATCTGGGTTGTACCAGTATGAAGTCCTACCCTTTGGCATGAAAATTGCCCTAGCCACGTTCCAAAAGATGATACAGTCTACAATCACCAAACGGGTGCGTACATCGACCTGATCACATGTAGTTACTCCTGGGAAGAACATCTGAAAGATGTAGAGACGTTGTTCCAGCACCTGACCCAGGCTAACCTGATTGTTAACCTGAACAAGAGTGACTTTGGTTGTGCTACTGTCACGTATCTTGGCTACGTCATAGGCTAATGTAAGGTGGCACCCATAAATGCTAAAATTCAAGCCATTATGGACTTTCCAGTTCCTGACAACAAAAAAGCTTTGCGCCGCTTCCTTGGAATGATCGGGTACTACCCGCAAGTTCTGCAAGAACTTTGCCGAGATTGCTCTGTCTCACCAACCAACTGAAGAAGGGCGTAAAGTTCACTTGGGATGAAGCATGCCGAAGAGCCTTTGATTGCCTGAAGTCTCTGATGTGTCACTTCCCCCTGCTCAAATCTCCTGACTTCAACGAACCGTTCTCCATCGCGGTCGATGCTAGCGACCAAGCTTGTGGATCTGTGCTCCAACAGAGAAGTGACTCTTATGCTATTTAGCATCCCGTGGTATACTTCTCCAGGAAGTTCAATCGCCACCAAAGGAACTATTCCACAATAGAGAAGGAGCTGCTGGCTCTGGTTCTATCCTTACAACACTTTGATGTTTATGTTTGTACAGGGCAAAAGCCAATGATTCTATATACTGACCCCAATCCGTTAATGTTTTTGAGTAAGATGAAAAACAAGAATCGGAGATAGTTGAATTAGAGTTTAATTTTATCGGAGTTTGACTTGGAAATTAAGCAATGACAATGTAATTGCTGATTGCTTATCCCGTGTTTGACTATGTATATATATCACGTGTTTATTAGCATATTGTATTATATGTATATAAATACAAGTGTCTACTTAACCATTTTGTATTGAAAAGAAAAATTTTAACTCATAAAGGAATGGAATGGAGGTGTAATGTGGAAAAAAAATGCCACTAGATGGCAGTATTTACATTTTTTTTGCTAAGCCCAGTCTGGAGCTAGGTTTGGGTATGTCCTAGCCATGTCTGAGAGGGGACAGTCCCAGAGAAGTGAAAAAAGTCAGGAAGGTGGGAGGGGGCTGCAAAAGAGTATATAAGGAGAGAAATTGAGAGAGTAAGGTAGTAGGAGAAATTGCAAGGAGAAGGATACATTTGACCAGACCTCTCATCTTTTCAAGACCTGTGAAGTTATTTTTTGTGGATTTTTGCCTGTGTTGGAGGATTTCCCTGTCTCAGGACATCACCAAGCAACCCCATCTCAAGGGACTGGAAATCATTGTTTTTCTTGTTTATGTCAATCTTGGTCAGTAGTATAAATTGTAGGTTAGTTGTCAGACTTTGTTTAATTAAATCTGTTTAAGTTTTAAAATTTTGTCTGTCATCCCTTGCTGTCTTATGTCATTACAAATTGGGGCCATAGACAATAAACACCGAGTGCTCAAAAAAAAAAACGCAAGATTCATCTCCATTCTACCATGTCTCTTGTCAACACCCCTACGAAAATATTGGCTTGCTACAGTGGCTCTAATAAGTATTTGTACACTACTTGAAAATTCGACTACATAACAGCTTTTGTATATTTGGCTAAATGCTTGCTATTGTGTGTAAAAGTGATTAAAATATTTGATAATCAATATGTTATGTCAAAATGGCATATTTGGTCAGAAAGGCAATTATCTGACCCAATAAGTATCTGTACAGTTCCATTAGTGAGTCACAAAACTTATAATACTCACCTCAAATTGACTCAAGATGTTTACAGGACATGGTTGACTCACTTGGTCTGATTTGGTCAAGCGTGACCATACTGGATACTCCCTCTGTACACAGACTGGCCTATGTAAATGGCCTGACCATGCCCATAATGTATTCCTGTGATATATGGCTAAGACAGGCAAGATACCCCGTCGAATGCGGGAGGAAATCATTCAGCTACATAAAGAAGGCCAAAGCACCAGAAAAATTGGAACTCGGCTATCGTTACGCCACACGACTGTGCAGTACATCATCAAGAAGTACAAACAGTCTGAACGCATAGCCAATGCAGCCAGGAAAGGACGTCCCAGGAAGACCAGCCAGCGCACTGACCGGTACATCTCCCTGCTGGTACAGAGGGAGAGACAGTCCTCAGCCTCCAGTCTTTCCACCAAAGTGGAGGAAGCAACTGGAAGCCATGTTTGTGCCCAGGCCATCCTAACTGGCTCCATGAAGTACAGTAGTGTACAAATACTTATTGGAGCCACTGTATATTTCATACAGAATTGTTCATAAGTTAAGAAATTGCCATTCGTGTCCATCAAGTCAACTATAGACCATATATTCCTCTCATACCAATCTTCAAAAGAAAAAGGATTTACAGTGGCTCCAATTAAAAACAAACAATCTACTGGCAATTCTAGAAAAAAACAAGGAAGCAGTCTAGGGAGGGTAGATTTAGAAAAATTATGTCAAAGGCTTGTAAATGAGAACATTCTAAGAGATATCTTCTTTTTTATTTTGACCATTTTGGAGGGTGTCAATTGCTATCTCTCAATCAAGACCAAAGTAATTCCATGACATTGAGCCTTTTTTAAATTTTGCTGTTGGGACTTTATTTTAATGAAGTCTTCAGGTCCTGTGGCCAAATTGTCATTTCAAGGCAAATTTTTAAAGCTTCTCTGGGGCCTTGTAGCTGTGGCAATTAGCATATTTACCAAAGTGCCCAGTCAGCTAATTACTATGACAGTTATGCAGAAATCTTATCAATTTCAAGCTGTTTTAGGCACTTCATGCAAAATCCAAGCTATTACATTCATGATCAAAAATTTGAGGATCGGACGCAAGCTTAGTTCCAAAATGTCTAAGTAGCAGTGTCAGATATGAAGGCTGAGGGAAAAAATGGAAAAAAAAGGAGACTTAGAGCTTGAGGTTATATTTTTAAAGGCATTTTATTTTTGCTTCGGTTTTCATGTTGCATTGTGGGCTTTTATGACTTCTGGTTGGTCATTAAAATAGGATCACGCTGCAGTTAGCATTCATAAGATCATGAAATACTATCATCATATTTATTTACTTGAAGGCTTGTGGATTCAATGGACATAATGTTGTGCCTTGATCAAGTTTTTAAAGACCAAAAAGACCAAATTCATTGTGATTTAAATTGCTCTGGTAGGATGACCACATGATCCATGTTCGGTGGCCAACTCTGGCACTTGGACCTCTTCTCCCCTGCCAGGGTTTTCAGTACTTTTGGTCCTTATGAAATGCACTTTGTGTAGTAAGTCTGTCTGGGGTAAGAGTGTGTTCTAAATGCCCAGAATGTAATGTCTCCCTAAGATTACAACTTTTTTACCTGTAGAATACACTACACTAGCAGTGTACTCAAAGTTTACTACTCTTACACTTCAGGTATATGTAAAGATATACTTTATTGACGGAAAATGGGCAATTTATTTGTAAGAAGTAATGAAGTAGTAGACTTTCAAGTACACTGCCTGTCCATAAAAAACAGTCGCACACTCAGATATTTAGTTGGAAACCCTGCGGCTTTGATTTGCTGATTTGTTGTGTCATTGTTTTGACAACCATATGCAATGTCAAAACATTTATTTTCATTCAGAATTGCCTGAATTTTTGGCTCGAGACCTTGTCTTCACGACGAGATGGTTGAACTACAGTCCTCTCGAGCATTTCCCAATAACTTTAAATTTGGTTAAGGTCAGGACTTTTTTGTGGCCAATTTGTGCGTAAAAATGATTTCTCATGCTTGTTTTCCCCATTCATTGTTTTCTTTGCTTGATGCAGGCCAACAACGTGCTGCTTTTACTGTGACATATATTCCGTCACTAAGAGATATGTTTTCTGACATGATGTTATAGAAATGAGAAGCCAGGCACTTCAGCAGTTGGGGTAAAAATAATTTTTGCAAGTTGGAATGGATTAATTCCTGTAATAATGATCCAATCATGGTATTTGTTTATTTATATCCAAATGACAACTTTTTGTTGGACAGGCAGTGAATATGACTGTTACAAGACGAGGGATATTAGCATACACACTACATAAAGTTATGCTTCGGACGGAGATATATTTGAACTTCACTTTACTTCATAAAATGGACTGAATACTGGAAAATGGCATCATTGTGTCAGTAGCACCTAAACATAATAATAAACCAAAATAAACCGTGTTTAATGCTATTTTTGTAATGGACGACATCTAAGCCACAAATGAACTGCGCTTATCTTAACCTTTTAACAGGCACACAAAGAAATAGATTTTCAAAAAATTATTTATTGGTAGAATTGTGTTCCTGACTCCACATTTTGCAACTTTTCAATCAGATGGCAGATACGCTAGTCAACCAGCCGGTTGACTTGCCCAGTTAGGGTAACTTCAGGCTTGAACTAACAAGTATTAGGCATTAATGGAATTTTTAAATTTCTGCAACTAAAGTTGAAGTTTTTCTATTAAAATAAAATTATAGACAACAGAATATGTTCATAAAATGCATCAATTTATTGAAAAAACATTTTTCTGATCACACTTGCTGTAAAAAAAATCATATATGCAGAACATAACAAAACATAACATGAATGGCGAGAACAGGCCGTTCAGCCCAACTACGCTCGCCAATTTCTTTATACTATTGTGAATATATCCCTTCAGATACCCAATGACTCAATGGTATCGAGCTTTAAGTCAAGCCTGCTCTTGAAAACCCCCAAGGTCTTTGCCTCAACAATATGGTCAGGCAAGCTGTTCCACATTGAAATTACTCTTTGGGTGAAGAAATATTTCTGAATATCAGTGCTAAATTTACCTTTGGTCAACTTCCATTTGAGACCCCGAGTTCTACTCACAACACTTGGTCGAAGGAATCCTACCTAATTCACTAAGTTTATCCCTTTAACATATTTGACGACCTCAATCAAAGCACCCTTAGGAAAAGGAGACTAAGACTAAAGAGAATAAGTCTTTAGCCTCTTCTCATAGCTTTCATCTTTCATACCTGGAATTGGCTTTGTAATTCTTCTCTTAACTTTCTCTAGAGCCTCTATATCTCTCTGAAAGTATGGTCCCCAGAACTGTGCACAATACTCCAGATGTGGTCTGAGGAATGTGTTGTACAAAAGAAGCATCACCTCCTTAGATTTGTACTCGATACTTTTGGCAATGTATCCCAGCATCCGATTGGCTTTTATAACTGCTACAGCACAATGGCTAGAGCCTGTGAGGGTTTGGTCAACAATCAGTCCGAGATCTTTCTCGTGTGCAGCACATTCCGGTTTTAAACCTCCCAGAAAGGAATCCCGTCTAATGTTTTTATTACCTACATGTACAACTTTACATTTCGCGAGATTAAATTTCGTTTGCCACATTTCTGCCCAATTCTAGTGTTATGGCCCCAATTTGTTATGGGACAAATAGCAAGGGATGACAGACAAAAATTTTAAACTTAACAGATTTAATAAAACCAAAGCACTGAGCTAAATTACAATCTAATCTGCTGACCAAGGCTGACATTAAAAATAATATATACATATTTATAGTCCCTTGAGATGGGGTTGCTTGGTGATGTCCTGGGACAGGGAAATGCTCAAACATAGGCAAAAATGCCTAAACCTAGCTCCAGACTGGGCTTAACAAAAAAAGGTCAATACTGCCATCTAGTGGCATTTTTCACATTACACCTCCATTCCAAAAGGGAAAAATTTTGAATAATAAAGACACTTGTAGGTATATATATACATATAATACAATATGTTAATAAACACGTGATATATACACATACTCAAGCACTGGATAAGACATCAGCAATTACATTGTACGTACCCTTTACCTGCTTAATTCCCAAGTCAAACTCCTGTAAAATCAAACTCCAACTATCTCCGATTCTTGTTTTTCATCTTACTCAAAAACATTAACGGATTGGGGTCAGTATATACAACCATTGGCTTTTGCCCTGTACTAACATAAACCTCAAAGTGTTGTAAGGATAGAACCAGAGCAAACAGTTCTTTCTCTATTGTGGAGTAGTTCTTTTGGTGGCGATTGAACTTCTCGGAGAAGTATGCCACAGGATGCTGAATGTCATCAGAGTCACTTCTCTGTCGGAGCACAGATCCACAAGCTTGGTCGCTAGCATCGACCTCGATGGAGAACGGCTTGCTGAAGTCAGGAGATTTGAGCACGGGGAAGTGACACAGCAGAGACTTCAGGCGATCGAAGGCTCTTCGGCATGCTTAATCCCAAGAGAACTTTATGCCTTTCTTCAGTTGGTTGGTGAGACTGACAGCAATCTCAGCAAAGTTCTTGCAGAACTTGTGGTAGTACCCAATCATTCCAAGGAAGTGGCGCAAAGCTTTTTTGTTTTTAGGAACTGGAAAGTCGATGATGGCTTGGACTTTAGCATTTATGGGTGCCACCTTACCCTGGCCTATGATGTAGCCAAGATAGGTGACAGTAGCACAACCAAAGTCACTCTTGCTCAGGTTAACAGTCAGGTTAGCCTGGGTCAGGCACTTGAACAACGTCTCTACATCTTTTAGATGTTCTTCCCAGGAGTCACTCCATGTGATCAGGTCATCGATATACGCACCCGTGTGTGGCAATCCGGCGATTGTAGACTATCATCCTTTGGAACGTGGCTGGGGCTTTTTTCATGCCAAAGGGTAGGACTTCATACTGGTACAACCCAGATGGTGTGGCAAAAGCAGAGATGCTCTTGGCCCTCTCAGTTAAAGGCACACACTAATAACCCTTCAATAAATCAATCTTGGTCAGAAACTTTGCTTGCCCTACTCTATCAATACAATCATCAATCCTAGGTATTGGAAACACATCAGTTCTAGTTACAGCATTGACTTTGTGATAATCTGTACAGAATCTAGTACTTCCATCAAGTTTTGGAACTAGCACACAGGGTGAACTCAAATCTGAGTTGGAGGGTCTGATAATATCATGTTCTAACATGTACTCAACCCCTTTCTCAGCAATCTTTCTCTTTTCAGGATTCATCCGGTACGGATGCTGTTTTATTGGTTTGGCATCACCAACATCTACATCATGAGAGGCTATAGAAACTCTCTTTGGAACATCAGGAAACAGATCCTCATATTTCTTGATCAACCTCTCAAACTGATCTCTCTGTGAGGGTTCTAAGTGCTGGAGTTTTACATCAAGATTTTGCAACACTTCAGAATTTGACAATTTACATGAAAGAACTTCAGCCTTAATTCTAGGTTCATCATCTTGAAACTCCCCCTCATCTTCACAAATCTCGGCCATAGGAGAATCTGAAGTGACAGCTGCAACCCTAGCATTTCTGTCATGATAAGGCTTCAGCATGTTAATGTGACACAATTGTTTTGGTTTTCTCCTATCTGGAGTCTTCACAATGTAATTGAGATCATTGAGTTTTGTCAGAATTTCATAAGGACCATGAAATCTAGCCTGTAATGGATTGGACTGCAA
The DNA here is from genome assembly GCA_029721435.1 of Gymnothorax reevesii. NCBI lineage: Eukaryota > Metazoa > Chordata > Actinopteri > Anguilliformes > Muraenidae > Gymnothorax > Gymnothorax reevesii. The sequence goes on along the minus strand of CM056590.1, from coordinate 494,658 downwards.
GGGAAACAACACAAGGACCTTTTCTCCTGGTTTAAACTCACAGCTTTTAGCCTTATGATTATACCAAGTTTTCATTTTTCCCTGACTTGATTTCAAGTTCTCTTTGGCTAGGTCACAAGCAGCACGCAATCTGTCCTTGAACTTGCTAACATAGTCTAACAGACTGATGTGCGGCTCTTCCTCTTGCCATTGTTCACTCAATAATAGCAAAGGTCCTCTCACTTCATGGCCAAACACTAGCTCAAATGGACTGAATCCAGTAGACTCCTGCACTGCTTCTCTAGCTGCAAACAACAGCAAATGAACACCTTCATCCCAGTCTTTCTCATGGTCATAACAATAAGTCCTCATCATTGTCTTGAGAGTGGAATGAAACCGCTCTAAGGCACCCTGACTTTCAGGATGATAGGCACTAGAAAGAATCTGCTTTGCACCTAGTTCATACACAACCTGCTGAAACAATCCTGAAGTGAAATTGCTACCTTGCTCTGCCTGAATTTCCCTGGGAAGGCCAAACAACGTGAAGAACTTTATCAAAGCCTTCGAGATTGCAGTTGCCTTTAGGTTACAAAGAGCTATGGCTTCGGGGAATCTGGTAGATGCACACATGATTGTCAACAAGTACTGATTTCCAGATCTCGTCTTGGGTAATGGACCAACACAATCAACAATGACCTTAGAGAATGGCTCCCCAAACGCTGGGATAGGCTGCAATGGAGCTACAGGTGGGTCTAACTGGTGTTTTCCAACTACCTGACAAGTGTGACAGGTTTTGCAAAAGTTGGAAACGTCTTTCCGAAGCCCAGGCCAAAAGAAGTGTTTCATGATCTTATCAACAGTCTTGTTAACACCAAGATGACCTCCTAAAGGTAAACTATGAGCCATTGTTAAGATCTCATTCCTGTAGACCTTCGGAACAACAATTTGCCTGACCACTGCCCAATCTGCATTGGCATGGATATCAGGAGGGCGCCACCTCCGCATCAACACACCATCCTTGAGATAATAACCAACTGGAACTGCGTCTATTTCTTTATCAGGAAGGGCTCTCCTCCTTAGTGCACAAATTTCAGGGCAGAGACAAGTCTCCAGACACATCAGAATCACCAAACCCATCTGGCTGGCTGAACAATGAACTGATAAAAGTGTCTGATAAGTTCTCAAACGGTGAAGCCATAGTAGGCCAATCAAAGTCATGAGGCGAACCACCTGAGTCCTGACTATTCAATGTGCTGGACGGCACCACATCATCTTCTTCTTTAGCCTTTTTGGCCATAGCACGAGTCACTGCGCAAGAAGGATACAGAGATGTGTCCTCATCCCCATCTTCAGTGCTCGGCTGTGAAGTAAGATGTGCAGGGGGAACTACTTTGCCCCCAGCCAGGTCATTGCCTAGCAACAGAGAAACACCCTTTATAGGTAGACTTGACATAAGTCCCACCTTTACCTGTCCTGTAACTAAATCTGACTTCAAGAATATAGAGCGCAGATGTACAGATACTGTCCTCCCTTCAATACCTTGTACAAGTATGAAATCCCCTGAAGCGGTCTCATCACGTAACTCCAAGGAGTCCATCAACAAAAGTGACTGAGAAGCTCCGGTATCCCTTAGGATATATATGGGGACAGGAGTAGTATGCTCATTCAGAGCCACAAATCCCCCTGACACAAATGGAAGAAATTCCTCCCTTACAAAGTCAACAGTATCAGGCTTTTTAGCTCCACAAGAAGCAGGTAATTCAGCAGATCGGTTCTCTACTACAGGGGTTTCTAACCTTGTTTTCACAAAGGCATTTGGTTTGGTATCCTTTTCTTTTTCTTTCTTAGCTTTAAGGAACCAACAGTTAGTTTTAACATGACCAGATTTCTTGCAGTAACTGCAAACTAGACCACTTTTGTCACTGTCAGCTTTCACACTTTGATCAGACCTGTTACTGGATTTCTGAGCACCATCACCAGATTTGTCTTTGTCTTTGGGTGAGGAATCTTGTGTATTACCATAACCCGTTTTCTGCAATTGGGACCATCTATTTTTACTGCTAGACTGAAATTTGGACTTATGTGTGAGAACATATTCATCTGCAAATTTGGCAGCTGATTGCAAATTCAGTGCTTGCTTCTCCTTAAGGTAGGTCTTAACATCATCCTTAACACAGTTCTTGAATTCTTCAACTAACACCATCTCTTTTAGTGAGTTGAAATCATCCTTGACCTCCATAGAAGTACACCAGCGCTCAAAGCAAACCTTCTTCTCATTAGCAAATTCCACATAAGCCTGATTTTCAGATTTTTTCAGACCTCTGAATTTCTGTCAGTAAGCCTCTGGAACCAACTCATAAGCTCTCAAAATAACCTTTTTGACAACCTCATAATCAGAGGAATCATCTGCAGACAAAGCCGAATAGGCTTGTTGAGCTTTACCCTTGAGGACAGTTAGCAACTTCAGAGGCCAGTGTTCCTTTAGCCACTGGCAACTCTTTGCTACCTTTTCAAAACACTGGAAATAGCTGTCAACATCCCATCCGAAAATGGAGGCACCAATTTTACCTCCTGGCTCGCCCGAAATTTATTTTCAGTTTGAATTTTAATTTTTAGTTGCTCCATTTGGAGTCTTTCTTCTCTATCGAATTTCTCTAATTCAAAATCTCTCTGTCTTGCAAGTTTTTCTAACTCAAATTCTCTTTGTTTTTCTTTTTCTTCCCTTTCTTTCTCTCTTTCTTCCCTTTCTTCCTTCTCTTTTCTAGCTAATTTTTCCAACTCAAATTTGCTTTCGTTTTTCTTTTTCTTCCCTTTCAATCTCTAGCATTTTTAATTTAAGTTCCAAGTCTATATTTGGATTTTCCACTGGAACCTGTTCCAGATCTCCTGGTGCAAACACATTTTCATCAATGTAATATTCAACTATCTCTCTAGCCAGTCTTGCTTTTCGCATGGCTGGTTTTACCTCTGTCAGCTCCAAATGTCTGCATATTTCCAACAGTTCGGTCTTTTTAAAAGACTTCAACTGGTTGGTGATGCCAAGAAATCATCCATTGCTGTTGTCAATATATTTATATAGGAAAATTCAAAAAACAATTTTACAGTTTGAAATGTTAGATTTTTAATAAATGACTCACAAAATGGTCTATCCCGGACCTTGAGCCCCCAATTTGTTATGGCCCCAATTTGTTATTACATTTATAACACAACAGCAACGGCAAGGAATGACAGACACAATTTAAAACTTAAACACATTTAATTAAACAGACAAAGACTAATAACAACTAACTAACTGACCAAGATTGAGTATAACAAAAAAAACAGAAATATTTACAGTCCCTTGTTTGTTGGGGTGGCTTGGTGATGTCCTGGGTAAGGAAAATGCTCAAACACAGGCAAAAATCCACAAAAGAAACTTCACAGGTCTTGAACAGAATGACAGGTCTGGTCGCATGTATCCTTCTTCTTGCAATTTCTCCTACTACTACTTTACTGTCTCAATTCTCCCCTTTATATACTCTTTTGCAGACCCCACCCACATTTAGACCTCTTTTTTTTATTTTCGAGGACTTGCCCCAGACATGTCCAGGACATGTCAAAACATAGCTCCAGTCTGAGCTGAATTAAAAAAAGGTAAATACTGCCATCCAGTGGCCTATATTCACATTACAATCCAATCTTAACAAATTTTCTTTCTCTTTAGTTGCACAACATAGATCATCATCATTCACTTAACATAAATCAAAACCGGAATATTAAATCTCAGACAGTAAATACATTCAAATTAAATCATTCAACAAACTTTAAATGAACAAAAATATCTTCTTTCCGCTCATTTAACAAATCCAATAATCATTTCAAATAAACACTACAGAAATGCAGCATTGTAATACATGTGATGCATTTGATTCATTCATATTTTGGAATGAAATGCTAGCCTGCAAATCACCCACCTTCAGCATTTAGCTAACAAGCTAACTCAATGGGAAATTCCATAGTATTAGCCTTAGCACCAAACAATACCAGCTTTTGAAATTGGTCTTATTCAACAACCTTTTTTCCTCTTTTTTTCCCTGCTTGGCAACCAAATGACACTGGTTAGGTGTCACTGGTTTGTCAATTGGTTGCTGAAGCCTGGTACAATGATCCCTTGGACCTGCCGAGGCATATGTAAAAGCTGTAGTTAGACTATAAAACAGTGATTGAACGTTGAATGGCATCTAATACTGGCTGTCCAGGTTTTGAATATTGTAATCGATCTGGTGGTTTTAAGGTTCTAGTTGAATGCCTTGTAACAAGGTTGTCACTGTTTTCTGAACTAGAGGAATCCAGTTCAGTATCAGGATTTCTCCAGTTTCTGAAACTGTCTAAAATGGGGTAATAGGTCATTTTCTTGACAGCGTCATGTGTTACATCAGAACTTGGTTCTGCATTTCCATGTAAGTATGATCTCTCAGGATTTCCAGGTGTATCAGGTAAGTGTGCACTTTCAAGTTTGTCCGCTGTTTCAGGTAAGTAGGAACTGGGTAAGTTAGGTTGGTTGTATGGGTCATCCTCTGCTACTGCATCAGAGGGAGTGGCCTGTACAGTCTCTGGGGATCTTGGTCTTAGATCCTTAAGGGAAAGTGAATCTTTTGGTGCATCAATCACAATTGAGAATTTGTAAGGCTTAGAGTTAAGTACAGAGTACCACTGAGGTGGAACAATCAATTTGAATATCTGAATTTAGGAGAGGTTTGTGCCTGAGTGGTCGTGTTTTAGATGGAGAGGTCTTGGGAGCAGGTAGGAACCCACAAGGAAGCAGCAGATCTGTGTAATGTGCGAGAAGGACCATCCTTATTCTCAGGTCTGACTGTGTAGACAGGAAGAGTGCCAGCTCTTTTTACAACAATATAAGGATCAGACTCTCATTTGTCTGACAACTTGTGCCTGCCTCTCAGATGCACATTCCTGACCAAAACTCGATCTCCCACAGATAAATCGGAAGCTGTAATGTGTTTGTCAAATCTGGTTTTATTCTTTAGCATGACTTTTTCTGCATTTTCTGCTGCTATTTTATAGCTCTCCTCCAAGTGTGACTTGAGGTCTTGAACATATTGGGAATGGGATGTATGGAAACTATTGTCTGTAACAGGCAGTCCAAAAGCCAAGTCAATAGGGAGTCTAAGTTGACGTCCAAACATGAGTTCATATGGTGTGAATCCAGTGACATCATTTTTAGTGCAATTGTATGCATGCACAAGTGGTTTGACAAAGTCCTTCTGGTGAGATTTATCCTGATCCAGTAAAGTTCCAAGTATGTCCAACAAAGTGCGGTTGAAACGTTCAACTGGGTTTCCTCTGGGGTGATATGGAGTAGTGTAGATTTTGTGAATTCCAGTTATTTGGCAGAGTTCCTTTATTGTTTGGGATTCAAATTCCGGTCCTTGATCACTGTGGAGCTTTTCCGGGATTCCATAATGAATGAGGAAGTTGTCCCATAAGCATTTTGCAACTGTTTTGGCTTTTTGGTTGGGTGTGGGAATGGCAACAGCATGTTTTGTGAAATGGTCTCTTATCACAAGAATGTCCTTGATCCTTCCATCCGGTTCCAATGATAAGAAGTCCATGCAAACAAGTTCCAGTGGTCTTGTTGTTTTGATATTGACAAGGGGTGCAGCTTTCTCAGGTAAGGATTTCCTTTTTACACACTTTTCACAAGTTTTGACCTTGGCATGAACCACAGCAGCCATTCTTGGCCAGTAAAATCTGGCTCAGACGAGATCAAGCGTCCTTTCTATTCCCAGGTCACTCATGTGATCGTGTAAGCTTGTGAGAACTTGGTCTCGCAGTTCTTGGGGCAGGACGAGCTGAAAAGAGCACTGAGACCCTATTTGCCTCCGTCTCATGAGAATGTTGTTCCGGAGCTCCAAACGATTTTATTCTCTCAGGAAAAGTGGCAATTCTGGGAGTTCATCCATCAAGGTAGGTGTTGGTGTTATTCCACATTCTAGCTGAGTGATGACGTGGTTAATTGTTTGGTCTGCTCTTTGCTTTTCAGCAATCTGTGTATCTGTAAGTTGGGGAATGGCTGAGGACCCAAACTGGCTGTCATTTACAAAACTATCGGGTAAGGCTTTCATGGACATGGACAGTGACTGGACAAGAGTAAAAGTATGGGTATGAGTATTGGAACTCAAGATCAGTTGTCTGTCACAAATGGCTTGTACAGCGGGTTGATCAATGGTCAATATAGCCAATATAGGGTCAGACAGATGATGTTCCGCAAACTTCCAGATTCTCTCTCTTTCCTTTTGAGACTTAAGATCGTCAGATAAGTCACCGTGTGGTCTGCGAGACAGCCCATCTTCATCAGCAGCTTGCTTACCAGCCCGATACACGATCTTAAAGGAGTAGGTGGATAGTGTGGCAAGCCACCTGTAGCTGGCTGCATCAAGTTTAGCTGTTGTTAAGAGGTAAGTAATTGTGTTATTGTCTGTTATTACTGTGAAATGACTGCCATAAGGGCAAGGAATTCCAGTTTGTGAGCTGGATAGTGGGATTCACTTCGAGTAAGACCCCAGCTGGCATAAGCAATGACTCTGCTCTGTTCTTCTTGCTCTTGATACAAGATGGCTCCCAGACCGGTGGAACTGGCATCAGTATGGAGGAGATACGGTTTCTGGAGATCAGAAAAAGCAAGAACTGGAGCAGAGGTAAGCTTCTGAATAATTTTATCAAAGGCCTGCTGACAAGCAGCTGTCCAACGGCCACCAAATGGCTCTTTGGGGTTCAGGTATTATTCCGGTTTGAATATGTATCTGCACTTTTTCTGTGATGGTGGGTAACCAGATGTAACATCATGGAGGGGCTTAAAGATTTCAGAGTAGCCTTTCACGAATCTTCTATAGTACCCAGCTAAACCAAGGAAGGACCTGAGATCATTTAAGGTTTGAGGTACTGGCCAAGTTGTGAGTGCAACAATTTTGTCTGGGTCAGTCTGAACCCCATTCCTTGAAACCACATGCCCCAAATACTGAACAGATATTCGGAAGATGCAGCATTTAAGGCCAAACTTTTTCAGCCAATTAAGTACTTTCATTAGCCTTGCTTCGTGCTCTTCTAAGGTAGGTGCGAAAATAATCAAATCATCAATGAAAACAAGGACCTCCTTCAAATTCAGTTCTCCCATGCATTTCTCCATTAAGCGTTGAAAAGTGCTCGGTGCATTTGTCACTCCTTGGGGCATGCGATTAAACTCCCAAAATCCTAAAGGGCATACAAAGGCAGTTTTGGCTTTATCCATTTCCGCCATTTCGATTTGATAGTATCCAGACTTCAGGTCGAGTACAGAGAACCATTCAGATCCAGAGAGTCCAGAGAAGGCATCCTCGAGCTTGGGCAGAGCATAAGCATCCTTGATAGTTTGTAAGTTCAATTTTCTATAATCAATACAAAGTCGCACACTGCCATTTTTCTTTCATACCACCACAATGGGTGATGCGAAAGGAGATTCTGATTTGCGGATTACTCCACTTTCAAGGATTTCCTGTAGGCGTTTACGGACAGCATCAACTTCTTGGGGATGGATGGGTCTTAGTCTGTGTTTGAATGGTGTTTCATCTGATAATTTGATCCGGTGAGTAACTTTGTCAGTTTTGCCAAAATCTAGATCATGTTTTGCAAATACTTCTGGGATAGTGTTAAGTTTTGTTGTGATGCGTACTTTCCATTCAGGTGAGAGGGTTGAGTCACCAAAGTTGAAATTCAACTGCGGTTGCGGTGAAGAATAGATTACATTAGATATACTTTGCTCTTTTAGAATGATGGTATGAACTGCACTCATTTGTGCAATGGCTGATCTGGCTGGAATGGTGACATCATGATCCGATTCATTGCTTATAATGACAGGCAACTGACAAGGTCAAAATTGTGGGCAGTCAACCAGAATTTAACTATTAAGCTGCCAGGCAAAGAGAATGTAGATGGATGCTCTATAATAACAATGTTCTGCAGAAAGCAACTGGCAAATGTTCCTTCCACAACAACAGTGCTTCCCGCTGGAATAGTTGTGGACTTTTCCCATGCATTCTAACGACACTACAAGTGGTTTGGTTGTATCTAAGCTGAAGGATTTTCAGCACTGCTCTATATCCATATGGAAGTGAATGAGTGATTATCAAGTCATCTTCCAGACATTTTTCATAAAGAACATCCTATGAGCACAAGGGACTGCATTGATTTGACATCAATCACTACCAAAGCAAGAGTATGTATGTCTATGGAAGTACCAAGGAACTCAGGTGGAAAGGTAAGATCGAGTTCAATGTAACCCATGTATGGCACATTCTGACTAATAGCCCCCTCAACTTCCAAAATGTCAATTAAGGGTTTGATTTCTTGATCAGAAAGATAATTGCATCACAAAGAATGAGCTACTGTTGTCACCTGAGAACCTGTATCCAATAGACAGTTGAAAGGTGTTCCTTTCATGAAAACTTGAGCAGTGCTTTTGGTTCCTATGAGTCCCTTAGGTAATTTGCACATATGAGAGGTGGGTTGTGGCTGAGTGTTCATTATGGGACATTGATTGACAGCAGCCCCTGGTTGTCCCTCAACAAAGACTGCATTTAGTTTGATGGATTATTGTTGGTATTCTGAAGGTCCCAGGCATGTTGCCTCTGCTGCAGCTGTTTTTTTTGTCATCACCAGTGCGGAATTGGCTGCATTGCTGCATGATGAAGAGATGTGACCATCCTCGCTGCACTTGAAACAATACCAAGGCTTCAGTCTGTTTGAGGATTGTGGCCTTGCAGTGCTTGCTGCTCCAGACTTTGGTGATGTAGTTTCTGACCTTTTTTGAGAAAGCAAAGATGTTAATTGACTCTGCAGTTTGTTCATTTGTTTCTTTAGATCTTCAATTGCACTGAGATCATGATCTGATTTCGCTCCACAAGTGCAGGTACTGTGTGAACTCAAATGAACTCGTTGCTTGGATGAACTGATGTGTCTTTTCATGAGATTCTCTTTTGTTAGCTGTCTTTCCTCCTCAGTGGGCAGCAAGAACAAAAGATTTGCAAAGGGAGGAAGATCGTCTTTCTTCTGTTCAAGTTTTAAGTTTGTTATCACTGAGTTATCCAAGCATCCACGACAGAATTGTTTAATGAGATGTTTCTCTGTTTCAATGGATTGAATTACCCCCCTTTTCACAACTGAATTCAGACCAAGCTGCAGCCGCTGGAGATAAACTGAGGGCTTTTCACCTGGGTCTTGAAAAGTGTTCAGGAACTGAGCAAAAAGCTCCTCTCCATCTTGAACAGTGGCAAAGGCTGAATCAAGGACCTGCAGGTAGGTGGCAGGTAAAGCATCAGGGCCCAGCCCTTTAACCACATCAGCTGCAGGTGATAACAAGCTCTCATGGATGCATCTGGTGACATGTAAAGCAGACAGACTGGGATCAGCAAGGAGTAAATCAATTTGAGAGCGCCATGTTTCATAATCCGATTCATTACTGGGTTTGGGATATTTCCCAGAGAAAGTATGGAGTCTCAGTGGTGACAAAGAATGAGAGCTTTCGTCCTCTTTTTTCAGAATGTGTTCACTACCACCTTCTGTATTTCAGGGGGCTTAAGCAATCTCCTGAGAGGGAAAGAGTCCTTCTGATATGTATTGGATTTCTGTTTGTGTTTCCGATTCCAGCTTGTGGCTCATCCCGGTCAGGTTGAGAACCGTCTTGTCTGGTCTGTTCAACTATTTGAACAGAATTCTCTCCGTCCACACTTGCATTTTCCTCCTCTAGAGCACAGTATTGACGCATTTGGCTTAGCATGTCTTTTAGCAATGCTTCAAAGGTTCCGCCACTCAAGGTTGCCAGGTTTTTTATCTCATTAAGGTAGGTTTGGGTGTATCTGCCACCAAGTGCAGCATTGTACTCTGTTTCAAGTGATTTTATATGATAAACCACCTTTGGCTTGTCTTCTATGAAATATCTGTCTGGCAACAGTGGCTTTAATACTGAGAAAGCAAAGCTCTCTTTAAATTCAACGACCAGGTTTTTGTGATATTTACCGGTGGGATCATCAACTGAAATTTCATTATGAATAGGCCCATATTGGTTTAACCATTTAAGGAGTGCTTCCTCTGTGTCTGCATCAGTATTACCATCATTACTGAAAATCACAGATTTGAGTACAAAACCCAAAACCAGTGAAGTTGGCACGTTCTGTAAATCGTAAATAAAAACAGAATACAATGATTTGGAATTCCTTTTTTTAACCTATATTCAATTGAACACACTGCAAAAACAAGTTACTTAATGTTCGAACAGGTAAACTTTATCATTTTTTGCAAATATTAGCTCATTTGGAATTTGATGCCTGCAACATGTTTCAAAAAAGTTGGCACAAGTGGCAAAAAAGACAGAGAGTTGAGGAATGCTCATCAAACACTTATTTGGAACATCCCACAGGTAAACAGGCTGATTGGGAACAGGTGGGTGCCATGACTGGGTATAAAAGCTGCTTCCCTGAAATGCTCAGTCATTCACAAACAGGGATGGGGCGAGGGTCACCACTTAGTGAACAAATGCGTGAGCTGATTGTCAAACAGTTTAAAAACAACATTCCACAATGAGCTATTACAAGAAATTTAGGGATTTCATCATCTACGGTCCGTAATATGGTCAAAAGGTTCAGAGAATCTGGAGAAATCACTGCACGTAAGCGACAAGGCTGAAAACCAACATTGACTGCCCGTGACCTTCGATCCCTCAGGCAGTACTGTATCAAAAACCGACATCAGTGTGTAAAGGACATCACCACATGGGCTCAGGAACACTTAAGAAAACCACTGTCAGTAACTACAGTTCATCGCTACATCTGCAAGTGCAAGTTAAAACTCTACAATGCAAAGCGAAAGCCATTTATCAACAGCACCCAGAAACGCCGCCACCTTCGCTGGGGCAAAGCTCATCTAAGATGGACTGATGCAAAGTGGAAAAGCGTTCTGTGCTCTGACGAGTCCACATTTCAAATTGTTTTTGGAAACTGTGGACGTCGTGTCCTCCGGATCAAAGAGGAAAAGAACCATCCGGACTGTTATAGGCATAAAGTTCAAAAGCCGGCATCTGTGATGGTATGGGGGTGTATTAGTTTCCAAGGCATGGGCAACTTACACATATGTGAAGGCACCATTAATGCTGAAAGGTACACACAGGTTTTGGAGCATGATATGTTGCCATCCAAGCAACGTCTTTTTCATGGACGCCCCTGCTTATTTCAGCAAGACAATGCCAAGCCACATTCTGCACGTGTTACAACAGCATGGCTCCGTAGTAAAAGAGTGCGGGTACTAGACTGGCTTGCCTGTATTCCAGACCTGTCTCTCATTGAAAATGTGTGGCGCATTATGAAGCATAAAAAACGACAACGGAGACCCCGTACTGTTGAACAACTTAAGCTGTACATCAAGCAAGAATGGGAAAGAGTTCCACCTGAAAAACTTCAAAAATTGGTCTCCTCAGTTCCCAAAAGTTTACTGTCGTTAAAAGGAAAGGCGATGCAACACAGTGGTAAAAAGGCCCCTGTGCCAACTTTTTTGCAATGTGTTGCTGCCTTTAAATTCTAAATTAATGATTATTTGCAAAAAAAAAAAAAAGTTTCTCAGTTTGAACATTAAACATCATGTCTTTGCAGTGTATTCAATTAAATATAAGTTGAAAAGGATTTGCAAATCATTGTATTCTGTTTTTATCTACGATTTACACAACGTGCCAACTTCACTGGTTTTGGGTTTTGTATATTCACCCCCTGATTGTTTAATGAAATCCATCTTGAAATGAAGACATGTAGTCAGAACCAGAATTCAATGGCATTCACACTCATAGGGCTCCTGGTTGGCTCGCCATGAATGTAACCAGTGCACAAGGATGATGATGATGATTAATTGACTGATTGAATGATTGACTGCTAATTAGATTAGAAGATTCCAGGTTTGCATGGAGCCCAAATGTGTGTGATAACGCCAATGAAAAAACACCTCAGGCAGATGGTGATATTAACCATGAATATATTGAAATAAGACAGGACAAACAAACAAAAAAAAAAAAAAAACACATAACACAGATAAACAAAATATGGGCCCTTAAAGTTTCAAAGTCCAAGTTCAAAGTCCAGTTGCTTTGGTTTTACCAGTTCCAATTGAGTGGAAGAGGGGAAAGGAGGTTGAAAGAATAGTGAGCTCAGTTTTGTTCCAATTTCCCACCCCACGCTGTAAGAAGAGGGATCCATAGGTTCGGGAGGCTCGCCGTCCAAACTGAAGATCAAAAATTCAGCTCTTAGATCCTTCGTCAAATAAAAACCTGACCTAAAAGGTCAGGTCAAATAAATGAAATCAGTATCCAAACTAAACAAATTTTCATTCTCTTTAGTTGTACAACATAGATCATCATCATTCACTTAACATAAAGCCGGAATATTAAATCTCAGACTGTAAATACATTCAAATTAAATAATTCAACAAACTTTAAATGAACAAAAATATCCTCATTCAGCTCATTTAACAAATCCAATAATCTTTTCAAATAAACACCACAGAACTGCAGCATTGTAATACATGTGATGCATTTGATTCATTAATATTTTGGAAAGAAATGCTAGCCTGCAAATCAACCACCTTCAGCATTTAGCTAACAAGCACACTCAGTAGGAAATTCCATTGTATTAGCCTTAGCACCAAACAATACAAACTTTTGAAATTGGTCTTATTCAACAACCTTTTTTTCCCTTTTTTTTTCCCTGTTTGGCAACCAAATGACACAGCCAGAGACACTGAACCATGTTAAAAAGGTAGGATTTAAATTCACCGTTGAGTGTAGAATGCAGTTGATATTGAGAACAGAAGCACATGCTGGGAGCAGCACCAAACACTTGCAGGTCTTCTTCTTCTTCTTTTGATTTCCTAGCAGACTGGACGTCCGTTGGCGTATTGCTGCCTCCCACTAATTTGGTTAGATACTCCTCATTTATTCGGTGACCTTACACCTTACGGTGCAGACCGGAGTCTAAAAGAAATTCCATCACAGCTTTCCCCACTTCCCTTTGATGTTCCTCCGGATTGAGAATGTTTCTTAAAGATATACACTGTAGCCCAGTACCAAGAACTGCGCCTCCTTAAATGCAATCTTCTCTGTTCCAATTGTTCCAATTTGTGACCAATGACCGTCTGCCATGATGTCCCGCCCTCTCCAATCACGACTTCTTCTTCTTCTTTAATTTTTATTGGCGGTTGGCAAACACTTGGTGCATTACCGCCACCTACTATAGAGGTGTGGAGCATCGATGGAGCAAGGACACGATAATTTTGTTTATAGAAGGGAAAAAAAAAATTAAATTCTACTAAATAATCCTGTTCTTTTTAAAAATGTCATTACATGAGACCAGGCAATAGGCTTTAGAATAGTGAAAGCGAGTAAGCCCTCAAGAGTCAGACTAGTCTGTCCTATCGCACTGACATCTTCTAAAAGCATTAATCTCTGCCTACAATATGCTTGGCACTCCAGTAATATGTGCTGAACTGTTTCCCTATTGTTGCATTTGGGGCATAGACCGGTTTGATGTTTACCCATTATATTAAGGTTGTGATTTAATCCTGTGTGACCTGTTCTTATTCGTGTAATAACTTCCTCTTCCCTGCGGTTCCATCTCCCTTGTCTTCTTGCTATGACCTGTTATTGTATTTTGTAAAGGAAGCGGCCCTTAACTTCCCTGTTCCACTGCTTTTGCCAAGCTCTATTAATTTCTGACATAATAATGGTTTTTACTTCGGCTTTGCTAAGAGAAACGTTAATCTGAGCATCTGAGTCCAGGGCCTCCTTGGCTAGACGGTCCGCAGCATCATTACCCTTGATACCAGAGTGGGATGGAACCCACATAAAACTTACTGTAATGCATTGCTGCTGTAATCTGTACAAACTTTGGAGAATTTCATAAACTAGGTCTGGTCTACAAGCAGACTTTCCACCCTGAATGCTAATTAATGCTGATATAGAATCAGAACAAATAACATGTTGCCTGGTTTTCATTTCCTCAACCCATCCTAATGAGAGTCACATTGCAAACAGTTCCACTGAGAACACGGCTGAATGATCAGACAATCTTTTAGTAATTGATGTCTTGAATTGGGGAAAATGAACAGCTGCTCCAGTCTTTCCTGTATCTGGATCTTTAGATCCATCTGTGTATATTTGTATCATACCTAAATATTTGGTATCAAGATGATACTGAACCAGACTATTCATCCCACCATACTCATCACTCTTGCTAGTCAGCTTGACCATCTCCAAATCTATTAAAGGCATGGGGAACAACCAAGGAGGGACAACAGGAAGTGGTGCGACACAACTATGTGGTAATCTTGACAGACCTAGTTTCCTTGCATTATTATTCCCAACCAATCCAAAACTATTACATTTTAGTTTACCATGTTCCCAACATTCGTTTAATAGGAATTTAGTGGGATGAACCTGTTTGTGACCCTGCAAATTTGTCCAGTTCACCATGGATATTTTGAGTCGTCTCAAGGTTCAGGGTGACTCTCCTACTTCTACCTGAAGAGCAGGAACTGACGAGGTCTTGAAAGCTCCACTGCAGATACGAAGTGCCTGAGCCTGTATCCTGTCAAATTTCTGTAAATGAGATTTTGCAGTAGAACTATATGCAACGCATGCATAATCTAAGGCAGATCTTACTATGGCAATATATTTTTGCCTTAGAGACTTCATAGTGGCTCCCCAGCTACTTCCCACTAGGCACCTCATTATATTAACTGATTTTTTTGGTCACTACTCTCTAGATGTGTTCTCCAAATGTTAACTTGCTATCTAGCCACACACCCAAAAACCGTACCATCTGGACTTGCTTAATTGGCTGCCCATAAACGTTAACCCGTGCAGGAGGATTTTTTTTCTTTTTGGAGAAGCAAATGACCTGTGTTTTATCCACAGAGATACAAAAACCCCACACATTGCCCCATTTCTCTACTGCACTAACTGCTTCCTGTAGTTTCTTAGCAGTGAATGGTGCATTCCGACCCTTGACCCACAGTGCCCCATCATCTGCATATATAGACCTTCCTAGGTTGACATCAACATTTGCGAAAACATCATTAATCATGATGTTGAACAGTAAAGGACTGCAAACACTCCCATTTGGGACTTCATTTTCTATGTGGTAAATCCTGGAATGAGTTGCTCCAACTCGCACTTCAATAGATCTATTCTTTAAAAAGTTCATAATCCAATTATACATCCTCCCACCTATTCCCATGGCTTCTAGCTTAATAAGTAGACCCTCATGCCATAGCATATCATAAGCCTTTTCAATGTCAAAAAAAACTGCGTCTACCATTTCTTTATTTGCTTGAGCTTTCCGTATAACATCTTCCAGACAGAGCACAGGATCCAAGGTCATTCTCCCTCTACGGAAACCACTCTGATTTGGACTAATCAGGCCTCTCACTTCTACTACGTAAGTTAATTTATCAGTGACCATGCGTTCCATTATCTTACATAAATTAGAAGTCAAAGCAATTGGTCTATAGCTATGGAGCGCTCCTGCTCCCCATTTTAGAAGTGTGAGCAGGGCCCTGAGTTATTTTTAAATTTAAACCCTTTATTATTAACTTATGTTAATTATCTTAACTTTCCTTTTACCAGACAAAATGTATGTCACTCATTTAGTTCAAATGTGCTTCCCAACAAAAATGTGCTTTACCTATCGCATAGAAATATAGGCCACCCCAAGAAGGCGAATATTATGGGAATATGGGAATAAATCAAACACCACACTGCACATTGAAAAGATGAATCGATGATTATTATTTGGAAGGTATGAAACAAAAATGTGAAATAATAAATCAGCAGAATTTTAAATATGCAATCAATGTAACAATAAATGCATGACTCTGTTCACTTTCAAATTAAAAATAAAATGAAACTTGTTTTCGGTTGCAAATTCAATCCAGAATTATTTTACTTTCCAAATAGATTTTGTTTCCTTTTGAAGTATTATATCCCAAATAGTTTACTTTTATTTTAAATCAAGCTTTAAAACAAACCTTTTGCTTTCTGTAGCAAATAATCACATATCATTCGGAAAGTAGAAAATAAAAAGGTGTAAGGATCATTGACACAAAATATAAAGTCAGTGCAATAATCAATGCCTTAACCAACTTACTATCACTTTCGAAGGAACTCAAATAACCCCAGAATAAACCTAACTTTCATTCCCGAATATTCTATTCCAAACCGATTTGCGTTCCTTTGCATTAGAACATCAGTATCTTCAATGCATAACATTAAATCAGTGACCTTCAATGTACACATTTTTTAAACAGCGATAACATAAATGAGCGCATACTCTTTACAAACACATAAATATAGCCGGCAGAATTAAACCCAAATCAAAACGTTGCAGGCCTGTTAGGTAGATGGTGCACAGCGGATCCCGAAAACGAATTATAACATCAGTCAATGAACAAAAAAAACACTTTATTTGGAAGTACTTGTTCACTTGTGCAATCGGATCTGTCGTTCAATGAGATTACCGGTCAGTTGGTGCAAAACGAGCACATGCATCCTTGTTCATTGGAGAGAAGTTTCCAAAGAAAAAAAATCAGATCCCCGTTTCACTTCAACCGTAAAAGGGAAAAGGTAAAAATCAGCGCTTCCAGAGAAAATACAGCTTGCCTCCTCAGCGTTTCCGTGCGGAAAACGTCGAATGTCCTGTATTTAGCTTTGCCAGCTAAGTTGCTAAAGGTCCATTCACTTTTCTAGTGAAATATCTAGCTGCACCGCTAGTTTTCTTACGCTATGCCGAGAAACAGCTTGCAAGATGCCAGGCTGGAATCTTCCACTGTTCACAGCAAACAAGCAAATACACTTCCTTGCTGGATTGTTGAATTAACAGTCCCTGAATATATTCACAAGTCGGTGAAACGCAAAGTTAAAATACTTAGATTATCTTTAATAGATAAGCGTCTGCGCTTCTGCCCCGGGCCGGACGACTCCTCTTCCTGGGAAAACTTCACTCTCCCCAATCACCATGACAACTGTTGCTCTCGGCAACCACTTTGACCAATTAAAACCACACAATTACATCAGATTGTTACACTGCTTGCCAGCTGCAGACAAGACCTCAAAATGAACTTTGCACGTGCACGTGTTGGCATGTCAAAAAAAACACAAACACATTCGTCTCACAACTTATATACATGAAATGTGTATGCATTGCACATAACCACAAATGAAATAATAAACATGCACATTTAGAACGACATGAATGAAACTAGGAACATTTTCCTTTTATATAGCAATCTTTTTTTTTTTCTTTTTACAGGGTTACACCCTCCCCCCTCTAAATGCCTGGTGTCCCCAGCAGGCCACTGCATTGAACACCTCAACCAACTGGGATGGTGTTTTGAACATAGCATGCTTTAATTTCCTATTGTAATAACAATACTCCTGTGTACTATTGTAAGAGGCTGGTCTTTGTTTTTCACTGGCTCATCGTAAGTTAATCTCAAGACTGGTTTCACTACTCTCTTTGACTTTGTGTCAGGTCTGGTACATTTTCTACCAGGACTATGGACAACAACACTCTCTTCATCTGATTGTATACTGACAGGTAAGGCATTCTCCTCCACCACAAAGTCAGAATCAGTGTCCTCTTCAGGGGAGGCTTCTTGATCAGACTGATGATCATCCACACAACATGGCTCTTCATCCCTCTCATCCTCCACTGGACTTTCTTCAGCAGAACTCATCTCTGACCTTTGAAGAGCATCCTGGTCCCCAAGGCTGATTGCTTCACGCCTTGTGCTACTCTGAGTGTCATGCAGAAGTTCCAGGTAAGAAGAGTAAGGTTTTTGGGATCTTTGTGGTACATTGACTCATCCTCTGATGAAGAGTACTGAGTGTTCCTGCAATTCCTGGGGGGCTCTGTGAGACTCGCTCAAAACTTCCCCTTGCCACTGTCGGGTTCCACGTCTGATGTTCCTCCCAACAGGTGGGTCATCTTCATCTTCCTCCTTGGGCATTCTCACTAGCTGTCCAATGGGAAGGATGTGGTCTCGGTGCAGTGTTTTTAGATTCCCTTTTCCGTGTTCAGGCTTCACTCTGTACACTGGAAGGTTAGGCAATTTTCCCACAACCACATAGGGCACAGTACTCCACCGGTCTTGAAGTTTGTGCTTCCCTTTCTGCCCTAGGTTTTTTAGTAGGACCCTGTCACCTATATCCAACAACTGGCATTTGATTGTTTTGTCATATAACCTTTTGTTCCTTTGGTGATTCTTGTCTGCAGCTTCAGAGGCAATCTTGTAGGCTCTCTGCAAGTCTTCTTTCAATTTGGCCACATAGCGTGCATGGCAAACATCGCTCTGGCCATCAGGTGCAGTACCAAAACACAAGTCAACGGGCAGTCTTGCCTCTCTGCCAAACATTAAAAAATAAGGGGAAAACCCAGTGGCATCACTCTTGGTACTGTTATAAGCATGGACTAGATATCCAATATGCTTGCTCCACTGAGATTTCTTTTGTTGACTCAGCGTGCCTAGCATTGAGAGCAGTGTCCGATTGAACCTCTCGGGTTGCGGGTCTCCCTGAGGATGGTACGGTGTAGTTCGAGACTTTCGTATTTCCATCACCCTCAAGAGTTCGCAGATCAGTTTACTTTCTAAGTCGCGGCCCTGGCCTGAATGGATCCTTGCAGGTAGGCCGTAGTGGACAAAGTAGTTCTCCACCAGGATCTTTGCGACAGTCTGGGCTTTCTGATTTCTAGCTGGAAAAGCTTGTGTGTAGCGGGTATAATGGTCAGTGATTACTAGCACATTGCCAAATCCTCTGGAATCAGGTTCCATTGAGAGAAAATCAATGCAGACTAGATCCATAGGTCCACGGCTTACGATCTGGTTCAACAGAGCTACTCTTGGACAAGGAGACTTGCGAGCAATACACTTGCCACAGTTTTTGATGTATTCCACAACATCAGCTGACATTTTAGACCAGAAGAAACGGTGCCTCACAAGATCAATTTTTCTTTCTATGCTAAGGTGACCAAGATCATCATGCAGAGACTTAAGTATTGCATCATGGAACTCACTGGGTAAAACAAACTGAATGACTTCCTCCCCGGACGGGCGCTTGCTCAGGCGATGTAACAAATTGTCTTTCATAATCAGCTTCCCCAGCTCTCGTTTCATGGTGGTCAGCTTAGTGTTCGTATCCAAGGGCCATTTCCCATTATTAACAGCCTGGATTGTGGGTCCTATCATGGCATCATTCTGTTGGGCTGTGATTAGCTCCTGTTTTGACATCTGTCCCAATGACTTTAACTCTAGTTGTGTTGGGAAAGCAAACAAATCAGGAACACATTTAGGAGAGGCTCCCAATTGGTCTACACACCTTTGAGAACTTAGATCTGAATGTGAGATTTGTACTCGTTGGCATATAGATTGGACCCCTGCCTGTGGAATGGTTTCCCATCCCTCTGCGTTTTGTTCATTGGGCATGCATCTGGAAAGCAAGTCTGCATCAATGTTGTGCTTTCCTGGGCGGTACTGAACATCAAATTGGTACGTAGATAAAGCTGCAAGCCACCTGTGCCCAACAGCATTGAGCTTTGCTGTGGTGAGCACGTAGGTGAGTGGGTTATTATCTGTTCGTACTATGAACCTAGCCCCATACAGATAATCATTGAATTTGTCCACCACTGCCCATTTCAGAGAGAGAAATTCCAACTGGTGAATGGGATAATTTTTCTCTGACTGACTCAATTTTCGGCTTGCAAATGCAACAGGGTGTAAGCCCTCAGGATGCTCCTGATAAAGAACCGCACCAAGCCCCTTCAAACTAGCATCTACATGGAGAATGTATGTGTCATGACTGACAGAAGAACCAAACGCGAGTCAGGAAATCCAAAGCCGTAGTCGTTTATTCAGACAATAGGTCGGGAAGCCTGGGGTAGCACAGAGACGTAGTCAGGCAGGCAAGGTTCGTACACGAAAAATCAATAAATACAGCAACCAAAACAAAAGGGCTAAGCAAAAGAGTAATCAGTCAGATACAGGCTGTAGTTGTACACGGGAATCTAAACGAGAATATAAAGCACTGGCAGGAGAAAAGGAATGAAGATCTGACAAAGCTCTGCAGAGAAATGAGACATTTATATACTCAAAGAAATGACTAAACTAGGCAGGGAATAGGATAGGTGGGAGTTGCTAAACAATTAAATATAATGAGCACATGAGGGAAAGACAAACCATGATCACGCATCACAATTGACAGACCAATCCTAAACATGAAAACGGACTCCGATTAGGGAGTTGCCTAAGTGAATAATAGAACGAGAGGCAGCTCGAGGTAAAACAGGTGCGAGAGATCGCAGTAATCAGCAGAGTCAGGGATAGGAAACGGGAGGGCGGAGTTTACAGACTAGAGCGAATGCAAAGAGCATTAGTAAAAACGAACAACGTGATATTTACACACCACTACATGACAGGTGAATATTAATACACAGAAGTACTCAGGATGAGTATATTAGTCTATGTTAGTAATGACATTACGTAACATGAAGTAGTAGTCTTAATTAATATGTTAATCTGAGAATAGCGGGAATTACAGGAAACGAGACGTGAAGGAAGATTTTCGGAAACCACGAAAACCCACGGAAATCACCGAATAGATGCTATAACGCGGACAGGGAAATGCATTGCTTAAATACATAGAAGACGTACATGACATGACTGGGGCAGACGAGGTGCTATGCATGGAAAGGAAGACATGGTAAGATAACTAATGATCTAAACTTGAAACATAATAAAACAAGGAAATCCAAACTACCAAAATACAATACATAATCCTAAGAATGGTCAGTCAGAGCAATGATCATTAAACACAGAAATCCATAATCGTGGCAAAGCCAGGCACAGAACTAAAACAAGACATGAGCATAATGAAACAAGAAAAAATACAGATTATGACAGTATGGTTTGTTTGGGTCAGCGAATGCTAGGACAGGTGCATGAGTCAGACAGTGGATGACTGGATGAAAAGCATCAGT
The DNA here is from genome assembly GCA_029721435.1 of Gymnothorax reevesii. Classification (NCBI taxonomy): domain Eukaryota; kingdom Metazoa; phylum Chordata; class Actinopteri; order Anguilliformes; family Muraenidae; genus Gymnothorax; species Gymnothorax reevesii. Next base: position 473,584 of record CM056590.1, on the reverse strand, counting down.
GTAGGCCTGGTTCCATCTCTCACCAAATGGTTCAGAAACTGATAAGTAGGACTTGTTTGGATCTTTGATGTGCTTTTTACTCTTTTGAGTTGGAGCATATCCTTTTGTCAGTTCAGTCAAAGGTCTCACAAAGGCAGAATAGTTCTTAATGAACCGGCGGTAGTAGCCACAAAACCCTAAAAATGACTGCAGGGTTTTCAAGTTAGTAGGCTGAGGCGAATTAGTGGCTGCTGCAAGCTTGGCGGGATCTGGCGACCCACCATCGGCTGACATGATGTGTCCCAGAAATTTGACTTTTGGCAAACAGAACTGGCATTTATCCAGGGAGACTTTCAAACCCACTTCTCCAAGGCGATCAAGAACTTTGACCAATCTGCCTTCATGCTCTTCCAAGGATCTTCCGAAGACTATTAAGTCATCCAGATATACCAGGACCTGGAGCAGGTGCATGTCCCCCACAGCCCGTTCCATCAGTCTTTGGAATGTCGCAGGGGCTCCTGTGATCCCCTGCGGCATCCGCTCAAACTGGTAGAAACCTCGTAGGCAGATAAATGCAGTCTTCTCCTTGTCGTCTTCAGCCATGGAAATCTGGTAATATCCGCTTCGCAGATCTAATACTGAAAACCACTTACTTCCAGTCAGGGAGTTCAGGACATCATCAATGCATGGGGTTGAGTATTGATCTGGGATGGTTCTGCTATTAAGGAAACGATAATCAACGCACATCCTAATGGTTCCATTTTTCTTACGCACGATCACTATGGGCGACGCATATGGGCTCCGCGACTCTTTTATGTTCCGGCATGCAGGAGATCTTGCAGATGATTTCTGACATCTTCAATGTCTGCTGGAGCAAGACGACGTGACCGTTGCCTGAAAGCACGCTCGTCGGACAGACGGATGGTGTGTTCAACCCCCTTAGCTAGTCCGACATCCCACTCGTGCATCGAGAAAACATGGGACCTCTGGGCCAGCTTCTGTCGCAGTCGCTCTTTCCACTGTTCCGACACTGGGGAGTCTCCAAAATCTATTTGACTTTTGATAAGCCTGAGGATGCAGCTTGTTTAGGAGGAATAGTAGTGACAGAATCAACTGTGTACATATTTCCCAAAACTGTTCCCACAGGAATAATGGTCTCTTTGAGTGATTGATTTTCGACCAAGATTCTGAAACTGTTGATGTTCACTGCCTCACTTGGAATGACTATAGGCTGAAGAAACACACCAGCTGGAAGCATTGCCGTAGGTGATGAATCAACCATCAGGATCTTCTTTTCAACTGGTTGGTTTAACTCTACCTGACACACTGCTTCAAATTCACCACCAGGGGGTAAGGTCAATGAACCTGGACCTATCCAACTGACAAACCCAACTTCCTTGTCACTGTCAATGGCTGTGCCAGCAGTACTCTGAGAAGGCTTGTTGTCTACAAGATGAACTTTAATGCCAAGAGCTGGAGCAATGTTAATGCCCTTTGCTGTGCACTGCTCGACCATATTGCGTACATGACTGGTGTTGGTACCAACAATGACGGGGGCCTGGCCAGGAGTTCTAGGACTGGGGCAGATTAGAGCAAGGACCGTTCTTGTCTGACTGGTGCTGGTCACTTCAGCCGGGTACTCAAGGTCTACTACTACATAGCCACGATAAGGGTAGCTTTCATCTGTATCAGTTAAACCCCACAGGGCAAGCCCAGAGACTGGCTGTAGAGGTACATCTGGCAAATGTTTCTGATACCAGGACTCAAAAATAATGGTCACCTGGGACCCACTGTCAAGCAATGCATTACAGGGCTGCCCATCAATTTTCAATGACACTATACTAGGGGGCCCAACTAACCCCTCAGGTAAGCCAACAGCGGCTTGTGTGATCACAGTGCTTTCCTTCACCCCACAATTTACTTCTGTGCCTTGCTCTTGGCTTTTGCCAACTTGCTGCTTTTCTTTAGATACCTTTAGTGCTTGGATCAGTCGCTTAATTACTTTGCTTTGGTTCACTGAGTTTTGGCACTTTGAGGCATAATTCCCATTCCCTCCACAACGATAGCAAAAGATCTCTGAGTCTCTTGGTGTTCTGCCAGGAGTGCAGGAGACTGGCTTTGAAGCTTACATAGCCGAGACTGCTGTAGCCTTTGGCAAAACATCTGATTCACTAGCCTTGTTGTTGAGCTTCATCTGTAGTCGCTTGACTTGTTTCTTTAACGCGGCCAACTCAACATCTTGACTCCTCTTCAGACTGGGAGATGAAACAAGAGGTTCAGCATGCCCTTCCTTACAGGGAAATGACTGGGTCACCACCGCTGATACCATTGACTTCAGCTCCTTTATTTCATGAAGCTTTAAGACCTTGGATTTCGACCTGATTTGCCTCTCGGGCGGGTTGGGTACACACTGGATGTGAGACAGCATTGAGTGTCTTCCGGGAAGCTTCATACTCCTCCTCTGCACGGATTTCACTCAGGAGCTGCAGAAAGGTAGGCGGGCTGCTTTTCTTCTCTCTCAACCGAAGCTGAATTAAGATCAGGTCAGATGCAAGTGCGCCCTTCAGAAGTTGTTCTAAACAGGCTCTGCCCATGTCATGGGGACGAAGACCGCCTCTCTGTACAACTTTTACTAAGGACCGCTCTAGACGCCGTAGGAAATTTGACAACTTTTCCCCTGTCTGCTGTTGCATCTAACGGAAGGCAAAGTAAAGATCATTACCAGACTCCGCTGTCCCAAAAGCGCTTTTAAGTGCTTCCAAGCATTCATCAGGGCTAGCATCGGGGTCACTGACTCGCATTGCTTTAATAATTTCGAAAGCAGAACCTTTTAGACTCTCCATCAGCCTTCGTATCTTTTCTTTATCAGAGCATTCACCCTCCTTAACTAGAAGCCATGCTTGCTCTATCCAGTGGTCGAACTGCTCTTCGCCAACTGGGACAGGTAATGTTCCAGAAAAAGTGCTTAGGCGACGATAACCACCACCCTCAGAAGAAGGCTTAACTGCTTTTTCTAAGAAATCCCCCACAGCCCTCAAAATTGACTCAGTAGGGCTGGGGTTCAACAGATGCTGTAGGTCCTCTAGCTTTTTGCCTTCAGCCTGCAGTAAACTTTTCAATTTGCAATCAAAGTCCTCCTCTGCAGGATAAACCTCTGTTAAAATGACTGTGCGCCATGGCTCTGCTTCATTGGTGGGAAACACACAGGGGGGTATGTGCTCTGCATCTAATGTTTCTTTAGTTTCACACAAAACCATGAGTTTTCCCAGCTTTGCATTGAACAGCCGCCCACGAACACGCACACGACCCAGGCACTTTATGTTACTGAGAGTTTCCTCAATGTGAGCTATGTCAATGTCTTCAGGAAGAACCACCAACAGGGCATGTTCTGCACTTATACCCTCACCACGACTCCAATTGGCTAGCTCAGTCACCAACTCAGTGTTGTCAGCCAATTATTTAATGGGTAGGCTAATGCAGTTTGTTTCACTTGTAGCACTTTTTCCTTGAAAAAACTAAAAATTCTACTAGAAAGCTAAGACCATCCCACCGGTGCCTCCATTTTATGAAGCGCTCCTGCTCCCCATTTTAGAAGTGTGAGCAGGGCCCTGAGTTCTTTTTAAATTTAAACACTTTATTATTAACTAATGTTAAGTATCTTAACTTTCCTTTTACCAGACAAAATGTATTTCACTCATTTAGTTCAAATGTGCTTCCCAACAAAAATGTGCTTTACCTACCGCATAGACATATAGGCCACTACAAGAAGGCGAATATTATGGGAATATGGCAACAGGCTTATATCAAAAAAATCAAACACCACACTGCACATTGAAAAGATGAATCGATGATTATTATTTAGAAGGTATGAAACAAAAATGTGAAATAATAAATCAGCAGAATTTTAAATATACAATCAATGTAACAATAAATGCATGACTCTGTTCACTTTCAAATTAAAAATAAAATGAAACTTGTTTTCGGTTGCAAATTCAATCCAGAATTATTTTACTTTCCAAATAGACTTTGTTTCCTTTTGAAGTATTATATCCCAAATAGTTTACTTTTATTTTAAATCAAGCTTTAAAACAAACCTTTTGCTTTCTGTAGCAAATAATCACATATCATTCTGAAAGTAGAAAATAAAAAGGTGTAAGGATCATTGACACAAAATATAAAGTCGGTGCAATAATCAATGCCTTAACCAACTTACTATCACTTTCGAAGGAACTCAAATAACCCCAGAATAAACCTTCCTTTCATTCCCGAATATTCTATCCCAAACCGATTTGCGTTCCTTTGCATTAGAACCTCAGTATCTTCAATGCATAACATTAAATCAGTGACCTTCAATGTACACATTTTTTAAACAGCGATAACATAAATGAGCGCATACTCGTTACAAACACATAAATATAGCCGGCAGAATTACCAACCAACCAACCAACCAACCAACTTTATTTGTAAAGCACTTTAAAACAACCATAGTGGACCAAAGTGCTGTACAGGAAAATATTAAAAAAAAAAAAAAAACAGAATGGAATGGAATACAATAATAAATCAAAAGACATAAGACAATATATATATAAAATAAAATAAAAAATTAAAACAATGAAAGAAAATGAAATGAAGGAAAACCATGGAAAAAAATATAACAAACATTCAACATCTCATATGGTGTCAAAAAGCCAGGGAGAAAAGATGGGTTTTAAGAAGGGATTTAAAAACAGACAGAGAGGAGGCCTGTCTAATATGGAGAGGCAGATCATTCCATAGCTTAGGAGCTGCTACAGCAAAGGCACGGTCACCTCTGAGCTTGCGCTTAGTTTTTGGTAATCTCAGGAGCAGTTGATCAGCTGACCTGAGAGAGCGGGGGGGTGAGTAAGGCTGTAGCAGCTCAGAGAGGTAAGACGGGGCAAGACCATTAAGGGATTTAAAAGTAAATAAAAGAATTTTGAAATGTATCCTAAAATGTATTGGCAGCCAGTGTAGTGAGGCTAAAATGGGGGAAATGTGCTCATGTTTGTGCTCAATGTGCCAGTTAAAAGACGTGCAGCAGCAGCATTTTGCACCATCTGAAGACGGGCGACGGAGGACCCACTAACCCCCACATAAAGTGCATTACAGTAATCCAGCCTAGTGGTTACAAAGGCGTGGATTACTGTCTCAAAGTGCTGCTTCGAGAGAATTGGTTTAATTTTTGCCAGCTGCCTCAACTGGAAGAAGCTCGACTTAACCACTGAGCTGATCTGACAGTCGAGCTTGAGATCCATGTCCATTTTAAAACCAAGGTTTGTGACGGTGGCCTTTATGTACTGGGACAAGGAGCCCAGATTTACAAAGGGGGGCCGACTGGTGCCACCAAAAATCAACACCTCTGTCTTTTTTTCATTAAAATTTAAAAAGTTCATAGCCATCCAGGCCTTTATGTCGTCAAGACATCTAAGTAGTGGTCCTACAGAGTACTGATCCTTCTTTTTGAGAGGGACGTAAATCTGACTGTCATCTGCATAACAGTGGAAAGATATACCATGTTTCCTAAGTATGGAGCCAAGTGGAAGCAAGTACAGTGAGAAAAGAAGAGGGCCTAAGACTGAACCCTGTGGGACCCCACATGTGAGAGGAGCAGAGGAGGATACAGAGTCACCAAGGCTGACACAGAAAGTTTGATCAGTCAAGTATGACCTGAACCACTCGAGTGCTGTGCCCCTAATAGCCACCCACTGTTTTAAACGAGAGATTAAAAGTTTGTGGTCCACTGTGTCAAATGCAGCGGTCAAATCTAAAAGCACAAGAATCACAAAGTCACCAGAGTCAGTAGCTAAAAAGATATCATTAAAAACTCTTAAAAGAGCTGATTCAGTGCTGTGCAAGGTTTTAAAACCAGATTGGAAGACCTTGAGAATTTTGTGCTCTTCCAGAAATACCATTAATTGTCTGTAAACTATCCTCTCGAGGATTTTTGAGATAAGAGGCAATTCAGAGATCGGCCTATAATTCGCAAGAACAGCAGTGTCTAGTCCTGGTTTTTTAATCATAGGCTGCACTACTGCATGTTTGAAAATTCCCGGGACCACACCTGATGACAAACTGCTATTGATGAGTGACAAAACGGAGGAACCTATAGTGGGGAGAACCTCTTCAAATAGACGAGGAGGGACCACATCCTCCGGGGAACCTGAGGGCTTTAACTGACCAACAGTCTTTTGTAACAATGACAGAGTCACAGGCTCAAACCTATCAAAGACAGCGGAGCAGGGCACAGAGACTGAAGAGTCATATGCAGAGGATGAGATTAAAGCCCTAGTGGAGACAACCTTGTCAATGAAGAAGTGAAGAAAATTGTCACACACAGCAGGGGAAGAATCAATACAGACAGTTTGTGGGGCATTAAGGACCGAGTCAATGGTTTTAAACAGAACACGGGGTTTATAACAATTGGAAAGAATAATATCAGAAAAATATTTCCTTTTAGCATTTTTTACAGTTGTCTGGTAATGACGCCAGGAGTCCCTGCAGTTTGTCTCTTTTCCACTTTCGCTCAGCTCTACGACAATCGCGTCTGACAGCACGAGTTGTGTCGTTCAGCCAGGGCTCAGATTTAGTTCTAGACTGCCTGGTTTTTAACGGAGCCACAGTGTTTAAGACTGCTTGGCAGGTGGAATAAAACCAAGAGCTAAGCTCCTCCATATCATTGCTCATAACTGTGACATAGTTGTGAGTCTCACTGAAAACGGCAGAGAACTGAACAGCAGTAGAAGGGTTTATGATGCGGCATCGCCGGGCAGGAGCGCGAGGTTTTACTGTGGTACAGGTAAAAGCAACCTCAAATAATACAGGCATGTGATCAGAAAGAGCTACATCACAAACTTCTAGGTTATAAACCGGCAAACCAATGGATAAAACAAGATCAAGAGTGTGTCCGCGTTCTTGTGTGGGACCAGACACAGACTGCACAAGGTTAAAAGAGTCAATAAGGCTTAAAAAGTCCTTTGCCATTGGCTTGTCTGGACAACAGACGTGAATATTAAAATCCCCAACAATAAGGACACGATCATATTTAGGTATGGTTTCAGCCAGGAAATCAGAGAAATCATTTAAAAAGTCCTTATTGTATTTGGGAGGCCAATAGACCAATGCACACAGCACAGTGGGAGAGCAACAGAGTTCGAACAGGCTCAGTTCAAAACTGGTGAACGAGGATGGCAACGACAGCTGCTTACATTTATAGTGACTCTTAAAAACAGTGGCAATTCCTCCACCTCGGCCCGACGTCCGCGGGGAGTCAAAATAGCAGCAGTTGAGAGGCAAAAGTTCAGTGAAAGCGCCGGACTCACCAACATTCAGCCAGGTCTCCGTCACAAAGAGGAAATCCAATCCTCGGGACGTGAAGAAATCTTTCAAAACAAAAGTTTTATTTGCTAGCGATCTCGCGTTTACCAGGCCAATCCTGGCAGGAGCCGGCATCTCCGCGGTGTCAGCTGTTCGGGGAGCTCGGCTTAGAGGCTGCAGGCTACACAGATTCAGCCCGCGCCGGCGGGGACGGGGAGGGCAGGGAACATCTCACCTGGGCCGACAACGGGTACCAGCCAGGTGTCGACAGAGTGCAGCCTGGAGTCGACAAGGTCCACCGGGCACCGAGAAATAAAATTGCGAGGCAACGCTCCAAACGGGGTCCAGGAAGACATAATGAAGCGCGCCATGCAAGCTTTCAGCCTCACCAGCTGACCACTGCGTTTACCTCGGCGACGGGGGCACTTACGCCGGAGAGGTGGAACTAGGATGCGGCAAAGGTGAGCTGGGATCCCTGATAGAAACGAGGGCAAGGTTTTATGTCTAGCATAATCCAGTTTCACCAGCTGTTCGGTAGAAAGCCGCAAATCCGGCAGTGCTTGGCGATCGTACACCAGTAGAGAGTTAACGTTTTGAGTACGACGGACAGAAACAGAACAAACACACATAGTATTGGCAGCAACAGACGGCCGGCCACACACACTGGCGTTATCATCATATCACATACCAAAAGGTACTAAACCCAAATCAAAACGTTGCAGGCCTGTTAGGTAGATGGTGCACAGCGGATCCCGAAAACGACTTATAACATCAGTCAATGAACAAAAAAAACACTTTATTTGGAAGTACTTGTTCACTTGTGCAATCGGATCTGTCGTTCGATGTGATTACCGGTCAGTTGGTGCAAAACGAGCACATGCATCCTTGTCCATTGGAGAGAAGTTTCCAAAGAAAAAAAAACAGTTCCCCATTTCACTTCAACCGTAAAAGGGAAAAGGTAAAAATCAGCGTGTCCAGAGAAAATACAGCTTGCCTCCTCAGCGTTTCCGTGCGGAAAACGTCGAATGACCTGTATTTAGCTTTGCCACTAAGGACTGGTAACAACTGGGCACAAATCTTCCTTTAAGACTAAAATTGACTGTTTGTATTTGTTAAATGATAGTTGTTGTGATTGTTTTAGGATTGTGTTTTAGTTGGACAGGGTGGTATTAATGTATAGCAGACAAGCTCTTGCATGCAAATAACCTCCTGTCGACTAACACGGCGCCTTTCCTGTGCAAAACACACACATTAACGTAATACACACAAACACAAACAACATTGAGCATTTTAAGTCATTTGACTGACTTTAAAACTCTAAACTTTCCATTGCTACAAAGATTTGGTCTTTGTTACAGTAGGGTTGCCTTCCCCCACTCCACATGGTCAGCAAGGCCCCCCCCAACTCACACCTCAGATCATCCCTTTTGTTCTCTCTCACCCACACCCGCACGCACGCGCGCACACACACACACAGACACACACACACCTCCTTCATTGTGTATATAGTGTTTAGTGTAGTTTAGATTGTGCGTTTTATTTATTTCATTTAAATAAATATTCTTTTAAGACATGTGCTGTGGTTATTAATGTTGTGTAAGAGTGAATGAAAGTGCCAACCTCATCTATAGAACTCCAAATCCTTCAATCTAACTATTGATTGGGTAAGTTGGTTACAATTATTAATTTAATTATTAATCAATTTCCAAATTAATAGCTTAGCAGATATTGAGACTGAGGTTTTATTAATTGGCTATCGTTTTCCCTTCACTGAGGAAGGGTGCTGCCCCGAGGTATTTATATTAATATTTTATATTAATATTACAATATCATATTTTTTTGGATAGTCAAATTAATAATATTGATATCATTAGGCAAATTGCAATTTTCCCAACATTGGTGTTCTGTGCGAGGCCATTACCCCAACACATATAACATTAGGTTTCTCATTCATTCCTTCAATAAAGCTTTTAAATTCCTGCCCATTAGAGCAAAGACTTCTGGCATTCCATTGCAAGATGGTAACTACCATTATGATCCCCCACATGATGACTGAGTGTCTTGTATACCGACTGAGAAAGCTTCAATCATTTCCTCTACTTTTATTTCTCCCATATCAAAATACTTCTGTGCTGCTTTAATAATGATCTTGATTCTTGCTGTCGTACTTGATGTCTGGGCTGAACCGTTAACTACCTCTGCCAAGAATGCCAGAAACTTTACACGATCAACTGCAACATTTGATTTACCCATAGTCCTTTGCTGTCTTTCAGGTCTCTGTGTATTATAGCTCTGACTTTGATCAGGCATACTCAGGGAAGCCCCAATTCCTTTTTTAACACCAACTTTATTTCTGGCTTCAGCATATGTAATCGTCTCCTCCACCCTGACTCTCTGTATTTCCACTGCTCGTTTATGTGCCTCACAACCCTCTCTGGAAGACGTTTCTGATGTAGGTGAGGTGCTCTTGGAAGCTGTCACTGGTGATGATAATGTCATCGATATAGGCCTCACATCCTGGTAGTCCAGCAATCACTCTGTTTACCAGACGTTGGAAGGTGGCCGGAGAATTTTTCATTCCAAATGGCATGATCTTGTATTGGTATAATCCATCTGGTGTGACGAAGGCAGAGATCTCCTTTACTCTGTCTGTTAAGGGGATCTGCCAGAAGCCCTTGAGGAGATCAAATTTTGTGACATACTTTGACTGTCCAACTTTGTCAATGCAGTCATCAATCCTGGGGATAGGATATGAGTCCGTTTTTGATAGAGCATTCGCTTGCCTGTAGTCTGTCACCATTCTATATGTTCCATTGGGTTTGGGAACTAGGATGCATGGAGAACTCCAGTCACTGTAACTTAGTTCAACAAAGTCATTTTCAAGCAGATATTTGACTTCCTGTTTAAGGTATTTCTGCTTCTCTGGATTCATTCGGTAGGGATGCTGTTTTACAGGCTTTGCATCATCTTGTAGGATGACATAATGGTAAACCTAATCAGTCCTTGACGGAACGTCAGGGAATATGTGACTATATTCAAATATGAGCTGCTTTAGCTGCTGTTGTTGAAATGGATCCAGGTGGGATAACTTGCTGTCAATATTTTGAAGAATGTCTGAATTTTCAAGTTTGACTGGACCAGGTTCATTTTCTGAGGGGCAGTCATAATCTTCTTTGAAATTTTCCAGTTCAACTGTATTTACCACATTGACTGGCTTTTGCTGAGTGTCTCTATCAATGTATTCTCTCAGCATGTTGATGTGACACATTTGTTTTTGTGTCCTCCTTCCAGGAGTTGAAATTACATAATTTAGATCACTGACCTTTTTGAGTACAGTGTAAGGGCCGAAATATCGGGCTCTTAGAGGGTTTCCAGGAACTGGCAAAAGTGCAAGAACTTTGTCACCAGTTTTAAAACTTTAATCTTTTGAATGAAGGTCATATCTGGCTTTCATTTTGTCCTGAGCTTCTTTGATATTAGACATAGCAAAGTCACAAGCCTTAGAGAGACGATTACGGTAGTCAGAGACGTACTGAAGCAAGTTCATTGGGACATCATCTTCAGCGAGCAACTTTTCCTTCGGTAGCTTCAAAGGTCCAAAAACGAGCTCAAAAGGACTGAACCCAAGAGACTCCTGAACAGCTTCAGGGGCAGCGAACAGAAGAAGATGGACACCTCCATCCCAATCTTTCTCTGTATCAAGGCAGTAGGTCCTTATCATGTTCTTCAGGGTTTGATGGAACCTCTCCAAAGCACCTTGACTCTCAGGATGGTAAGCTGATGACCTGTATTGTTTAATACCAAGCTCATGCATAACTTGTTGAAATATGTCAGACATGAAATTTGATCCTTGATCAGACTAAATAGACTTAGGAAGACTAACAAAGCAGAAAAACTTGGTAAGAGCCTTGATGATAGTCTTTGCCTTGATATTGCGAAGTGGAATTGCCTCAGGAAACCGAGTGGAAGCACACATGATAGTCAGTAAGTACTCACAACCAGACCTAGTCTTCGGCAATGGTCCAACACAGTCAATGATGATCCGACTGAAAGGTTCTTCAAAAGCGGGAATGGGCTTAAGTCGAGCCTTTGGAATATTCTGGTTCAGCTTCCCAACCATTTAACAAGGATGACAGGATTTGCAGTACTCCTACACATCAGACCTCATGAAAGGCCAGAAGAAGTGGTTTCTGACACGTTGAAGGGTCTTTTTGATACCCAAATGACCTGACATAGGATTGTCATGGGCCAGACTAAGAGTATCTTGACGATAAGACTTTGGAAGAACAATTTGATAGATGATCATCCACTCTTCATCTGCAGGAACATCAGGTGGACGCCACTTTCTCATAAGCACACCATTTTTGTAGTAAAAACAGACAGGAACTTGAGTAGCCTCTTGTTCACTTGCAGCCTGTGGTAGAAGATGCGCTAGATCACGAGCTTGTTGTTGCTCATGAATAAGTTGTTTACGAGACAAAATGTCATAAGAATGACCTGACAAGGACAAGTCTGAAGATTTCCCAGACATCTCAGGAATGGAAAGTTCCTGATGAAAAGACTGCCCAATGAAGGTGTCAGCCAGGTTAAAGTCCAGGTCAGCATCATCTTGAATAGCCTTTTTGGCCATAGAACGAGTAACTGCACATGAAGGATAGAGGTCTGGAATTTCCTCCTCTATAGAGTCAGATTCTTGATCAATCAAAGGAGTGTCAGTTACAATAGGGTAGGATACAACCTTATCCCCAGCAAGATCATTACCAAGAAGCAAATGAATGCCTTTGAAAGAAAGAGAAGACCTAACACCAACAGTAACAGGCCCAGAGACCAAGTCTGATTTGAGATGAACATTATGGAGTGGTACACTTGTAAAACCACATTCTACTCCTTGAATAAGGACATTAGCCTGAGTAGACGATTTGTCCGAAAAAGGCAGAATATCTGCAAGAATATGAGATTGGGAAGACCCAGTATCCCTTAGAATTCAAACAGGAGCAGATGAGGAAAAATCATGTGAAAGTGAGACCAAACCATCAGTGATGAATGGCTCAAAACCCTCCATAACAGAATCAGACACAGAAGGTAGAAAAACTGACCATTGATACAAGAGATTCACTCTTAGTGAAAGCAGTTGGCTTGGTTTCTTCTCTGAGAGCATAACACTCAGAAATAAGGTGACCTTGCTTTTTGCAGTATTGGAAAGACACAGAGGGTAAAGAATCAGAGGATTGCTTCTCAGTGGAAGGTTTCCTGTCAGAAGTGGCCTTAGAATCATTAGAAGTGTTATTAGAAGAAGTCTTGGACTGAAACTTGCTTTGAAATTTTGAAAAAGTGGATCTTTGGACAAAAGAAGACTTATGAGTCAATGCATAACTATCAGCTAGGGTAGAAACATCTTGCAAGTATTAACTTGTTTTTCTTCAAGGAAAATCTTAATATCAGGCTGGATACACCTTTTGACTTCCTCAACCAGAATAAGTTGCCTCATTCTATCAAAATCTTTTTCAACTTTCATGGAATTACACCACTGATCAAACAACTGTTACTTTAACCCCTTTCTGCAGATGTAGATGCCCGCGTCTATAGACCTGCAAATTGGAAGTACGCTGTTACTGTACTCGATCACTAGATAGCACCCCCGGATCAGTTATTGAATGTTCACAAGCAAGCAGACCTCGAACGCGGTTCTGAATACGGTGAAGTTCACTCCACTCCCTGTTTTTCGAGAGCTGCATGAATTAAACTCCTCAGCTAAGCCTGATGTGCAAACTGGTCAGTATCCTTGCCCATAGTGTCGATTCAGCAGTTTGAAAAAACGATATCTTGACACAGAAAAAATCGTTATCCTTTGTAGCAACCAGTTTAGCCACAGTGAGCTAACAGTATTCCAATTAGTAGTTCATAAAAATCAGTTTTCTGAGGCAAAAAAATCGAAATGGTATTAATTCTCTCACATTCTATTGCCTATTACAGTTGTCCCATACAAAAAAAATTGTAGTTCCCTACCGTGGATTTACGCGTAGATTCCTTCATTGCCAAATCCAGCGCTTCCTTATATCCACCCGAGTACTGGCGTTGATAGCCAATCACTCAACCATACACTCAAGCTCTTCTGCGTAATTGTAGAGTTACACTTCATGGCCTCCTGAAGTTTCCCTGATAACAATGTATTGAATGGCTCGTTTCTTATCCAATTCCCGAGTGTTTAAACATTTTAGAGTAAGTGAAACACATTGATTGGACAAACACAGAGCATACAAACCAATGCGTATCAGCATGCGTTGTTGTATCCTGTCAACGTTATGCACATTACGCGGCTAAAATAGACGGGATTTATAGAAAGTCGGTTCGCAAAACTGGCCTTGAAGTGTTCAGTTACATTACAGAATTTAAATGAGAACGATATGCTCTATTGGAATTATTTCGAATGAAACAGGACCGGAGGGTTCTTGTTACTGGATACATCGCTCTCTATTTTATACAGTCAATGTCTCTGGAGGAGGGATTCACGAAAAAGGTCAGGCTGCTATATTTGTTTGTTTTTTTTTTCTGTTTCGGAATGTATATGTACTCAACTAAGTCGAATGTCGAGGTTTTTTTCCTGTTTAAAACGCGAACTGCCCGTGCATTTTGGTGTGGACCCCCGGTACGTTCATTGCACGTTTCTTTTGAATCGGGAGACGCAATGGATTTGATATTCCCTGAAAGTGGAGTGTCTGTTCAGTTAAAATAAGGTATATTTCAGAATTCAGATATTACTGTGTTAGTGAGGTGTACTTGCTCCTTATAAGTGTTGAAATGGGTTCGTGAGCTTTGAAGAGGGGACTGGTAGCTTTCATTACAGGGTGAATGTTCTGACCGTTTAATTAGCAGTTTATTTAATGCGTGTTTGTGCTGGCTTTGAAGAAAAATGGCCAAAACTCTAAACTTTATTATGGAGAAAAGGCACGTTCATATTTGGAGAGGTTACTGGTGACCATTGGTATTCAACTGCACTGATATTGATAAATTCATACTAAACTCAACCAGAAAATCATTCGTTCATATTAAATTTCATGCCTTAAAGCTTTAATTGTGTTAAATACATGATTTTTTTAATGATTTGACAGCAAATCATTTTGAGACTTTGGGGAGACACTTGGGTAGCTGTATAATTTGCCTAATAGCATGTAGGTAATCTAGAATGTAATTTTGAAGATGAATTCTACTTGTGCTCAAGGAGTTTATGATACCATAAATGTATAGTTTTAAGCCCCAGCAGTTTTTCAATCGTCAGAATTATTTTTTTTGCAATTTCAATGGTGAATTCTCATGAAGATTTTTTATGTTTGCTGCTCATTTTCTCTACCAAGATCATGAAAATAAACTGAAATACAATGTAATTCTAAATGCTGTAAGTGTCTTTCCTGAATTGAGCCACATTTTTCCTCTTTGTGAAGCTTAAATCTTGAATTATACAGCATTAAAGTGGGTAACCCATAAATAGCCAAATTTGGCTTCTGCACAAAGGGGTTAACCTGCCAAATTCAATATGAGTTCAACATTTGCCTGTAAGCCTCGGGGACCAATTCATAACCCTTCAGAATAGCAGATTTGACAAAATCATAATCAGCACACTGTTGGACAGATAACTGGTTATAGATTTTTCTAGCTTTACTAGTAAGAACACTTTGTAACATCATTGTCCAATGCTCTTTTGGCCATTTCAAATTTTCAGGAATTTTTTCAAAATGGGTAAAGTATTAGTCAACATCATTTTCTAAGAAAGGAGGAACAAGTCTGATATGTTTAACCACATCAAAATCCAATTAGAACTGCATCCTTATTTCTTCTATTTCTAGTTGTTTCTCCAACTTTCTTTCTTCCATTTCTTTCTCCATCCTTCTTTCCTATAGTTCTCTCTCCTTCTCCCTCTCCAACCTTCTTTCTTCCATTTCTTTCAGGCGCAGCTGAAATTCAAGTCTTTGCAGCTCTGTTGCAGGCACTTCCACAGCTTTAATTAATTCTGCTGCTTCTTCCCCAAAGATATCTTCATCGATGAAATGTTGTACCAAAATGTTGATTATTTCTTGTTTCTTCATTGATGACTTCACATCAGATAATCCAAGGGTAGAGGCTATTTGCAGCAAGTCCTTCTTCTTTGCCAGCACAATTAATTCCCGGGTTGGAGTTTTGAAAAAACTTTCCACATCAAAGGTTATGATTGCTGGTTTTTCAACGAGTCCCAAGATTTAAAATAATAATCTTTGGTGAATCCAATCTCGGTGGAACCTCCAATTTGTTATGACTTGAAAAAAATCACAACAAAAGAAAACCAGAAAGTACAACTAAAACAAATTTATTCTTCACAAAAAAAGTTGTACAAAAAATATATCCACTATTCAATTCTCTAATAACACTCCAATGCCACTATTTAACTGTTGCCAAAACAAAACTCTGTTTCTGCTCTGCTCTATTCTGCTGTCTGCTCTCTTCCAACATCACAGCATTTATATAGACTAGCAACTTTCTAGAAAGATCCACAGGATTCTAGGGAAATCCCGCCCCCTCCAAGCAGGAAAGTGCCAGAAGCTTCCAGAAATCACTAGTCTTTTCTTAATGATTTTACAGACACGCCACCAGAAGGTGCCAAATGAACAAAATAAATATAGCTGACCAGCAAGGCAGCAAAACAGCATGTAACAAATCTTCATTTACAAATGAAATATAATGCTGTACAAAAATTATTCATACATAACAGTGGTCACAGGGCATCATCAGGCAGCTGTCCCCCACCTACAGCTGCCAGTGCCCAGCTGTACGTGCGTACAAGTAGGAGAAAATTCTAATGTATAATGACATTTAATGTGATATGCTAATGCTGTGACTGGAACTATATGTAATGCTCCTGTTGTGTTTCTGCAGGCTGTCCTGTGACCTGAGGGTGATTGCGCAGCTGAGATCCCGCACTCTGGGCAACTGTGCTATTCGGCTGTGCAACATCCTGCGGGAGCAACATTCCGATTCCTGGATGCGGAGAGCGATCCAGTACCTCGGCGTGTGCAAGCAGTTCCTGGCCTTGGGGACCGTGAGGGGGCATTTTGCACCACCACCGCAGATGCCCCCACTGCCCTCACCCATCTGGCTGCTGACGGTCTACAGCTATGAAGTCCTGACGCGGCTGGATGAGTACAAGGCCAGGATCACTTCCACCTTTGGATCCATCTTGAAGATGGATTCCACTAAGAAGGCAAGTAGAATTTCTCACAACTGAATTTCACCTTCTAATTGTCCTACTACTGCGTATACACCACCACTGCATGCACGTGAGTGTTCGATTTTGTGTGTGTCACACAGTTATCAACATTTGAAATCTCTTGCTGTTCAGGTGATGAAGAAGCTCGCCGGTGCTGCCTTCGACACGGCCGCCTGGGTTACTAATGTCGGTAACGAGCACGGGCAGGTCCTCATCAGTGTCCTCACCACCACCGAGGGCTCCGAGGGCCTGTCCAGGATGGCGGGCGGACTAATGAAGCGGTAATGACTCGCCGGGGTACTCCCCCCCAGCTCATATATGTGGACCGTGACTGCTGCAATAGAGACGGCGTGTCGAAGACAGCTGCCCTGTTTCAGGTGCGAATGTGACACTGTAAATACTGTCACTGTTAACCACGGTATTTCATGTTCTATAAAGCTAAAATTGCTGTAGACCAAAGGCATGACAGGTTTAAGTGAAGATGAGTATAGCTTCAGTAAACATATATTTGTGACAAAAAGGGAAAAAATTGGTATTCGAAAAATCTGATGGAAAAACAAACAGGATTATCTTTCTTCATCACAGGAGAGGGAACAGCTTGCGGTTCGGCTTGACATCTGGCACCTGATGCACCGCTTCGCATCAGGTGCCGCCACGGAGAGCCATGAGCTTTACCCCTCCTTCATGAGGCAGCTGTCTCACTGGATCTTTGAGGCTGACACCGGAGATGCGCGCCGTCTCGTCGAGGCGAAACGGTCTGAGCTGGAGGGGAAGCACGGGAGGGTTGGCCTGACTGACGCCGAGGTGATTCGGAGGATTTCCAGAGAGGAGTGGAAGCTCCACTGTCGTCGACAGACGCGTGGGGCGGAGGAGACCGCACTCCTCATTCAGGACCTCCTGGACACCTTCGGCGGTGCAGCAGGATGCAGCAACCTGGGCGTTCCATTGCTGGATCATCTCCGCATCCAGAACATTTGGAGTATGCAGAGGCGGCACCTCAGCTGCATCCAGGACCTGCCGGGCGTGCAGCTGTACACCCAGACTGGCAGGCTGACAAAGTGCGGAGTCAGCCTGCCGGTTTATTGCTGCGCGAGGTGCTCCACGTCTCTGGAGTCCTTCCACCTCCACCTCAACCGGTTCATCCCAGGTACTTGCACGTGTCTCGTAAGAATAAGTATATTCTGTATTCATGTCTTCGGACAGACTTCAGATAATATTTGATTCAAATCCTGCTCTCTCAGGGACACAAGCTAGTGCTAAGCACTTTCAAGCGTTCCTGGTTGATGGGCTGGTTAGGTGGAACGAGGACCGCGCAGCGGCAGCTGCACCACCGGTGGCAGCTGAGGGCCACGCAAAGCCTTTGCACTCCTACAGTGGCCACCTCAAGCACTTCCTTAGCCAGAAGAGCCAAAGGGTGCTTGGCCTTCAGATGGTTAAGGACTTCACCTAGCCTGCTGCGTACACAGGTATGTGCTGTTCAAACAATTCGCTTCACTTTTTTACAACTCTGTAACTCTGGAAAGGGACTGATTAACAAATCCTGTGCTTCCTGTTCTTACTGTGTGACAGGGGAGCTCATTGGGGTGGAGTTCCTCTACGAGCAGACAGGCAGAGTGCTTGAGGATGTCAGCTTGGACCCTGACACTCCGGACGAGGCTGCTGCCATCCAGTCGCTTGAGGAGGTGGACGAGGGTATCAAAGAGGATTTTGACGACCCCACTATCTTCCAGCCCGATACTCCGTCCACCGGCCCAGCGGCAGCAGCCCGGTCAGGTGCTCCAGCTGACGCACCTCGGTCTGAGCCATGAGGTCCGGCCGCCCCTGACCAACATGTCCCTCCTGAGGCCCCTGAGACTCAGGCTCCTGCTTCCCACCAGCCTTCCTCAGACTCTGAGGCAAGTTCACTAACAGTCTCCTACTGCTGCTGATAATAAAGGTGATGACGTCGATGGTAATGCTAACGGTAATGATAATAATGTGCGTCCGTCCTTCCTTGTGCTTCCCCTCAGGAGGAGATACAGGGTCCTGATGGCCAGCCAGGATATCAGCATGTCCTGAAGCTAGCCAGGGCCCTGCTGGAAGTCAAGAGTCTTCAGGGGCTTTCTGACAGGAGGGTAGACAGACTCATTCTGCTCTGGCAACGCCTGCCAGAGCAGGACAGACGTCGCGTTTCCTACCCTCCCAGACACCAGGAGAGGCAGCCCAGGGGGCGGTTCAAGGCAGCGAAGGGGAAAAACACCTCCTGTCCTGGGAAGGAGAGTGTCCAACGGTAAGACTCATCTCAAATACTGTTATTTCCTTGGATAAATAACTGCTGCATATTTACCCACACAGTTCCTTCCATGACTGTCTTTCAGCTGTCTTCTCGGACTGACTCGGGCCCTGCAAGTTGGCCCACTGCCCACTGTTGCCTGGTAGAGGCCATTTGCAGCCAGCTCTGCTGTCTCCACCCCGCGGCCACGTGGTCCGGAGGGATCGCCAGGACTCGGTGGTCCCTCATCCTCTCGGACTACGTGGCCATGCGAGAGGCAGTGCTGGCCAGCCGGAGGTTGATAGCTCAGACCGACATTTAGCTCTATGAGCTGAACCAGAGAACCATTTCCCAGTGGCGAGTTTAACTTTAAACTGTGATCATGTGTTGTAAGCCTACTTGTGTTTTACTGCCGTCTTTTGATTTGCTGATCAAAAAAACTACTAATTGCCTGTATAATTGTCAATTGTATAAGGAGTAAAAACAGTCATGTATTCTGTGTTCTGTAGAAATCTATTCTGTGATTTAACTTGTACTGAAAGGTAAAGCCCCCAAAACGCCCTGTGTTTTTCAACTAGGTTCACTCGGCGACAGAGAGAGAGGGGGTAAGCTGTGCTGGAGCGGGGAACAGGGATTGTTCCCGCTCCGGCACTTGCTGCCGAGCCTCTCCCACCAGCGAAAGGGCTGTCCTCTGTGCAGGTGGGGCAAGGGCAGCCCTTTCACTTCGACGCCGCGGAGGAGCAGCCTGGCCCCGCTAGGCCTCCACTTCCTCCCCCCGGGCCCCCTCTCCCACCTGCTCCTCTTCAGGGACCCTCATGTGCTGGCCCTCTCCCTCCCACTCTCACTACAGCACCGCTCCTGGGTGCTAACATTGCCCCTGCTGCTCTGCCTTCTCCTCTTCCTGGACTTCAACGTGTGCCTCGGACCACAGCTATTAGGAAGAGGAAGGCGGCCGAGGCTGCCGCTGCAGGGGTGGGGACGCTGCCCGGGAGCAAAGCCCGCCGGCAGACGCTGCAGTACACCTGCAGCAAGTGTGGCCAGCCCAAGCGGATTGACACTGGCCTCACTCACATCGCAGGAGTTTCATACTGCGCGGCTGTCGGTGGCAAATCCGTGGAAGAATGGAGGGAGGAAATGAAGAGGAGTGGATCAGGGGACCGAGGGGGGGTCTAAAAACAATTTTTTTCTGTTTGCTTGTTTTATGTTATTGTTTGTCTGCTTTTTTGCCCCGTTTGGCCAACAGGCTCAAGGGCCTTATGCTGTGCTTAGGGTCATTAGTGGTGGTATGTTGTGCGTGCGTCCGTGCGTGCATGCTTAAACTTTTGGCTGGTCTGCGCTCTAGTGTCTTCAGTTTTCCACCAATCCTTTTCATATTTCATTTGTGTATATAGCTATTTCATTTGTGTGTATAAAGCGTCTTAAGATCCAGCCAAATCGGAAAGATACTTTGGCCAATAGGGGGGTTCCATTTTGGCCACATTTGGCTAAGTGGACGCAGTGGCTTTGCCACTATTTTTATGTCTTTGCTTTTAGTTATTCAGGGATGGTTTTATGTGTGCTTCTGGTCATTGTCCTTTTGACATTCTTGCCCAGTTTCTTTCTTTCTGTGGAATGGGAAACACTGACTTTCACTAAGGAAAGTGAGGCCTGAGGTTCTGTAGATGTTGGTCTGGGTTCTTGTCTGACCTCCTGGATGAGTTGCACTCTTAGATGCACTCTTGGAGGAATATTGGTTCAGCAGTGCCTCCAGTTTTGTACATTTGTATATTATGGCTCTCGCCTTAGATTTTCTTTTTAAATTGTACTACTTTTCACCTGCTTCACATTGAAAGAGCGGTTGTATTTAAGTGATCTTTAGGTTCAACTTGCCTGGCAGTAATCATGCCTGGGCGTGTCAAAAGAAAATGTATGTAATTATCGATTGTGATTTACTATGGGTGCAATTACTATTTCACATGAGGCCAAGTTTGGTTGGATTGCTTATCTTTAATAACGTGGCTCTCGCAGAACAAAAGCTTCTTGCACAAAAATGATCTACCATTTTCCATTCCATTAGAATCATAGAATGCTGTATTGTCCATTTGTGTTTTATAACATTTAACGCTTAAAAATATGTACTTTGTTTTTTCTTTTGTGGACACAGTTTTGTTGTGATGTTTGTCTCCACAAGATGAATCTTGAGTCCAATATTCACTCGTTTTTTGGTCATGGCCAACTCCTAAGGGAAACATTCTGCTCTAAAGCTGCCAAATGCTCTACTACTTTTGCAAGTTAATCTCCAACAGTGTATCTCCTGTTTGCTGCTGAGTAAATAGTGTCCTGTCAAATAGAAGATATTTTTGACATTTGTGTTTTTAAAATAATTTATTGTTGTTCTTGCAGGTACACTTTGAATTTTAAGTGTTTTGCCTCCACCTGAGGATAATGAGAGTTTTTAATCTCTCTTTTTGGTTTTCACAAACTCCTGAGGGAAATGCCTGGCTCTTGAGCTGCAAAATACTCCGTTTACCTGCATCTTAACTGTTTTTGTCTCCTGTTTGCTGCTGAGCTAGTGCAGCTCAGTGCAGTGAGACATTACCATCACATTTTTGCAAAAAAATGCATTTTACATATCCTATGGATACACTTTTCAGTCTTAATGTGGTTTTTGTCTACACCTCTGAGTCCAATATTGACTCTCTTTGGACTTTACCAACTCCTGAGAAATATCTGGCTTTTATGCTGCTAAATGCTTCAGTGTTCATCATTTAAATGTGTATTGGTCTGCTGTTCCCTGCTGGGCAGGTGAAATAAAATAAAAACGTCTGCTGCAATCTGCATTGTGTGTGGAAGCTTTATTTATCTGAGTATTAAGATGCATTCCATGACTTCTGAAAGGGAACTCAAACATGGACCTGCTGCTGAGATGCTTCAAAGACTATCATTTAAAACCAGCAATAATAATAATAAACATGAATAGCCTATATAGTGGTAATTCCCATTACATTAATTAGATTTTCATATAATTATTTAATCTAATTATGAATAAATGCTTTAATGTTTATTAAATAATTATATTTCACTGAAGTCCTGTTGAGTGACAGAGGTCTGATTCCTTGGCATCAGGATGTGTCTCCTGCTGCAGACCTCATCACTTCCATCACCTCTTCCATGGGGCTCAGAATGAAAGGAGATTCCCTCATGTTACATTTGTCTGGATATTCCAGGAAGTATTTTTTCCTGTCTATTTGGAATTACAATCAGGAAGTTGTTACCTTATTTACCTGTTTCTTTGCCAGCCAATCACCATTTATTTCCTTCCAACATCCAGCATACTTCCTGCTTACTTCCAGCATACTTCCTCAATGGAATACTGTTTGTAGTCACAATTAGGAAGTTGTTACCTTATTTACCTGTTTATTTGCCAGCAAATCACCATTTATTTCCTTCCAACATCCAGCATACTTCCTCAATGGAATACTGTTTGCCGGGTGTGAGATTCGAACCGGCAACGTTCTGCACCGTAATTAGACAGGTCCCCGTTCTACAGAACTTGGAACGTTGGAACTGCAGAGAACAAAATATTCCTCTCTATTGCATATTTGCAGCACTCCATAAATACATGTCGTTTCCCTTTCCCCACATTCACAAAGTCCATTGTCATGTTTACCGACACAGGCCAGTCCCCACGCAAGACCACAATGTCCAAGTCTCAGTCTTGTCATGATCACCTGCCCCCTTCTGTTGTTCCCCTGTGGGCTGTTCCCACCCCTGATACTGCTTTGAATAGTGTGGAAAAACCTTCCTCTCTTTTCCCTATCCCACTCACTCTGCCATCTCCTACTAATCTCTTCTTTAACCTCACTTCGGTACTCTGATACCCCTAAGGCTATGTGCACATCCACATCCTCCCTCTTCAGGGTCTCTTTGGCTGCCCGATCAACAGCCTCATTGCCCTCCACCCCCACATGCGCTGGGACTCACATGAACCCCACTCCTATTCCAGACAGCGTTACTTTATAT
The DNA here is from genome assembly GCA_029721435.1 of Gymnothorax reevesii. Lineage (NCBI taxonomy): Eukaryota > Metazoa > Chordata > Actinopteri > Anguilliformes > Muraenidae > Gymnothorax > Gymnothorax reevesii. Next base: position 450,785 of record CM056590.1, on the reverse strand, counting down.
AGAGTCGTTAGGAGCTCACAAATTAGGTCTGGACTAATCCGTGACCTCCCCTCCTGCAGGGTCCCCAGAGCAGCTGCCGAGTCAGAGTATACAACCACCTGCTGTGGCCTCACTTCTCCCACCCAATTTAGCGCCCATAGTAAGGCTACTATTTCTGCAGTAAAAACAGACACCCCATCTGACAACCGCCTGCTCTGTGTGATCCGCAGGCTGGGAATATGTATTGCAAAACCCACCCTTTTACTGCTTGGGTCCATGGAACCATCTGTAAACACCTGTACATGATTTGCCCAGTTCTCCTGCATCCTTTCTCTCACCAAATTCTCTGGGTCTCCTCTACCCTCCTGCCTCATCCTTTCAGCGACTGCAAAGTCCACCTCTACATTTGGTAGTAGCCATGGGGGAACAGAAGGCAGAACCCTGCCGAACCCGACTCAATCCCAGCTCCTCCTCCTCCACTCCCACCCTGTAAACAATACTCCTGCTTTCCCCACCTCCGCCTCCTCCCCACTCCCAACACGCCTCCACCTGCTGCCTGCCTGGGTGATCTTGCGCCTTACCCATATAACTTGGCCACATAGTGCAAAGCAAGTTTCCTTCTCCTTAATGCAAGTGGGGTCTCTCCCAACTCCACCAGCAAGGCTGGGATTGGAGTTGAGCAAAACGCTCCACTACACACTCTCAGTGCTTTTGCCTGCACTCTATCCAGTCTTGCCAGGTTAGTTTTGGCTGCAGCTCCATGTGCCAAGCACCCATAATCTAAGCCTGAATGGATCATGGCTCTGTAAATCATCATCTGAGTGTCTCTATCTGCTCTCCATGTGGTCCCGGCAAGACATCGCATCACATTAATCACTTAGAAAAAATTGTGAGGAAATGCGACTATGTGGTTTCTCCAAGTCATTCTCTCATCAAATATAACTCCTAGGAACTTAAATTCCTTGACTCTCTCTATTGGCTTGTCATATATACTTAGCTCCAGGTTTCCAGTCTTCCTTTTGTTAGTGAAAATTAAAAACTTGGACTTTTCCACAGATATTTTGAACCCCCACTTCCCAGCCCAACCTACCACTTTATCTAATGCCCCTTTTTCTTGCTAAAAATTTAATGTTCCTTCCCCTTTTCCAAATTGCTCCATCATCTGCAAACAGCGATAGCCCAAAATCCACCTCTTGGAACATATCATTAATCATGATGTTAAATAGCACTGGGCTAATAACACTCCTTTGAGGGGTACCGTTGTCTATCCCCACTGCTTCTGAGAATGCTCCCCCCACTCTGGCCTTTATTGTCCTATTTCGCAGGAAGGCCCTGATCCAGTTCAGCACACGACCTCTTATTCCAGCGTTAAAAAGCTTAACTACCAACCCCTCTTTCCACAGCATGTCATACGCCTTTTCAAACACTTGCAGGTAAGGAGTGGAAAGAGGATAAGAGGAAGTGACCTTGTCATGACCCGGAACCTATACTGTTGAGAATGTTTATTTTTTGTTTGGTCTATGGTTTCTGGGGTTACAGAGGCAACAGTTTTACCTCCTGGGCAGCTTGAAATTTGTTCTCCGCTTCTATTTTAATTTTTAGTTGCTCCATTTGGAGCCTTTCTTCTCTATCTAACTTCTCTAATTCAAAATCTCTCTGTCTCTGTCTCTCTCTTTCTGCTCTTTCCTCTTTCTTTCTGTTTTTCTTTTTCCTTCCTTTATATCTTCAGCATTTTTAATTTAAGTTCCATTTCTACATTTGGATTTTCCACTGAAAACTGTTCCAGATCTCCTGGTGCAAACACATTTTCATCAATGTAATATTCAACTATCTCTCTAGCCAGTCTTGCTTTTCGCATGGCTGGTTTGACCTCTGTCAGCTCTAACTGTCTGCATATTTCCAGCAGTTCTGTCTTTTTAAAAGACTTCAAGACCTCTAAGGTTGGTGATGCCAAGAAATCATCCATTGCTGTTGATCTGTCAATATATATCTAGAAAAAAAAATAAATAAAAAAATTTTACAATTTGAAATTTTTGATTTTCAATAAATGACTCACGCAGTGATCTATCCCGGACTTGAGCCCCCAATTTGTTATAGCCCCAATTTGTTATGACCTATCAGACAGCAAGGGATGACAGACAAAATTTTTTAACTTAACAAATTTAATAAAACCAAAGCACTGATCTAAATTACAATCTAATCTACTGACCAAGATTGACATTAAAAAAATATTTACAGTCCCTTGAGATGGGTTTGCTTGGTGATGTCCTGGGACAGGGAAATGCTTCAACACAGGCAAAAATCCACAAAAAGACTTCACAGGTCTTGAAAAGAGTGACAGGTCTGGTCAAATGTATCCTTCTCCTTGCAATTTCTCCTGCTACTCTACTCTCTCAATTTTTCTCCTTATATACTCTTTTGCAGCCCCCTCCCACCTTTAAGAATTTTTTAAAATTCTCTGGGACTTCCCCTCTCAGACATGCCAAGGACATGCCCAAACCTAACTCCAGTCTGGGCTTAACATAAAAAAAGCTCAATACTTTTTTCACATTAAACTAGATTCTATCCTCTCATCCTGAATCACTTGAGTGGACTCTAAACTATTTACCGAACCCCCCAATTTAGTATCATCTGCAAATTTAACTAATCTGCACTCAATATTACTATCAAGGTCATTAATGTAGATGAGAAACAGCAGGGGTCCCAAAACTAATCCCTGGGAGACACCACTCCCCACCATACCTAGCTCAGATGAGATACCACTGACCACTACTCTTTGTGTTCTGTCCGGTAACCAGTTTTGAATCCACTTCAGAATACCTCCTGTAACTCCTATGGAGCTCATTTTAAAAATTAGTCTCTTATGCGGTACTGTATCAAATGCTTTTTGAAAATCCAAGTATATGATGTCATAAGCCCTACTCTGGTCATAAGTCTTGATGGCCTCTTCAAAAAATTCAAGAAAGTTTGTCAGGCATGACCTTCCCTTACGGAAACCATGTTGACTATCCCTCAAGATACTGTTACATTCAAGAAATAAGTCCAGCTCATCTTTTATGATAGATTACAATATTTTGCACGCAATGCAAATTAAACTGACTGGCCTGTAATTTCCTGGCTCGGTACGGTCCCTTTTCTTATATATTAGTATTATATTGCCCTGTTTCCAATCATTTGGTATTTCTCCAGTTTCTAAAGACCATCTGAAGATGGCGGATAGCGGCTTAAAGATGATCTCACCAACTTTCCTGAGCGCTCTAGGATATAAGCCATCAGGACCCGCCGCCTTATCTGCCTTTAGTTTATGGAACTTGTCTAATACTTTGTTATCCCTAACCCCAATTTCCGCTAAATAATCTTGAGCATTTAACATGCCCTCTGGCCAAAAAAAGACCCCCTTTGAGGTAAAATTCTCAGCTAAGTAACCGTTTAGGGCATCCGCAATATCCTTGTTATCATATAGCAGCAATCCATTTTTATTCTTTATACACTTAACCTGCCCTTTAACTTTCCTTTTTCTGCTACAGTACTGAAATAAGCGCTTAGGGCTAGTTCTTGCCCCCTCTGCAATTTGTCTTTCATACAATTTGTCTTTTCCAGCCTTCTCTCTTGAAGGTTTATTAACATACTGCAATTAGAAATTATCATTTGTAACATCTAGAAATTTTTCCTCCCCCCAACCCTGTCTTTTCACCATTTCCCAATTGATACCAGGATAATTTAAGTCTCCCATAATAATAGTCCCTCCACCTCTACAAGCTTTCGTAATTCACCTAAAAAGCATTTCATTGACTGTACTGTCCAAAGCTGGTGATCGATAGCATACTCCTATGTTTAAACCTGTCTCGTGATTGCCAATGAGCCTGACACAGATATCTTCACAGGGCAAGGAATGTTCAATTTTTTGGAATTTCCTGTACATTTCTGTCTGCATTTCCCTATGTGTAACACTCACTAACCTCCCTGCCCCCCAGGTCCCTAGTTTAAATAGTCCTGTGCTACCCTCAACTGGCCCAGTGCAAAGGTAACCCCCCCGTTCAGGTGCAGCCCGTCAGTCTTCAACAGGTCACCCCTGTTCCAGTAAAAGTTCCAGTGCCCCATAAACCTGTACCCCTCTTTCCTATACCAGGTTTGTAGCGATGTGTTAAACCCCCAGAAAAAATTCTGCTTTCCTCTGCTTGCACGTGGTATGGGTAGAATCCCGGAGAACACTACTGTTGAGGATCTGCTCCTAAGCTTCTCAGCTAATTCCACAAATTTGACCCAACATGGACCATGCTCCTACCTGGGCACCAGGCAGGCAACGCACCGTACAAAACTCCTTGTCGCGCAAACAGACTAAGCTATCGATTCCTCTAAGTATTGAGTCCCCCACTATCACTAACTCTCTTTTCTGATGTCAAAAGAGGCCAACAGGGTGCCCTGCTGCTCATCAGTCCCCTCACTCTTAGGGTCAAGGGCCAATTCAAGTTCCTGCAAGGGCTGGAATTGGTTAGACACCTCAACCACTGGAGGAGCTGTCGTTGTACGGCGTGCACTCCCTTTCCTGCGCTGTCGATCTACAGTCACCCAACTTTCTCTCCCTGCCTGCTCTGAGATCCCTGTACCACCCTGCTTTGGCGTACACACCATTTCTCTAAACAACATACTACTTAGTTCGCAATCAGTAGAGTTCCTAGAGGAACTATGTCATGCCGCCAACTGGCCCTGGAGATCAAGGATCTTGCTCTCCAGATGCTCAATTAGCTGGCACCGGTGGCAGACAAACCCACCCTGGAAATCTCTTTCCAACGTGTGATCATCCTGCAACCGTCACGTACTAGTATTGGCCACATTTTGAACCCCCTACCTAATGACCTTGCTCACCCTAGATAAAAGAAAAATTACTAATGCCGCGACTGAAGCTGAGGAACCACAATTTATTAATTTATTAACCTAAGAAGCCCTAAGCAGCAGTCACAATAGAAACCGTGGGGAAACTATGTAAATGGATTATAAGCCTCTTTTAACAGGAGCTTAGTTTCAGTTATCAGAAATGAAATACCAAATTGGGCCAAACTCTTTACGTACTAAGCACTCCTAATTAGCCGACTTGAGTTTATCTAGTCCCAGTACTATTAATATACTAACCTCAAAATATCACAGGGCTTAGCTGAGAACCCAGATTAAACAGACTGGCTACAACGCCCAGGAGAAACTGGAGGAGGGAGATCCAATCTAAATCTCAGATCCAAAGCCAAAAATGCAAACAGTGTTTATCCAGCGAGCCAGCCGCAAATACAACCAAGGGTAACCGAGAAAAGAGTAAAGCCCCGGTTCCCTTTAATTAAAATGGACCAAATAAACAAGTCGTTTACTATGTGAGCGAACTAAACAGTGTACCTTTCCAACAAGCTCTTCAGTAATAATAAACTGCGAAAAAGACAAAACCCCGGATCACGGTAATATTCAAGGTTGACAATGCGTTTATGAGGTAATGCAGTCAGGATAGAGAACGAAGGGGACTAAAAACCCCGGGGAACGTCGATAATTATTGGCTAGAAGACTGTATGAAAGGCAAGCCACCCAGTATGAAACCAAGCCGGGTTATAGTTAGATATCAAGCTAATTCGATAATATTCTTGGCGTTGAGAGCTTGCTAGGATTTGTTTGCTAAATCAGCTACGGAAAAACCAGGCAAAAGTACCTCAGTCCTTGAAAACAACTGTTTTACTTTGTATATTGCACAATTCACTTAGTTAGACAACTATTTAGCGTTTTATTTATTTTCTAAATTTAGCGTTTAAATTTATTTTACTTTCCTTTACTTTGCTCCCGGGAGACTGAAATCCCCCAAAAAACCCCCGTTGCCTTTGACCAGATAGTTACTTGATTTGGCTGTTTGCTCACCGTTACTACAGGGGTAAAAGGGGAAAAAGGAGGAGGTAGATTCTCCCTGCCCCTAATGCGACAAAGGTTATACCTCGGGAGCAAATATAATCACTATTACTGTTTGAGCCTTAACACACAAATTATTTTCAGAAAACCCCGTTTAAACAAGAGTAAATCTTCTGCTTCAATCCCACATGTCTTCCTCTGTCTCAACCAAAGCAGAATCATCACCAGCAAACAGTGCTACAGTACAGCCAAGAGGTCAGGAACAGCAACCATGCAACAGCAACAGCCTACAGCACCTGGTATTCCCAGGTGGTCACCCGTCCAAATACTAACCAGGCCCAACCCAGCTTAGCTGCTGCGATCAGACGAGATATTTAAAGGAATAAAATAAAGGAATAAATATACAAAATTAATTCCTTATTTAACTTCCATCATGGTTTCAGACACTCTTTCAGACTGTAAGTTGGTGTATCCCTCTTTCTTTGTAAGCCCGGCAATAAAAACTGAAAGAGCTGTAACATTTCAGTGAAATGATGTGGAAAAACTTATACCATTAAAATTCATTAATCATCTACATTACCATTCTTAAAACAAAACTGTTTATAACAGGATTTATGCTGATGGAAAATTTCTTACAACCACCGTTGGAGAAACAGGTCACCAAAATTAATTATGCGCCTTTGTTTGTGAATTAGCTCTTGAAAATATTGGGTCTGGGAATTATTCATTCAGAAAAATTTATGAAATTTTATTGCTTAACTCAAAATTAATAATTCAAATAATGTTAAAAGATGCAAATTAAACTGCTTTTTTGGCAGATTTTCTTCCACTAAACAAAGAATTACAACCTACCTGACTAAATGCAAGCGCTGACCGCTCGCGACAGGAAATAAAATCATCGGGGAAAAAAATGAGCAAAATTGATGTCGAAAACCTGACCCAAAGCAATACATTTTTTAAAGTATAAGTCTTAAAAATGATCTTGGCCCCAGTTCTCAGAAAAAGAAAGGTTGGAGCAACAATGCCTGAGAGCTTATGATTATGTGCGCACCATGATCCTGGTGAAAGGCAGGGTCAATGAACTGAAAGACGTCTTCTTAGTTCAGGCAGCGACCTGAGAATCATGTTTGCAAGTGTACATGTAGGCACAAGGTTAATTGCATATGAAATTAACAAATTTTGATTTACACTATACGTTTAAAATACAACGCATAGTGTAAACCTCCCCCCCTCAGTCATCCGCGGCGGCGATGGTGGTTTGTCGACCGGAGCCAGGACGCAAGTGCTAACTGGTTTGAGCCTGGAGACACGAAGAGAGGGGTGAATCCGTAAGGATCTAGGGAGGGTCAACCGGACTGTCACAGGATTGATCCTTTGCACAATCTTAAAAGGACCAATGAGGCTGGGAGCCAACTTCAGTGACTCCACTCTTAAGGGCAGGTCCTGCGTGTAAAGCCAGATCTTTTAGCCAACCCGATAAGATGGGGCTGAACGGCACCTTCTATCTGCGGTGGTCTTTTGTTTCCTTCCAGAGCGCAACAAGGAGGAACGGACCCTGGCCAAAACTGACTAAAAACACCGAACAAAGTGATTGACCGAAGGAACCTCTGAATCCCTGTGAGTCTCAGGCAACCGCGGGGGCTGATAACCCAACTGAGCCTCAAATGGGGAAAGACCTATGGGGGAGTTACCCAGTAAATTGTGGGAGTATTCGGCCGATGCTAAAAATCGACTCCACAAAGAAGGGTTGTCAGCTGCCTAGAGTATTCTCTAAAGACTGGTTGGTTCGCTCAGTCTGCCTGTTGGTCTCTGGGTGGAAACCCGAGGAAAGGCTCACGGTGGCCCCCAACTGAATGCAAATACACGCCAGAATTTGGCCGTAAATTGAGGGCCCCGATCAGAAAGCACATCTTGAGGGAGGCCATGCAGCCGTAAAACATGGTCCACAACAAGAAGGGCAGTCTCCCATCCCGAAGGCAGTTTGGGCTGCGCGATTAAGTGGGCAGCCTTAGATAAACTGTCAACCACGACCAGGATGACCAAGTTGGCTTCCGAAACAGGCAGCCCCGTAATAAAATGAAGAGCGATATGGCTCCACGGGCACTTAGGGATGGGCAACGGTTGCAGAGCAGACCAGAAGGGGGGAGGTGGAAAAACAGATTAGGAATGAGATTGAGGCAAAAGTAAGACCAACCCGGCATGCAGAGTCAAGGCTCAACATGGATCTAGTATTTAAACTAGGGACTTGGGGGGCAGGGAGGTTAGTGAATGTTACACATAGGGAAATGCAGACTGCCCCGATGGAAGCTGACGGCGTAACATGCACTAACAATGTTTTACTTTTAAAGGAACAAAGCGTAGTGGGGGGCTCGAGGCGGCGGCCACATGGGAAATCAAGGGGGAAGAGCATTAGTAATAACCTGAAATGTTTTTATTTAAATGCAAGAAGCATAAAAAATAAATTTCCAGAACTTGAGGCTGTAGTGATCAGTGAGGGCTATGACATAGGTGGGATTACAGAGACATGGCTATGTGAAGAGGATGGAGATGAATATAATTTAGAAGGTTATAAGCTCTTTAGGTAAGATAGATGTAATAGGCGAGGAGGGGGCGTAGCACTCTATGTGAACGAAAACATTAATGTACAGGAAATTCCCGAAATTGAACATTCCTTGTCCTGTGAAGATATCTGGGTCAGGCTCATTGGCAAACACGAGACAGGTTTAAACATAAGAGTATGCTATCGACCACCAGCTTTGGACAGTACAATCAATGAAATGCTTTTTAGGAGGATTATGCAAGCTTGTCGTGGTGGTGGGACTATTATTATGGGAGACTTAAATTATTCTAGTATCAATTGGGAAATGGTGAAAGGACAGGGTAGGGGGGAGGAAGAATTTCTAGATGTTATAAATGATAATTTCTTGGTGCAGTATGTTAATAAACCTACCAGAGAAAAGGCAATTTTCGACTTAGTGCTCTGTAATGACCCCGATAGAATTAGTAATGTTGAGGTACTGGAGCCACTTGGGACAAGTGATCACTCTGCTGTTAATATTGATGTTTCATGGGAAGTTAAAAAAGTGTATTCTAAAACAAAAATTTTCAATTTTAGGTGAGCAAACTTTGACAGGATGCGCTCATATCTAGCTGAAATAAAATGGGAGACACTCCTGGACTGTATGTCCGTAAATGAGATGTGGGAAAGATTTAAGGGGGTTTCACTTGAATCACAATGCAGATTCATTCCAAAGGTGTCCAAAAGTAAGCTGAAAAGCAGAATCCTCAGTGGATGACCAGAAGTATTCGTAGGATGTTGAGGGAAAAGAGGAATCTTAATAAGATCTACATCTACATAAATACACAATGAGAATACTAGGGCTGAATACTGTAAAATGTGGGCTCTGGTCAAAAAAAGAGCTGAGGAATGCTAGAAGACTGTATGAAAGACAAATTGCAGAGGGGGCAAAAACTAGCCCTAAGCGCCTCTTTCAGTGCTGTAGCAGAAAAAGGAAGGTTCAAGAGCAGGTTAAGTGCATAAAGAATAAAAATGGATCGCTGCTTTATGATAACAAGCATATTGCGGATGCCTTTAACAGTTACTTTGTTGAGAATTTTACCTCAGAGGGGGTCTTTCTTTGGCCAGCGGGCACGTTAAATGCTCAAGATTATTTAGCAGAAATTGAGGTTCGGGATAACAAAGTATTAGACAAGTTGCATAAACTAAAAGCAGATAAGGCGGCGGATCCTGATGGCTTATATCCTAGAGTGCTCAGGGAAGCTGGCGAGTTCATCTTTCAGCCGCTATCCGCCATCTTCAGACAGTCTTTAGAAACTTGAGAAATACCAAATGATTGGAAACAGGGCAAAATAATACCAATATATAAGAAAGGGGACCGTACCGAGCCAAGAAACTACAGGCCAGTGAGTTTAACTTGCATTTCGTGCAAAATATTGGAATCTATCATAAAAGATGAGCTGGACTTATTTCTTGAACGGAACAGTATCTTGAGGGATAGCCAACGTGGTTTTCAGGAGGGAAGGTCATGCCTAACAAACCTTCTGGAATTTTTTGAAGAGGCTACCAGGACTTACGACCAGAGCAGGGCTTATGACATCATATACTTGGATTTTCAGAAAGCATTCGATACAGTACCGCATAAGAGACTAATTTTTAAAATGAGCTCCATAGGAGTTACAGGAGGTATTCTGAAGTGGATTCAAAACTGGTTACAGGACAGAACACAAAGAGTAGTGGTCAGTGATATCTCATCTGAGCTGGGTATGGTGGGGAGTGGCGTTCTCCAGGGATCGGTGTTGGGACCTCTGCTGTTCCTCATTTACATTAATGACCTTGATAGGAATATTGAGAGCAGATTAGTTAAATTTGCAGATGATACTAAATTGGGGGGTTTGGCAAATAGTCTAGGATCCACTAAAGTGATTCAGGACGACTTGGATAGAATCCAGAATTGGGCAGAAATGTGGCAAATGAAATTTAATTTAGCAAAATGTAAAGTTGTACATGTAGGTAATAAAAACATTAGACAGGATTACTTCATGGGAGGTTTAAAACTGGAATGTACTGCACAAGAGAAAGATCTGGGAGTGATTGTTAACCAAACCCTCACAGGTTCTAGCCATTGTGCCGTAGCAGTAAAAAAAGCTAATCGGATGCTAGGATACATTGCCAAAAGTATTGAGTACAAATCTAAGGAGGTGATGCTTCTTTTGTACAACACGTTCGTTAGACAATACCTGGAGTATTGTGTACAGTTCTGGGGACCATACTTTAAGAGAGATATGGAGGTTCTAGAGAAAGTTCAGAGAAGAGCCACCAAGCTTACTCCAGGTATAAAAGATGAAAGCTACGGAAGAGGCTGAAGATCCTTAATCTCTTTAGTCTTAGGAAAAGGAGACTCAGGGGTGATTTGATTGAGGTCTTTAAATATGTTAAAGGGATTAACAAAGTGCATCATGTAGGATTCCTTCGACCAAGTGTTGTGAGTAGAATTCGGGGTCACAAATGGAAGTTGACCAAAGGTAAATTTAGCACTGATATTCGGAAATATTTCTACACCCAAAGAGTAATTTCAATGTGGAATAGCTTACCTGACCATATTGTTGAGGCATAGACCTTGGGGGTTTTCAAGAGCAGGCTTGACCTAAAGCTAGTTATCATTGAGTCATTTAGTATCTGAAGGGAAATATTCACAATAGTTTTAAGAAACTGGCGAGCTTAATTGGGCTGAAAGACCTGTTCTTGCCATTCATGTTATGTTATGTTATATGTTATATGGCAACCCCGAATCAGCTATTGAATTTTCTCAGGCAGGCAGAGCTGAAACGCGATTTAGAGTGTGGAGAAGTTCCCTCCAATCCCTGTTTTTTGGGAGTTGAATGAATTAAACTCCTCAGCTAAGCCTGATGTGCAAACTGGTCAATATCCTAGCCCATAGAATCGATCCAGTAGTTTCAAAAAATTATCACTTGCGACAGAAAAAAACTTACTACTCTGTCGCAACCATTTTAGCTACAGTGAGCCAACAGTATTCCAATTAATGGTTAAAAAAATACGCTTTGTGAAGCAAAAAATCCAACATTGTATTGATTCTCTCACATTCTACTGTCAATTACAGTCATCACACACAAATTATGCGTAGTTCACTCCCATGGATTAACGCGTAGATTTCTTGACAAATTCAGCGCTCCCTTCTATCCACCCAAGTCCTGGTGTCGATAGCCAGTCACTCAACTATATACTCAGATTTATCTGCGTAACTCTACAGTTATAGTTCACGCCCTCGTGAAGCTTCCCCGCCAACAATGTATTGATAGACTCATTTCTTATCCAATTTAAACGTGTTTCAACGTTCCTCAATAACTGAAATACATTGATCGGACAATAAGACTAGGATACAAAGCTATGCGTAAAAGTAAGGTCGGTTGTGTTCTTCGAATGTTGAACATGAAAGCCAAGTTTAAGCTTCATTGGCCTAGTAGTTTCGGAGAAGAAGATTTTTACAGACACCGACGCACAACAACGACAACGGACAAGCAGGCCATGACATAACCTCATATGGACCTCGTCCAGGTGGCTAATAAAAATAAGGAAAAGATATTATGGTGTAGAGTCTGTGGTTGTACAGAGGTTGCATTTTTAAAAACAGTATTTTTAGCGATAGGCATGGATAATAGTAGAGGTGTTATGATTGGTGTTGGAATTGAGTTAAATTCACCTAATATGCGGATGGATGGGGTTAACAGGATGCTGCATTTAAATCGTGCAGAAAGTTTGGTGATTGCCAGATCTTTTTTACCCCTCAGCCTGACACGGGCACGAAGGGTATTGTCGTCCCTTCGGCAGGCGGGCGTCCAGGTAGGCGGGGGCTGCCAATTTTGTCCGGGCTATTTCTCTGTAACCACTTAGGCTAGGAAGTTCATATTGCATATGTGGACTCCCCATGGGGGGTAGGTGTGCCTTTTTGAGGTTTCGTCCCAGTTTGACCTTTGACCTTGCAGCAGTGACCTTCGAGGCTAAAAGGTATTGCCCGCTTCAGCAAGGCCCATTTTTTAAATTTAAATTTGACATCTCCGATCCCACCCGAATCTGGAATGTCCAATTGGGGAACTATGTACAAGGCTTTTCGCATATGTGGCCCCCTTTTACCAACTCAGGAGAGTGAGACAGCTTGCGGCTCTCCTTCGAAGCACGCGCCCGTCACCATCATTTCTTATACACCCATTGGTCGAAATCTCGGAAGCTCAGAACGAGGCCGGAGGATACCCGAACATGAACAAGCTTAGAATCTTCCTAACGAGTGCCCGTCTGGCCAACAGGAGGCGCCTGAGAACTAATTTACAATACCTTACTCTGGCAGACCCTTCCCTATTTGCATCCCTGTAGCGCATTGGCCAATTGCGCGCTACTCTGAAAAGAACTGCCGACCACTGCGGGCTGATACGAGGTGGGGATTGAACCCGTGCCGTGATAGTCACTTCTGCTTTGCAACGCAATGCTTTACCGAGTGAGCTATCCAGCAGTGGTGGTGACCTGATCTATCACTTCCTCCCAGCCCATCACTACAGGTGTCCCTCAGGGATCGGTCCTCAGGCCCCTACTGTTCTCTATTTACATGAGGTCTCTTTGATCTGTTATCACATCCCATGGTTTTCATTACCAATGTTTTACGGATGACAATGAACTTTACCTCTCTTTTCCCCCTTCTGACACACAGGTCCAGGGAGAATTTCCGCATGCCTGGCAGACATCCCTACCAGGATGGCCAAACATCATCTGAAGTTAAACCCTGAGAGGATAGAGCTCCTCTTCATCCCGCACCGAACTTCTCCTCCACAACAGCTTACCATTACCGTTGATGGCACTGTAGTAGCTGCAACCTGCTCTGCAAAGAAAGGGTTTATGCCATCATGTACTTGGAATTTCAGAAAGCATTTGATACAGACCCATATAAGAATCATTTTTAAAATGAGCTTCATTTGAGTTAGAGGAGGTATTCTGGAGTGGATTCAAAACTGGATACAGGGCAGAACACAAGGAGTTGGGGTCAGTGGTATCTCATCTGAGCTAGGTATGGTGGGTAGTGGCGTCCCTCAGGGATTGGTGTTGGGACCCCTGCTGTTCCTCATTCTCATTAATGACCTTAATAGGAATATTGAGAGCAAATTAGTTGAGTTTGCAGATGATACTAAATTTGAAGATTTGGCAAATAGTTTAGGGTCCACTAAAGTGATTCAGGATGATTTGGATAGAATCCAGAATTGGGCAGAAATGTGGCAACTCAAATTTAATGTAGCAAAATGCAAAGTTGTACGTGTAGGTAATAAAAACATTAGACAGGATTAATTCATGGGAGGCTTACAACTGGAATGTGCTCCACATGAATAAGATCTGGGACTGATTTTTGACCAAACTCTCACAGGTTCTAGCCATTGGCTTTTTAACTGTTATGGCACAATTGGATGCTGGGATCCATTGCCAAATGTATTGATTACAAATTCAAGGAAGTGATATTTCTCTTGTGCAACACATTAGTCAGATCACATCTGGGGTATTGTGGACAGTTCTGGGGACCATACTTTAAGAAAGATTTAGAGGCTCTAGAAAAAGTTCAGAGAAGAGCCACTAAGCTAATTCCAGGTAGTTCAACTGCATTCGTGAATATTCAATAAATAAACAGCCCCCACGCCCTACTGGCCCAGAGCCTACCTAGCTACAACCATAGACGGTGAAAGACAGCAGATTTTACAGGTAGCATAGTAAGATTTCAGCGAAGCAATGGCTACACAAAGTTCACAAATATTGCCATATATATATACATACATATGACTCCGAATCTGAAGAGGAGGCCGATGCAATGCAGGAAATGTCACCAATACATCGAACAATGGACGTGTCAGAGTGGTAATTTTACTAGTCTATCTCAGAAATGAGAAGAAATGTCTCGCAGCCCTCTCGATTGCAGAGCTGCCAACTCTCACGCATTTGGTGCGAGTCTGACGCTTCTTAGTGGCATTCATGTTCCTGTGCTGTAGTCAGGGCAGCTGCTAGGAATTCTGGGCCCCCTGAAAGAATATCAGTGTGGGCCCCCGACATTTTTTACGACAATGGCTGTTATACATTTTTCTGTTTCTCGGTGGTCTTGACAGTGCTAGATGCAATTCACCCAATATTTCCCCTTTTTTTGACAAGTCACCACTCAAAACAGAGTCAAGAGTATTATTATGCAAATTCTGAATTAATAGATGTGGCATGTATTCACAAAATAGGCTACCTGAAACCACATTATTACACCTAGTCTTATCAGAAATACAGCGCCCTTCATAATTATTGGCATCTCTGGTTAAGATGTGTTCTTTAGCTCCGAATAAATTCAGTTTTTTTTTAATAATATAGGACCGCAATGAAAAAAAGAGGAAAATTCAACCTTTAATTCAAGTGCATTTATTCAGTGGGAAAAAAATCCCACATTACAAAATTATTCTTTTACTTCAAATCATGCGTGCCACAATTATTAGCACCCCTGATGTTAATACTTTGTACAACCCCCTTTTGCCAACAAAACAGCACCTAATTTTCTCCTATAATGTTTTACAAGATGGGAGAATATAGAAAGAGGGATCTTCGACCATTCCTTTTTGCACAATCTCTCTAAATCATCCAGCGACCTGGGTCCTCTCCTCTGCACTCTCCTCTTCAGCTCACTCCACAGGTTTTCAATGGGGTTGAGCTCTGGGGACTGCGATGGCCATAGGAAGACCTTGATTCTGTGTCTGGTGAACCATTTCTGTGTAGATTTGGCCACATGTTTAGGGTCATTATCTTGCTGAAAGACCCAGTGACGACCCATCTTCAGCTTTCAGGCAGAGGCCACCAGATTTTTGTTTAAAATGTCTTAGTATTTCAAAGTGTTCATGATGCCATGCACCCTAAAAAAGTTCCCAGGGCCTCTGGAAGAGAAACAGGCCCACAGCATCACTGATCATCCTCTATACTTCACAATGGGAATGAGGTGCTTTTCCGCACACTCATCTTTTGTGTTCCGTCAGACCCACTTAGAGTGTTTGTTGCCAATAAGCTCTATCTTGGTCTCATCTGACCAAAGCACACGGTCCCAGTTGAAGTCCCAGTACCGCTTAGCAATCTCCAGACATTTCCGTTTATGACTGTGAGTGAGAAAACGTTTTTTCTGTGCATGCCTTCCAAACAGCTTGTTGGCATGTAGATAGCGCCTGATTTTTTTTTTGGAGATTTCTGACCCCAAGATGCTACCATTTGTTGCAATTCTTTAACAGTGAGCATTGAAGAACAGGATTTTTAAGGATTAACAGGATTTTAACAGGATTTTTATTTCTCTTACCATCCTCCTCACTGTGCATGGTGGCATAATAACCTTGCGTCCTCGTCCAGGCTTGTTCGCCACTGTTCCAGTTGTTTTAAACTTCTCAATGATTCCTCTGACAGTAGATATGGGCAGGTCCAGGCGAGTGGCTATTTTCTTGTAGCCATTGCCTGACTTGTGAAGGTCGACACACGTCTGCCTTACTTGAATGGTGTGTTCTTTTGTCTTTCCCATGTTCAAGAGTGGATAAGAGAAATGGCCGATGTGTCACATCATATTTGTGCCCCAGGGAAACAGGAAGTGATGAATTACTAATTAAATAGTCCTAGATACTCTGATCAACCTTGTAAACTACTGTAGAGATGAAAGAAATACTCCAATTACATTTATTTCCTAGGAAGTGTTAGGGGTGCCAATAATTGTGGAACAGGAGATTTTACAAAAAATAATTATTTCTTAGTCAGAGATATTCTTTTCCCTTAAAATTCACTTGAGTTTTTTTCTACATTTTTCTTACAATTTTCAATGTGAGAGTATGCTTCTGCAATAAAAATTGAATTTATTTTAAGGCTTTTAACACATCTTAACCAGGGGGGCCAATAATTATGGAGGGCACTGCAAATGTTCGGTAAACCACACAGCAAATGGGTACTGGGCATTCTATTGTAAAACATCGAGCACTGATGTACACGGACAATAACTCAAAGTATACTGGTTAAAGATACAACACAAGGTGGAGCTGTTATAGTGAAATCACAAAGGTGGCTATGTAACTTAACTATTTCAATTTCTTGCAAGTAATGTTGACAACACAGTGAAATACTTTCTTGTAAAATAAATATCAAAATTATAATTTTAAGTCTTCCCTTATCTCAACTTGAGCTTAAGTTATTTTGTTTGTTCACAGCTTTAGCTACAACTATTTGCTTAACTAACTTAACCAACTGAAAGTCTGCCAAGGCTATTAAGCCTCTCCTGGGTTGTTGTAGCTGTAGACTACAGCTATGATCTGGTTCACTATTCCCTTCACTATCTGAAGTAGCCTTGCTTTAAGGAGATGGGTCTGGCTCTGTCAACAGGATGGATAGTGGCTTAAGTAGACTTATAAATAAATCAAGCCCATTTTGCCATTTAATTATAAAATTCAGATGTAAGTAATTGTCATTGGTACAGCAGTTCACTTATAAATCTAAACAGCCAACCAGTTTCTGCCCCACTCACTCACTCACCATCAAAAACATCCTCAGACTGCTGGTGGTGAGGATCTACTGCTGGGTCAGGTTCAGATGAAGTGACCACAGCTGATTCTGGAGTGGCAGTACATAAAGGTTTAATTATTCTATTTTATGGACCAACTTATGAAGAACTTACATACCAAGTCTTGGAATAAACTAAATTTAGATGGGCTTCTCTCTCAGTACCATAGCTCTAGGCACACAGCTCAGCTTCACTTTGACATTGTATGAGGAGCGCAAGCTCTGTAAAATTACCCCCCGCGTTAACAAGAGTTATGGCACCAGAATAAAGTAGCAGTTTAGTTTTAGTGAACACTTTTGTAAGAAGGTAAAATGTCAGCCTTGTCGAGCAATTGTCTCAGTTACACCTAAGGTTACCACACTGACTGCATTCGCTATCCAAACCTAGCCTGGACAGCCATGAAAGCCAAGTATGCAGTAACCACTCATAATGAGGATGGAGGCATGTGTCCTGCTGCTACCGGATTGTTTAACGGTATATTATAATGGCTGGCGAATGATAACCTTGCTGATCTTTTCTGTAGATGATACCGTTAATAACTGAGTAATGTTATTCTTGTCAGGCGATTATTTACTCAGCTGACCACACGTTACATTAACGTAACGTTAGCAGCTGAACAGCCAGCCTGATCAGCTAACATAGCAAGCTATTCAAATACAAAATTCTTTCCAAAGAAAGGTGAGGGTAATTTTCCGGGCCCCTGCTCTGCTGGCCTCTCTCTCTATCCTTTTCTGGTGTCCAGATTTGTGTGTGTGGGCTGCGCATACTGCAGACTGCCGTACTTCGCGAACCTCGCAAGCAAAAACGCACAGACAATTTTCCAAGAGGAGCATGAAGCATGGACAGAGCCATTTTTTAAGAAGGGGGTTGTTGAAATTTATTTAATCAATATTGCATACCTTTGTGGCTTTGTTATTAACTCTGGTGCATTAGTATGAATAGCAGTTAGGTCTGTGCATAATAATTTAGTCATGGCGGTTACTTGGGGTTTTGTGGGCCCCAATGGGCTGTGGGCCCTTGTAATTGTCATCACCTTTCCCCCCATACGACGGCCCTGACTGTAGTCAGCAATTATTCAATTAATGCGCATTTAAGAGATTCTCTTACAGAATTACAGTTGTTGTGCAAGGAAGTTTATCAGTTCCATGTGCATTACGGTTCATTTCCCTACTAGCGGCATGGAAATCGATTTTGACTCTGGAATTCTAATGCTTTTCTTTATTCAGGAATTGGAAGCAATGAAATGGCATAAAGACATTTCAAATAGTGAGACAGAAAAAAGGAGGCAATCCAAGGCACTCTTCCGATAAAAAAACTGTTCGGTTTCCCCAGATCCCCCAGTGTTTATGTTGCGGAGAGCTTCTACCCTGGGAGATAGACAAACGCGAAGCTACCCTCCAGCTGCTAATGTTCAAAATACAGAGATGCCTCTGGGCACTTTTCCATATGGTCTCTGTAAGCAGTGTGATACGAGTGTAGTGCTTAAATCTAAAGGTTTTACCTCAAAGAAGCTTTTTTTCTATAAATCATTTTTATGCCCCCGCCCTCCAGAGAGGAAAGGGGGCATTATGTCGACATCATGTCCATCCGTCGACTGTAAACTTTTCGTTTCCATGGGATAACTATAGAATTGATTGATTGATGCCATTTCTTAATGGCGCATTGGGAGTGACTAGAGGAAGGTTCCTTTCGAAAACCAGCGTCGTGCGATATCTAATATAGCCGCCACAGATCAACAAACAGGCGGGGGCATATGCCACGCTCTGCGTTGCTCTTGTATCAATTCAATTCAATTCAATTCAATTTATTTTGTATAGCGCTTTTCACGGAGACTGTCACAAAGACGCTTTACAGTGAGAGTTTAAAGAAATAAAAAGGCAGTGCCCAGCCTATTCCCCACTACAGCAAATGAGGCAAAAAACTCCCAGTAGGGAGAAAAATCCTCCAACAGTGGTGAGAAAAAACTCCCCAGTGGGAAGAAATCTCAGGAGGAACCCGGCCATAGTGGGGGAGCCCATCCTTCGCAGGCTTGCTAATTAAGAACAAAAAAGTAAAAAGGGAGTGAAACGACAGAAGAGTTCCATTTAAGTCCATCTAAACAGTGGCATCGGTAGCTTCAGAAGTGGCAAGTCGAGGATGGTGCAGGACTGGACCAGGGCCGGACCGGATCGGACCAGGACAGCAGGACAGCAGCAGCCAGCGCTCATGGTGAGGGACAGGGCTCATACGGTCCAGGACTCAGGGAAGTGGAGGGAAAGATCCTCGGAAAGAGACACAGAAGAGAGGGATGTGAGGCACTGGATAACTACTGCATGATAATAAAAGTACCGTCCTCTGTCATGTGCTAAGTGAGAAGTTATAAGCAGACTGGTCAGGAAACAGTCAACACCCCTCCATCCACTTCCTGCATCACAGAGGCCCAACACTTATTCCAGGCTGTTAGATCACTTTTCATTTTCTAAACAATAGTACCATATGGACCTCCCCGGTGACTAAGGCTGTAGCAAGCCCCACGGTGCCGTGTAAGTGCAATCTCAGTGCCACCGGTTCCACATGGATTTAAGCAATTTTAACGACCAAAAGCTTGTATCCTTCATCCACTTATTGCAGCACAGAGGCCCTGAAATTCCATCCGACCAAGGCTGCGTAATTTTTCAATCAGATACCACCAACACCATGTGGACCTACCCGGTGACTAAGGCCGTAGCAAGCCCCACTGGTGCCGTGTAAGTGCTATCTCAGTGCCACCGGTTCCACATGGATTTGCGTAACACTACACCAGTGCCATAAGGACCTCCCCGGTGACTAAGGCTGTAACAAGCCCCACTGGCACCGTTAATGCATGCTCAGTGCCACCGGTTCCACATGGATTTGCTTAACAGTACACCAGTACCATATGGACCTCCCCAGTGACTAAGGCTGTAGCAAGCCCCACTGGCACCGTTAATGCATGCTCAGTACCACCGGTTCCACATGGATTTACATAACACTGGCTTCCAATATCGTGAACATATCATAAATCAAGGTTGTAGTTAGTCCCACCAGAGCCAACACATAACTAATCATAAACTAATCATAGGCTTGACTAAAAAGATAAGTTTTCAGCCTACTCTTGAAGATAGAGAGTGTGTCTGAAGCCCGAATTTGTCTTGGGAGATTGTTCCATAAAATTGGTGCCTTGTAAGAGAATGCTCTGCCTCCAAGTGTAATTCTAGATATATTTGGAATTTTCAAGTAGTCAGCACCTTGTGAACGAAGTAATCTTGGTGGGGAGTAAGGAATAAGAAGACTGCAAAGATATTCCGGGGCCAAGTCGTTTAAAGCTTTGTAAGTTAGTAATAATATTTTGTACTCAATTCTAAATTTTACAGGCAGCCAATGAAGATTTTTGAGCACCGGGCTAATGTGATCATATTTCTTAGTCCTAATCAGAACCCTAGCTGCAGCATTCTGCACTAATTGATCAATTGTTAACAATTATCAATTGTTAAACCACTCATGTGGTATACATTCTTCTTTGTTCATTTTGTGATGCTTTTTATGAGGGTCGCACTACGCGGCTCTCACAAGACCGGGTAGCTGAACACCTTTATGCAGGCTGTAGGAACAATCTAGATCAGTGATTCCCAAAGTGTGGGCCGCGGCCCCCTGGTGGGTCGTGGTGGTACTGCAGGTGGGCCATGAGAGGTCATTAAAAATATGATTCATTTTTGCAAATATGATTTTTTATTATTTTTACTGTTAAATATTTATTGCACGATTTTAAAAAATATTTAGAAGTAATAACCTATTATTGTTTTTGACCTCACAATATTTTAGGAACCTTATATAGTTTATGATCGGAACGGAGCTTTCTGGTCATCATGACCGGGGGTCATAATCGGAGGAGCACGTACTGTGTTCGATAATTAATTCTGTCTTATGTGTACACCACAGATTAAAAGTCTGGGCTTCCTTTATCCCCCTGCTTTAATTTCAATCCTGAATCTTTATAATAATAATAATAATAATAATAATAATAACAACAATAATAATTATTATAATAAATAAAAAACAATAACAATTATTGTTGTTTTTTATTTATTTTATTTATCTTATTTTCTTAACAACAACAACAACAATTATTGTTGCTGTTAAGTGTTCTGAGAATGCATAATTTCGTCTATGTACTGTTTATAGGACAAAGGTGGGCCGCGGACATTTTTTAGATTTTCAAGTGGGCCCTGATTCGGAAAAGTTTGGGAACCCCTGATCTAGATTATGCTCTGGTGAAACATTTTAGCGAGATGCATTAAGACAGATCTGCTTGATTTACAGCCATGGGTATGGATCATATCCCTGTAACAGCCCATAGAGGGGATGGAGAAAAAACACTGAACCAAAGAGAGTCTCGTTGGACATTCACCCTGGGGGCTTTGACACCCCCAGGTCTTAATGATTCTAGGGATGTGGCGTATTTTTTGTTATCAAAGTTTGTTTTTGGCTCCCCCACAATAGTACTACACTTTTTCTGTTGAGCAATTCATAGTATATTATGATTTATCAGTATTTTCCATTGCTATTTAAATCTGCTGGTTTTATTT
The DNA here is from genome assembly GCA_029721435.1 of Gymnothorax reevesii. NCBI lineage: Eukaryota > Metazoa > Chordata > Actinopteri > Anguilliformes > Muraenidae > Gymnothorax > Gymnothorax reevesii. The sequence goes on along the minus strand of CM056590.1, from coordinate 429,226 downwards.
TTATGAGTAATTTTGGGTCTTCTCTTTTTTGCAGGATACTCTTTTTTGCATGTGGTTTTCTGTGCCTCATTTTTGCCACAAGTGTGGCCTATCTCTATAACGATGCCCTTACCTAACAATATATGCTTTGTGATTGCTGTTTCTTCTGTTGTCCCTGATGAAGGCCGACGGAGGAAGAAACATGTTGGCATTTTATTCTTTTAGTATGAACTCAGTCTTATACCTAAAGTTTTTTATTGACAGTGTCTTGGATTGCCTTTTTTCTGCCTTATTATGCTTCCTCATGGGAGACCAAAGAGCACCTGCAGTTTAAAAATTTTTTTTTTTACCTTCTTTGAACACCGTTGCCCTCCTACCTTTGTCTTTTCTTACATTTCAAATTATTCCATTCAAACAATCGAAACGATCATGAAACACATGCATTGCTTTCAAGCCCCAAGTAACAAAAAGCGCAAGAGGTCCAGAGTCATAATGGCTTTCCGTGTTCCGTTTGCCTGTGATTACCCTGCTAAAGTCACTTTCTGGCAATGGACAGTCATAAAACATCATGTAAGGAATATTCTGTGAAAAAAATCTGCTCAAATATTGACTGATTGAGGTCATTTTGACAGGCAAGATAAGTTTTCAAACTAGGCTGCTTAGCTTTTCACTGTTCACTGTAAAATCAGTGAATGTGAGGTAAAATCAGTAAATGTGAGAGGTAAAATCAGTGAAGGTGAGAGGTAAAAACAGTGAATGTAAGAGGTAAAATTAGTGAAGGTAAGAGGTAAAATAAGTGAATGTGAGGAAAAAACAGTGAGGGTGAGAAGTAAAAACTGGTTAGAGGTAAAATCAGTGGATGTGAGAGGTAAAGTCAGGGAATGTGAGGTAAAAACGGTGAATGCGAGAGGTAAAATCAGTGAAGGTGAGAGGTAAAATCAGGGAGTGTGAGGTAAAATCGGTGAAGGTAAGAGGTAAAATAAGTGAATGTGAGGTAAAAACAGTGAATGCGAGAGGTAAAATCAGTGAACATGAGAGGTAAAGTTTGAATTATGGCCTAAACGGCACCTCACATGGCTGTATGCTACTCTTTCACTCCCACAGGTGCACACATGCATCCACACAGAACTTCATACAGTGTACTCAACGTACTATGTAGTGAATTGCATTGTGGTAACAAGGATAGTAGAGAGAGAGGAGGGAACTATGTAAACCTTAATTAATGTGTAATTGTAACGAGGAATTACAATACCTTTGAAGGTAAGAAATAAGGAAGGTTCCAGTATGAAAAAAAAACAATAAAGAATCTTCGTAGGATAAGATACAATATTAATGAAAAAAACACCCAGGACTTTCAGCTATTTTTCCTGCTCTGCTCACAGCGCTATTTGGAAACCCACCATACTGGATAATGTCACTGCTCTCTCACCGACTAATCAAAGTCATGAAGAGGGAGGGACTTAGGCCCGTATTCAGAAACGACACTCACACTAATTGAGTACGAGTCAGTACTAAAACTTAGTTAGTGTCAGGTTATACTAAATGAGTCAGAGGTTGCTCTGACACTCATTTTCTTTCAGAGACCTCACTCACACTGAAAGTAGCGTCTCTTTCTGAGTGAAGGTTGAGTGCAGGGAACACCTCCCTTGAGCAGCACTAACTTGCGCCGGTATTTTGTTGGTGGTTACAGACATTGAAAACTCTGGATCATTTACAGACACGTGCTCGAAGCAATCGCAACCACGCAAATTTTAACTAAAATGATGATAATTATGCCGGTAACTTGCTGACTGACCACCTGATTTCAGTGTTTACGAACTGCACTGTGGTGAACTCGAGGTTAGCAGTTGTGTACCCATCAGTGGCTACTGCTGAACTGGCAATAGAGGAAGTTCAAAACTATCCCAAAAAAATTATGATTGGACATGACCTGTTTTCAATAATTTAATAAAATTTTATTTACTGAACTCCAAAAATCATGTTTATCATGTAAGATAATATAAGATAAGATATACTTTATTGAACCCCGTGGGGTAATTTGTCCTCTGCATTTGACCCATCCTATGGTTAGGAGCAGTGGGCATCCACTGAGCAGTGCCCGGGGACCAACTCCAGCTCTAAAGCCAGTTCCTTGGTTAGGGGTACTGGTTGGAGTGTTCCTATGATGCATGTTTTGTGGGTGGGGGAAACTGGAGTACCCGGAGGAAACCCACGCGAACACTGGGAGAACATGCAAGCTCCACACAGAAAGGCCCCAGGGCGGATTCGAACCCACGACCATCTTGCTGTGAGGCAGCAGTGCTAACCACTGTGCCAGTTTTAAAAGTTGCCAGTTCTATTTGTTAAGTCAGAATGAGCACTGATAATTATTGCCCTGCTTTCAATTCATTTATATTACCATTGCAGAAAACTGAAAATTCTCATCATTATCAGGTTTGGCCAGTGTTCATTAATGAGACATATCTGCCCACTCTCACGCATACGGATTTCTTGCGCTTTTCTTTACTGATGGGTTAAATAATTCTGCGCTCAGTGGCTCGTGGGGCGCGTGTGGATTGGTCTGCGAGGCACATGTAGCTGTAAGTCACGAGAATTCGTTTTTTTCTACATTCTTAATTGCTGAAGGAAATGTCCGGCGCGTTTCACAGCTTGTTGCATCGTGAGCCTCGCGGGCTGTCCTGCACCTTTCGCGAGCCACTCGACCACAGAATTTATGAAGACATGCTGATATTTACGTCGTCATTTATGTGCGAAAGAAATGCCTCAATTTTGTGAAGCAATGTATAACAGTGCTATTTAAAATAAATATGATTGTCATTTTACCAATTAGTCTGAGAAACTTTCTAATCGAGAAAAGTAAACTGCTTCAGGTTTAGGTCATTCAGCACTGAAGGGTGAGGATTGAGCGTCTTTGCAGCAGCCGATGCACCGCCTGTGGTACCCAGTGCCCACTACTGTCAGTAATGCTTGAGTGGCGTTTATGAATTGCAACTGGCGAGGAGTGGGACCGATCCCTCGGTAAGTGGTCGGTCGGTCTTTTTCTCACACACCAGTTACATTTCAACCATACTCACTATATCGTGAGTGGAGGGTGAGTGTGAGTGTTGTTTCTGAATACGGGCCTTACAATATCAACAACTTTTGACACATGAAATTCAACATGGACCAATGATTTTTCGGTTTAATTAATTATGAGTTGATCAATATCAGCGCAGTTGGACATCAGTGGTCACCGTTAACTTCTCCAAACACAAAAGATGCCTTCACTCCATAATAAAGTCAAGAGTTATGTCCATTTTTCTTCTGAGTCTCACAAGCCAGCAGACATACTAATTAGATGAACTGCAGATTTAACGGTCAGAACATTGACCCTGCAAAGAAAAGCTAGCAGTTCCTACTTCCGACCTCACAACCATATACAAACACGCCTTATAAGAAACAAGTTTAGCTCACAAACTTAATAATATCTGAAATATACCTAATTTTAAAAGGATATTATACTTTCAGGAAAAGTCAGGCAAAATTCTATCCGAGATTCAACAGAATGGTGCAATGAACGTAGCAGAGGGTCTACCGAAATGCTTGAGCAGTTCACATTTTAAACAAGCAAAAACTTGGACATTGAATTTTATTGAATACAGTATTAATTCCAAAAACAAAAAGCTTTACTGAGCAAAATGCTACCATAGTTGCAGAATAACCTCTCTTTATTGAATCCCTCCTCCAGAGACAGATGTACGCGGTAGAAGGAACCCTCCAGTCCTGTTTCATTCAGAATTAATTCCCATTGACCATGTCCTTACCTCATTTAATTCCTGAAAATGTATCTGAACACTTCAGGCTGGTTTTGGGAGTCTTTTTTCCTTTAAATTGCGAAATTTTCAGCTGCGCAATTAAGAAAATACAACCTACCTTGCTGATACGCAAAGGCTTGTATACTCTTCTGATTGTCCAATCAATGTCTTTCAGTTACTGTGGAAAGATTTAACACATGGGAATTGGATAATAAATGAGTCAATGAATACATTGTTACAGGGGAAGCTTCAGGAGGGTGTGAACAATAACTGTGCAGTTACGCAGATGAGCTTGAGTAGATCATTGAGTGATTGGCTATCAACACCAGTACTTAGGAGAATATAATACAAGGGAGCAACAAATTCTTAGACGGAAGCATCTACCCGTAAATCCACAGTTGGGAACTACACATTTTTTTATATGTGATGACTATAATTGAAAGCAAAATGACATTGTATAAACGCTTTATTGGATTTGTGCCTTAGAAGACCTATTTTTACCCCTCGGCCCACTCCGGCCAGAGGAGTATTGTCATCACCTGCATGTCCGTCTGTCGTCCGTCGTCCTTCCATGATTTTGTCCAGGCCAGTACTCGGCAACTAATGATCAGAGCTTCACCAAATTCGGTATGGTAACTCACTATGACCCATAGATTTGCAATGTCAGGTCTTTTGCTGAATTTGACCTTTGACCTTACCTCTGTGACCATGACCCTAGAAATCTTGTCCGGGTCAGTACTCGGCAACTAATTATTGCAGCTTCACCAAAATTGGTGTGGTAACTCACTGTCACATGCATGTGCAACGTCACCTTTTTTGCTGGATTTGACCTTAACACTATGACACTGAGGCAGGAAATCATGTTCGGGCCATGGGGTATTCAGCAACGCGTTATGTTTCTTCACTACTAATTGTGATACCATTGGCTAATTATAGCTGAAGTTGATATTACGGAGGACAACAATTTTTTCTATTGCAAGAGATCACTTTTTTGAACTGCTGGATAGATACTATGGGCAAGAATATTTTACAGTTTGCACATCAGGCTTAACTAAGGAGTTTAATTCATGCAACTCCTGAGAAACAGGGATGGGACTGAACTCGCCCTTATTCTAAACCGTGCTCGAGCTCGGTTTGCATGTGACCATTGAATAGCGGAACCGGGTTTGCCATCTAGTGATAGAATATTGTAACTGCATGCATAAGTTTGCAGCTCCATGTCTGTTGGGTGACTCATCTGCACAATGGGGTTAAGCATCCACTAATCTGTCTGCAATACTATAAAGAAGATGTATTGAGTAAATAATGTCCCTACAATCTCATTCTTTTGATAACAAGACATGCATTCCATTGTGGTTTGGAATGACTCAAGACATTTTTTTAAAATTAAGTTTAATTGATGTAGTGCCTTTCGTAAACCCAAGGTCGCTTTACACGCCATACAGAAAGACATTTAAACATGGGAATACTGACCAAAAAAAGAAACGCAAAAATGTAATCCGGTGCCAAATTTCGACAAACCCACAGAGAGAGATGCTTTTGCTCTGAGTTATCTTTGGAGGTGAATACTTCTGCCATACAAATTTTCGCAGTCACAGCGCGTATTCTGGAGCTTCCATTAGAAGCTCGATCCGGACACATCAACCACCGCCAGCTACAGTACGTCATGTGGGTGTAAACACTTGAGGACCAAGTGTTCTCCAAACCCTTGTAAATCTACCTTCAAGAAATGGACACATTCACCAGAGTCTGATGCAATCGGGTTTATTGCAAGCCGCTCAAAGTGAGATTAAAAACCTCAGGCTGGACTGTGCAAACCAGATAGCATTCATTCTTCATCAATCACCCGACACAGACTGACCACTGACTGTTCGTACCCTCATATTTATTACCCTTTTGGCACGTTCCTCGAGGTGGGATTAAACGTGACTTTTCCCACCTTATCCAACATTTTTACTTTCTGATTGGTTCATTTTCATTTAGCAACCTGCCACCCCTAGTTACACGCTTGCTATTACATCATGTGTAAATTCATTTTTTGGCCACCAGGGTTGCTCAAAGACCATGTCTGACCATCCCAAACCTAGGGTTTACTTGAAGGTCAATGTGAATGATGCCCAAGTTGACTGGATTCCTGGATATTTCCAGAATAAACTGGAGTGAGCCGGCTCATGTCATGAAACTGCTTATTGTTTGACTACCAATATGGTCATTCCGAAAGATTAGCTCATCTAGCCAGCCTTGGTCAGCCAGCATGCGGCCCTGTTATCTTGCTTTTTTGGCAGATTTATGAGTTTTTGTTTCTTCTCAGCTCTGAATTCTCTGAATGACGAGCCTTTTGGGATATTTTTCCCACCACAGTCAGCTAAATCAAGCACTGACCGAAGAAGGGAGCAGCATTCCACAAGCAACAATCAGACGTCTGGTGATGTCTATGAGACGCAGGTGCACCGCCATGCGCAACGCTAACGGGGGATATACGAGATACTGATAGCGTCATTTGTCTTTCGTAATGTCGAACTCACCTTGTGAAATAAAAGCCAACATGGTGAGTCCAACCTGATTTTCTATTTAATCTATTGTCTGAGATTCCCTCTTTCATTTCATACCAATGAAGTGTTGATTAATAACAGTTACAGCATAAAATAAAGACAGAATATTGTGTTTCTTTTTTTGGTCAGTATACATAATGACAGGAAGATCAATATAAATTCCAGCAGAAATTTTGAATGTGCCTGCTGCTCTACGAGTACAGTGATGGAGGTGCTTGCCAGCGCTCTGGTACGCAGTTGATATCATGTTCTGTGTGGTTGGTAGGGCGTTGCTGGGTGGTTGCTATGGTGTTCTGGGTGGTTGCTCAGGCGTTTCTGGATGGTTGCTATGGTGTTATGGGTGGTTGCTACGGTGTTGCTAGGTGGTTGCTATGGTGTTCTCGGTGTTTGCTAGGGCATTGCTAGATGCTTGCCAGAGTGTTGCTAGGCAGTTGCTATGGTGTTCTAGGTGGTTGCTATGGTGTTCTCGGTGTTTGCTAGGGCATTGCTAGATGCTTGCCAGAGTGTTGCTAGGCAGTTGCTATGGTGTTCTAGGTGGTTGCTAGGCAGGTGCTATGGTGTTTTAGGTGGTGGCTAGGGCGTTGCTAGGCGTTTGCTATGTTGTTCTAGCTCATTGCTTGGACATTGCTAAGTGGTTGCTATGGTGTTCTGGGTGGTAACTAGGGCGTTTCTTGGCAGTTGCATTAGTGTTCTGGGTGGTTGCTAGGGCATTGCTTGGCAGTTGCTATGGTGTTCTGTTTAGTTGCTAGGTCATTGCTAGGCAGTTCCTATGGTGTTCTGGGTGGTTGGTAGGGCTTTGCTAGGTGGTTGCTATGGGGTTCTGGGTGGTTGCTAGGGCATTGCTAGGCAGTTTTTTATGGTGTTTTGGGTGGTTGCGAGGGCTTTGCTAGGCAGTTGCTATGGTGTTCTGGGTGGTTACTAGGGCGTTGCTAGGCAGTTGCTATGGTGTTGCAGAGTTGGAAAAGAGTTTCTATGTGAATGTATGAGTTCACGGGGAGAGGGTGAAGATGAGACCGATTTGCTCTTTGACTTCCATTATAATGAGGTTTCAGAGGTCCATGTTCTTTGGGAATTGTGGGAAATCCGTAAATCGCAGCACTTAGAAAAGTCATAGCACACTCCTGACAATGGAGCCGCACGTTTTGATGCGTGATGTGTGGGGATCGGCTGAAAACTGTGAGAGAAGTAGCAACCGTGCAGTAGGCAGTTGCTATGGTGTTCTGGGTGGTTGCTAGGGCGTTGCTAGGCATTTGCTATGTGTAACGCTTCTAAGTTAACGTGATACGTGGTATCACTTTATTATCAGAATGATCAGAGCTAGGTTCGGCTATAGGGAGAGAATTGGTAACGATCAAGAAAAAGTAATAACAGTTTATTAAACACAGAAAAAGATTGTGAACCACAATAGAAAAAAGTAAAACCCTTCGTAGTCAATCAGTAAAACGTAGTCGATCAGTTACCCAATGTTCATTAAAGTTCAATAAAGTGTAATAAAGTTAAACCCGAAAGTTCAATGTTTGGTTTCAATCCCAAAGTTCAATAAAGTTATATCCCAAAGTTCGATGCTTGTGTTTCAATTCAAAGTTCAAAGTTCAATCCCAAAGTTTTATTCAAAAATCCAATGTGTCCTTTAAATCCTTTAAAAAAAAGGGAAAAAAAGTAGAAAAATTGGAAGAAAAAAAAGGATCCTCTTCGTACGTACTTACTTTAAAATAAAAAGAATGAGATAAATAAGGCCTTTTAAATCACTACCCGGGTAGTATGTAAGTGATGGATATCTCAAATCTTATCTGTAATCCAAGGAAAGGGGCGGCATGCATCCAGGGCACAGGCTCGCAGGTCGATGTGCACTCACACTCGCTGGTCATAGTCCTTGGAAGAATCGCAGGCTCGCCGTATCTTTATCTCTCAACATGGCAGAAGATGCACAACAAAAAAAAACAATCTGCACACGGCAGTGTAAAATACCTCATTAGTGCCGTGCAGGATTGTTTCACGTCATACTCTAAGTATTAACACTTAAGCTCAAATATCATTTCCCTATCTAATGTAAATCAAGTACTGAAACAACTGTGCAAAACAATACCAGTTCAGTAGAACGACAGTGTGTCATTTGTAATCAAAATGAATATATACATTCACAGTTAACCAAATATCATATCAACAGTAAGCCATTAGGAACTTACTGTGTGTTTACCACATCAAATTACATTCAAGACGTCATTACGATGGCTTTAAGCCTGAAAACATTAGCCCTATAGAGTAACCTCGTAGCTGTAACATTATCTGTACGCACTCACAGCATGCATATGCATGCCCAAGCAGGGAGCACGCGATCGGGGGAAAAAAACGCCGTTCTAAACTAACACGGCGGTTTAAAGTAATAACATGGAGTTTCAAAATATCTCCGACTGGTTTTTTAGCTTTACAGATATTACACATAACATAAAGTACAAAACTATACCATCAAAATAGTTCGCTTCACCTCAACAGTAAAGGGAAGCTAGCCAGTGCCTAATATACTGGCTTGCTTAGCAAAACAGACACTCACCGGAGATTCGATGAATAAAAAAAACGCAAAAACGTCTTCATAAACGGTGAATCAAACAAAAAGGTCTTGAAAGTTAGAACAAAGATTACTTTGAAAATAAACTGAACAATATCAAAATATCAATCTTTATCGTTTTTACTCGTGGGAAATCTTCTCTTGCAACCAAAACGCAGTCGTGGGTCTCCTACTCTATGGTGTAATGCTCTAATTTACATGCAACGCAATGCCATCTAGTGGACGGGAGGGGGGGGGGGGGGGATACTACACCCAATAACCCAGTGCAATTCATGCGGGCTACATCCTCCCCCCTCCTGAATGTGCATGCGCCTCTGCATGTACTACTAACTTAAACAGTAGTTAAGTGACCTACATCTAAGGGGGCGAGAGTAATCATGGGAGATAACGCTAAAGCTTTAGTAAAAGCTTTGTCAAGTCCTTTGAGTAAAGATTGCATAACTAAAGTCAGGGGATTTCCTAACATCTGGTACGTCAGTCGGTCAGGTTCTGCCCTGTCTTGTTGATCGTCTCACTTCAGTGTCTTCCGTGTCTTCTCTCTCTTGGCTATCATTCACTCTGGAATCCTCAAGGTCATGTCCAGACGACTCATCAGGGTTTCTCTCTCTTCCAAATTCCCGTTCGACTCTGTCTTCCGCTTCAGGCACTGCTTCCGACTGACTCTCCTCTTCCACAAGGCTTGTCTTTTCCTCCTCCTCTTCATCATCAGCAGACGATTCACTCTCTTTCTGTTCATCTTCACTGGAGTAAGAAGACTCATCCACGGCAGGGTCTTGTTGCGGTCTTCCAGCAGGCTGGAACACCTCGGCTTCAGGTCGGAGGTTGGACGGTGCAGGATCCACTGAGGAAGTTGCCTTGGGCTGAGGGATTTCATGCACAATAGTGATTAACGGGTAAGTATGGTCAGGGACACCGGAGTAGTCGAAGACTTCTTCTTCCTCACTTTCGCAGGTATCTCTCAACAGCTCTCCCTCCTCACATGCTGGGCTTTGAACAGGTTGGGCTGCAGTTTTCTTTTGCTTGTGCTGAGTCACTTCTGCTTCGGTGGATGGCGCCAGGAAGCCGCAAGGTAAGAGCAAGTCACGGTGCAGCGTCCTCTCGTGACCATCAGAGTTGACTGGGGCAACGATATAGACAGGAGAATCATTGATGCGCTTCAGCACTTTGAAAACAGTTTGGCTCCAACGATCCGCTATCTTCTGTTTTCCCCTCAGTCCAACGTTCTTGACCAGGACACGGTCTCCTTCCTCCAAGACAGTTTCTCTTACTTTCATGTCCTATCTTTCTTTGTTTTTCAGTGTGATTTTCTCACTGTGTTCAATTGCAATCTTGTAGCTCTCTTGCAGGTTTTCCTTGAGACGTTTCACATCGTCTGTGTGAGTAACCCTGCTCTGACCAGCTGGATTGAGGCCAAATGCAACATCGATGGGTAAGCTTGGCTGTCTCCCAAACATAAGCTGGTAAGGAGAAAAGCCTGTCGTGTCATTTTTGGTGCATTGAACGCGTGCACTAAAGGTTGAACATAGTCACGCCACTTGACTTTGTTTTCTTCCTCAAGGGTACCTAGCATCTCCAAAAGCGTACGGTTAAACCGTTCCACCGGATTACCACGGGGGTGGTATGGGGTAGTTCTCATTTTTTTAATACCCCGGAGGAGGCAGAGGTCTTTGATGACTGCAGATTCAAAGTCGCGACCCTGGTCGGTATGCAAACGTTTGGGAAGGCCGTAATGGACAAAAAAGTGGTTCCACAAAGCCTTAGCTACTGTCTTGGCCTTTTGGTCAGCGGTCGGTACAGCGACAGCGTACTTAGTAAAATGGTCAGTGGTGACGAGGATGTTCTTTGTTTCGCGGCCATCAGGCTCCAAGGACAAGTAGTCCATGCAGACTAGTTCGAGCGGTCTGCTCGTCCGGATGTTTACAAGACGTGCTATCTTCTCAGCCTTTGCTTTGCGGCGGACGCATCTCTCGCAGGTTTTCTCTTTTTCATCTACGTCCATTGCCATCCTCGGCCAATAGAAACGCATGTGGACGAGGTCGATTGTTCTTTCAAATCCCATGTGTCCAACTAGGTTGTGAAGACTTTCAAGAGCTGTTTCACGATACTTCTTGGGAAGGACCAGCTGGAACAATGGCTCACTCTTGCTCACTCTCTTACGATAGAGGACGGCATTGTCGATGATGAGTTTATCTTGAACTCGTAGCATCAGTTGAACTTCTCGGTCCTCTTTCTGCCTCACCCGGTACGACAGCCTTTTCCCTGCACTGACAATGTCGATGACCCTGCTGATTACTGGGTCGGCTCTTTGCTCAGCAGCCCATTCCAGCTGTGACATTCTGGGGAGGGTGCTGGACCCTGAAAGCAGATCAGTGTGGGTGAACTCAGGCGGGATAGCGTTCACATCCATGGCGAGGGACTCGATAATGACAGGTAAGCAGTTCCTTTATTCCTCTGTATTACAGGGTATTTCTAAACTGTGTCTCTGGCAAACAGCTTTGACAGCTTCTTAAGGGAAGGTGGCATGACTTTCCTCCCTCATGAACTTGGTCAGGAACTGCTGCACTCTGCTGTCTTTAGCATCAGCACTGGAATCTGCCAGTTCGCAGTCGTGGGGGCGCCTGGATAGACCGTTGGCGTCCTGGTTTCTCTTGCCGGCCCGGTACTGGATGTTGAAGTTGAAGTTGGACAGAGCGGCAAGCCACCGATGTCCGGCGGCGTCAAGTTTGGCAGACGACAGCACGTAGGTCAAGGGATTGTTGTCGGTAACAACTGTAAACTCAGCTCCGTAGAGGTAGTCTTATAGCTTGTCGGTTATAGCCCACTTAAGGGCAAGAAAATCAAGCTTGTGAGTGGGGTATCTTCGCTCACATTTCGACAGCACTGGCGTAGGCTGTGACTTTCATCTGTCCATCTTGCTGCTGATAAAGGGCTGCCCCAAGACCATGAAGGCTTGCGTCAGTGTGCAGGATGTACGGTAGGCTTGAATCAGCAAAGCCAAGGATTGGGGCTGTGGTCAATTTTTCAATGAGAGTTCTGAAAGCTTCCTCACACTTAGGTGTCCACTTGTCTGCAAAAGGTGACTTGAGGTCAGCATTTGAGAAGGACTTTGTGAAGGAGGTTTTCCTCTTTTTCCTTGCAGGGACATAGCCGGCAGTCAGATCATTGAGGGGCTTTATTTTTGAGAAGTCCTTGATGAATCTTCTGTAACAGTCGGTGAACCCGAGAAAAGACTTGAGCTCCCTGATATTGTTTAGTCTGGGCTAAGTGGTGAGTGCTGAAATCTTGTCAGGGTCCGTTTCGACTCCATTCTCTGAGACAACATGTCCCAAGTACTTCACGGACTTCCTGAAAAAATGGCACTTCTCAGGCGACAACTTGAGGTTGAATTCTTTCAGAGGGTTTAAGACTCTCATAAGCCACTCTTCTTGCTGTTCAAGGGTTTCTGAGAAAACGATAAGATCGTCTAGGAAAACCAGAACTTCCTTCAAGTTTAGGGAACTCATGCATTTCTCCATGACTCTCTGGAAGGTGCTCGGAGCGTTGGTTACTCCCTGCGGCATCCTATTAAATTCCCAAAATCCCATGGGGTTGACGAAGGTGGTTTTGGGTTTGTCGTCCTCCTCCATTTCCACCTAGTAGAAGCCTGACTTTAAGTCCATTACAGAGAACCATCTGGATCCTGTGAGAGCTGCGAAGGTTTCCTTAATGTTCGGCAAGGCGTAAGCGTCTTTGATTGTCTCCAGGTTTAATTTCCTCTAGTCAACACATAGTCAAATTTTGCCACTCTTCTTCTTTTATAAGATGACCACAGGTGATCCGAAAGGACTTTCAGACTCTCTTATGATGTTAGCATTGTACAGCTCTTTGAGGTGGAGACGGACGGCTTCGTAATCGGATGGGTGGATAGGCCTCGCCCTCTGCTTGAAAGTTGTTGGATCAGAAAGGCGGATTTTGTGCTTGACTGCTGTTGTGTGTCCGTAGTCAAGGTCACATCTTGCAAAAACTTCAGGGACGGAATTCAGCTTGTCCTTGATCCTTTCTCTCCACTCCTCGGAGAGAGGCAAATCACTGAGATCGAAGGTAATGGGGCTCTTAGCAGGCACAGAGTGCTCAGGGTGGATCTAGGTTGGGCCTTCACCCTTCAGTGAGGTAAGTGGGGAAACGGACAGTGGAGCTGTGAGGTCGGCCAAAGTGCAGTGAGCTGGCACTGTGACATCATGTGCCGTTTAATTTTTCAGCAGGACGGGGACTTTGAAAGATGTCTTCCTGGGGCTTGACATGACATATGAGCAAAATGTCAGCCCACTTGGTAGTGAGCGAGAGGGTAAGTCAACTAGCAAGGCAGCCTCTGGAAATCTATTTACATGTCTGGCGTAGCCGTCTAGTACCATTCTTTGGCCTGGTGGGATGACTACAGCTTTCTTGTGCAGGAGTTTGACAACACCCACTCTGTCACTGGGTGCGGTTTTGCTCTTGTACAGGCTGCGAAGGTGCTTGACGAGAACAGCATACGCACAGGCCTCATGAACAGGTGCACTGGCTCCTCCATCGAATCCTTCATACAGAAGGTCAAGAGCATTAGTGCCAACGAGGACTGAGATGGCATTGTAATCAGGGACGATGAGGGCCAAAGTGGTTACAGTCTTGAGCATACCAGTGAAATTTTCAGGGAAGGTTATCTCAATTTCAATGTAGCCTGTATAAGGCATACGCTGGCCTGCTGCCCCCTCCACATCGATTAGGTTGTCTAAGGGACAAACTGGATGAGAAGGTAGGTATGTGTCACAAAATGATTGGGAGATCGTGGTCACTTGTGAACCTGAATCAATTAGGCACTCACGCTGGATTCCTCCGATGGTGACACTAACCATAGACCTTGAGCCGACTAATCCAGTCATGACTTCCTCTCTTGAGGGCATAAGGGAGCAACAATTGGCTTTTTTATTTTCTTGGGACTTGTCTCTCTTTCACTGGCTCCAGGATGCCCCTCACCTAGAGCCGGACTCAGTTTAAATGAACATCATACTTAGCTGCCCACTCGTCTTCCTTCACCTTCAGTTCCTTGTACTTCAGGTCGACCGCAGCCTTGTTCAGGGGGTTCTCACAGGCTTTGGCTATGTGGCCATCACCTCCACATCAAAAGCAAAACCAGGCCTTGGGCTGTGGTCTAGGCGTCAACTGAGGAGTTGCTCTGTATTTGTGGGCTTCTGCTTGGATTGTGGGTCGGTTCGGGGCAGAATGAGGGGCTGCGGGTCTTAGGTTCTTTTCTTTGCTAGGCTTCTGGAAGTTAAGCTGCATCTGCAGCTCAGCAACTTGTTTCCTCAGGCTCTCAGTCTCCAAGATGTATGCTTGTAGTACACTGGCACTGTATTCAGGTATGCAGGACGTGTTCACCACATTCTGAGTGTTCAGTGAGGCCTTGGTTTTGGAGGACCCCAAGTGAGGGTTCATGCGGTCAAGCTTGGTTGCTCGCTTGTCTTCTTCAGTCCTCAACTGCAACAGGAAGTCAGCGAAATCGAGGGGCTGTTCACTTTTCAGCTCTAGCTGCAGGACAAGGTCATGGTCCCAGCAGCCACGCTTAAACTGCTTCATCAGATGGCGGGTGAGCGCAGACGCCTTGACCCCGCCTCTTTTCACGGCAGTGCTCAGCAGAGTTTGCAGCCTCTGCAAGTTGCTGGAAGCTTTTTCTCCAGGGTCTTGGTTTGTGTTGAGAAACTTCGCAAATATTTCTTCGCCATCTTCAACGATGCCGTAAGCAGACTCCAGAAGCCTAGTGTAGTCTCTTGGGTGGGCAGAAGAACCTAACTGCCTCACGACATCTGATGCAGGGGGAAGCAAGCTTTCCAAGATTTTTCTTCGCTGCACCTCGACAGAGGTTTGATCATGGGACATCAGTTCTACGTGAAGCAGCCATGTTTCAAGGTCGGCTTCACCTGGTGGCTTGGGCACTTTGCCTGAGAAGGAGCGCAGCCACTTCGATTGGTTATGGGCGTTGGGAGCATTGTTCTTTATCACATGTTCAACCACGATGCGTCTCACCTCTGGCGGATTCAGCACGTTTTCGTCCAGCTCTTCAGATGCAGGGGGCGCGTTGCTCTGCTTGGCCACAGCGTGGGGCTTCTTAATCTGCTTAGGTGTCTCTGGGTAGGGGTTCGTGGAGGTGGGGGTCTTTCTAGATCGAGTAATGAGGAGAGTCATGCTATGGACAGAGTCAGCGTCACTACTGTCATCTGGGTTGCTGGAGTCGCTAGAGTCAGGAGCTGTCAGTGTGAGGGCTTCGACACTATTTACGTACCACGTCACAGTCGTGTCAGTGGTATTCTGTATGCCAGAAGGTAAGTCGGGTTCAATCGAGGCACTTGCAGCATCAGAGTCAAATTCAACGATGGCGGAGCATTTACCGTCTACTCTGCTTGGCAATCTCACTATTTGAGCTACTCTACCGTATTTCTCGAAAGCGTCGATAATGTCAGCAGCAGTATCAGTGTGGTGAACGCCGAAGAAGGCGACGGAACGCTCACGTTTAACGTCATACTTCTGCTCGAAATCCATGTTTAAAGTTTAAACAATTTCGCTCAATGTAACGAAAACCCAAAAAAGGGAGTGCTAATTCACTTAATACTTAGAAAGCACCTGGAAATACTAAATTAAATTGCAAGGTCATGCTCAAAGCTCTCCTGGCTGGCTCGCCACGACAAGGTACGTAATGCTTCCAAGTTAACGTGATACGTGGTATCACATTATTATCAGAATGATCAGACCTAGGTTCGGCTATAGGGAGAAAATTGGCAACGACCAGTATTTAGATGAAGAAAAAGTAATAACAGTTTATTAAACACAGAAAAAAAGATTATGAACCACAATCGAAAAAAGTAAAACCCTTCAGTAAAACGTAGTCCATCAGTTACCCAATGTTCATTTAAAGTTCAATATAGAATAATAAAGTTCAACCCGAAAGTTCAATGTTTGGTTTCAAGTTCAATAAAGTTATATCCCAAAGTTTGATGCTTGTGTTTCAATTCAAAGTTCAAAGTTCAATCCCAAAGTTTCATTCAAAAGTCCAATGTATCCTTTAAATCCTTAAAAAAAGGGAAAAATGTGGAAAAATAGGAAGAAAAAATAAAAAGGATCCTCTTCGTATGTACTTACTTTAAAATTAAAAGAATGAAATAAAATAAGGCCTTTTTAAATCACTACCCGGGTAGTATGTAAGTGATGGATATCTCAAATCTTATCTGTAATCCAAGGAAAGGGGCAGCATGCATCCAGGGCACAGGCTCGCAGGTCGGTGGGCACACACACACGCTGGTCACAGTCCTTGGAAGAATCGCAGGCTCGCCGTATCTTTATCTCTCAACATGGCAGAAGATGCACAACAAAAAAAACCAATCTGCACACGGCAGTGTAAAATACCTCATTAGTGTCGTGCAGGATTAATTCACTTCATACCTTAAGTATTAACACTGAAGCTCAAATATCATTTCCCTATTGTTATGGCCCCAATTTGTTATTACAATCTACAACGCAACAGCAACAGCAAGGGATGACAGACACAGTTTTAAGAACTAAAACACATTTAATTTTTAAAACAAAGACAATAACGACTAAGCAACTAACAACTAAGACCAAGATTACATTATGTACAAAACATAAATATTTACAATCCCTTTTCGGGGGGGGTGGCTTGGTGATGTCCTGGATGATGAAAATGCTCAAACACAGGCAAAGAAATCCACAAAAGAAACGTCACAGGTCTTGAACAGAATGGCAGGTCTGGTCATCTTCTTGCAATTTCTCCTACTACTTTACTGTCTCAATTCTTTTCCCCATATACTCCTCCGCAGACCCCACCCACATTTAGACCTCCTTCCTTCAATTTTCTGAGACTTGCCCCAGACATGTCCAGGACATGTCTAAACACGACTCCAGTCTGAGCTCAACAAAAAAAGGTAAATACTGCCATCTAGTGGCCTATATTCACATTACACTATCTAATGTAAATCAAGTACTGAAACAACTGTGCAATACAATATCAGTTCAGTAGAACGACAATGTGTCATTTGTAATCAAAATGAACATATACATTCACAGTTAACCAAATATCATATCAACAGTAAGCCATTAGCAACTTACTCTGTGTTTACCTCATCAAATTACATTCAAAACGTCATTACGATGGCTTTAAGCCAGAAAACATTAGCCCTATAGAGTAACCTTGTAGCTGTAACATTATCTGCACGCACTCACAGCATGCATATGCATGCCCACGCAGGGAGCACGCGATCAGGAAAAAAAAACGCCGTTCTAAACTAACACGGCGGTTTAAAAAAACAACGTGGAATTTCAAAATATCTCCGACTGGTTTTTTAGCTTGACAGATATTACCCATAACATAAAGTACAAAATTATACCATCATAATACAAAACCCAAAACCAGTGAAGTTGGCACGTTATGTAAATCGTAGATAAAAATAGAATACAATGATTTGCAAATCCTTTTCAACTTATATTTAATTGAATTCACTGCAAAGACAAGATGTTTAATGTTCAAACTGAGAAAATTTATTATTTTTTTGCAAATGATCATTAACTTAGATTTTAAAGGCAGCAACACATTGCAAAAAAGTTGGCACAGGGGCCTTTTTACCGCTATGTTACATCGCCTTTCCTTTTAACAACACTCAGTAAACGTTTGGGAACTGAGGAGACCAATTTTTGAAGCTTTTCAGGTGGAACTCTTTCCCATTCTTGCTTGATGTACAGCTTAAGTTGTTCAACAGTCCGGGGTCTTCGTTGTCGTATTTTACGCTTCATAATGCGCCACACATTTTCAATGGGAGACAGGTCTGGAGGACAGGCAGGCCAGTCTAGTACCCGCACTCTTTTACTACGGAGCCATGCTGTTGTAACACGTGCAGAATGTGGCTTGGCATTGTCTTGCTGAAATATGCAGGGACGTCCATGAAAAAGACGTTGCTTGGATGGCAACATATGTTGCTCCAAAACCTGTATGTACCTTTCAGCATTAATGGTGCCTTCACATATGTGTAAGTTGCCCATGCCTTGGGCACTAATACACCCCCATACCATCACAGATGCTGGCTTTTGAACTTTGCACCTATAACAGTCCGGATGGTTCTTTTCCTCTTTGGTCCGGAGGACACGATGTCGACGTCCACAGTTTCCAAAAACAATTTGAAATGTGGACTCGTCAGACCACAGAACACTTTTCCACTTTGCATCAGTCCATCTTAGATGAGCTTGGGCCCAGGGAAGCCGGCGGCGTTTCTGGGTGCTGTTGATAAATGGCTTTCGCTTTGCATTGTAGAGTTTTAACTTGCACTTGCAGATGTAGCGACGAACTGTAGTTACTGACAGTGGTTTTCTGAAGTGTTCCTGAGCCCAAGTGGTGATGTCCTTTACACACTGATGTCGGTTTTTTGATGCAGTACCGCCTGAGGGATCGAAGGTCACTGCCATTCAATGTTGGTTTTCGGCCTTGTCGCTTACGTGCAGTGATTTCTCCAGATTCTCTGAACCTTTTGACGATATTACGGACCGTAGATGATGAAATCCCTACATTTCTTGCAATAGCTCGTTGAGGAATGTTGTTTTTAAACTGTTCGACAATCAGCTCACACATTTGTTCACTAAGTGGTGACCCTCACCCCATCTTTGTTTGTGAATGACTGAGCATTTCAGGGAAGCTGCTTTTATACCCAATCATGGCACCCACCTGTTCCCAATTAGCCCGTTCACCTGTGGGATGTTCCAAATAAGTGTTTGATGAGCATTCCTCAACTCTCTCAGTCTTTTTTGCCACTTGTGCCAGCTTATTTGAAACATGTTGCAGGCATCAAATTCCAAATGAGCTAATATTGGCAAAAAATTACAAAGTTTACCTGTTCGAACATTAAGTAACTTGTCTTTGCAGTGTATTCAATTGAATATAGGTTGAAAAGGATTTGCAAATTATTGTATTCTGTTTTTATTTACGATTTACACAACGTGCCAACTTCACTGGTTTCGGGTTTTGTAGTTCGCTTCACCTCAACAGTGAAGGGAAGCTAGCCAGTGCCTAATATACTGGCTTGCTTAGCAAAACAGACACTCACTAACCTGTAAGATACAGTCGTTATGTTGCGCTCCTCATTGACTGACTGTCGCTATACTAACGCCTGTATGGGAAAGCTCTAAAAGTGCTTCACGCGGCCTCGTTATGAGTTGGAGGCTTCTTCTTCTTATTTTTGGTTTTATGGTGTTTACAGACCTGTTGGTGTATTACCGCCAACTACTGGATTCATTCAACATAAATTTCCCTATTCCTCTTATATCGAATTCCCACCAAAGCCTCGCCAAAGTAAAAGGTGCACTATGTCTAACAATGCGTTTGAACTCTGCATGTGTTCAGTGTGATTACACTTTCGATTCGTGTAATCTATGAACCGAATGTAGACGCAATGCATTGGCTTTTGAAGAAAAAAATGACGTCAACACCAAAGCTGCCTGCTGATTGGTCCAGCCAAAAAATTTCAGGCAAAGCGCCGTGAGGCAACTTTCCTTTAACGCCCTGATGGAAGCGATCGTCAAAGCCACCTAGCAGACACAGGGCGTTAATCATAAATGTTAGACACTCACCAGAGATTAGATGAATAAAAAAAATGCAAAAATGGCTTCATAAACAGTGAATCAAACAAAAAGGTCTTCATGAAAGTTAGAACAAAGATTACTTTGAAAATAAACTTAACAATATCAAAATATCAATAGTTATCTTTATCTTTTTCACTCGTGGGAAATCTATCTTCTCTCGCAACCAAAACGCAGTCGTGGGTCTCTTACTCTATGGTGTAATGCACTAATTTACATGCGACACAACGCCATCTAGTGGACAGGGGGGGGGGGGAATACTACACCCAATAACCCAGTGCAATTCATGCGGGCTACATATGGTATTCTAGGTGGTTGCTAGGACGTTGCTAGGGTGTTGCTAGGCAGTTGCTATGGTGTTCTGGGTGGTTGCTAGGGCGTTGCTGGGCAGTTGCTATGGTGTTCTGGGTGGTTGCTAGGGCATTGCTAGGTAGTTGCTATGGTGTTTTGGTTGGTTGCTAGGGCATTGCTAGGCAGTTGCTATGGCGTTCTGGGTGGTTGCTAGGGCGTTGCTAGGCAGTTGCTATGGTGTTCTAAATGGTCACTAGGGTGTTGCTAGGCAGGTGTTATGATGTTCTGGGTGGTTGCTAGGGCGTTGCTAGGCAGTTGCTATGGTGTTCAGGGTGGTTGGTAGGGCGTTGCTAGACAGTTGCTATGGTGTTCTGGTTGGTTGCTAAGGCCTTGCTAGGCAGTTGCAATGGTGTTCTGGGTGGTTGCTAGGCCGTTACTAAGGTGTTCTGGGTGATTGCTAGGGCGTTGCTAGGCGGTTGCTATGGTTTTCTGGGTGGTTGCTTGGGCGTTGCTAGGCAGTTGCTATGGTGTTCTTGGTGGTTGCTAAGGCGTTGCTAGGCAGTTGCTATGGTGTAATGGGAGGTTGCTAAGGCATTGCTAGGCAATTGCTATGGTGTTCTTGGTTGTTGCTAGGGCATTGCTAGGCAGTTGCTATGGTGTTCTGGGTGGTTGCTTCAGCATTGCTAGGCAGTTGCTATGATGATATGGGTGGTTGCTATCGTGTTGCTAGGCAGTTGCTATGGTGTTCTGGGTGGTTGCTAGGGCGTTGCTATGGTGTTCTGGGTGGTGGTTAGGGCATTGCCAGGCTGTTGCAATGGTGTTCTGGGTGGTTGGTAGGGCGTTGCTAGGCAGTGGCCATGGTGTTCTGGATGGTTGCTAGGGCATTGCTAGGCAGTTTCTATAGTGTTCTGAGTGGTTGCTAGGGCGTTGCTAGGCGGTTGCTATGGTGTTCTGGGTGGTTGCTAGGGCGATGCTAGGCGGTTGCTATGGTGTTCTTGGTGGTTGCTAGAGCATTGCTAGGCAGTTACTATGGTGTTCTGGGTGGTTGCTAAGGCGTTGCTCGGCAGTTGCAATGGTGTTCTTGGTTGTTGCGAGGGCATTGCTAGGCAGTTACTATGGTGTTCTGGGTGGTTGCTAAGGCGTTGCTCGGCAGTTGCAATGGTGTTCTTGGTTGTTGCTAGGGCATTGCTAGGCAGTTGCTATGGTGTTCTGGGTGGTTGCTTCAGCATTGCTAGGCAGTTGCTATGATGTTATGGGTGGTTGCTATCGTGTTGCTAGCAGTTGCTATGGTGGTCTGGGTGGTTGCTAGGGCGTTGCTATGGTGTTCTGGGTGGTTGTTAGGGCGTTGCCAGGCAGTTGCAATGGTGTTCTGGGTGGTTGCTAGGGCGTTGCTAGGCAGTTGCCATGGTGTTCTGGATGGTTGCTAGGGCATTGCTAGGCAGTTTCTATAGTGTTCTGAGTGGTTGCTAGGGCGTTGCTAGGCGGTTGCTATGGTGTTCTGGGTGGTTGCTAGGGCGATGCTAGGCGGTTGTTATGGTGTTCTTGGTGGTTGCTAGGGTGATGCTAAGACAGTTGCTATGGTGTTCTGGGTGGTCGCTAGAGCATTGCTAGGCAGTTACTATGATGTTCTGGGTGGTTGCTAAGGCGTTGCTCGGCAGTTGCAATGGTGTTCTGGGTGATTGCGAAGCCGTTACTAAGGTGTTCTGGGTGGTTGCTAGGGCGTTGCTTCGCGGTTGCTATGGTTTTCTGGGTGGTTGCTAGGGCGTTGCTATGGTGTTCTGGGTGGTTGTTAGGGCGTTGCCAAACAGAAGCAATGGTGTTCTGGGTGGTTGCTAGGGCGTTGCTAGGCAGTTGCCATGGTGTTCTGGATGGTTGTTAGGGCATTGCTTGGCAGTTTCTATGGTGTACTGAGTGATTGCTAGGGCGTTGCGAGGAAGTTGCTATGGTGTTCTGGGTGGTTGTTAGGGAGTTGCCAGGCAGTTGCAATGGTGTTTTGGGTGGTTGCTAGGGCGTTGCTAGGCAGTTGCCATGGTGTTCTGGATGGTTGCTAGGGCATTGCTAGGCAGTTTCTATAGTGTTCTGAGTGGTTGCTAGGGCGTTGCTAGGAGGTTGCTATGGTGTTCTGGGTGGTTGCTAGGGCAATGCTAGGCGGTTGCTATGGTGTTCTTGGTGGTTGCCAGGGTGATGCTAAGCAGTTGCTATGGTGTTCTGGGTGGTTGCTAATGCGTTGCTCGGCAGTTGCAATGGTGTTCTGGATGATTGCTAAGCGGTTACTAAGGTGTTCTGGGTGGTTGCAAGGGCGTTGTTAGGCTGTTGCTATGGTTTTCTTGGTGGTTGCTAGGGCGTTGCTGTGGTGTTCTGGGTGGTTGTAAGGGCGTTGCCAAACAGTACAAATGGTGTTCTGGGTGGTTGCTAGGGCGTTGCTAGGCAGTTGCCATGGTGTTCTTGATGGTTGTTAGGGCATTGCTTGGCAGTTTCTATGGTGTTCTGAGTGATTGCTAGGGCGTTGCGAGGAAGTTGCTATGGTGTTCTGGGTGGTTGCTAGGGCGTTGCTAGGCGGATGCTATGGTGTTCTGGGTGGTTGCAAGAGAGTTGCTATGGTGTTCTGGGTGGTTGTTAGGGAGTTGCCAGGCAGTTGCAATGGTGTTCTGGGTGGTTGCTAGGGCGTTGCTTTGCAGTTGCCATGGTGTTCTGGATGGTTGCTAGGGCATTGCTAGGCAGTTTCTATAGTGTTCTGAGTGGTTGCTAGGGCGTTGCTAGGCGGTTGCTATGGTGTTCTGGGTGGTTGCTAGGGCGATGCCAGGCGGTTGCTATGGTGTTTTTGGTGGTTGCCAGGGCGATGCTAAGCAGTTGATATGGTGTTCTGGGTGGTTGCTAAGGCATTGCTCGGCAGTTGCAATGGTGTTCTAGGTGATTGCTAAGCCGTTACTAAGGTGTTCTGGGTGGTTGCTAGGGCGTTGCTAGGCGGTTGCTATGGTTTTCTGGGTGGTTGCTCGGGCGTTGCTAGGCAGTTGCTATGGTATTCTGGGTGGTTGCCAAAGCATTGATAGGCAGTTGCAATGGTGTTCTGAGTGGTTGCTAGGGCGTTGCTATGGTGTTCTGGGTGGTTGTTAGGGGGTTGCCAAGCAGTTGCAATGGTGTTCTGGGTGGTTGCTAGGGCGTTGCTAGGCAGTTGCAATGGTATTCTGGGTGGTTGCTAAAGCACTGATAGGCAGTTGCAATGGTGTTCTGAGTGGTTGCTAGGGCGTTGCTATGGTGTTCTGGGTGGTTGTTAGGGCGTTGCCAGGAAGTTGCAATGGTGTTCTGGATGGTTGCTAGGGCGTTGCTAGGCAGATGCAATGGTGTTCTGGGTGGTTGCTAGGGCGTTGCTAAGCAGTTGCCATGGTGTTCTGGATGGTTGTTAGGGCATTGCTTGGCAGTTTCTATAGTGTTCTGAGTGGTTGCTAGGGCGTTGCTAGGCAGTTGCTATGGTGTTCTGGGTGGTTGCTAGGGCGATGCTAGGCGGTTGCTATGGTGTTCTGGGTGGTCGCTAGAGCATTGCTAGGCAGTTACTATGGTGTTCTGGGTGGTTGCTAAGCCGTTGCTCGGCAGTTGCAATGGTGTTCTTGGTTGTTGCTAGGGCATTGCTAGGCAGTTGCTATGGTGTTCTGGGTGGTTGCTTCAGCATTGCTAGGCAGTTGCTATGATGTTATGGGTGGTTGCTATCGTGTTGCTAGGCAGTTGCTATGGTGGTCTGGGTGGTTGCTAGGGCGTTGCTATGGTGTTCTGGGTGGTTGTTAGGGCGTTGCCAGGCAGTTGCAATGGTGTTCTGGGTGGTTGCTAGGGCGTTGCTAGGCAGTTGCCATGGTGTTCTGGATGGTTGCTAGGGCATTGCTAGGCAGTTTCTATAGTGTTCTGAGTGGTTGCTAGGGCGTTGCTAGGCGGTTGCTATGGTGTTCTGGGTGGTTGCTAGGGCGATGCTAGGCGGTTGTTATGGTGTTCTTGGTGGTTGCTAGGGTGATGCTAAGCAGTTGCTATGGTGTTATGGGTGGTCGCTAGAGCATTGCTAGGCAGTTACTATGATGTTCTGGGTGGTTGCTAAGGCGTTGCTCGGCAGTTGCAATGGTGTTCTGGGTGATTGCTAAGCCTTTACTAAGGTGTTCTGGGTGGTTGCTAGGGCATTGCTTCGCGGTTGCTATGGTTTTCTGGGTGGTTGCTAGGGCGTTGCTATGGTGTTCTGGGTGGTTGTTAGGGCGTTGCCAAACAGTAGCAATGGTGTTCTGGGTGGTTGCTAGGGCGTTGCTAGGCAGTTGCCATGGTGTTCTGGATGGTTGTTAGGGCATTGCTTGGCAGTTTCTATGGTGTTCTGAGTGATTGCTAGGGCGTTGCGAGGAAGTTGCTATGGTGTTCTGGGTGGTTGCTAGGGCGTTGCTAGGCAGATGCTATGGTGTTCTGGGTGGTTGCAAGAGAGTTGCTATGGTGTTCTGGGTGGTTGTTAGGGAGTTGCCAGGCAGTTGCAATGGTGTTTTGGGTGGTTGCTAGGGCGTTGCTAGGCAGTTGCCATGGTGTTCTGGATCGTTGCTAGGGCATTGCTAGGCAGTTTCTATAGTGTTCTGAGTGGTTGCTAGGGCGTTGCTAGGAGGTTGCTATGGTGTTCTGGGTGGTTGCTAGGGCAATGCTAGGCGGTTGCTATGGTGTTCTTGGTGGTTGCCAGGGTGATGCTAAGCAGTTGCTATGGTGTTCTGGGTGGTTGCTAATGCGTTGCTCGGCAGTTGCAATGGTGTTCTGGATGATTGCTAAGCGGTTACTAAGGTGTTCTGGGTGGTTGCAAGGGCGTTGCTAGGCGGTTGCTATGGTTTTCTTGGTGGTTGCTAGGGCGTTGCTGTGGTTTCTGGGTGGTTGTTAGGGCGTTGCCAAACAGTAGCAATGGTGTTCTGGGTGGTTGCTAGGGCGTTGCTAGGCAGTTGCCATGGTGTTCTTGATGGTTGTTAGGGCATTGCTTGGCAGTTTCTATGGTGTTCTGAGTGATTGCTAGGGCGTTGCGAGGAAGTTGCTATGGTGTTCTGGGTGGTTGCTAGGGCGTTGCTAGGTGGATGCTATGGTGTTCTGGGTGGTTGCAAGAGAGTTGCTATGGTGTTCTGGGTGGTTGTTAGGGAGTTGCCAGGCAGTTGCAATGGTGTTCTGGGTGGTTGCTAGGGCGTAGCTTGGCAGTTGCCATGGTGTTCTGGATGGTTGCTAGGGCATTGCTAGGCAGTTTCTATAGTGTTCTGAGTGGTTGCTAGGGCATTGCTAGGCGGTTGCTATGGTGTTCTGGGTGGTTGCTAGGGCGATGCCAGGCGGTTGCTATGGTGTTCTTGGTGGTTGCCAGGGCGATGCTAAGCAGTTGCTTTGGTGTTCTGGGTGTTTGCTAAGGCATTGCTCGGCAGTTGCAATGGTGTTCTAGGTGATTGCTAAGCCGTTACTAAGGTGTTCTGGGTGGTTGCTAGGGCGTTGCTAGGCGGTTGCTATGGTTTTCTGGGTGGTTGCTAGAGCGTTGCTAGGCAGTTGCTATGGTATTCTGGGTGGTTGCTAAAGCATTGATAGGCAGTTGCAATGGTGTTCTGAGTGGTTGCTAGAGCGTTGCTATGGTGTTCTGGGTGGTTGTTAGGGGGTTGCCAAGCAGTTGCAATGGTGTTCTGGGTGGTTGCTAGGGCGTTGCTAGGCAGTTGCAATGGTATTCTGGGTGGTTGCTAAAGCATTGATAGGCAGTTGCAATGGTGTTCTGAGTGGTTGCTAGGGCGTTGCTATGGTGTTCTGGGTGGTTGCTAGGGCGTTGCTATGGTGTTCTGGGTGGTTGTTAGGGGCTTGCCAAGCAGTTGCAATGGTGTTCTGGGTGGTTGCTAGGGCGTTGCTAGGCAGTTGCAATGGTATTCTGGGTGGTTGCTAAAGCATTGATAGGCAGTTGCAATGGTGTTCTGAGTGGTTGCTAGGGCGTTGCTATGGTGTTCTGGGTGGTTGTTAGGGCATTGCCAGGAAGTTGCAATGGTGTTCTGGGTGGTATCTAGGGCGTTGCTAGGCAGATGCAATGGTGTTCTGGGTGGTTGCTAGGGCGTTGCTAAGCAGTTGCCATGGTGTTCTGGATGGTTGTTAGGGCATTGCTTGGCAGTTTCTATGGTGTTCTGAGTGATTGCTAGGGCGTTGCGAGGAAGTTGCTTTGGTGTTTTTGGTGGTTGCTAGGGCATTGCAAGGCAGATGCTATGGTGTTCTGGGTGGTTGATAGGGCGTTGCAAGGCAGTTGCTATGGTGTTCTGGTAGGTTGCTAGGGCGTTGCTAGGCGGTTGCTATGGTGTTCTGGGTGGTTTCTAGGGCGATGCTAGGCAGTTGCTATGGTGTTCAGGGTGGTTGCAAGGGTGTTGCTAGGCAGTTGCTATGGTGTTCTGGTTGATTGTTAGGGCGTTGCAAGGCGGGTACTATGGTGTTCTGGGTGGTTGCAAGAGAGTTGCTCGGCAGTTGCTGGAGTGTTCTGGGTGGTTGATAGGGCGTTGCAAGGCAGTTGCTATGGTGTTCTGGGTGGTTGCTAGGGTGTTGCTAGGCGGTTGCTATGGTGTTCTGGGTGGTTTCTAGGGCGATGCTAGGCAGTTACTATGGTGTTCTGGTTGATTGTTAGGGCGTTGCAAGGCGGGTACTATGGTGTTTTGGGTGGTTGCAAGAGATTTGCTCGGCAGTTGCTGTAGTGTTCTGGGTGGTTGCTAGGGCATTGCTAGGCGGTTACTATGGTTTTTTGGGTGGTTCCAAGGGCATTGCAAGGCAGTTGCAATGGTGTTCTGGGTGGTTGCTAGGGCGTTGCTTGGCAGTTGCTATGGTGTTCTGGGTGGTTGCTAGGGCGATGCTAAGCAGTTGCTATGGTGTTCTGGGTAGTTGCTAAGCCGTTACTAAGGAGTTCTGGGTGGTTGCTAGGGCGTTGCTCGGCGGTTGCTATGGTTTTCTGGGTGGTTGCTAGGGCGTTGCTATCGTGTTCTGGGTGGTTGTTAGGGCGTTGTTAGGCAGTTGCCATGGTGTTCTGGGTGATTGCTAAGCCGTATCTAAGGTGTTCTGGGTGGTTTTAAGAACGATGCTAGGCGGTTGCTATGGTGTTCTTGGTGGTTTTAAGGACGATGCTAGGCAGTTGCAATGGTGTTCTGAGTGATTGCTCGGGCGGTTGCTAGGCGGTTGCCATGGTTTTCTGGGTGGTTGCTAGGGTGTGCTAGGCAGTTGCTATGTTATTCTGGGTGGTTGTTAGGGCGTTGCTATGGTGTTCTGGGTGGTTGTTAGGGCGTTGCCAGGCAGTTGCAATGGTGTTCTGGGTGGTTGCTAGGGCGTTGCTAGGTAGTTGCCATTGTGTTCTGGATGGTTGCTAGGGCATTGCTAGGCAGTTACTATGGTGTTCTGGGTGGTTGCTAGGGCCTTGCTAGGCAGTTGTAATGGTCTTCTGGGTGGTTGCTGCAGCATTGTTAGGCAGTTCCTATGGTGTTCTGAGTGGTTGCTAGGGCATTGCTATGGTGTTCTAAGTGGTTGCTAGGGCGTTGCTATGGTGTTCTGGGTGGTTGTTAGGGCGTTGCCAGGCAGTTGCAATGGTGTTCTGGGTGGTTGCTAAGGCATTGATAGGCAGTTGCTATGGTGTTCTGGTTGGTTGCTAAGGCATTGCTAAGCAATTGCTATGGTGTTCTTGGTTGTTGCTATGGCATTGCTAGGCAGTTGCTATGGTGTTCTGGGTGGTTGTTAGGGTGTTGCAAGGCAGTTGCAATGGTGTTCTGGCTGGTTGCTAGGGCATTGCTAGGCAGTTGCCATGGTGTTCTGGGTGGTTGCTAGGCCGTTACTAAGGTGTTCGGGGTGATTGCTAGGGAGTTGCTAGGCGGTTGCTTTGGTTTTCTGGGTAGTTGCTAGGGCGTTGCTAGGCAGTTGCTATGGTGTTCTGAGTGGTTGCTAAGGCATTGATAGGCAGTTGCTATGGTGTTCTGGGTGGTTGCTAAGGCATTGATAGGCAGTTGCTATGGTGTTCTGGTTGGTTGCTAAGGCATTGCTAAGCAATTGCTATGGTGTTCTTGGTTGTTGCTATGGCATTGCTAGGCAGTTGCTATGGTGTTCTGGGTGGTTGCTTCAGCATTGCTAGGCAGTTGCTATGATGTTATGGGTGGTTGCAATCATGTTGCTAGGCGGTTGCTATGGTGTTCTGGGTGGTTGCTAGGTCGTTGCTATGGTGTTCTGGATGGTTGCTAGGGCGTTGCTAGGCAGTTTCCATGATGTTCTGGATGGTTGTTAGGGCATTGCTTGGCAGTTTCTATGGTGTCCTGAGTGATTGCTAGGGCGTTGCGAGGAAGTTGCTATGGTGTTCTGGGTGGTTGCTAGGGCGTTGCTAGGCGGATGCTATGGTGTTCTGGGTGGTTGATAGGGCGTTGCTAGGCGGTTGCTATGGTGTTCTGGGTGGTTTCTAGGGCGATGCTAGGCAGTTGCTATGGTGTTCAGGGTGGTTGCTAGAGCATTGCTAGGCAGTTACTATGGTGTTCTGGGTGGTTGCTAGGACGTTGCTAGGCAGTTGCTATGGTGTTCTGGTTGATTGTTAGGGCATTGCAAGGCAAGTACTATGGTGTTCTGGGTGGTTGCAAGAGAGTTGCTCGGCAGTTGCTGTAGTGTTCTAGGTGGTTGCTAGGGCGTTGCTAGGCAGTTGCTATGGTTTTCTGGGTGGTTCCAAGGGCATTTCAAGGCAGTTGCCATGGTGTTCTGGGTGGTTGCTAGGGCGTTGCTAGGCAGTTGCTATGATGTTATGGGTGGTTGCAAGCGTGTTGCTAGGCAGTTGCTATGGTGTTATGTGTGGTTGCAAGCGTGTTGCTAGGCACTTGCTATGGTGTTCTGTGTGGTTGCTAGGGCGTTGCTATGATGTTCTGTGTGGTTGTCAGGGCGTTGCTAGGCAGTTGTTATGGTGTTCTGGGTGGTTGCTAGGGCGTTGCTTGGAAGTTGCTGTGGTGTTCGGGGTGGTTGATTGGGCATTGCTAGGCAGTTGCTATGGTGTTCTGGGTGGCTGCTATGGCATTGCTGTAGGGTTGCTATGGCGTTCTGGGTGGTTGCTAGGGCGTTGCTAGACAGTTGCTATGGGGTTCTTGGTGGTTGCTAGGTTGTTGCAAGGGGGGTTCTATGGTGTTCTGGGTGGTTGTAAGGGAGTTGCTCGGCAGTTGCTGTGGTGTTCTGGGTGGTTTCTAGGGCGTTGCTAGGCAGATGCTTTGGAGTTCTGGGTGGCTGGTAGGCCGTTGCTAGGCAGTTGCTATGTTTTTCTGGGTGGTTGCTAGGGCATTGCTAGGCTGTTAATATGATGTTCTGGGTGGTTGTAAGGTGGTTGCTATGGTGTTCTCCGTGGTTGCTAGGATGTTGCTAGGCAGTTGCTATGGTGTTTTGGTTGATTGCTAGGGCGTTGCAAGGCGGGTACTATGGTGTTCTGGGTGGTTGCAAGGGAGTTGCTAGGCAGTTGCTCTAGTGTTCTGGGTGGTTGCTAGGGCGTTGCTAGGCAGTTGCTATGGTGTTCTGGGTGGTTGCTAGGGCGTTGCTAGGCAGTTGTTATGGTGTTCTGGAAGGTTGCTAGGGCATTGCAAGGCGGTTGCTATGGTGTTCTGGGTGGTTGCTAGGGTGATGCTAGCCAGTTGCTATGGTGTTCAGGGTGGTGGCTAGAGCATTGCTAGGTAGGTGCTATGGTGTTCTGGTTGATTGCTAGGGCGTTGCAAGGCGTTTGCTACGGTTTTCTGGGTGGTTGCTAGGGTGTTGCTAGGCAGTTGCTATGGTTTTCTGGGTGGTTGCTTAGGCATTGATAGGCAGTTGCTATGGTGTCCTGGTTGGTTGCTAAGGCATTGCTAGGCAATTGCTATGGTGTTCTCGGTTGTTGCGAGGGCATTGCTAGGCAGTTGCTATGGTGTTCTGGGTGGTTGCTTCAGCATTGCCAGGCAGTTGCTATGATGTTATGGGTGGTTGCAATCGTGTTGCTAGGCAGTTGCTATGGTGTTCTGGGTGGTTGCTTCAGCATTGCTAGGCATTTGCTATGATGTTATGGGTGGTTGCAATCATGTTGCTAGGCGGTTGCTATGGTGTTCTGGGTGGTTGCTAGGGCATTGCTATGGTGTTCTGGGTGGTTGTTAGGGCGTTGTCAAGCAGTAGCAATGGTGTTCTGGATGGTTGCTAGGGCGTTGCTAGGCAGTTGCCATGATGTTCTGGATGGTTGTTAGGGCATTGCTTGGCAGTTTCTATGGTGTTCTGAGTGATTGCTAGGGCGTTGCGAGGAAGTTGCTATGGTGTTCTGGGTGGTTGCTAGGGCGTTGCTAGGCGGATGCTATGGTGTTCTGCGTGGTTGATAGGGCGTTGCAAGGCAGTTGCTTTGGTGTTCTGGGTGGTTGCTAGGGCGTTGCTAGGCGGTTGCTATGGTGTTCTGGGTGGTTTCTAGGGCGATGCTAGGCAGTTGCTATGGTGTTCAGGGTGGTTGCTAGAGCATTGCTAGGCAGTTACTATGGTGTTCTGGGTGGTTGCTAGGACGTTGCTAGGCAGTTGCTATGGTGTTCTGGTTGATTGTTAGGGCGTTGCAAGGCAAGTACTATGGTGTTCTGTGTGGTTGCAAGAGAGTTGCTCTGCAGTTGCTGTAGTGTTCTGGGTGGTTGCTAGGGCGTTGCTAGGCGGTTGCTATGGTGTTCTGGGTGGTTGCTAGGGCGATGCTAGCCAGTTGCTATGGTGTTCAGGGTGGTGGCTAGAGCATTGCTAGGTAGGTGCTATGGTGTTCTGGTTGATTGCTAGGGCGTTGCTAGGCGTTTGCTATGGTTTTCTGGGTGGTTGCTAGGGTGTTGCTAGGCAGTTGCTATGGTTTTCTGGGTGGTTGCTTGGGCGTTGCTAGGCAGTTGCTATGGTTTTCTGGGTGGTTCCAAGGGCATTTCAAGGCAGTTGCCATGGTGTTCTGGGTGGTTGCTAGGGCGTTGCTATGCAGTTGCTATGATGTTATGGGTGGTTGCAAGCGTGTTGCTAGGCAGTTGCTATGGTGTTATGTGTGGTTGCAAGCGTGTTGCTAGGCACTTGCTATGGTGTTCTGTGTGGTTGCTAGGGCGTTGCTATGATGTTCTGTGTGGTTGTTAGGGCGTTGCTAGGCAGTTGTTATGGTGTTCTGGGTGGTTGCTAGGGCGTTGCTTGGCAGTTGCTGTGGTGTTCGGGGTGGTTGATTGGGCATTGCTAGGCAGTTGCTATGGTGTTCTGGGTGGCTGCTATGGCATTGCTGTAGGGTTGCTATGGCGTTCTGGGTGGTTGCTAGGGCGTTGCTAGACAGTTGCTATGGTGTTCTTGGTGGTTGCTAGGGCGTTGCAAGGCGGGTACTATGGTGTTCTGGGTGGTTGTAAGGGAGTTGCTCGGCAGTTGCTGTGGTGTTCTGGGTGGTTTCTAGGGCGTTGCTAGGCAGATGCTATGGAGTTCTGGGTGGCTGGTAGGCCGTTGCTAGGCAGTTGCTATGTTTTTCTGGGTGGTTGCTAGGGCATTGCTAGGCTGTTAATATGATGTTCTGGGTGGTTGTAAGGTGGTTGCTATGGTGTTCTCCGTGGTTGCTAGGATGTTGCTAGGCAGTTGCTATGATGATTTGGTTGATTGCTAGGGTGTTGCAAGGCGGGTACAATGGTGTTCTGGGTGGTTGCAAGGGAGTTGCTAGGCAGTTGCTCTAGTGTTCTGGGTGGTTGTTAGGGCGTTGTTAGGCAGTTGCCATGGTGTTCTGGGTGATTGCTAAGCCGTATCTAAGGTGTTCTGGGTGGTTTTAAGGACGATGCTAGGCGGTTGCTATGGTGTTCTTGGTGGTTTTAAGGACGATGCTAGGCAGTTGCAATGGTGTTCTGAGTGATTGCTCGGGCGGTTGCTAGGCGGTTGCCATGGTTTTCTGGGTGGTTGCTAGGGTGTGCTAGGCTGTTGCTATGTTATTCTGGGTGGTTGTTAGGGCGTTGCTATGGTGTTCTGGGTGGTTGTTAGGGCGTTGCCAGGCAGTTGCAATGGTGTTCTGGGTGGTTGCTAGGGCGTTGCTAGGTAGTTGCCATTGTGTTCTGGATGGTTGCTAGGGCATTGCTAGGCAGTTACTATGGTGTTCTGGGTGGTTGCTAGGGCCTTGCTAGGCAGTTGTAATGGTCTTCTGGGTGGTTGCTGCAGCATTGTTAGGCAGTTGCTATGGTGTTCTGAGTGGTTGCTAGGGCGTTGCTATGGTGTTCTAAGTGGTTGCTAGGGCGTTGCTATGGTGTTCTGGGTGGTTGTTAGGGCGTTGCCAGGCAGTTGCAATGGTGTTCTGGGTGGTTGCTAAGGCATTGATAGGCAGTTGCTATGGTGTTCTGGTTGGTTGCTCAGGCATTGCTAAGCAATTGCTATGGTGTTCTTGGTTGTTGCTATGGCATTGCTAGGCAGTTGCTATGGTGTTCTGGGTGGTTGTTAGGGTGTTGCAAGGCAGTTGCAATGGTGTTCTGGCTGGTTGCTAGGGCATTGCTAGGCAGTTGCCATGGTGTTCTGGGTGGTTGCTAGGCCGTTACTAAGGTGTTCTGGGTGATTGCTAGGGCGTTGCTAGGCGGTTGCTATGGTTTTCTGGGTAGTTGCTAGGGCGTTGCTAGGCAGTTGCTATGGTGTTCTGAGTGGTTGCTAAGGCATTGATAGGCAGTTGCTATGGTGTTCTGGGTGGTTGCTAAGGCATTGATAGGCAGTTGCTATGGTGTTCTGGTTGGTTGCTAAGGCATTGCTAAGCAATTGCTATGGTGTTCTTGGTTGTTGCTATGGCATTGCTAGGCAGTTGCTATGGTGTTCTGGGTGGTTGCTTCAGCATTGCTAGGCAGTTGCTATGATGTTATGGGTGGTTGCAATCATGTTGCTAGGCGGTTGCTATGGTGTTGTGGGTGGTTGCTAGGGCGTTGCTATGGTGTTCTGGATGGTTGCTAGGGCGTTGCTAGGCAGTTTCCATGATGTTCTGGATGGTTGTTAGGGCATTGCTTGGCAGTTTCTATGGTGTTCTGAGTGATTGCTAGGGCGTTGCGAGGAAGTTGCTATGGTGTTCTGGGTGGTTGCTAGGGCGTTGCTAGGCGGATGCTATGGTGTTCTGGGTGGTTGATAGGGCGTTGCTAGGCGGTTGCTATGGTGTTCTGGGTGGTTTCTAGGGCGATGCTAGGCAGTTGCTATGGTGTTCAGGGTGGTTGCTAGAGCATTGCTAGGCAGTTACTATGGTGTTCTGGGTGGTTGCTAGGACGTTGCTAGGCAGTTGCTATGGTGTTCTGGTTGATTGTTCGGGCGTTGCAAGGCAAGTACTATGGTGTTCTGGGAGGTTGCAAGAGAGTTGCTCGGCAGTTGCTGTAGTGTTCTGGGTGGTTGCTAGGGCGTTGCTAGGCAGTTGCTATGGTTTTCTGGGTGGTTCCAAGGGCATTTCAAGGCAGTTGCTGTAGTGTTCTGGGTGGTTGATAGGGCGTTGCAAGGCAGTTGCTTTGGTGTTCTGGGTAGTTGCAAGCGTGTTGCTAGGCAGTTGCTATGGTGTTATGTGTGGTTGCAAGCGTGTTGCTAGGCACTTGCTATGGTGTTCTGGGTGGTTGCTAGGGCGTTGCTATGATGTTCTGTGTCGTTGTTAGGGCGTTGCTAGGCAGTTGTTATGGTGTTCTGGGTGGTTGCTAGGGCGTTGCTTGGCAGTTGCTGTGGTGTTCGGGGTGGTTGATTGGGCATTGCTAGGCAGTTGCTATGGTGTTCTGGGTGGCTGCTATGGCATTGCTGTAGGGTTGCTATGGCGTTCTGGGTGGTTGCTAGGGCGTTGCTAGACAGTTGCAATGGTGTTCTTGGTGGTTGCTAGGGCGTTGCAAGGCGGGGACTATGGTGTTCTGGGTGGTTGTATGGGAGTTGCTAGGCAGTTGCTATGGCGTTCTGGGTGGTTGCTAGGGCGTTGCTAGGCAGATGCTATGGAGTTCTGGGTGGCTGGTAGGCCGTTGCTAGGCAGTTGCTATGTTTTTCTGGGTGGTTGCTAGGGCATTGCTAGGCTGTTAATATGATGTTCTGGGTGGTTGTAAGGTGGTTGCTATGGTGTTCTCCGTGGTTGCTAGGATGTTGCTAGGCAGTTGCTATGGTGTTTTGGTTGATTGCTAGGGCGTTGCAAGGCGGGTACTATGGTGTTCTGGGTGGTTGCAAGGGAGTTGCTAGGCAGTTGCTCTAGTGTTCTGGGTGGTTGCTAGGGCGTTGCTAGGCAGTTGCTATGGTGTTCTGGGTGGTTGCTAGGGCGTTGCTAGGCAGTTGTTATGGTGTTCTGGAAGGTTGCTAGGGCATTGCAAGGCGGTTGCTATGGTGTTCTGGGTGGTTGCTAGGGCGATGCTAGCCAGTTGCTATGGTGTTCAGGGTGGTGGCTAGAGCATTGCTAGGTAGGTGCTATGGTGTTCTGGTTGATTGCTAGGGCGTTGCAAGGCGTTTGCTACGGTTTTCTGGGTGGTTGCTAGGGTGTTGCTAGGCAGTTGCTATGGTGTTCTGGGTGGTTGCTTAGGCATTGATAGGCAGTTGCTATGGTGTCCTGGTTGGTTGCTAAGGCATTGCTAGGCAATTGCTATGGTGTTCTCGGTTGTTGCGAGGGCATTGCTAGGCAGTTGCTATGGTGTTCTGGGTGGTTGCTTCAGCATTGCCAGGCAGTTGCTATGATGTTATGGGTGGTTGCAATCGTGTTGCTAGGCAGTTGCTATGGTGTTCTGGGTGGTTGCTTCAGCATTGCTAGGCAGTTGCTATGATGTTATGGGTGGTTGCAATCATGTTGCTAGGCGGTTGCTATGGTGTTCTGGGTGGTTGCTAGGGCGTTGCTTTGGTGTTCTGGGTGGTTGTTAGGGCGTTGCCAAGCAGTAGCAATGGTGTTCTGGATGGTTGCTAGGGCGTTGCTGGGCAGTTGCCTTGATGTTCTGGATGGTTGTTAGGGCATTGCTTGGCAGTTTCTATGGTGTTCTGAGTGATTGCTAGGGCGTTGCGAGGAAGTTGCTATGGTGTTCTGGGTGGTTGCTAGGGCGTTGCTAGGCGGATGCTATGGTGTTCTGCGTGGTTGATAGGGCGTTGCAAGGCAGTTGCTTTGGTGTTCTGGGTGGTTGCTAGGGCGTTGCTAGGCGGTTGCTATGGTGTTCTGGGTGGTTTCTAGGGCGATGCTAGGCAGTTGCTATGGTGTTCAGGGTGGTTGCTAGAGCATTGCTAGGCAGTTACTATGGTGTTCTGGGTGGTTGCTAGGACGTTGCTAGGCAGTTGCTATGGTGTTCTGGTTGATTGATAGGGCGTTGCAAGGCAAGTACTATGGTGTTCTGGGTGGTTGCAAGAGAGTTGCTCAGCAGTTGCTGTAGTGTTCTGGGTGGTTGCTAGCGCGTTGCTAGGCGGTTGCTATGGTGTTCTGGGTGGTTGCTAGGGCGATGCTAGCCAGTTGCTATGGTGTTCAGGGTGGTGGCTAGAGCATTGCTAGGTAGGTGCTATGGTGTTCTGGTTGATTGCTAGGGCGTTGCTAGGCGTTTGCTATGGTTTTCTGGGTGGTTGCTAGGGTGTTGCTAGGCAGTTGCTATGGTTTTCTGGGTGGTTGCTTGGGCGTTGCTAGGCAGTTGCTATGGTTTTCTGGGTGGTTCCAAGGGCATTTCAAGGCAGTTGCCATGGTGTTCTGGGTGGTTGCTAGGGCGTTGCTAGGCAGTTGCTATGATGTTATGGGTGGTTGCAAGCGTGTTGCTAGGCAGTTGCTATGGTGTTATGTGTGGTTGCAAGCGTGTTGCTAGGCACTTGCTATGGTGTTCTGTGTGGTTGCTAGGGCGTTGCTTTGATGTTCTGTGTGGTTGTTAGGGCGTTGCTAGGCAATTGTTTTGGTGTTCTGGGTGGTTGTTAGGGAGTTGCCAGGCAGTTGTTATGGTGTTCTGGGTGGTTGCTACGGCATTGCTAGGCAGTTGCTATGGTGTTCTGGGTGGCTGCTATGGCATTGCTGTAGGGTTGCTATGGCGTTCTGGGTGGTTGCTAGAGCGTTGCTAGACAGTTGCTATGGTGTTCTTGGTGGTTGCTAGGGCGTTGCAAGGCGGGTACTATGGTGTTCTGGGTGGTTGTAAGGGAGTTGCTCGGCAGTTGCTGTGGTGTTCTGGGTGGTTTCTAGGGCGTTGCTACGCAGATGCTATGGAGTTCTGGGGGGCTGGTAGGCCGTTGCTAGACAGTTGCTATGTTTTTCTGGGTGGTTGCTAGGGCATTGCTAGGCTGTTAATATGATGTTCTGGGTGGTTGTAAGGTGGTTGCTATGGTGTTCTCCGTGGTTGCTAGGATGTTGCTAGGCAGTTGCTATGGTGTTTTGGTTGATTGCTAGGGCGTTGCAAGGCGGGTACTATGGTGTTCTGGGTGGTTGCAAGGGAGTTGCTAGGCAGTTGCTCTAGTGTTCTGGGTGGTTGCTAGGGCGTTGCTAGGCAGTTGCTATGGTGTTCTGGGTGGTTGCTAGGGCGTTGCTAGGCAGTTGTTATGGTGTTCTGGAAGGTTGCTAGGGCATTGCAAGGCGGGTGCTATGGTGTTCTGGGTGGTTGCTAGGGCGTTGCTAGGCGGTTCCTATGGTGTTCTGGGTGGTTGCTAGGGCGATGCTAGCCAGTTGCTATGGTGTTCAGGGTGGTGGCTAGAGCATTGCTAGGTAGGTGCTATGGTGTTCTGGTTGATTGCTAGGGCGTTGCTAGGCGTTTGCTATGGTTTTCTGGGTGGTTGCTAGGGTGTTGCTAGGCAGTTGCTATGGTGTTCTGGGTGGTTGCTAAGGCATTGATAGGCAGTTGCTATGGTGTCCTGGTTGGTTGCTAAGGCATTGCTAGGCAATTGCTATGGTGTTCTCGGTTGTTGCTAGGGCATTGCTAGGCAGTTGCTATGGTGTTCTGGGTGGTTGCTTCAGCATTGCCAGGCAGTTGCTATGATGTTATGGGTGGTTGCAATCGTGTTGCTAGGCAGTTGCTATGGTGTTCTGGAAGGTTGCTAGGGCATTGCAAGGCGGTTGCTATGGTGTTCTGGGTGGTTGCTAGGGCGATGCTAGCCAGTTGCTCTGGTGTTCAGGGTGGTGGCTAGAGCATTGCTAGGTAGGTGCTATGGTGTTCTGGTTGATTGCAAGGGTGTTGCTAGGCGTTTGCTATGGTTTTCTGGGTGGTTGCTAGGGTGTTGCTAGGCAGTTGCTATGGTGTTCTGGGTGGTTGCTCAGGCATTGATAGGCAGTTGCTATGGTGTTCTGGGTGGTTGCTTCAGCATTGCCAGGCAGTTGCTATGATTTTATGGGTGGTTGCAATCGTGTTGCTAGGCAGTTGCTATGGTGTTCTGGAAGGTTGCTAGGGCATTGCAAGGCGGTTGCTATGGTGTTCTGGGTGGTTGCTAGGGCGATGCTAGCCAGTTGCTATGGTGTTCAGGGTGGTGGCTAGAGCATTGCTAGGTAGGTGCTATGGTGTTCTGGTTGATTGCTAGGGCGTTGCTAGGCGTTTGCTATGGTTTTCTGGGTGGTTGCTAGGGTGTTGCTAGGCAGTTGCTATGGTGTTCTGGGTGGTTGCTAAGGCATTGATAGGCAGTTGCTATGGTGTCCTGGTTGGTTGCTAAGGCATTGCTAGGCAATTGCTATGGTGTTCTCGGTTGTTGCTAGGGCATTGCTAGGCAGTTGCTATGGTGTTCTGGGTGGTTGCTTCAGCATTGCCAGGCAGTTGCTATGATGTTATGGGTGGTTGCAATCGTGTTGCTAGGCAGTTGCTATGGTGTTCTGGGTGGTTGCTAGGGCGTTGCTAGGCAGTTGCCTTGGTGTTCTGGATGGTTGTTAGGGCATTGCTTGGCAGTTTCTATGGTGTTCTGAGTGGTTGCTAGGGCGATGCTAGGCAGTTGCTATGGTGTTCAGGGTGGTCGGTAGAGCATTGCTAGGCAGTTACTATGGTGTTCATGGTGGTTGCTAGGGTGATGCTAGCCAGTTGCTATGGTGTTCAGGGTAGTTGCTAGAGCATTGCTAGGCAGGTGCGATGGTGTTCTGGTTGATTGCTAGGGCGTTGCAAGGCGTTTGCTTTGGTTTTCTGGGTGGTTGCTGGGGCGTTGCTAGGCAGTTGCTATGGTGTTCTGTGTGGTTGCTTCAGCATTGCCAGGCAGTTGCTATGATGTTATGGGTGGTTACATTCGTGTTGCTATGCAGTGGCTATGGTGTTCTGGGTGGTTGCTAGGGCGTTGCTATGGTGTTCTGGGTGGTTGTTAGGGCGTTGCCAAGCAGTAGCAATGGTGTTCTGGGTGGTTGCTAGGGCGTTGCTAGGCAGATGCTATGGTGTTCTAGGTGGTTGCTAGGGCATTGCAAGGCGGTTGCTATGGTGTTCTGGGTGGTTGCTAGGGCGATGCTAGCCAGTTGCTATGGTGTTTTTGGTGGTTGCTTGGGCATTGCTAGGCGGTTGCTATGGTGTTCTGGGTGGTTGTAAGGCTGGGACTATGGTGTTCTGGGTGGTTGCAAGGGAGTTGCTAGGCAGTTGCTGTAGTGTTGTGGGTGGTTGCGAGGGCGTTGCTAGGCGGATTCTATGGTGTTCTGGGTGGTTGTAAGGCTGGTACTATGGTGTTCTGGGTGGTTGCAAGGGAGTTGCTAGGCAGTTGCTGTAGTGTTGTGGGTGGTTGCGAGGGCGTTGCTAGGCGGATTCTATGGTGTTCTGGGTGGTTGCTAGGGCGTTGCTAGGCAGTTGGTATGGTGTTGTGGGTGGTTGCTAGGGCATTGCTAGGCGGTTGCTATGGTGTTGTGGGTGGTTGCTAAGGCGATGCTAGGCAGTTGCTATGGTGTTCAGGGTGGTTGCTAGGGCGTTGCTAGGCAGTTGGTATGGTGTTGTGGGTGGTTGCTAGGGCGTCGCTAGGCGGTTGCTATGGTGTTGTGGGTGGTTGCTAAGGCGATACTTGGCAGTTGCTATGGTGTTCAGGGTGGTTGCTAGGGCGTTGCTAGGCAGTTGCAATGGTGTTTTGGTTGGTTGCTCGGGCATTGCTAGGCGGTTGCTATGGTGTTCTGGGTGGTTGTAAGGCTGGTACTATGGTGTTCTGGGTTGTTGCAAGGGAGTTGCTAGGCAGTTGCTGTAGTGCTGTGGTTGGTTGCGAGGGCGTTGCGAGGCGGATTCTATGGTGTTCTGGGTGGTTGCTAGGGCATTGCTAGGCAGTTGGTATGGTGTTGTGGGTGGTTGCTTGGACGTTGCTAGGCGGTTGCTATGGTGTTGTGGATGGTTGCTAAGGCGATGCTAGGCAGTTGCTATGGTGTTCAGGGTGGTTGCTAGGGCGTTGCTAGGCAGTTGCTATGGTGTTTTGGTTGGTTGCTAGGGCATTGCTAGGCAGTTGTTATGGCTTTCTGGGTGGTTGCTAGGGCGTTGCTAGACAGTTGCTATGTTGTTCTGGGTGGTTGCTAGGGCATTCCTAGGCAGTTGCTATGGTGTTCTGGTTGGTTGCTAGGGTGTTGCAAGGCGGGTACTATGGTGTTCTGGGTGGTTGTAAGGGAGTTGCTAGGCAGTTGCTGTAGTGTTCTGGGTGCTTGCTCGGGCGTTG
This sequence comes from Gymnothorax reevesii, assembly GCA_029721435.1. Classification (NCBI taxonomy): domain Eukaryota; kingdom Metazoa; phylum Chordata; class Actinopteri; order Anguilliformes; family Muraenidae; genus Gymnothorax; species Gymnothorax reevesii. The sequence goes on along the minus strand of CM056590.1, from coordinate 389,915 downwards.
CTAGGCGGTTGCTATGGTGTTCTGGGTGGGTGCTAGGCAGTTGCTATGGTGTTATGGGTGGTTGCAAGCGTGGTGCTAGTCAGTTGGTTTGGTGTTATGGGTGGTTGCAAGCGTGTTGCTAGGCACTTGCTATGGTGTTCTTGATGGTTGCTAGGGCGTTGCTATTATGTTCTGGGTGGTTGCTAGGGCGTTGCTAAGCAGGTGCTATGGTGTTCTTGTTGATTGTTAGGGCGTTGCAAGGCGGGTATTATGGTGTTCTGGGTGGATGCAAGGGAGTCGCTCGGCAGTTGCTGTAGTGTTCTGGGTGGTTGCTCGGGCATCGTTAGGCAGTTGCTTTGGTGTTCTGGTGGTCATTAGGGTGTTGCTAGGCAGTTGCTCTGGTGTACTGGGTGGTTACTAGGGCGTTGCAAGGCAGTTGCTATGGTGTTCTAAGTGGTTTCTCGGGCCTTGCTGGGCATTTGCTTTGGTGTTATGGGTTGTTGCCGGGACATTGCTAGGCAATTGCTGTAATGTTCTGGGTGGTTGCTAGGGCATTGCAAGGCAGTTGCTATGGTGTTCTGAGTGGTTGCTCGGGCCTTGCTGGGCATTTGCTTTGCTGTTCTGGGTTGTTACCAGGACATTGCTAGGCAGTTGCTGTAGTGTTCTGGGTGGTTGGTAGGGCGTTGCTAGGCAGTTGCTATGGTATTATGGGTGGTTACAAGCGTGTTGCTACGCACTTGCTATGGTGTTCTGGGTGGTTGCTAGGGCATTGCTAGGCAGTTGCTATGGTGTTCTGGGTGGTTGCTAGGGCGTTGCTTGGCAGTTGCTGTGGTGTTCGGGGTGGTTGCTAGGGCGTTGCTAGGCAGTTGTTATGGTGTTCTGGAAGGTTGCTAGGGCATTGCAAGGCGGTTGCTATGGTGTTCTGGGTGGTTGCTAGGGCGATGCTAGCCAGTTGCTATGGTGTTCAGGGTGGTGGCTAGAGCATTGCTAGGTAGGTGCTATGGTGTTCTGGTTGATTGCTAGGGCGTTGCTAGGCGTTTGCTATGGTTTTCTGGGTGGTTGCTAGGGTGTTGCTTGGCAGTTGCTATGGTGTTCTTGGTGGTTGCTAAGGCATTGATAGGCAGTTGCTATGGTGTCCTGGTTGGTTGCTAAGGCATTGCTAGGCAATTGCTATGGTGTTCTCGGTTGTTGCTAGGGCATTGCTAGGCAGTTGCTATGGTGTTCTGGGTGGTTGCTTCAGCATTGCCAGGCAGTTGCTATGATGTTATGGGTGGTTGCAATCGTGTTGCTAGGCAGTTGCTATGGTTTTCTGGGTGGTTGCTAGGGCGTTGCTATGGTGTTCTGGGTGGTTGTTAGAGCGTTGCCAAGCAGTAGCAACGGTGTTTTGTGTGGTTGCCAGGGCATTGCTAGGCAGTTGCCTTGGTGTTCTGGATGGTTGTTAGGGCATTGCTTGGCAGTTTCTATGGTGTTCTGAGTGGTTGCTAGGGCGATGCTAGGCAGTTGCTATGGTGTTCAGGGTGGTTGGTAGAGCATTGCTAGGCAGTTACTATGGTGTTCTGGGTGGTTGCTAGGGCGTTGCAAGGCGGTTGCTATGGTGTTCTGGGTGGTTGCTAGGGCGATGCTAGCCAGTTGCTATGGTGTTCAGGGTGGTTGCTAGAGCATTGCTAGGCCTGTGCGATGGTGTTCTGGTTGATTGCTAGGACGTTGCAAGGCGTTTGCTTTGGTTTTCTGGGTGGTTGCTGGGGCGTTGCTAGGCAGTTGCTATGGTGTTCTGGGTGGTTGCTTCAGCATTGCCAGGCAGTTGCTATGATGTTATGGGTGGTTACATTCGTGTTGCTAGGCAGTGGCTATGGTGTTCTGGGTGGTTGCTAGGGCGTTGCTATGGTGTTCTGGGTGGTTGTTAGGGCGTTGCCAAGCAGTAGCAATGGTGTTCTGGGTGGTTGCTAGGGCGTTGCTAGGCAGATGCTATGGTGTTCTGGGTGGTTGCTAGGGCATTGCAAGGCGGTTGCTATGGTGTTCTGGGTGGTTGCTAGGGCGATGCTAGCCAGTTGCTATGGTGTTCAGGGTGGTGGCTAGAGCATTGCTAGGCGGGTGCTATGGTGTTCTGGTTGATTGCTAGGGCATTGCTAGGTGTTTGCTTTGGCTTTCTGGGTGGTTGCTAGGGTGTTGCTAGGCAGTTGCTATGGTGTTCTTGGTGGTTGCTCAGGCATTAATAGGCAGGTGCTATGGTGTTTTGGTTGATTGCTAGGGCGTTGCTAGGCGTTTGCTATGGTTTTCTGGGTGGTTGCTAGGGTGTTGCTAGGCAGGTGCCTTGGTGTTCTGGATGGTTGTAAGGGCATTGCTTGGCAGTTTCTATGGTGTTCTGAGTGGTTGCTAGGGCATTGCGAGGAAGTTGCTCTGGTGTTCTTGGTGGTTTCTAGGGCGTTGCTAGGCAGATGCTATGGTGTTCTGGGTGGTTGATAGGGCGTTGCGAGGCAGTTGCAATGGTGTTCTGCGTGGTTGCTAGGGCGATGCTAGGCAGTTGCTATGGTGTTCAGGGTGGTTGGTAGAGCATTGCTAGGCAGTTACTATGGTTTTCTGGGTGGTTGCTAGGGCGTTGCTAGGCAGTTGCTATGGTGTTCTGGTTGATTGTTAGGGCGTTGCAAGGCGGGTACTATGGTGTTCTGGGTGGTTTCTTCAGCATGGCCAGGCAGTTGCTATGATGTTATGGGTGGTTGCAATCGTGTTGCTAGGCAGTTGCTATGGTTTTCTGGGTGGTTGCTAGGGCGTTGCTATGGTGTTCTGGGTGGTTGTTAGGGCGTTGCCAAGCAGTAGCAATGGTGTTTTGGGTGGTTGCTAGGGCGTTGCTAGGCAGTTGCCTTGGTGTTCTGGATGGTTGTTAGGGCATTGCTTGGCAGTTTCTATGGTGTTCTGAGTGGTTGCTAGGGCATTGCGAGGAAGTTGCTATGGTGTTCTTGGTGGTTTCTAGGGCATTGCTAGGCAGATGCTATGGTGATCTGGGTGGTTGATAGGGCGTTGCGAGGCAGTTGCAATGGTGTTCTGGGTGGTTGCTAGGGCGATGCTAGGCAGTTGCTATGGTGTTCAGGGTGGTTGGTAGAGCATTGCTAGGCAGTTACTATGGTTTTCTGGGTGGTTGCTAGGGCGTTGCTAGGCAGTTGCTATGGTGTTCTGGTTGATTGTTAGGGCGTTGCAAGGCGGGTACTATGGTGTTCTGGGTGGTTGCAAGGGAGTTGCTCGGCAGTTGCTGTAGTGTTCTGGGTGGTTGCTAGGGCGTTGCTGGGTGGTTGCTATGGTGTTCTGGGTGGTTCCAAGGGCATTGCAAGGCAGTTGCTATGGTGTTCTGGGCGTTGCTAGGCAGTTGCTATGGTGTTATGGGTGGTTGCAAGCCTGTTGCTAGGCACTTGCTATGGTGTTCTGGGTGGTTGCTAGGGCGTTGCTACGGTGTTCTTGGTGGTTGCTAAGGCAATGCTGGGCAGTTGCTATGGTTTTCTGGGTGGTTGCTAGGGCGTTGCTTGGCAGTTGCTGTGGTGTTCGGGTTGGTTGCTAGGGCGTTGCTAGGCAGTTGGTGTAGTGTTCTGGGTGGTTGCTAGGGCGTTGCAAGGCGGTTGCTAAGGTGTTCTTGGTGGTTCCAAGGGCATTGCAAGGCAGTTGCTATGGTGTTTTTGGTGGTTGCTTGGGCATTGCTAGGCGGTTGCTATGGTGTTCTGGGTGGTTGTAAGGCTGGTACTATGGTGTTCTGGGTGGTTGCAAGGGAGTTGCTAGGCAGTTGGTATGGTGTTGTGGGTGGTTGCTAGGGCGTTGCTAGGCAGTTGGTATGGTGTTGTGGGTGGTTGCTAGGGCGTTGCTAGGCGGTTGCTATGGTGTTGTGGGTGGATACTAAGGCGATGGTAGGCAGTTGCTATGGTGTTCAGGGTGGTTGCTAGGGCGTTGCTAGGCAGTTGGTATGGTGTTGTGGGTGGTTGCTAGGGCGTTGCTAGGCGGTTGCTATGGTGTTGTGGGTGGTTGCTAAGGCGATGCTAGGCAGTTGCTATGGTGTTCAGGGTGGTTGCTAGGGCGTTGCTAGGCAGTTGGTATGGTGTTGTGGGTGGTTGCTAGGGCGTTGCTAGGCGGTTGCTATGGTGTTGTGGGTGGTTGCTAAGGCGATGCTAGGCAGTTGCTATGGTGTTCAGGGTGGTTGCTAGGGCGTTGCTAGGCAGTTGCTATGGTGTTTTGGTTGGTTGCTCGGGCATTGCTAGGCGGTTGCTATGGTGTTCTGGGTGGTTGTAAGGCTGGTACTATGGTGTTCTGGGTGGTTGCAAGGGAGTTGCTAGGCAGTTGCTGTAGTGTTGTGGGTGGTTGCGAGGGCGTTGCTAGGCGGATTCTATGGTGTTCTGGGTGGTTGCTAGGGCGTTGCTAGGCAGTTGGTATGGTGTTGTGGGTGGTTGCTTGGGCGTTGCTAGGCGGTTGCTATGGTGTTGTGGGTGGTTGCTAAGGCGATGCTAGGCAGTTGCTATGGTGTTCAGGGTGGTTGCTAGGGCGTTGCTAGGCAGTTGCTATGGTGTTTTGGTTGGTTGCTAGGGCATTGCTAGGCAGTTGTTATGGCTTTCTGGGTGGTTGCTAGGGCGTTGCTAGACAGTTGCTATGTTGTTCTGGGTGGTTGCTAGGGCATTCCTAGGCAGTTGCTATGGTGTTCTGGTTGGTTGCTAGGGTGTTGCAAGGCGGGTACTATGGTGTTCTGGGTGGTTGTAAGGGAGTTGCTAGGCAGTTGCTGTAGTGTTCTGGGTGCTTGCTCGGGCGTTGCTAGGCGGTTGCTATGGTGTTCTGGGTGGTTGCTAGGCAGTTGCTATGGTGTTATGGGTGGTTGCAAGCGTGGTGCTAGTCAGTTGTTTTGGTGTTATGGGTGGTTGCAAGCGTGTTGCTAGGCACTTGCAATGGTGTACTTGATGGTTGCTAGGGCGTTGCTATTGTGTTCTGGGTGGTTGCTATGGCGTTGCTAAGCAGGTGCTATGGTGTTCTTGTTGATTGTTAGGGCGTTGCAAGGCGGGTATTATGGTGTTCTGGGTGGATGCAAGGGAGTTGCTCGGCAGTTGCTGTAGTGTTCTGGGTGGTTGCTCGGGCATCGTTAGGCAGTTGCTTTGGTGTTCTGGGTGGTCATTAGGGTGTTGCTAGGCAGTTGCTCTGGTGTTCTGGGTGGTTACTGGGGCGTTGCAAGGCAGTTGCTATGGTGTTCAAAGTGGTTGCTCGGGCCTTGCTGGGCATTTGCTTTGGTGTTATGGGTTGTTGCCGGGACATTGCTAGGCAATTGCTGTAGTGTTCTTGGTGGTTGCTAGGGCATTGCAAGGCAGTTGCTATGGTGTTCTGAGTGGTTGCTCGGGCCTTGCTGGGCATTTGCTTTGCTGTTCTGGGTTGTTGCCAGGACATTGCTAGGCAGTTGCTGTAGTGTTCTGGGTGGTTGGTAGGGCATTGCTAGGCAGTTGTTGGTGTTATGGGTGGTTACAAGCGTGTTGCTACGCACTTGCTATGGTGTTCTGGGTGGTTGCTAGGGCATTGCTAGGCAGTTGCTATGGTGTTCTGGGTGGTTGCTAGGGCGTTGCTTGGCAGTTGCTGTGGTGTTCGGGGTGGTTGCTAGGGCGTTGCTAGGCAGTTGCTGTTGTGTTCTGAGTGGTTGCTAGGGCGTTGCAAGGCGGTTGCTAAGGTGTTCTTGGTGGTTCCAAAGGCATTGCAAGGCAGTTACTATGGTGTTTAGGGTGTTTGCTAGGGCATTGTTAGGCAGTTGCTATGGTGTTCTGGGTGGTTTTAAGGCAGTTGCTATGGTGTTCTTGGTGGTTGCTAGGGCGTTGCTTGGCAGGTGCTATGGTGTTCTTGGTGGTTGCTAGGGCGTTGCTAGGCAGTTGCTATGGTGTTCTGGGTGGTTGCTAGGGCGTTGCTAGGCGGTTGCTATGGTGTTCAGAGTGGTTGCTAGAGCATTGCTAGGCAGTTACTATGGTGTTATGTGTGGTTGCTCGGGCTTTGCTCGGCAGTTGCTATTGTGTTCTGGTTGATTGCTAAGGCGTTGCTAGTCGGATTCTGTAGTGTTCTGGGTGATTGCTTTAGTATTGCTAGGCAGTTACTATGATGTTCTGGGTGGTTGCTAGGGTGTTGGTTGGCAGTTGCTATGGTGTTCTGGGTGGTGGCTGGGGCATCGTTAGGTAGGTGCTAAGGTGTTGCTATGATGTTCTGGGTGGTTGCTCGGCGGTTAGTAAGGTGTTCTAAGTGGTTGCTAGGGCGTTGCTAGGCAGTTGTTATGGTTTTCTGGGTTGTTGCTAGGGCGTTGCTAGGCAGTTGCTTTGGTGTTCTGGGTGGTTGCTAGGGCATTGCTAGGCAGTTGCTATGGTTTTCTGGGTGGTTGCTAGGCGGTTGCTATGGTGTTCTGGGTGGTTGCTAAGGCGTTGCTAGGCAGTTGCTATGGTGTTTCGGGTGGTTGCTAGGGTATTGCTAGGCAGTTGCTATGGTGTTCAGGGTGGTTGCTAGGGTGTTTCTCAGCAGTTGCCATGGTGTTCTGGATGGTTGCTAGGGCATTGCTATGCAGTTTTTATGGTGTTCTGAGTGGTTGCTAGGGCGTTGTAACGAAGTTGCCATAGTGTTCTTGGTGGTTGCTAGAGTGTTGTAAGGCAGTTGCTATGGTGTTTTGGGAGGTTGCTAGGGCTTTGCTAGGCAGTTGCTATGGAGTTTTGGGTGGTTGCTAGGGCATTGCTATGGTGTTCTGAGTGGTTGCTCGGGCATTGCTAGGTGGTTGCTACGGTCTTCTGGGTGGTTGCAAGAGAGTTGCTATGGTGTTCTGAGTGGCTACTTAGGCATTGCTAGGCAGTTGCTCTGGTGTTCTGGGTGGTTACTAGGGCGATGCTAGGCAGTTGCTATGGTGTTCTGAGTGTTTGGTAGGGCGTTGCTAGGCAGTTGCTTTGGTGTTCTGGGTTGTTGCAAGCATGTTGCTAGGCAGTTACTATGGTGTTATGGGTGGTTGCAAGCGTGTTGCTAGGCACGTGCTATGGTGTTCTAGATGGTTGCTAGGGCGTTGCTATGGTGTTCTGGGTGGTTGCTAGGGCGTTGCTAGGCAGTTGCTATGGTGTTCTGGGTGGTTGCTTGGGCGTTGCCTGGCAGTTGCTGTGGTGTTCGGGGTGGTTGCTAGGGCGTTGCTGGGCAGTTGCTTTGGTGTTCTGGGTTGATGCAAGCGTGTTGCTAGGCAGTTACTATGGTGTTATGGGTGCTTGCAAGCGTGTTGCTAGGCACGTGCTATGGTGTTCTAGATGGTTGCTAGGGCGTTGCTATGGTGTTCATGGTGGTTGCTAGGGCGTTGCTAGGCAGTTGCTATGGTGTTCTGGGTGGTTGCTTGGGCGTTGCTTGGCAGTTGCTGTGGTGTTCGGGATGGTTGCTAGGGCGTTGCTAGGCAGTTGCTGTAGTGTTCTGGATGGTTGTTAGGGCATTGCAAGGCGGTTGCTGTGGTCTCCTTGCTGGTTCAAAGGGCATTGCAAGGCAGTTGCTATGGTGTTCTGGGTGGTTGCTAGGGCGTTGCTAGGCAGGTGCTAAGGTATTCTGGGTGGTTGTTAGGGCTTTGCTAGGCAGTTGCTGGGGTGTTCTGGGTTGCTGCTTGGGCATTGCTCGGTAGTTGCCATGGTGTTGTGGATGGTTGCTAGGGTGTCCTGGGTGGTTGTTAGGGTGTTGCCTGGCGGTTGCTATGGTGTTCTGGGTGGTTGCTAGGGCGTTGCTAGGCAAGTGCTATGGTGTTCTGGGTGGTTGGTACGGTCTTGCTAAGCAGTTGTACTGGTGTTCTGGGTGGTTGATAGGGCCCTGCAATGCGGTTGCTATGATGTTCTGGGTGGTTGCTAGGGGATTGCTAGGCTGTTGCAATGGTGTTCTTGGTGGTTGCTACGGCTTTGCTAGGCTGTTCCTATGTTTTTCTCGGTGGTTGCTATGACATTGCTAGGTAGTTGCTTTGGTGTTTTGGGTGGTTGCTTGGCAGATGCTATGGTGTTCTGGGTGGTTGCTAGGGCGTTGCTAGGCGGTTGCTATGGTGTTCTGGGTGGTTTCTAGGGCGATGCTAGGCAGTTACTATGGTGTTCTGGTTGATTGTTAGGGCGTTGCAAGGCGGGTACTATGGTGTTTTGCGTGGTTGCAAGAGATTTGCTCGGCAGTTGCTGTCGTGTTCTGGGTGGTTGCTAGGGCGTTGCTAGGCGGTTACTATGGTGTTCTGGGTGGTTGCTAAGCCGTTACTAAGGTGTTATGGGTGGTTGCAATCGTGTTGCTAGGCGGTTGCTATGGTGTTCTGGGTGGTTGCTAGGGCGTTGCTATGGTGTTCTGGGTGGTTGTTAGGGCGTTGCCAAGCAGTAGGAATGGTGTTCTGGGTGGTTGCTAGGGCATTGCTAGGCAGTTGCCATGGTGTTCTGGATGGTTGTTAGGGCGATACTAGGCGGTTGCTATGGTGTTCTTGGTGGTTGCTAAGGCGATGCTAAGCAGTTGCTATGGTGTTCTGAATGGTTGCTAGAGCATTGCTAGGCAGTTACTATGGTGTTCTGGGTGGTTGCTACGGCGTTGCTCGGCAGTTGCAATGGTGTTCTGGGTGATTGCTAAGCCGTTACTAAGGTGTTCTGGGTGGTTGCTAGGACGTTGCTAGGCGGTTGCCATGGTTTTCTGGGTGGTTGCTAGGGTGTGCTAGGCAGTTGCTATGTTATTCTGGGTGGTTGGTAGAGCGTTGCTATGGTGTTCTGGGTGGTTGTTAGGGCGTTGCCAGGCAGTTGCAATGGTGTTCTGGGTGGTTGCTAGGGCGTTGCTAGGTAGTTGCCATTGTGTTCTGGATGGTTGCTAGGGCATTGCTAGGCAGTTACTATGGTGTTCTGGGTGGTTGCTAGGGCCTTGCTAGGCAGTTGTAATGGTCTTCTGGGTGGTTGCTGCAGCATTGTTTAGCAGTTCCTATGGTGTTCTGAGTGGTTGCTAGGGCGTTGCTTTGGTGTTCTAAGTGGTTGCTAGGGCCTTGCTATGGTGTTCTGGGTGGTTGCTAAGGCATTGATAGGCAGTTGCTATGGTGTTCTGGTTGGTTGCTAAGGCATTGCTAAGCAATTGCTATTGTGTTCTTGGTTGTTGCTATGGCATTGCTAGGCAGTTGCTATGGTGTTCTGGGTGGTTGCTAGGGCGTTGCTATGGTGTTCTGGGTGGTTGTTAGGGTGTTGCAAGGTAGTTGCAATGGTGTTCTGGCTGGTTGCTAGGGCATTGCTAGGCAGTTGCCATGGTGTTCTGGGTGGTTGCTAGGCCGTTACTAAGGTGTTCTGGGTGATTGCTAGGGCGTTGCTAGGCGGTTGGTATGGTTTTCTGGGTAGTTGTTAGGGCGTTGCTAGGCAGTTGCTATGGTGTTCTGAGTGGTTGCTAAGGCATTGATAGGCAGTTGCTATGGTGTTCTGGGTGGTTGCTAAGGCATTGATAGGCAGTTGCTATGGTGTTCTGGTTGGTTGCTAAGGCATTGCTAAGCAATTGCTATGGTGTTCTTGGTTGTTGCTATGGCATTGCTAGGCAGTTGCTATGGTGTTCTGGGTGGTTGCTTCAGCATTGCTAGGCAGTTGCTATTATGTTATGGCTGGTTGCAATCATGTTGCTAGGCGGTTGCTCTGGTGTTCTGGGTGGTTGCTAGGGCGTTGCTATGGTGTTCTGGGTGGTTGTTAGGGCGTTGCCAAGCAGTAGCAATGGTGTTCTGGATGGTTGCTAGGGCGTTGCTAGGCAGTTGCCATGATGTTCTGGATGGTTGTTAGGGCATTGCTTGGCAGTTTCTATGGTGTTCTGAGTGATTGCTAGGGCGTTGCGAGGAAGTTGCTATGGTGTTCTGGGTGGTTGCTAGGGCGTTGCTAGGCGGATGCTATGGTGTTCTGGGTGGTTGATAGGGCGTTGCAAGGCAGTTGCTTTGGTGTTCTGGGTGGTTGCTAGGGCGTTGCTAGGCGGTTGCTATGGTGTTCTGGGTGGTTTCTAGGGCGATGCTAGGCAGTTGCTATGGTGTTCAGGGTGGTTGCTAGAGCATTGCTAGGCAGTTACTATGGTGTTCTGGGTGGTTGCTAGGGCGTTGCTAGGCAGTTGCCATGGTGTTCTGGATGGTTGTTAGGGCGATGCTAGGCGGTTGCTATGGTGTTCTTGGTGGTTGCTAAGGCGATGCTAAGCAGTTGCTATGGTGTTCTGGGTGGTTGCTAGAGCATTGCTAGGCAGTAACTATGGTGTTCTGGGTGGTTTCTACGGCATTGCTTGGCAGTTGCAATGGTCTTCTGGGTGGTTGCTGCAGCATTGTTTAGCAGTTCCTATGGTGTTCTGAGTGGTTGCTAGGGCGTTGCTTTGGTGTTCTAAGTGGTTGCTAGGGCCTTGCTATGGTGTTCTGGGTGGTTGCTAAGGCATTGATAGGCAGTTGCTATGGTGTTCTGGTTGGTTGCTAAGGCATTGCTAAGCAATTGCTATTGTGTTCTTGGTTGTTGCTATGGCATTGCTAGGCAGTTGCTATGGTGTTCTGGGTGGTTGCTAGGGCGTTGCTATGGTGTTCTGGGTGGTTGTTAGGGTGTTGCAAGGCAGTTGCAATGGTGTTCTGGCTGGTTGCTAGGGCATTGCTAGGCAGTTGCCATGGTGTTCTGGGTGGTTGCTAGGCCGTTACTAAGGTGTTCTGGGTGATTGCTAGGGCGTTGCTAGGCGGTTGCTATGGTTTTCTGGGTAGTTGCTAGGGCGTTGCTAGGCAGTTGCTATGGTGTTCTGAGTGGTTGCTAAGGCATTGATAGGCAGTTGCTATGGTGTTCTGGGTGGTTGCTAAGGCATTGATAGGCAGTTGCTATGGTGTTCTGGTTGGTTGCTAAGGCATTGCTAAGCAATTGCTATGGTGTTCTTGGTTGTTGCTATGGCATTGCTAGGCAGTTGCTATGGTGTTCTGGGTGGTTGCTTCAGCATTGCTAGGCAGTTGCTATTATGTTATGGCTGGTTGCAATCATGTTGCTAGGCGGTTGCTCTGGTGTTCTGGGTGGTTGCTAGGGCGTTGCTATGGTGTTCTGGGTGGTTGTTAGGGCATTGCCAAGCAGTAGCAATGGTGTTCTGGATGGTTGCTAGGGCGTTGCTAGGCAGTTGCCATGATGTTCTGGATGGTTGTTAGGGCATTGCTTGGCAGTTTCTATGGTGTTCTGAGTGATTGCTAGGGCGTTGCGAGGAAGTTGCTATGGTGTTCTGGGTGGTTGCTAGGGCGTTGTTAGGCGGATGCTATGGTGTTCTGGGTGGTTGATAGGGCGTTGCAAGGCAGTTGCTTTGGTGTTCTGGGTGGTTGCTAGGGCGTTGCTAGGCGGTTGCTATGGTGTTCTGGGTGGTTTCTAGGGCGATGCTAGGCAGTTGCTATGGTGTTCTGGGTGGTTGCTAGAGCATTGCTAGGCAGTTACTATGGTGTTCTGGGTGGTTGCTAGGACGTTGCTAGGCAGTTGCTATGGTGTTCTGGTTGATTGTTAGGGCGTTGCAAGGCAAGTACTATGGTGTTCTGCGTGGTTGCAAGAGAGTTGCTCGGCAGTTGCTGTAGTGTTCTGGGTGTTTGCTAGGGCGTTGCTAGGCGGTTACTATGGTTTTCTGGGTGGTTCCAAGGGCATTTCAAGGCAGTTGCCATGGTGTTCTGGGTGGTTGCTAGGGCGTTGCTAGGCAGTTGCTATGATGTTATGGGTGGTTGCAAGCGTGTTGCTAGGCAGTTGCTATGGTGTTATGTGTGGTTGCAAGCGTGTTGCTAGGCACTTGCTATGGTGTTCTGGGTGGTTGCTAGGGCGTTGCTATGATGTTCTGTGTGGTTGTTAGGGCGTTGCTAGGCAGTTGTTATGGTGTTCTGGGTGGTTGCTAGGGCGTTGCTTGGCAGTTGCTGTGGTGTTCGGGGTGGTTGATTGGGCATTGCTAGGCAGTTGCTATGGTGTTCTGGGTGGCTGCTATGGCATTGCTGTCGGGTTGCTATGGCGTTCTGGGTGGTTGCTAGGGCGTTGCTAGACAGTTGCTATGGTGTTCTTGGTGGTTGCTAGGGCGTTGCAAGGCGGGTACTATGGTGTTCTGGGTGGTTGTAAGGGAGTTGCTAGGCAGTTGCTGTGGTGTTCTGGGTGGTTTCTAGGGCGTTGCTAGGCAGATGCTATGGAGTTCTGGGTGGTTGCTAGGATGTTGCTAGGCAGTTGCTATGGTGTTTTGGTTGATTGCTAGGGTGTTGCAAGGCGGGTACTATGGTGTTCTGGGTGGTTGCAAGGGAGTTGCTAGGCAGTTGCTCTAGTGTTCTGGGTGGTTGCTAGGGCATTGCTAGGCAGTTGCTATGGTATTTTGGGTGGTTGCTAGGGCGTTGCTAGGCAGTTGTCATGGTGTTCTGGGTGGTTGCTAGGGCATTGCAAAGCGGTTGCTATGGTGTTCTGGGTGGTTGCTAGGGCGATGCTAGCCAGTTGCTATGGTGTTCAGGGTGGTGGCTAGAGCATTGCTAGGTAGGTGCTATGGTGTTCTGGTTGATTGCTAGGGCGTTGCTAGGCAGTTGCTATGGTGTTCTGGGTGGTTGCCAAGGCATTGATAGGCAGTTGCTATGGTGTCCTGGTTGGTTGCTAAGGCATTGCAAGGGAGTTGCTATGGTGTTCAGGGTGGTGGCTAGAGCATTGCTCGGTAGGTGCTATGGTGTTCTGGTTGATTGCTAGGGCGATGCAAGGGAGTTGCTATGGTGTTCAGGGTGGTTGGTAGAGCATTGCTAGGCAGTTACTATGGTGTTCTGGGTGGTTGCTAGGGCGTTGCAAGGCGGTTGCTATGGTGTTCTGGGTGGTTGCTAGGGTGATGCTAGCCAGTTGCTATGGTGTTCAGGGTGGTTGCTAGAGCATTGCTAGGCAGGTGCGATGGTGTTCTGGTTGATTGCTAGGGCGTTGCAAAGCATGCTTTGGTTTTCTGGGTGGTTGCTGGGGCATTGCTAGGCAGTTGCTGTGGTGTTCTGGGTGGTTGCTTCAGCATTGCCAGGCAGTTGCTATGATGTTATGGGTGGTTACATTCGTGTTGCTAGGCAGTGGATATGGTGTTCTGGGTGGTTGCTTGGGCGTTGCTTGGCAGTTGCTGTGGTGTTCGGGGTGGTTGCTAGGGCGTTGCTAGGCAGTTGCTGTAGTGTTCTGGATGGTTGTTAGGGCATTGCAAGGCGGTTGCTGTGGTCTCCTTGCTGGTTCAAAGGGCATTGCAAGGCAGTTGCTATGGTGTTCTGGGTGGTTGCTAGGGCATTGCTAGGCAGGTGCTAAGGTATTCTGGGTGGTTGTTAGTGCTTTGCTAGGCAGTTGCTGGGCTGTTCTGGGTTGCTGCTTGGGCATTGCTCGGTAGTTGCTATGGTGTTGTGGATGGTTGCTAGGGTGTCCTGGGTGGTTGTTAGGGTGTTCTGGGTGGTTGCTAGGGCGTTGCTAGGCAAGTGCTATGGTGTTCTTGGTGGTTGGTATGGTCTTGCTAAGCAGTTGTACTGGTGTTCTGGGTGGTTAATAGGGTCCTGCAATGCGGTTGCTATGATGTTCTGGGTGGTTGCTAGGGGATTGCTAGGCTGTTGCAATGGTGTTCTTGGTGGTTGCTACGGCTTTGCTAGGCTGTTCCTATGTTTTTCTCGATGGTTGCTATGACATTGCTAGGTAGTTGCTTTGGTGTTTTGGGTGGTTGCTTGGCAGATGCTATGGTGTTCTGGGTGGTTGCTAGGGCGTTGCTAGGCGGTTGCTATGGTGTTCTGGGTGGTTTCTTGGGCGATGCTAGGCAGTAACTATGGTGTTCTGGGTGGTTGCTAAGCCGTTACTAAGGTGTTATGGGTGGTTGCAATCGTGTTGCTAGGCGGTTGCTATGGTGTTCTGGGTGGTTGCTAGGCGGTTGCTATGGTGTTCTGGGTGGTTGGTAGGGCGTTGCCAAGCAGTCGGAATGGTGTTCTGGGTGGTTGCTAGGGCGTTGCTAGGCAGTTGCCATGGTGTTCTGGATGGTTGTTAGGGCGATGCTAGGCGGTTGCTATGGTGTTCTTGGTGGTTGCTAAGGCGATGCTAAGCAGTTGCTATGGTGTTCTGGGTGGTTGCTAGAGCATTGCTAGGCAGTTACTATGGTGTTCTGGGTGGTTGCTACGGCGTTGCTCGGCAGTTGCAATGGTGTTCTGGGTGATTGCTAAGCCGTTACTAAGGTGTTCTGGGTGGTTGCTAGGACGTTGCTAGGCGGTTGCCATGGTTTTCTGGGTGGTTGCTAGGGTGTGCTAGGCAGTTGCTATGTTATTCTGGGTGGTTGGTAGAGCGTTGCTATGGTGTTCTGGGTGGTTGTTAGGGCGTTGCCAGGCAGTTGCAATGGTGTTCTGGGTGGTTGCTAGGGCGTTGCTAGGTAGTTGCCATTGTGTTCAGGATGGTTGCTAGGGCATTGCTAGGCAGTTACTATGGTGTTCTGGGTGGTTGCTAGGGCCTTGCTAGGCAGTTGTAATGGTCTTCTGGGTGGTTGCTGCAGCATTGTTAGGCAGTTCCTATGGTGTTCTGAGTGGTTGCTAGGGCATTGCTATGGTGTTCTAAGTGGTTGCTAGGCCGTTGCTGTGGTGTCCTGGGTGGTCGCTAAGGCATTGATAGGCAGTTGCTATGGTGTTCTGGTTGGTTGCTAAGGCATTGCTAAGCAATTGCTATTGTGTTCTTGGTTGTTGCTATGGCATTGCTAGGCAGTTGCTATGGTGTTCTGGGTGGTTGCTAGGGCGTTGCTATGGTGTTCTGGGTGGTTGTTAGGGTGGTGCAAGGCAGTTGCAATGGTGTTCTGGCTGGTTGCTAGGGCATTGCTAGGCAGTTGCCATGGTGTTCTGGGTGGTTGCTAGGCTGTTACTAAGGTGTTCTGGGTGATTGCTAGGGCGTTGCTAGGCGGTTGGTATGGTTTTCTGGGTAGTTGCTAGGGCGTTGCTAGGCAGTTGCTATGGTGTTCTGAGTGGTTGCTAAGGCATTGATAGGCAGTTGCTATGGTGTTCTGGGTGGTTGCTAAGGCATTGATAGGCAGTTGCTATGGTGTTCTGGGTGGTTGCTAAGGCATTGATAGGCAGTTGCTATGGTGTTCTGGTTGGTTGCTAAGGCATTGCTAAGCAATTGCTATGGTGTTCTTGGTTGTTGCTATGGCATTGCTAGGCAGTTGCTATGGTGTTCTGGGTGGTTGCTTCAGCATTGCTAGGCAGTTGCTATGATGTTATGGGTGGTTGCAATCATGTTGCTAGGCGGTTGCTATGGTGTTCTGGGTGGTTGCTAGGGCGTTGCTATGGTGTTCTGGGTGGTTGTTAGGGCGTTGCCAAGCAGTAGCAATGGTGTTCTGGATGGTTGCTAGGGCGTTGCTAGGCAGTTGCCATGATGTTCTGGATGGTTGTTAGGGCATTGCTTGGCAGTTTCTATGGTGTTCTGAGTGATTGCTAGGGCGTTGCGAGGAAGTTGCTATGGTGTTCTGGGTGGTTGCTAGGGCGTTGCTAGGCGGATGCTATGGTGTTCTGGGTGGTTGATAGGGCGTTGCAAGGCAGTTGCTTTGGTGTTCTGGGTGGTTGCTAGGGCGTTGCTAGGCGGTTGCTATGGTGTTCTGGGTGGTTTCTAGGGCGATGCTAGGCAGTTGCTATGGTGTTCAGGGTTGTTGCTAGAGCATTGCTAGGCAGTTACTATGGTGTTCTGGGTGGTTGCTAGGACGTTGCTAGGCAGTTGCTATGGTGTTCTGGTTGATTGTTAGGGCGTTGCAAGGCAAGTTCTATGGTTGCTCGGCAGTTGCTGTAGTGTTCTGGGTGGTTGCTAGGGCGTTGCTAGGCGGTTGCTATAGTTTTCTGGGTGGTTCCAAGGGCATTTCAAGGCAGTTGCCATGGTGTTCTGGGTGGTTGCTAGGGCGTTGCTAGGCAGTTGCTATGATGTTATGGGTGGTTGCAAGCTTGTTGCTAGGCAGTTGCTATGGTGTTATGTGTGGTTGCAAGCGTGTTGCTAGGCACTTGCTATGGTGTTCTGGGTGGTTGCTAGGGCGTTGCTATGATGTTCTGTGTGGTTGTTAGGGCGTTGCTAGGCAGTTGTTATGGTGTTCTGGGTGGTTGCTAGGGCGTTGCTTGGCAGTTGCTGTGGTGTTCGGGGTGGTTGATTGGGCATTGCTAGGCAGTTGCTATCGTGTTCTGGGTGGCTGCTATGGCATTGCTGCCGGGTTGCTATGGCGTTCTGGGTGGTTGCTAGGGCGTTGCTAGACAGTTGCTATGGTGTTCTTGATGGTTGCTAGGGCGTTGCAAGGCGGGTACTATGGTGTTCTGGGTGGTTGTATGGGAGTTGCTAGGCAGTTGCTGTGGTGTTCTGGGTGGTTTCTAGGGCGTTGCTAGGCAGATGCTATGGAGTTCTGGGTGGTTGGTAGGCCGTTGCTAGGCAGTTGCTATGTTTTTCTGGGTGGTTGCTAGGGCATTGCTAGGCTGTTAATATGATGTTCTGGGTGGTTGTAAGGTGGTTGCTATGGTGTTCTCCGTGGTTGCTAGGATGTTGCTAGGCAGTTGCTATGGTGTTTTGGTTGATTGCTAGGGTGTTGCAAGGCGGGTACTATGGTGTTCTGGGTGGTTGCAAGGGAGTTGCTAGGCAGTTGCTCTAGTGTTCTGGGTGGTTGCTAGGGCGTTGCTAGGCAGTTGCTATGGTGTTCTGGGTGGTTGCTAGGGCGTTGCTAGGCAGTTGTCATGGTGTTCTGGGTGGTTGCTAGGGCATTGCAAAGCGGTTGCTATGGTGTTCTGGGTGGTTGCTAGGGCGATGCTAGCCAGTTGCTATGGTGTTCAGGGTGGTGGCTAGAGCATTGCTAGGTAGGTGCTATGGTGTTCTGGTTGATTGCTAGGGCGTTGCTAGGCAGTTGCTATGGTGTTCTGGGTGGTTGCCAAGGCATTGATAGGCAGTTGCTATGGTGTCCTGGTTGGTTGCTAAGGCATTGCTAGGCAATTGCTATGGTGTTCTCGGTTGTTGCTAGGGCATTGCTAGGCAGTTGCTATGGTGTTCTGGGTGGTTGCTTCAGCATTGCCAGGCAGTTGCTATGATGTTATGGGTGGTTGCAATCGTGTTGCTAGGCAGTTGCTATGGTGTTCTGGGTGGTTGCTAGGGCGTTGCTATGGTGTTCTGGGTGGTTGTTAGGGCGTTGCCAAGCAGTAGCAACGGTGTTTTGGGTGGTTGCCAGGGCGTTGCTAGGCAGTTGCCTTGGTGTTCTGGATGGTTGTTAGGGCATTGCTTGGCAGTTTCTATGGTGTTCTGAGTGGTTGCTAGGGCGATGCAAGGGAGTTGCTATGGTGTTCAGGGTGGTTGGTAGAGCATTGCTAGGCAGTTACTATGGTGTTCTGGGTGGTTGCTAGGGCGTTGCAAGGCGGTTGCTATGGTGTTCTGGGTGGTTGCTAGGGTGATGCTAGCCAGTTGCTATGGTGTTCAGGGTGGTTGCTAGAGCATTGCTAGGCAGGTGCGATGGTGTTCTGGTTGATTGCTAGGGCGTTGCAAGGCGTTTGCTTTGGTTTTCTGGGTGGTTGCTGGGGCATTGCTAGGCAGTTGCTGTGGTGTTCTGGGTGGTTGCTTCAGCATTGCCAGGCAGTTGCTATGATGTTATGGGTGGTTACATTCGTGTTGCTAGGCAGTGGATATGGTGTTCTGGGTGGTTGCTAGGGCGTTGCTATGGTTTTCTGGGTGGTTGTTTGGGCGTTGCCAAGCAGTAGCAATGGTGTTCTGGGTGGTTGCTAGGGCGTTGCTAGGCAGATGCTATGGTGTTCTGGGTGGTTGCTAGGGCATTGCAAGGCGGTTGCTATGGTGTTCTGGGTGGTTGCTAGGGCGATGCTAGCCAGTTGCTATGGTGTTCAGGGTGGTGGCTAGAGCATTGCTAGGCGGGTGCTATGGTGTTCTGGTTGATTGCTAGGGCATTGCTAGGTGTTTGCTATGGCTTTCTGGGTGGTTGCTAGGGTGTTGCTAGGCAGTTGCTATGGTGTTCTTGGTGGTTGCTAAGGCATTAATAGGCAGGTGCTATGGTGTTCTGGTTGATTGCTAGGGCGTTGCTAGGTGTTTGCTATGGTTTTCAGGGAGGTTGCTAGGGTGTTGCTAGGCAGGTGCCTTGGTGTTCTGGATGGTTGCTAAGGCATTGATAGGCAGTTGCTATGATGTTATGGGTGGTTGCAATCGTGTTGCTAGGCAGTTGCTATGGTTTTCTTTGTGGTTGCTAGGGCGTTGCTATGGTGTTCTGGGTGGTTGTTAGGGCGTTGCCAAGCAGTAGCAATGGTGTTTTGGGTGGTTGCTAGGGCGTTGCTAGGCAGTTGCCTTTGTGTTCTGGATGGTTGTTAGGGCATTGCTTGGCAGTTTCTATGGTGTTCTGAGTGGTTGCTAGGGCATTGCGAGGAAGTTGCTATGGTGTTCTTGGTGGTTTCTAGGGCGTTGCTAGGCAGATGCTATGGTGTTCTGGGTCGTTAATAGGGCGTTGCGAGGCAGATGCTATGGTGTTCTGGGTGGTTGATAGGGCGATGCTAGGCAGTTGCTATGGTGTTCAGGGTGGTTGGTAGAGCATTGCTAGGCAGTTACTATGGTTTTCTGGGTGGTTGCTAGTGCGTTGCTAGGCAGTTGCTATGGTGTTCTGGTTGATTGTTAGGGCGTTGCAAGGCGGGTACTATGGTGTTCTGGGTGGTTGCAAGGGAGTTGCTCGGCAGTTGCTGTAGTGTTCTGGGTGGTTGCTATGGCGTTGCTGGGTGGTTTCTATGGTGTTCTGGGTGGTTGCAAGGGCATTGCAAGCCAGTTGCTATGGTGTCCTGGGTGTTGCTAGGCAGTTGCTATGGTGTTATGGGTGGTTGCAAGCCTGTTGCTAGGCACTTGCTTTGGTGTTCTGGGTGGTTGCTAAGGCGTTGCTACGGTGTTCTTGGTGGTTGCTAAGGCAATGCTGGGCAGTTGCTACGGGTTTCTGGGTGGTTGCTAGGGCGTTGCTTGGCAGTTGCTGTGGTGTTCGGGTTGGTTGCTAGGGCGTTGCTAGGCAGTTGGTGTAGTTTTCTGGGTGGTTGCTAGGGCGTTGCAAGGCGGTTGCTAAGGTGTTCTTGGTGGTTCCAAGGGCATTGCAAGGCAGTTGCTATGGTGTTTTTGGTGGTTGCTTGGGCATTGCTAGGCGGTTTCTATGGTGTTCTGGGTGGTTGTAAGGCTGGTACTATGGTGTTCTGGGTGGTTGCAAGGGAGTTGCTAGGCAGTTGCTGTAGTGTTGTGGGTGGTTGCGAGGGCGTTGCTAGGCGGATTCTATGGTGTTCTGGGTGGTTGCTAGGGCGTTGCTAGGCAGTTGGTATGGTGTTGTGGGTGGTTGCTTGGATGTTGCTAGGCGGGTGCTATGGTGTTGTGGGTGGTTGCTAAGGCGATGCAAGGCAGTTGCTATGGTGTTCTGGGTGGTTGCTAGGGCATTGCTAGGCAGTTGGTATGGTGTTGTGGGTGGTTGCTAGGGCGTTGCTAGGCGGTTGCTATGGTGTTGTAGGTGGTTGCTAAGGCGATGCTAGGCAGTTGCTATGGTGTTCAGGGTGGTTGCTAGGGCGTTGCTAGGCAGTTGCTATGGTGTTTTGGTTGGTTGCTCGGGCATTGCTAGGCGGTTGCTATGGTGTTCTGGGTGGTTGAAAGGCTGGGACTATGGTGTTCTGGGTGGTTGCATGGGAGTGGCTAGGCAGGTGGTGTAGTGTTGTGGGTGGTTGCGAGGGCGTTGCTAGACTGATTCTATGGTGTCTTGGGTGGTTGCTAGGGCGTTGCTAGGCAGTTGGTATGGTGTTGTGGGTGGTTGCTTGGGCATTGATAGGTGGTTGCTATGGTGTTGTGGGTGGTTGCTTAGGCGCTGCTTGGCAGTTGCTATGGTGTTCAGGGTGGTTGGTAGGGCGTTGCTAGGCAGTTGCTATGGTGTTTTGGTTGGTTGCTAGAGCATTGCTAGGCAGTTGTTATGGCTTTCTGGGTGGTTGCTAGGGCGTTGCTAGACAGTTGCTATGTTGTTCTGGGTGGTTGCTAGGGCATTCCTAGGCAGTTGCTATGGTGTTCTGGTTGGTTGCTAGGGTGTTGCAAGGCGGGTACTATGGTGTTCTGGGTGGTTGTAAGGGAGTTGCTAGGCAGTTGCTGTAGTGTTCTGGGTGCTTGCTCGGGCGTTGCTAGGCGGTTGCTATGGTGTTCTGGGTGGTTGCTAGGCAGTTGCTATGGTGTTATGGGTGGTTGCAAGCGTGGTGCTAGTCAGTTGTTTTGGTGTTATGGGTGGTTGCAAGCGTGTTGCTAGGCACTTGCTATGGTGTTCTTGATGGTTGCTAGGGCGTTGCTATTGTGTTCTGGGTGGTTGCTAGGGCGTTGCTAAGCAGGTGCTATGGTGTTCTTGTTGATTGTTAGGGCGTTGCAAGGCGGGTATTATGGTGTTCTGGGTGGATGCAAGGGAGTTGCTCGGCAGTTGCTGTAGTGTTCTGGGTGGTTGCTCGGGCATCGTTAGGCAGTTGCTTTGGTGTTCTGGGTGGTCATTAGGGTGTTGCTAGGCAGTTGCTCTGGTGTTCTGGGTGGTTACTAGGGCGTTGCAAGGCAGTTGCTATGGTGTTCTAAGTGGTTGCTCGGGCCTTGCTGGGCATTTGCTTTGGTGTTATGGGTTGTTGCCGGGACATTGCTAGGCAATTGCTGTAGTGTTCTGGGTGGTTGCTAGGGCATTGCAAGGCAGTTGCTATGGTGTTCTGAGTGGTTGCTCGGGCCTTGCTGGGCATTTGCTTTGCTGTTCTGGGTTGTTGCCAGGACATTGCTAGGCAGTTGCTGTAGTGTTCTGGGTGGTTGGTAGGGCGTTGCTAGGCAGTTGCTATGGTGTTATGGGTGGTTACAAGCGTGTTGCTACGCACTTGCTATGGTGTTCTGGGTGGTTGCTAGGGCATTGCTAGGCAGTTGCTATGGTGTTCTGGGTGGTTGCTAGGGCGTTGCTTGGCAGTTGCTGTGGTGTTCGAGGTGGTTGCTAGGGCGTTGCTAGGCAGTTGCTGTAGTGTTCTGAGTGGTTGCGAGGGCGTTGCAAGGCGGTTGCTAAGGTGTTCTTGGTGGTTCCAAAGGCATTGCAAGGCAGTTACTATGGTGTTTAGGGTGTTTGCTAGGGCATTGTTAGGCAGTTGCTATGGTGTTCTGGGTGGTTTTAAGGCGGTTGCTATGGTGTTCTCGGTGGTTGCTAGGGCGTTGCTAGGCAGGTGCTATGGTGTTCTTGGTGGTTGCTAGGACGTTGCTAGGCAGTTGCTATGGTGTTCTGGGTGGTTGCTAGGGCGTTGCTAGGCGGTTGCTATGGTGTTCAGAGTGGTTGCTAGAGCATTGCTAGGCAGTTACTATGGTGTTATGTGTGGTTGCTAGGGCTTTGCTCGGCAGTTGCTATTGTGTTCTGGTTGATTGCTAAGGCGTTGCTAGTCGGATTCTGTAGTGTTCTGGGTGGTTGCTTTAGTATTGCTAGGCAGTTACTATGATGTTCTGGGTGGTTGCTAGGGCGTTGGTTGGCAGTTGCTATGGTGTTCTGGGTGGTGGCTGGGGCATCGTTAGGCAGTTGCTATGCTGTTCTGGGGGGCCATAAGGGTGTTGCTAGGCAGGTGTTATGATGTTCTGGGTGGTTGCTAAGGTGTTGCTATGATGTTCTGGGTGGTTGCTAGGGCATTGCTAGGCTGTTAATATGATGTTCTGGGTGGTTGTAAGGGGGTTGCTATGTTGTTCTGCGGGGTTGCTAGGATGTTGCTAGGCAGTTGGTATGGTGTTTTGGTTGATTGCTAGGGCGTTGCAAGGCGGGTACTATGGTGTTCTGGGTGGTTGCAAGGGAGTTGCTAGGCAGTTGCTCTAGTGTTCTGGGTGGTTGCTAGGGTGTTGCTAGGCAGTTGCTATGGTGTTCTAGGTGGTTGCTAGGGCGTTGCTAGGCAGTTGTTATGGTGTTCTGGGTGGTAGCTAGGGCATTGCAAGGCGGTTGCTATGGTGTTCTGGGTGGTTGCTAGGGCAATGCTAGCCAGTTGCTATGGTGTTCAGGGTGGTGGCTAGAGCATTGCTAGGTAGGTGCTATGGTGTTCTGGTTGATTGCTAGGGCGTTGCTAGGCGTTTGCTATGGTTTTCTGGGTCGTTGCTAGGGTGTTGCTAGGCTGTTGCTATGGTGTTCTGGGTGGTTGCCAAGGCATTGATAGGCAGTTGCTATGGTGTCCTGGTTGGTTGCTAAGGCATTGCTAGGCAATTGCTATGGTGTTCTCGGTTGTTGCTAGGGCATTGCTAGGCAGTTGCTATGGTGTTCTGGGTGGTTGCTTCAGCATTGCCAGGCAGTTGCTATGATGTTATGGGTGGTTGCAATCGTGTTGCTAGGCAGTTGCTATGGTGTTCTGGGTGGTTGCTAGGGCGTTGCTATGGTGTTCTTGGTGGTTGTTAGGGCGTTGCCAAGCAGTAGCAACGGTGTTTTGGGTGGTTGCCAGGGCGTTGCTAGGCAGTTGCCTTGGTGTTCTGGATGGTTGTTAGGGCATTGCTTGGCAGTTTCTATGGTGTTCTGAGTGGTTGCTAGGGCGATGCAAGGAGGTTGCTATGGTGTTCTGGGTGGTTGCTAGGGTGATGCTAGCCAGTTGCTATGGTGTTCAGGGTGGTTGGTAGAGCATTGCTAGGCAGTTACTATGGTGTTCTGGGTGGTTGCTAGGGCGTTGCAAGGCGGTTGCTATGGTGTTCTGGGTGGTTGCTAGGGTGATGCTAGCCAGTTGCTATGGTGTTCAGGGTGGTTGCTAGAGCATTGCTAGGCAGGTACGATGCTGTTCTCGTTGATTGCTAGGGCGTTGCAAGGCGTTTGCTTTGGTTTTCTGGGTGGTTGCTGGGGCGTTGCTAGGCAGTTGCTATGGTGATCTGGGTGGTTGCTTCAGCATTGCCAGGCAGTTGCTATGATGTTATGGGTGGTTACATTCGTGTTGCTAGGCAGTGGCTATGGTGTTCTGGGTGGTTGCTAGGGCGTTGCTATGGTGTTCTGGGTGGTTGTTAGGGCGTTGCCAAGCAGTAGCAATGGTTTTCTGGGTGGTTGCTAGGGCGTTGCTAGGCAGATGCTATGGTGTTCTGGGTGGTTGCTAGGGCATTGCAAGGCAATTGCTATGGTGTTCTCGGTTGTTGCTAGGGCATTGCTAGGCAGTTGCTATGGTGTTCTGGGTGGTTGCTTCAGCATTGCCAGGCAGTTGCTATGGTGTTCTGGTTGATTGCTAGGGCATTGCTAGATGTTTGCTATGGCTTTCTGGGTGGTTGCTAGGGTGTTGCTAGGCAGGTGCCTTGGTGTTCTGGATGGTTGCAAAGGCATTGATAGGCAGTTGCTATGGTGTTCTGGGTGGTTTCTTCAGCATTGCCAGGCAGTTGCTATGATGTTATGGGTGGTTGCAACCGTGTTGCTAGGCAGTTGCTATGGTGTTCTTGGTGGTTGCTAAGGCATTAATAGGCAGGTGCTATGGTGTTCTGGTTGATTGCTAGGGCGTTGCTAGGCTTTTGCTATGGTTTTCTGGGTGGTTGCTAGGGTGTTGCTAGGCAGGTGCCTTGGTGTTCTGGATGGTTGCTAAGGCATTGATAGGCAGTTGCTATGGTGTTCTGGGTGGTTTCTTCAGCATTGCCAGGCAGTTGCTATGATGTTATGGGTGGTTGCAATCGTGTTGCTAGGCAGTTGCTATGGTTTTCTGGGTGGTTGCTAGGGCGTTGCTATGGTGTTCTGGGTGGTTGTTAGGGCGTTGCCAAGCAGTAGCAATGGTGTTTTGGGTGGTTGCTAGGGCGTTGCTAGGCAGTTGCCTTGGTGTTCTGGATGGTTGTTAGGGCATTGCTTGGCAGTTTCTATGGTGTTCTGAGTGGTTGCTAGGGCATTGCGAGGAAGTTGCTATGGTGTTCTTGGTGGTTTCTAGGGCGTTGCTAGGCAGATGCTATGGTGTTCTGGGTGGTTGATAGGGCGTTGCGAGGCAGTTGCAATGGTGTTCTGGGTGGTTGCTAGGGCGATGCTAGGCAGTTGCTATGGTGTTCAGGGTGGTTGGTAGAGCATTGCTAGGCAGTTACTATGGTTTTCTGGGTGGTTGCTAGGGCGTTGCTAGGCAGTTGCTATGGTGTTCTCGATGATTGTTAGGGCGTTGCAAGGCGGGTACTATGGTGTTCTGGGTGGTTGCAAGGGAGTTGCTCGGCAGTTGCTGTAGTGTTCTGGGTGGTGGCTAGGGCGTTGCTGGGTGGTTGCTATGGTGTTCTGGGTGGTTCCAAGGGCATTGCAAGGCAGTTGCTATGGTGTTCTGGGCGTTGCTAGGCACTTGCTATGGTGTTCTGGGTGGTTGCTAGGTGGTCGCTATGGTGTTCTGGGTGCTTGCTAAGGCGTTGCTAGGCAGTTGCTATGGTGTTCCGGGTGGTTGCTAGGGTATTGCTAGGCAGTTGCTATGGTGTTCAGGGTGGTTGCTAGGGTGTTGCTCAGCAGTTGCCATGGTGTTCTGGATGGTTGCTAGGGCATTGCTATGCAGTTTTTATGGTGTTCTGAGTGGTTGCTAGGGTGTTGTAACGAAGTTGCTATAGTGTTCTTGGTGGTTGCTAGAGTGTTGTAAGGCAGTTGCTATGGTGTTTTGGGAGGTTGCTAGGGCTTTGCTAGGCAGTTGCTATGGAGTTTTGGGTGGTTGCTAGGGCATTGCTATGGTGTTCTGAGTGGTTGCTCGGGCATTGCTAGGTGGTTGCTACGGTCTTCTGGGTGGTTGATTGGGTGTTGCTATGGTATTCTGAGTGGCTACTTAGGCATTGCTAGGCAGTTGCTCTGGTGTTCTGGGTGATTACTAGGGCGATGCTAGGCAGTTGCTATGGTGTTCTGAGTGGTTGGTAGGGCGTTGCTAGGCAGTTGCTATGGTGTTCTGGGTGGTTGCCAAGGCATTGATAGGCAGTTGCTATGGTGTCCTGGTTGGTTGCTAAGGCATTGCTAGGCAATTGCTATGGTGTTCTCTATTGTTGCTAGGGCATTGCTAGGCAGTTGCTATGGTGTTCTGGGTGGTTGCTTCAGCATTGCCAGGCAGTTGCTATGATGTTATGGGTGGTTGCAATCGTGTTGCAAGGCAGTTGCTATGGTGTTCTGGGTGGTTGCTAGGGCGTTGCTATGGTGTTCTTGGTGGTTGTTAGGGCGTTGCCAAGCAGTAGCAACGGTGTTTTGGGTGGTTGCCAGGGCGTTGCTAGGCAGTTGCCTTGGTGTTCTGGATGGTTGTTAGGGCATTGCTTGGCAGTTTCTATGGTGTTCTGAGTGGTTGCTAGGGCGATGCAAGGCGGTTGCTATGGTGTTCTGGGTGTTGCTAGGGTGATGCTAGCCAGTTGCTATGGTGTTCAGGGTGGTTGCTAGAGCATTGCTAGGCAGTTACTATGGTGTTCTGGGTGGTTGCTAGGGCGTTGCAAGGCGGTTGCTATGGTGTTCTGGGTGGTTGCTAGGGTGATGCTAGCCAGTTGCTATGGTGTTCAGGGTGGTTGCTAGAGCATTGCTAGGCAGGTATGATGGTGTTCTGGTTGATTGCTAGGGCGTTGCAAGGCGTTTGCTTTGGTTTTCTGGGTGGTTGCTGGGGCATTGCTAGGCAGTTGCTGTGGTGTTCTGGGTGGTTGCTTCAGCATTGCCAGGCAGTTGCTATGATGTTATGGGTGGTTACATTCGTGTTGCTAGGCAGTGGCTATGGTGTTCTGGGTGGTTGCTAGGGCGTTGCTATGGTGTTCTTGGTGGTTGTTAGGGCGTTGCCAAGCAGTAGCAACGGTGTTTTGGGTGGTTGCCAGGGCGTTGCTAGGCAGTTGCCTTGGTGTTCTGGATGGTTGTTAGGGCATTGCTTGGCAGTTTCTATGGTGTTCTGAGTGGTTGCTAGGGCGATGCAAGGCGGTTGCTATGGTGTTCTGGGTGTTGCTAGGGTGATGCTAGCCAGTTGCTATGGTGTTCAGGGTGGTTGCTAGAGCATTGCTAGGCAGTTACTATGGTGTTCTGGGTGGTTGCTAGGGCGTTGCAAGGCGGTTGCTATGGTGTTCTGGGTGGTTGCTAGGGTGATGCTAGCCAGTTGCTATGGTGTTCAGGGTGGTTGCTAGAGCATTGCTAGGCAGGTACGATGCTGTTCTGGGTGGTTGCTAGGGCATTGCAAGGCAATTGCTATGGTGTTCTCGGTTGTTGCTAGGGCATTGCTAGGCAGTTGCTATGGTGTTCTGGGTGGTTGCTTCAGCATTGCCAGGCAGTTGCTATGATGTTATGGGTGGTTACATTCGTGTTGCTAGGCAGTGGCTATGGTGTTCTGGGTGGTTGCTAGGGCGTTGCTATGGTGTTCTGGGTGGTTGTTAGGGCGTTGCCAAGCAGTAGCAATGGTGTTCTGGGTGGTTGCTAGGGCGTTGCTAGGCAGATGCTATGGTGTTCTGGGTGGTTGCTAGGGCATTGCAAGGCGGTTGCTATGGTGTTCTGGGTGGTTGCTAGGGCGATGCTAGCCAGTTGCTATGGTGTTTAGGGTGGTGGCTAGAGCATTGCTAGGTGGGTGCTATGGTGTTCTGGTTGATTGCTAGGGCATTGCTAGATGTTTGCTATGGCTTTCTGGGTGGTTGCTAGGGTGTTGCTAGGCAGGTGCCTTGGTGTTCTGGATGGTTGCAAAGGCATTGATAGGCAGTTGCTATGGTGTTCTGGGTGGTTTCTTCAGCATTGCCAGGCAGTTGCTATGATGTTATGGGTGGTTGCAACCGTGTTGCTAGGCAGTTGCTATGGTGTTCTTGGTGGTTGCTAAGGCATTAATAGGCAGGTGCTATGGTGTTCTGGTTGATTGCTAGGGCGTTGCTAGGCTTTTGCTATGGTTTTCTGGGTGGTTGCTAGGGTGTTGCTAGGCAGGTGCCTTGGTGTTCTGGATGGTTGCTTAGGCATTGATAGGCAGTTGCTATGGTGTTCTGGGTGGTTTCTTCAGCATTGCCAGGCAGTTGCTATGATGTTATGGGTGGTTGCAATCGTGTTGCTAGGCAGTTGCTATGGTTTTCTGGGTGGTTGCTAGGGCGTTGCTATGGTGTTCTGGGTGGTTGTTAGGGCGTTGCCAAGCAGTAGCAATGGTGTTTTGGGTGGTTGCTAGGGCGTTGCTAGGCAGTTGCCTTGGTGTTCTGGATGGTTGTTAGGGCATTGCTTGGCAGTGTCTATGGTGTTCTGAGTGGTTGCTAGGGCATTGCGAGGAAGTTGCTATGGTTTTCTTGGTGGTTTCTAGGGCGTTGCTAGGCAGATGCTATGGTGTTCTGGGTGGTTGATAGGGCGTTGCGAGGCAGTTGCAATGGTGTTCTGGGTGGTTGCTAGGGCGATGCTAGGCAGTTGCTATGGTGTTCAGGGTGGTTGGTAGAGCATTGCTAGGCAGTTACTATGGTTTTCTGGGTGGTTGCTAGGGCGTTGCTAGGCAGTTGCTATGGTGTTCTGGATGATTGTTAGGGCGTTGCAAGGCGGGTACTATGGTGTTCTGGGTGGTTGCAAGGGAGTTGCTCGGCAGTTGCTGTAGTGTTCTGGGTGGTTGCTAGGGCGTTGCTGGGTGGTTGCTATGGTGTTCTGGGTGGTTCCAAGGGCATTGCAAGGCAGTTGCTATGGTGTTCTGGGCGTTGCTAGGCACTTGCTATGTTGTTCTGGGTGGTTGCTAGGTGGTCGCTATGGTTTTCTGGGTTGTTGCTAAGGCGTTGCTAGGCAGTTGCTATGGTGTTCCGGGTGGTTGCTAGGGTATTGCTAGGCAGTTGCTATGGTGTTCAGGGTGGTTGCTAGGGTGTTGCTCAGCAGTTGCCATGGTGTTCTGGATGGTTGCTAGGGCATTGCTATGCAGTTTTTATGGTGTTCTGAGTGGTTGCTAGGGCGTTGTAACGAAGTAGCTGTAGTGTTCTTGGTGGTTGCTAGAGTGTTGTAAGGCAGTTGCTATGGTGTTTTGAGAGGTTGCTAGGGCTTTGCTAGGCAGTTGCTATGGAGTTTTGGGTGGTTGCTAGGGCATTGCTATGGTGTTCTGAGTGGTTGCTCGGGCATTGCTAGGTGGTTGCTACGGTCTTCTGGGTGGTTGATTGGGTGTTGCTATGGTATTCTGAGTGGCTACTTAGGCATTGCTAGGCAGTTGCTCTGGTGTTCTGGGTGGTTACTAGGGCGATGCTAGGCAGTTGCTATGGTGTTCTGAGTGGTTGGTAGGGCGTTGCTAGGCAGTTGCTTTGGTGTTCTGGGTTGTTGCAAGCATGTTGCTAGGCAGTTACTATGGTGTTATGGGTGGTTGCAAGCGTGTTGCTAGGCACGTGCTATGGTGTTCTAGATGGTTGCTAGGGCGTTGCTATGGTGTTCTGGGTGGTTGCTAGGGCGTTGCTAGGCAGTTGCTATGGTGTTCTGGGTGGTTGCTTGGGCGTTGCTTGGCAGTTGCTGTGGTGTTCGGGGTGGTTGCTAGGGCGTTGCTGGGCAGTTGCTTTGGTGTTCTGGGTTGATGCAAGCATGTTGCTAGGCAGTTACTATGGTGTTATGGGTGGTTGCAAGCGTGTTGCTAGGCACGTGCTTTGGTGTTCTAGATGGTTGCTAGGGCGTTGCTATGGTGTTCTGGGTGGTTGCTAGGGCGTTGCTAGGCAGTTGCTATGGTGTTCTGGGTGGTTGCTTGGGCGTTGCTTGGCAGTTCCTGTGGTGTTCAGGGTGGTTGCTAGGGCATTGCTAGGCAGTTGCTGTAGTGTTCTGGATGGTTGTTAGGGCATTGCAAGGCGGTTGCTGTGGTCTCCTTGCTGGTTCAAAGGGCATTGCAAGGCAGTTGCTATGGTGTTCTGGGTGGTTGCTAGGGCGTTGCTAGGCAGGTGCTAAGGTATTCTGGGTGGTTGTTAGGGCTTTGCTAGGCAGTTGCTGGGGTGTTCTGGGTTGCTGCTTGGGCATTGCTCGGTAGTTGCTATGGTGTTGTGGATGGTTGCTAGGGTGTCCTGGGTGGTTGTTAGGGTGTTGCTAGGCGGTTGCTATGGTGTTCTGGGTGGTTGCTAGGGCGTTGCTAGGCAAGTGCTATGGTGTTCTGGGTGGTTGGTACGGTCTTGCTAAGCAGTTGTACTGGTGTTCTGGGTGGTTGATAGGGCCCTGCAATGCGGTTGCTATGATGTTCTGGGTGGTTGCTAGGGGATTGCTAGGCTGTTGCAATGGTGTTCTTGGTGGTTGCTACGGCTTTGCTAGGCTGTTCCTATGTTTTTCTCGGTGGTTGCTATGACATTGCTAGGTAGTTGCTTTGGTGTTTTGGGTGGTTGCTTGGCAGATGCTATGGTGTTCTGGGTGGTTGCAAGGGCGTTGCTAGGCGGTTGCTATGGTGTTCTGGGTGGTTGCTAGGGCATTGCTAGGTGGTTGCTATGGTGATCTGGGTGGTTGCCAGGGCATTGCTAAGTGATTGCTATGGTGTTCTGAGTGGTTGCTAGGGCGTTGCTAGGCAGTTACCATGGAGTTTTGGGTGGTTACTAGGGCGTTGCAAGGCGGTTGCTATGGTGTTCTGGGTGGCTGCGAGGGCATTGATCGGTAGTTGCTATTGTGTTTTGTGTGGTTGCTAGGGCATTGCTAGGCAGTTGCTATGGTGTTCTGGTCGGTTGCTAGGGGATTGCTCGGCGGTTGCTATGGTGTTCTTGGTGGTTGCTACAGCTTTGCTAGGCTGTTCCTATGTTTTTCTCTGTGGTTGGTAGGACATTGCTCGGTAGTTGCTTTGGTGTTTTGAGTGGTTGCTTGGCAGTTGCTATGGTGTTATGGGTGAAAGCTAGGGCATTGTTTGGCAGTTGCTATGGTTTTCAGGGTGGTTGCTAGGGCATTGATAAATTGTTGCTATGGTGTTCTGGGTGGTAGCTAGGGAATTGTTAGGCAGTTGCTATGGTGTTCAGGGTGGTTGCTAGGGTGTTGCTAGGCAGTTGCTATGGTGTTCTGGGTGGTTGCTTGGGCGTTGCTTGGCAGTTGCTGTGGTGTTCGGGGTGGTTGCTAGGGCGTTGCTAGGCAGTTGCTGTAGTGTTCTGGATGGTTGTGAGGGCGTTGCTAGGCGGTTGCTATGGTGTTCTGGGTGGTTGCCAAGGCATTGCTAGGTGATTGCTACAGTGTTCTGGGTGGCTGCTAGGGCGTTGCTTCGCAGTTGCTATGGAGTTTTGGGTGGTTGCTAGGGCATTACTGGGTGGTTGCTATGATGTTCTGAGTGATTGCTAGGGCATTGCTCTGTGCTTGTTATGGAGTTCTGAGTCGTTGATTGGGCATTTTTAGACAGTTGCTCTGGTGTTTTTGATGGTAAATAGGGCGTTGCTAGGCAGTTGCTATGGTGTTTTTAGTGGTTGCCAGGGCATTGCTGCACTGTTGCTATGGTGTTCTGAGTGATTGCTAAGGCATTGCCAGGCAGTTGCTTTGGTGTTCTATGTGGTTGCTAGGGCGTTGCCAGGCAGTTGCTTTGGTGTTCTGGGTGGTTGCCAGGGCGTTGATAGGCGGTTGCTTTGGTGTTCTGGGTGGTTGCCAGGGCGTTGATAGGCGGTTGCTATGGTGTTCTGGTTGGTTGCTAGAGCATTGCTAAGCAGTTACTATGGAGGTTTGGGTGGTTGCAAGGGCGTTGCTAGGCGGTTCCTATTGTGTTTTGGGTGGTTGATTTGGCAGTGCTGAGCAGTTGCTATGGTGTT
Organism: Gymnothorax reevesii; assembly: GCA_029721435.1. NCBI lineage: Eukaryota > Metazoa > Chordata > Actinopteri > Anguilliformes > Muraenidae > Gymnothorax > Gymnothorax reevesii. The sequence continues at coordinate 359,421 of CM056590.1, read as the reverse complement.
CTGAGTGGTTGCGAGGGTATTGCTAGGCGGTTGCTATGATGTTCTGGATGGTTGCTAGGGCATTACTAGGCAGTTGCTATGGTGTCCTGGGTGGTTCTTAGGACTTTGCTAGGCAGTTGCTATGGAGTTTTGGGTGGTTGCTCGGGAGTTGCTAGACGGTTACTTTGGTGTTCTGGGTGGTTGCAAAGGCATTGCTAGGTGATTGCTATTGTGTTCTGGATGGTTGCTAGGGCGTAGCTAGGCAGTTGATATGGAGTTTTGGGTGGTTGCTAGGGCGGAGCTGGGCGGTTGCTATGGTGTTCTGGGTGGTTGCTTGGGCATTGCTGGGCAGTTGCTACAGTGTTCTGTGTGGTTGCTAGGGCATTGCTAGGCGGTTGCTATGGTGTTCTGGGAGGTTGCGAGGGCATTGCTCGGTAGTTGCTATGGTGTTGTGGATGGTTTCTGGGGTGTTGTTGAGTGGTTGCTCTGGTGTCTTTGGTGGTTGTTAGGGCGTTGCTAGGTGGTTGTTATGGTGTTCTGGGTGGTTGCTAGGGCGTTGCTAGGCAAGTGCTATGGTGTTCTGGGTGGTTGGTACGGTGATGCTTAGCAGTTGTAATGGTGTTCTGGGTGGTTGCTAGGGCTTTGCTAGGCGGTTGCTATGATGTTGTGGGTGGTTCTTAGGGGATTGCTAGGCGGTTGCTATGGTAACAGCTTTGCTAAGCGGTTCCTATGTTTTTCTTGGTGAATGCTAGGACATTGCGAGGTAGTTGCTCTGGTGTTTTGGGTGGTTGCTTGGCAGTTGCTATGGTGTTCTGGGTGGTTGAAAGGGCTTTGCTTTGCGGTGGCTATGGTGTTCTGAGTGGTTGCTAGGGCATTTCTAGGTGGTTGCTATGGTGTTCTTCGTGGTTGTTACAGCTTTCCTAGGCAGTTGCTATGTTTTTCTTGGTGGTTGCTAGGACATTGCTCAGTAGTTGCTTTGGTGTTTTGGGTGGTTGCTTGGCAGTTGCTATGGTGTTATGGGTGGTTGCCAGGGCATTGCTAGGCAGTTGCTTTGGTGTTCTGGGTGGTTGATAGGACATTGCTAGATTGTTGCTATGGTGTACTGGGTGGTTGCTAGGGTGTTGCTTAGCAGTTGCTATAGTGTTTTGGATGGTTGCTAGGGTGTTGTTGAGCGGTTGCTTTGGTGTCCTGGGTGGTTGTAAGGGCGTTGCTAGGCAGTTACTTTGGTGTTCTGGGTGGTTGCCAGGGCATTGCTAGGTGATTGCTATGGTGTTCTGGGTGGTTGCTAGGGCGTTGCTAGGCAGTTGCTCTGGAATTTTGGGTGGTTGCTGGGGCGTTGCACGGCGGTTGCTATGGTGTTCCGGTGGTTGCTTGGGCATTGGTGGGCAGTTGTTAGGGTGTTTTGTGTTGTTGTTAGGGCATTGCTATGCGGTTCCTTTCATGTTCTGGGTGGTTGCGAGGGCTTTGCTAGGCAGTTGCTAAGGTGTTCTGGGTGGTTGCGAGGACTTTGCTAGGCAGTTGCTAAGGTGTTCTGGGTGGTTGCTAGGGCTTTGCTAGGCAGTTGTTATGGTGTTCCTGTTGGTTGCTAAAGCGTTACTAGGCGGTTGCTATGGTGTCCTTGGTGGTTGTTAGGGCATCGCTAGGCGGTTGCTATGGTGTTCTGGGCGGTTGCTAGGGCGTTGCTAGGCAAGTGCTATGGTGTTCTCGGTGGTTGGTGCGGTGTTGCTAAGCAGTTGTACTGGTGTTCTGGGTGGTTGCTAGGGCTTTGCTGTTCGGTTGCTATGGTGTTCTGGGTGGTTGTTAGGGCCTTGCTAGGCGGTTGCTATGGCGTTCTGGGTGGTTGCTTGGGCATTGGTGGGCAGTTGTTAGGGTGATTTGAGTTGTTGCTAGGGCATTGCTTGGCAGTTGCTATGGTGTTCTGGCTGGTTGCAAGGGCATTGCTCAGTAGTTGCTATGGTGTTGTGGATGGTTGCTAGGGTGTTGTTGAGCGGTTGCTATGGTGCTCTGGGTGGTTGCTTAGGCATTGGTTGGCAGTTGTTATGTTGTTCTGGGTGGTTGCTAGGTTGTTGCTAGGCGGTTGCTATGGTGCTCTGGGTGGTTGCTTGGGCATTGCTGGGCGTGTTTTGAGTGGTAGCTAGGGCATTGGTAGGCAGTTGCTATGGTGTTCAGGGTGGTTGTGAGGGCGTTGCTAGGCCGTTGCTATGGTGTTCTGGGTGGTTGCCAGGGCATTGCTAGGTGATTGCTATGGTGTTCTGGGTGGTTGCTAGGGCGTTGCTAGGCAGTTGCTCTGGAATTTTGGGTGGTTGCTAGGGCGTTGCACAGCGGTTGCTATGGTGTTCGAGTGGTTGCTTGGGCATTGTTGGGCAGTTGTTAGGGTGTTTTGAGTTGTTGCTAGGGCATTGCTATGCGGTTCCTTTCGTGTTCTGGGTGGTTGCGAGGGCTTTGCTAGGCAGTTGCTTAGGTGTTCTGGGTGGTTGCGAGGGCTTTGCTAGGCAGTTGCTAAGGTGTTCTGGGTGGTTGCTAGGGCTTTGCTAGGCAATTGCTATGGTGTTCTTGTTGGTTGCTAAGGCGTTACTAGGCGGTTGCTATGGTGTCCTTGGTGGTTGTTAGGGCATCGCTAGGCGGTTGCTATGGTGTTCTGGGTGGTTGTTAGGGCCTTGCTAGGCAGTTACTCTGGAATTTTGGGTGGTTGCTCGGGCGTTGCACGGCGGTTGCTATGGTGTTCCGGTGGTTGCTTGGGCATTGGTGGGCAGTTGTTAGGGTGTTTTGTGTTGTTGCTAGGGCATTGCTATGCGGTTCCTTTCATGTTCTAGGTGGTTGCGAGGGCTTTGCTAGGCAGTTGCTAAGGTGTTCTGGGTGGTTGCGAGGACTTTGCTAGGCAGTTGCAAAGGTGTTCTGGGTAGTTGCTTGGGCTTTGCTAGGCAGTTACTATGGTGTTCAGGGTGGTTGCTAGGGCATTGATTGGCAGTTGCTATGGAATTTTGAGTGGTTGCTAGGGCGTTGTTAGGCAGTTGCTATGGTGTTCGGGTGGTTGCATGGGCATTGGTTGGCAGTTGTCATGGTGTTCTGGGTGGTTGCTAGGTTGTTGCTAGGCGGTTGCTATGGTGCTCTGGGTGGTTCCTTGGGCATTGCTGGGCCGTTGCTATATGTGTTTTGAGTGGTTGCTGGGGCATTGCTTGGCGGTTACTATGGTGTTTTTGGTGGTTGCAAGGGCATTGCTAGGCAGTTGCTGTGGTGTTCTGGGTGGTTGCTAGCGCTTTGCGAGGCAGTTGCTATGGTGAGTTGCTATGGTGTTGTTTGTAGTTGCTAGGACGTTGCTCGGCAAATGCTATCATGTTCTGGGTGGTTGAAAGGGCGTAGCAAGGCAGTTGGTCTGGTGATCTGGGTGGTTGAAAAGGCATTGCAAGTTGGTTGCTATGGTGTTCTAGGTGGTTGCTAAAGCACTGCTAGGCGGTTGCTATGGTTGTCTGGGTGGTTGCTAGGGCGTTATAAACCAGTTGCCATGGTGTGCTGGGTAGTTGCTAGGGCGTGCAAGGCGGATCTGATGGTGTTCTGGGTGGTTGTTAGGACATTTCTGGAACCCCATTGCAACTGCCTAGTGATGCCCTAACAACAAACCAAAACTCCATAGCAACTGCCTAGCAATGCCCTCACAACCAGCCAAAAAAACATGGCAACTGCCTAGAAACACCCTAGCAACCACCCTGAACACCATAGCAACTGCCTAGCAATGCCCTAGCAACCTCCCATAACACCATAGCAACCGCCTAGCAATACCCTAGCAACCACCAAGAACACTAAAGCAGCCGCCTAGCAATGTCCTTGCAACCACCCAGAAAAACATAGCAACCGCTTTACAAAGCCATAACAACCACCAAGAACACCAAAGCAACCGCCTAGCAATACCCTAGCAACCACCCAGAACACCAGAAGAACTGCTTAGCAACATCGCACCAACCACCCAGAACATCATAGCACTTGCCTAACAATACCCTAGCAACCACCCAGAACACCAAAGCAACCGCCTAGCAATGCCCTAGCAACCGCCCATAACACCATAGCACCCGCCTAGCAATACCCAAGCAACCACCCAGAACACGAGAACAACTGCTTAGCAATGCCGTACCAACCACCCAAAACACCATAGCACTTGCCAAGCACACCCTAGCAACCACCCAGAACACCATAGCAACTGCCCAGCAACGCCGTAGAAACCACCCAGAACACCATAGCAAATGCCAAGCAATGCCCTAGCAAAAACCCAAATTCCGAAGCAACTGCCTTGCAACACCCTTGCAACCACCCAGAACACCATAGCAAACACCTAGCAATGCCCTAGCACAAACCCAAATTCCGAAGCAACTGCCTTGCAACACCCTAGCAACCACCCTGAACACCATAGCAACTGCCTAGCAATGCCCTAGCTACCACCAGAACACTAAAGCAACTACCTAGCGATGTCTTAGCAACCACCCAGAAAAACATAGCAACCGCCTAACAAAGCCATAACAACCACCAAGAACACCAAAGCAACCGCCTAGCAATACCCTAGCAACCACCCAAAACACCAGAACAACTGCTTAGCCACATCGTACCAATCACCCACAACATCAAAGCACTTGCCGAGCACACCCTAGCAACAACCCAGAACACCATAGCACCTGCCCAACAACGCCGTAGAAACCACCCAGAACACCATAGCAACTGCCCAATAACGCCGTAAAAACCACCCAGAACACCATCGCAACCGCCTAGAAATGCCCTCGCAAAAATCCAAATTCCGTAGCTACTGTCTAGCAACACCCTAGCAACCACCCAGAACACCATAGCAACTGCCTAGCAATGCCCTCGCAACCACCCAAAACACCATAGCAACCGCCTAGCAACGCCCTAGCAACCACCCAAAACACCATAGCAACTGCTTAGCAACGCCTTAGCAACCACCAAGAACACCATAGCAACTTCCTAACAAAGCCCTTGCAACCACCTAGAACACCAAAGAAACCGTCTACCAATGCCCACCAATGCCCAAGCAACCACCCGAACACCCTAGCAACCGCCTAGCAACGCGCTAGCAACCACCCAAAATTCCATAGCAACTGTCAAGCAATTCCCTAGCAACCACCAAGAACACCATAGCAACCGCCTAGCAATACCCTAGCAACCACCCAGAACTATATAGCAACCTCATATTAAAGCCCTAGCAACCACCCAGAACACCAGAACATATGCTTAACAACACCGTACCAACCACCAAGAACACCATAGCACTTGCCTTGCACACCTTAGCAACCACCCAGAACACCATAGCAACTGCCCAACAACGCCGTAGGAACCACCCAGTACACCATAGCAACTGCCTGGCAACAACCTAGCCACCACCTAGAACACCATAGTAACTGACTAGCAAAGCTTTAGCAACCATCCAGAACACCTTAGCAACTGCCTAGCAATGCCATAGCAACAATTTAAAACACCCTAACAACTGCCCACCAATGCCCAAGCAACCATCCGAACACCATAGCAACCGCCTAGCAACGCCCTAGCAACCACCCAAAATTCCATAGCAACTGCCTAGCAAAGCTCTAGCAACCACCCTGAACACCATAGCAAACGCCTAGCAATGCCCTAGCAAAAACCCAAATTCCGAAGCAACTACCTAGCAATGTCCTAGCAACCACCCAGAAAAACATAGCAACCGCCTAGCAATGCCCTCGCAACCACCCAGAACACTAAAGCAACTACCTAGCGATGTCTAAGCAACCACCCAGAAAAACATAGCAACCGCCTAACAAAGCCATAACAACCACCAAGAACACCAAAGCAACCGCCTAGCAATACCCTAGCAACCACTCAAAACACCAGAACAACTGCTTAGCCAAAGCGTACCAACCACCCACAACATCAAAGCACTTGCGTTGCACACCCTAGCAACAACCCAGAACACCATAGCAACTGCCCAGCAACGCCGTAGAAACCACCCAGTACACCATAGCAACCGCCTAGCAATGCCCTAGCAAAAACTCAAATTCCGTAGCAACTGCCTTTCAACACCCTAGCAACCACCCAGAACACCATAACAACTGCCCAGCAACGCCGTAGAAACCACCCAGAACACCATATTAACCGCCTAGCAATGCCCTAGCAAAAACCCAAATTCCGAAGCAACTGCCTAGCAACACCCTTGCAACCACCCAGAACACCATAGCAACTGCCTAGCAATGCCCTCGCAACCACCCAAAACACCATAGCAACCGCCTAACAAAGCCAAAACAACCACCAAGAACACCAAAGCAACCGCCTAGCAACAACCTAGCAGCCACCCAGAACACCATAGCAACTGACTAGCAAAGCCCTAGTAACCACCCAGAACACCATAGCAACTGCCTAGAAATGCTCTCGCAACCACCCAGAACACCAAAGCAACCGCCTAGCAACCCCCTGGCAACCACCCAAAACACCATAGTAACTACCCAGGAATGCCCTAGCAACCACCCAGAACACCATAGCACTTGCCTAGCAACGCCCTAGCAACCACCCAGAACACCAAAGCGACCGCCTAGCAACGCCCTAACAACCACCCAGGACACCATAGCAACCGCCTAACAATGCCCTAGAAACCACCCGAAACTCCATAGCAACTGCCTAGCAATGCCCTCGCAACCACCCAGAACACCATAGCAACCGCATAGCAATGCCCTCGCAACAACTCAAAGCACCCTAACAACTGCCCACCAATGCCCAAGCAACCACCCAGAACACAAGTACAACTGCTAAGCAACACCGCCCCAACCACCCAGAACACCATAGCACTTGCCTAGCAACGCCCTAGTAACCGCCCAGAACACCATTGCAATCGCATAGCAAAGCCCTAGCAACCACCCAGAACACCAGAACAACTGCTTAACAACACCGTACCAACCACCCAGAACACCATAGCACTTGCCTAGCACACCCTAGCAACCATACAGAACACCATAGCAACTGCTCAGCAATGCCGTATCAACCACCCAGAACACCATAGCAACCGCCTAGCAATGACCTAGCAAAAACCCAAATTCCGTAGCAACTGCCTAGCAACACCCTAGCAACCACCCAGAACACCATAGCAACTGCCTAGCAATGCCCTCGCAACCACCCAGAACACCATAGCAACCCCCTAGCAAGGCCCTATCAACCAACCAGGACAACAAAGCCACCGCTCAACAACACTCTAGCAACCATCCACAACACCATAGCAACTACTGAGATATGCCCTCACAACCAGCCAGAACACCATAGCAACTGCCTAGCAACACCCTAGCAACCACCCAGAACACCATAGCAACAATCTAGCAATGTCCTAACAACCACTCAGAACACCAAAGCAACTGCCTAGCAATGCCCTAGCAACCACCCATAACACCATAGCAACTGCCAAGCAACCATCCAAAACACCAAAGCAAGTACCTAGCAATGTCCTAGCAAACACCTAGAAAAACATAGCAACCGCCTAGCAAAGCTGTAACAAACACCAAAAACACCATAGCAACCGCCTAGAAATGCCCTAACAACCATTCAGAACACCGTAGCAACCGCATAGCAAAGCCCTAGCAACCACCCAGAACACCAGTGCAACTGCTTAGCAACACCGTACAGACCACCCAAAACACCATAGCACTTGCCTAACAATGCCATAGCAACCACCAAGAACACCATAGCAACCGCCTAGCAATGCCCTAACAACCACCAAGAAAACCATAGCAACCGCCTAGCAATGCCCTAACAACCACCAAGAAAACCATAGCAACCGCCTAGCAACGCCTTAGCAACCACCAAGAACGCCAGAGCAACTGCCTAGCAAAGCGCTAGCAACCACCCAGAACACCATAGCAACTGCCTGGCAATGCTCTCGCAACCACCCAGAACACCATAGCAACCGCGTAGCAATGCCCAAGTAACCACTCAAAACACCATATCAACTGCCTAGCAATGCCCAAGCAACCACCCAGAACACCTCAACAACCACCTAGCAACGCCCTAGCAATCACCCAGAACACCATAGCAACTGCCTAGCAACCCCCTGGCAATCACCCAAAACTCCATTGCAAATGCCTAGCAACGCCCTAGCAACCTTCCAGAACACCACAACAACCACCTAGCAACGCCCTAGCAATCACCCAGAACACCATAGCAACTGACCACCAAGCCCTAGCAACCACCCAGAACACCATAGCAACTGCCTAGCAATGCCCTCGCAACCACCCAGAACACCTTAGCAACCGCATAGCAATGCCCTAGCAACAACTCAAAACACCCTAACAACTGCCCACCAATGCCAAAGCAACCACCCAGAACACCATAGCAACCGCTTAGCAAGGCCCTAACAACCACCCAGGACAACTAAGCCACCGCTCAACAACACCATAGCAAACATCCACAATACGATAGCAACTACTGAGATATGCACTCACAACCAGCCAGAACACCATAGCAACTGCCTAGCAACACCCTAGCAACCACCCAGAACACCATAGCAACAATCTAGCAATGTCCTAGCAACCACCCAGAACACCAAAGCAACTGCCTAGCAATCCCCTAGCAACCACCCAGAACACCATAGCAACTGCCAAGCAACAACCCAAAACACTAAAGCAACTACCTAGCAATGTCCTAGCAAGCACCGAGAAAAACATAGCAACCGTCTTGCAAAGCCATAGCAACCAAGAAGAACACCATAGCACTTGCCTAGCACACCTTAGCAACCACCCAGAACACCATAGTAACTGCCCAGCAAAGCCGTAGAAACCACCCAGAACACCATAGCATCAGCCTAGCAATGCCATAGCAAAAACCCAAATACTGTAGCATCCGCCTAGCAACACCCTAGCAACCACCCAGAACACCAAAGCACCTGCCTAGCAACCCCCTGGCAATCACCCAAAACTCCATAGCAACTGCCTAGCAACGCCCTAGCAACCATCCAGAACACCACAACAACCACCTAGCAACGCCCTAGCAACCACCCAGAACACCATAGCAACTGCCTAGCAATGCCCTCGCAACCACCCAGAACACCATAGCACTTGCCTAGCACACCTTAGCAACCACCCAGAACACCATAGCAACTGCCCAACAACGCCGTAGGAACCACCCAGTACACCATAGCAACTGCCTGGCAACAACCTAGCCACCACCTAGAACACCATAGCAACTGACTAGCAAAGCTTTAGCAACCATCCAGAACACCTTAGCAACTGCCTAGCAATGCCATAGCAACAATTCAAAACACCCTAACAACTGCCCACCAATGCCCAAGCAACCATCCGAACACCATAGCAACCGCCTAGCAACGCCCTAGCAACCACCCAAAATTCCATAGCAACTGCCTAGCAAAGCTCGAGCAACCACCCAGAACACCATAGCAACCGCCTAGCAATGCCCTAGCAACCACCCAAAACTCCATAGCAACGGCCTAGCAACACCCTTGCAACTACCCAGAACACCATAGCAATCACCTAGCAATGCCCTGGCAACCACCCAGAACACCATAGCAACCGCCTAGCAACGCCCTAACAACCACCCAGGACACCAAAGTAACCGCTCAGCAACACCTAGCAACCATCCACAACATCATAGCAACTACTGAGCAATGCCCTCGCAACCAGCCAGAACGCCATAACATCTGCCTAGCAACACCCTAGAAACCACACATATCACCATAGCAACAATCTAGCAATGTCCTTGCAATCACCCAGAACACCAAAGCTACTACCTAGCAATGCCCTACCAACCACCAAGAAAAATATAGCAACCGCCTAGCAAAGCTGTAGCAACTACAAAGAACACCATAGCAACCGCCTAGCAATGTCCTTGCGACCACCCAGAACACCATAGCGACCTCATAGCAATACCCTAGCAACCACCCAGAACATCATAGCAACCGCATAGCAATGCCCTAGCAAAAACCCAAATTCGGAAGCAACTGCCTTGCAACACCCTAGCAACCACCCTGAACACCATAGCAACCGCCTAGCAACGCCTTAGCAACCACCAAGAACGCCAGAGCAACTGCCTAGCAAAGCGCTAGCAACCACCCAGAACACCATAGCAACTGCCTAGCAATGCCCTCGCAACCACCCAGAACACCATAGCAACCGCATAGCAATGCCCTCGCAACAACTCAAAGCACCCTAACAACTGCCCACCAATGCCCAAGCAACCACCCAGAACACAAGTACAACTGCTTAGCAACACCGCCCCAACCACCCAAAACACCATAGCACTTGCCTAGAAACGCCCTAGCAACCGCCCAGAACACCATAGCAATCGCATAGCAAAGCCCTAGCAACCACCCAGAACACCAGAACAACTGCTTAACAACACCGTACCAACCACCCAGAACACCATAGCAACTGCCTAGCACACCCTAGCAACCATACAAAACACCATAGCAACTGCTCAGCAATGCCGTATCAACCACCCAGAACACCATATTAACCGCCTAGCAATGCCCTAGCAAAAACCCAAATTCCGAAGCAACTGCCTAGCAACACCCTTGCAACCACCCACAACACCATAGCAACTGCCTAGCAATGCCCTTGCAACCACCCAGAAGACCATAGCAACCGCCTAGCAAGGCCCTATCAACCAACCAGGACAACAAAGCCACCGCTCAACAACACTCTAGCAACCATCCACAACACCATAGCAACTACTGAGATATGCCCTCACAACCAGCCAGAACACCATAGCAACTGCCTAGCAACACCCTAGCAACCACCCAGAACACCATAGCAACAATCTAGCAATGTCCTATCAACCACCCAGAACACCAAAGCAACTGCCTAGCAATGCCCTAGCAACCACCCATAACACCATAGCAACTGCCAAGCAACCACCCAAAACACCAAAGCAAGTACCTAGCAATGTCCTAGCAAACACCTAGAAAAACATAGCAACCGCCCAGCAAAGCTGTAACAAACACCAAAAACACCATAGCAACCGCCTAGAAATGCCCTAACAACCACTCAGAACACCGTAGCAACCGCATAGCCAAGCCCTAGCAACCACCCAGAACACCAGTGCAACTGCTTAGCAACACCGTACAGACCACCCAAAACACCATAGCACTTGCCTAACAATGCCATCGCAACCACCAAGAACACCATAGCAACCGCCTAGCAATGCCCTAACAACCACCAAGAAAACCATAGCAACCGCCTAGCAATGCCCTAACAACCACCAAGAAAACCATAGCAACCGCCTAGCAACGCCTTAGCAACCACCAAGAACGCCAGAGCAACTGCCTAGCAAAGCGCTAGCAACCGCCCAGAACACCATAACAACTGCCTGGCAATGCTCTCGCAACCACCCAGAACACCATAGCAACCGCGTAGCAATGCCCAAGTAACCACTCAAAACACCATATCAACTGCCTAGCAATGCCCAAGCAACCACCCAGAACACCATAGCAACTGCCTAGCAATGCCCTCGCAACCACCCAGAACACCTTAGCAACCGCATAGCAATGCCCTAGCAACAACTCAAAACACCCTAACACCTGCCCACCAATGCCAATGCAACCACCCAGAACACCATAGCACCCGCTTAGCAAGGCCCTAACAACCCCCCAGGACAACTAAGCCACCGCTCAACAACACCCTAGCAAACATCCACAATACGATAGCAACTACTGAGATATGCCCTCACAACCAGCCAGAACACCATAGCAACTGCCTAGCAACACCCTAGCAACCACCCAGAACACCATAGCAACAATCTAGCAATGTCCAAGCAACCACCCAGAACACCAAAGCAACTGCCTAGCAATCCCCTAGCAACCACCCAGAACACCATAGCAACTGCCAAGCAACAACCCAAAACACTAAACTAACCAACTACCAAGCAATGTCCTAGCAAGCACCGAGAAAAACATAGCAACCGTCTTGCAAAGCCATAGAAACCAAGAAGAACACCATAGCACTTGCCTAGCACACCTTAGCAACCACCCAGAACACCATAGTAACTGCCCAGCAAAGCCGTAGAAACCACTCAGAACACCATAGCATCAGCCTAGCAATGCCATAGCAAAAACCCAAATACTGTAGCATCCGCCTAGCAACACCCTAGCAACCAACCAGACCACCAAAGCACCTGCCTAGCAACCCCCTGGCAATCAACCAAAACTCGCCTTGGCAACACCTTGGCCACCACCCAGAACACCATAGCAACTGCAAAACAAAGCCCTGGCAACCACCCAGAACACCATAGCAACTGCCTATCAATGCCCTTGCAACCACCTAGAACACCACAGTAACCGCCTATATATGCCTTAGCAACCACTGAAAAATCTCCATAACAACTGACCAGCAATGCCCAAGCATCCACCCGGAACACCATAGCAATCACCTAGCAATGCCCTAGCAACCACCCAGAACACCATAGCAATCACCTAGCAGTGCCCTGGCAACCACCCAAAACACCATAGCAACCGCCTAGCAACGCCTTAGCAACCACCAAGAACACCATAGCAACCACCTAGCAACGCCTTAGCAACCACCAAGAACACCATAGCAACTGCCTAGCAATGCCCTTACAACCACTTTGAACATCATAATAACTGCCTAGCAATGCCCTAGCAACCACTCAAAACAAGATAGCAACTGCCTAGCAATGCCCAAGCAACCACCCAGAACACCATAGCAACCGCCTAGCACCAACCTAGCAACAACCCAGAACACCATAGCTACTGACAGGCAAAGCCCTAGCAACCACCCAGAACACCATAGCAACTGCCTAGCAATGCCCTAGCAAAAACTCAAAACACCCAAACAACTGCCCACCAATGCCCAAGCAACCACCCGAACACCAAAGCAACCGCCTAGCAACGCCCTCGCAACCACCCAAAATCGCATAGCACCTGCCTAGCAAAGCCCAAGCACCCACCCAGAACACCATAGCAACCGCCTAGCAATGCCCTAGAAACCACACAAAACTCCAAAGTAACCGCCTAGCAACGCCCTAGCAACCACCAAGAACACCATAGCAATTACCTAGCAATGCCTTAGCAACCACCAAGAACACCATAGCAATTACCTAGCAATGCCTTAGAAACCACCAAGAACACCATAGCAACCGCCTAGCAACGCCTTAGCAACCACCATGAACACCATAGTAACTGCCTAGCAAAGCCCTAGCAACCACCCGGAACACCATAGCAACTGCCTAGCAATGCCCTTACAACCACCTTGAACATCATAATAACTGCCTAGCAATGCCCTAGCAACCACTCAAAACAAGATAGCAACTGCCTAGCAATGCTCAAGCAACCACCAAGAACACCATAGCAACCGCCTAGCACCAACCTAGCAACCACCCAGAACACCATAGCAACTGGCTAGCAAAGCCCTAGCAACCACCCAGAACACCATAGCAACTGCCTAGCAATGCCCTAGCAAAAACTCAAAACACCCTAACAACTGCCCACCAATGCCCAAGCAACCACCCGAACACCAAAGCAACCGCCTAGCAACGCCCTAGCAACCACCCAAAATTCCATAGCAACTGCCTAGCAAAGCCCAAGCAACCACCCAGAACACCAAAGCAACCGCCTAGCAATGCCCTAGAAACCACACAAAACTCCAAAGTAACTGCCTAGCAACGCCCTAGCAACCACCAAGAACACCATAGCAATTACCTAGCAATGCCCCGGCAACCACCCCGAACACCATAGCAACCGCCTAGCAACGCCCTTACAACCACCCAGGACACCAAAGCAACCGCTCAACAACACCCTAGCAACCATCCACAACACCATAGCAACTACTGAGCAATGCCCTCGCAACCAGCCAGAACACCATAGCAACTGCCTGGCATTACCCTAGAAACCACCCAGAACACCATAGCAACAGTCTAGCAATGTCCTAACAACCACCCAGAACACCAAAGCAACTATCTAGCAATGCCCTAGCAACCACCGAGAAAAATATGGCAACTGCCTAGCAAAGCTGTAACAACCACCTAGAACACCAAAACAACTGCCCAGCAATACCCTAGAAACCACCCAAAACCCCATAGCAACCGCATAGCAATACCCAAGCAACCACCTAAAAACACCATGGCAACCGCATAGCAAAGCCCTAGCAACCACCCAGAACACCGGAACAACTGCTTAGCAACACCGTACCAACCACCCAGAACACCAAAGCACTTGCCTAGCACACCCTAGCAACCACCCAGAACACCATAACAACTGCCCTGCAAAGCTGTAGAAACCACCCAGAACACCATAGCAACCGCCTAGCAATTCCCGAGCTAAAACCCAAATTCCTAAGCAACTGCCAAGCAACACCCTAGCAACCACCCAGAACACCATAGCAACTGCCTAGCAATGCCCTCGCAACCAGCAAGAACACCATAGCAACTGCTAGCAATGCCCTAGCAACCACCCAAAACACCATAGCAACTGCCCAGCAACGCCTTAGCAACCACCATGAACACCATAGCAACTGCCTAGCAAAGCCCTAGCAACCACCTAAAACACCAAAGTAACCACCTAGCAATGCCCTAGCAACCACTCAAAACACCATAGCAACTGCCTAGCAATGGCCCAGCAACCATCCAGAACACCATAGCAACCGCCAAGCAATGCCCTCGCAACCATCCAGAACACCATAGCAACCGCCTAGCAATGCCCTAGCAACCATCCAGAACACCAAAGCAACCGCCTAGCAACGCCCTAACAACCACCCAGGACACCATAGCAACTGCCTAACAATGCCCTAGAAACCACCCGAAACTCCATAGCAACTGCCTAGCAATGCCCAAGCAACCACCCAGAACACCACAGCAACTGCCTAGCAACCCCCTGGCAACCACCCAAAACTCCATAGCAACTGCCTAGGGACGCCCTAGCAACCACCCAGAACACCACAGCAACCACCTAGCAACGCCCTAGCAACCACCCAGAACACCATAGCAACTGAATAGCAAAGCCCTAGCAACCACCCAGAACACCATAGCAACTGCCTAGCAATGCCCTCGCAACCACCCAGAACACCATAGCAACCGCATAGCAATGCCCTCGCAACAACTCAAAACACCCTAACAACTGCCCACGAATGCCCAAGCAACCACCCAAAACACGATAGCAACCGCTTAGCAAGGCCCTAACAACCACCCAGGACAACTAAGCCACCGCTCAACAACAACTTCGCAAACACCCACCATACGATAGCAACTACTGAGATATGCCCTCACAACCAGCCAGAACACCATAGCAACTGCCTAGCAACACCCTAGCAACCACCCAGAACACCATAGCAACAATCTAGCAATGTCCTAGCAACCACCCAGAACACCAAAACAACTCCCTAGCAATCCCCTAGAAACCACCCAGAACACCATAGCAACTGCCAAGCAACAACCCAAAACATTAAAGCAACTACCTTGCAATGTCCTAGCAAGCACCGAGAAAAACATAGCAACCCCCCTGCAAAGCCATAGCAACCAAGAAGAACACCATAGCACTTGCCTAGCACACCTTAGCAACCACCCAGAACACCAAAGGAACTGCCCAGCAAAGCCGGAGAAACCACCCAGAACACCATAGCATCCGCCTAGCAATGCCATAGCAAAAACCCAAATACTGTAGTATTCGCCTAGCAACACCCTAGCAACCACCCAGAACACCAAAGCACC
This sequence comes from Gymnothorax reevesii, assembly GCA_029721435.1. Taxonomy (NCBI): domain Eukaryota; kingdom Metazoa; phylum Chordata; class Actinopteri; order Anguilliformes; family Muraenidae; genus Gymnothorax; species Gymnothorax reevesii. The sequence goes on along the minus strand of CM056590.1, from coordinate 343,761 downwards.
TGCCTAGCAACGCCAAGGCAACCACCCAAAACACAATAGCAACTGCCAAGCAACGCCTTGGCAACCACCAAGAACACCATAGCAACTGCAAAACAAAGCCCTGGCAACCACCCAGAACACCATAGCAACTGCCTATCAATGCCCTTGCAACCACCTAGAACACCACAGTAACCGCCTATATATGCCTTAGCAACCTCTGAAAAATCACCATCACAACTGACCAGCAATGCCCAAGCATCCACCCAGAACACCATAGCAATCACCTAGCAATGCCCTAGCAACCACCCAGAACACCATAGCAATCACCTAGCAGTGCCCTGGCAACCACCCAAAACACCATAGCAACCGCCTAGCAACGACTTAGCAACCACCAAGAACACCAAAGCAACCGCCTAGCAACGCCTTAGCAACCACCAAGAACACCATAGCAACTGCCTAGCAATGCCCTTACAACCACCTTGAACATCATAATAACTGCCTAGCAATGCCCTAGCAACCACTCAAAACAAGATAGCAACTGCCTAGCAATGCCCAAGCAACCACCCAGAACACCATAGCAACCGCCTAGCACCAACCAAGCAACCACCCAGAACACAATAGCAACTGACTAGCAAAGCCCTAGCAACCACCCAGAACACCATAGCAACTGCCTAGCAATGCCCTAGCAAAAACTCAAAACACCCAAACAACTGCCCACCAATGCCCAAGCAACCACCCGAACACCAAGGCAACCGCCTAGCAACGCCCTAGCAACCACCAAAAATTCCATAGCAACTGCCTAGCAAAGCCCAAGCAACCACCCAGAACACCATAGCAACCGCCTAGCAATGCCCTAGAAACCACACAAAACTCCAAAGTAACTGCCTAGCAACGCCCTAGCAACCACCAAGAACACCATAGCAATTACCTAGCAATGCCTTAGCAACCACCAAGAACACCATAGCAACCGCCTAGCAACGCCTTAGCAACCACCAAGAACACCATAGCAACTGCCTAGCAAAGCCCTAGCAACCACCCGGAACACCATAGCAACTGCCTAGCAATGCCCTTACAACCACCTTGAACATCATGATAACTGCCTAGCAATGCCCTAGCAACCACTCAAAACAAGATAGCAACTGCCTAGCAATGCCCAAGCAACCACCAAGAACACCATAGCAACCGCCTAGCACCAACCTAGCAACCACCCAGAACACCATAGCAACTGACTAGCAAAGCCCTAGCAACCACCCAGAACACCATAGCAACTGCCTAGCAATGCCCTAGCAAAAACTCAAAACACCCTAACAACTGCCCACCAATGCCCAAGCAACCACCCGAACACCAAAGCAACCGCCTAGCAACGCCCTAGCAACCACCCAAAATTCCATAGCAACTGCCTAGCAAAGCCCAAGAAACCACCCAGAACACCATAGCAACCGCCTAGCAATGCCCTAGAAACCACACAAAACTCCAAAGTAACTGCCTAGCAACGCCCTAGCAACCACCAAGAACACCATAGCAATTACCTAGCAATGCCCTGGCAACCACCCCGAACACCATAGCAACCGCGTAGCAACGCCCTTACAACCACCCTGGACACCAAAGCAACCGCTCAACAACACCCTAGCAACCATCCACAACACCATAGCAACCACTGAGCAATGCCCTCGCAACTAGCCAGAACACCATAGCAACTGCCAGGCATTACCCTAGAAACCACCCAGAACACCAAAGCAACAATCTAGCAATGTCCTAACAACCACCCAGAACACCAAAGCAACTATCTAGCAATGCCCTAGCAACCACCGAGAAAAATATAGCAACTGCCTAGCAAAGCTGTAACAACCACCTAGAACACCATAACAACTGCCCAGCAATACCCTAGAAACCACCCAAAACCCCATAGCAACCGCATAGCAATACCCTAGCAACCACCTAGAACACCATAGCAACCGCATAGCAAAGCCCTAGCAACCACCCAGAACACCGGAACAACTGCTTAGCAACACCGTACCAACCACCCAGAACACCAAAGCACTTGCCTAGCACACCCTAGCAACCACCCAGAACACCATAACAACTGCCCAGCAATACCCTAGAAACCACCCAAAACCCCATAGCAACCGCAAAGCAATACCCTAGCAACCACCTAGAACACCAGAGCAACCGCATAGCAAAGCCCTAGCAACCACCCAGAACACCGGAACAACTGCTTAGCAACACCGTACCAACCACCCACAACACCAAAGCACTTGCCTAGCACACCCTACCAACCACACAGAACACCATAGCAACTGCTCAGCAATGCCGTATCCACCACCCAGAACACCATAGCAACCGCCTAGCAATGACCTAGCAAAAACCCAAATTCCGTAGCAACTGCCTAGCAACACCCTAGCAACCACCCAGAACACCATAGCAACTGCCTAGCAATGCCCTCGCAACCACCCAGAAGACCATAGCAACCCCCTAGCAAGACCCTATCAACCAACCAGGACAACAAAGCCACCGCTCAACAACACTCTAGCAACCATCCACAACACCATAGCAACTACTGAGATATGCCCTCACAACCAGCCAGAACACCATAGCAACTGCCTAGCAACACCCTAGCAACCACCCAGAACACCATAGCAACAATCTAGCAATGTCCTAGCAACCACCCAGAACACCAAAGCAACTGCCTAGCAATGCCCTAGCAACCACCCATAACACCAAAGCAACTGCCAAGCAACCACCCAAAACACCAAAGCAAGTACCTAGCAATGTCCTAGCAAACACCGAGAAAAACATAGCAACCGCCTAGCAAAGCTGTAACAAACACCAAAAACAGCATAGCAACCGCCTAGAAATGCCCCAACAACCACTCAGAACACCGTAGCAACCGCACAGCAAAGCCCTAGCAACCACCCAGAACACCAGTGCAACTGCTTAGCAACACCGTACAGACCACCCAAAACACCATAGCACTTGCCTAACAATGCCATAGCAACCACCAAGAACACCATAGCAACCGCCTAGCAATGCTCTAACAACCACCAAGAAAACCATAGCAACCGCCAAGCAATGCCCTAACAACCACCAAGAAAACCATAGCAACCGGCTAGCAACGCCTTAGCAACCACCAAGAACGCCAGAGCAACTGCCTAGCAAAGCGCTAGCAACCACCCAGAACACCATAGCAACTGCCTGGCAATGCTCTCGCAACCACCCAGAACACCATAGCAACTGCGTAGCAATGCCCAAGTAACCACTCAAAACACCATATCAACTGCCTAGCAATGCCCAAGCAACCACCCAGAACACCACAACAACCACCTAGCAACGCCCTAGCAATCACCCAGAACACCATAGCAACTGCCTCGCAACCCCCTGGCAATCACCCAAAACTCCATAGCAACCGCCTAGCAATGCTCTAACAACCACCAAGAAAACCATAGCAACCGCCAAGCAATGCCCTAACAACCACCAAGAAAACCATAGCAACCGCCTTGCAACGCCTTAGCAACCACCAAGAACGCCAGAGCAACTGCCTAGCAAAGCGCTAGCAACCACCCAGAACACCATAGCAACTGCCTGGCAATGCTCTCGCAACCACCCAGAACACCATAGCAACTGCGTAGCAATGCCAAAGTAACCACTCAAAACACCATATCAACTGCCTAGCAATGCCCAAGCAACCACCCAGAACACCACAACAACCACCTAGCAACGCCCTAGCAATCACCCAGAACACCATAGCAACTGCCTAGCAACCCCCTGGCAATCACCCAAAACTCCATAGCAACTGCCTAGCAACGCCCTAGCAACCATCCAGAACACCAGAACAACCACCTAGCAACGCCCTAGCAATCACCCAGAACACTATGGCAACTGACCACCAAGCCCTAGCAACCACCCAGAACACCATAGCAACTGCCTAGCAATGCCCTCGCAACCACCCAGAACACCTTAGCAACCGCATAGCAATGCCCTAGCAACAACTCAAAACACCCTAACAACTGCCCACCAATGCCAAAGCAACCACCCAGAACACCATAGCAACCGCTTAGCAAGGCCCTAACAACCACCCAGGACAACTAAGCCACCGCTCAACAACACCCTAGCAAACATCCACAATACGATAGCAACTACTGAGATATGCCCTCACAACCAGCCAGAACACCATAGCAACTGCCTAGCAACACCCTAGCAACCACCCAGAACACCATAGCAACAATCTAGCAATGTCCTAGCAACCACCCAGAACACCAAAGCAACTGCCTAGCAATCCCCTAGCAACCACCCAGAACACCATAGCAACTGCCAAGCAACAACCCAAAACACTAAAGCAACTACCTAGCAATGTCCTAGCAAGCACCGAGAAAAACATAGCAACCGCCTTGCAAAGCCATAGCAACCAAGAAGAACACCATAGCACTTGCCTAGCACACCTTAGCAACCACCCAGAACACCATAGTAACTGCCCAGCAAAGCCGTAGAAACCACCCAGAACACCATAGCATCCGCCTAGCAATGCCATAGCAAAAACCCAAATACTGTAGCATCCGCCTAGCAACACCCTAGCAACCACCCAGAACACCAAAGCACCTGCCTAGCAACGCCAAGGCAACCACCCAAAACACCATAGCAACTGCCAAGCAACGCCTTGGCAACCACCAAGAACACCATAGCAACTGCAAAACAAAGCCCTAGCAACCACCCAGAACACCATAGCAACTGCCTATCAATGCCCTTGCAACCACCTAGAACACCACAGTAACCGCCTATATATGCCTTAGCAACCACTGAAAAATCACCATAACAACTGTCCAGCAATGCCCAAGCATCCACCCAGAACACCATAGCAATCACCTAGCAATGCCCTAGCAACCACCCAGAACACCATAGCAATCACCTAGCAGTGCCCTGGCAACCACCCAAAACACCATAGCAACCTCCTAGCAACGCCTTAGCAACCACCAAGAACACCATAGCAACCGCCTAGCAACGCCTTAGCAACCACCAAGAACACCATAGCAACTGCCTAGCAAAGCCCTAGCAACCACCCGGAACACCATAGCAACTGCCTAGCAATGCCCTTACAACCACCTTGAACATCATAATAACTGCCTAGCAATGCCCTAGCAACCACTCAAAACAAGATAGCAACTGCCTAGCAATGCCCAAGCAACCACCCAGAACACCATAGCAACCGCCTAGCACCAACCTAGCAACCACCCAGAACACCATAGCAACTGACTAGCAAAGCCCTAGCAACCACCCAGAAGACCATAGCAACTGCCAAGCAATGCCCTAGCAAAAACTCAAAACACCCTAACAACTGCCCACCAATGCCCAAGCAACCACCCGAACACCAAAGCAACCGCCTAGCAACGCCCTAGCAACCACCCAAAATTCCGTAGCAACTGCCTAGCAACGCCCTAGCAACCACCAAGAACACCATAGCAATTACCTAGCAATGCCTTAGCAACCACCAAGAACACCATAGCAACCGCCTAGCAACGCCTTAGCAACCACCAAGAACACCATAGCAACTACCTAGCAAAGCCCTAGCAACCACCCGGAACACCATAGCAACTGCCTAGCAATGCCCTTACAACCACCTTGAACATCATAATAACTGCCTAGCAATGCCCTAGCAACCACTCAAAACAAGATAGCAACTGCCTAGCAATGCCCAAGCAACCACCCAGAAGACCATAGCAACCGCCTAGCAACGCCCAAGTAACCACCCAAAACACCATAGCAACTGCCTAGCAACGCTTTAGCAACCAGCAAGAACACCATAGCAACTGCCTAGCAATGCCCTAGCAACAACTCAAAACACCCAAACAACTGCCCACCAATGCCCAAGCAACCACCCGAACACCACAGCAACCGCCTAGCAACGCACTAGCAACCACCCAAAATTCCATAGCAACTGCCTAGCAAAGCCCTAGCAACCACCCAGAACACCATAGCAACAGCCTAGCAATGCCCTAGAAACCACACAAAATTCCAAAGTAACTGCCTAGCAATGCCATAGCAACCACCAACAACACCATAGCAATTACCTAGCAATGCCCTGCCAACCACTCAGCACACTATAGCAACCGCCTAGCAACGCCCTTACAACCACCCAGGACACCAAAGCAACCGCTCAACAACACCCTAGCAACCATCCACAACACCATAGCAACTACTGAGCAATGCCCTCGCAACCAGCCAGAACACCATAGCAACTGCCTGGCATTACCCTAGAAACCACCCAGGACACCATAGCAACAATGTAGCAATGTCCTAGCAACCACCCAGAACACCAAAGCAACTAACTAGCAATGCCCTAGCAACCACCAAGAAAAATAAAGCAACCGCCTAGCCAATCCGTAGCAACCACAAAGAACACCATAGCAACTGCCTAGCAATACCCTAGCAACCACCCAGAACACCATAGCAACCGCATAGCAAAGCCCTAGCAACCACCCAGAACACCATAACAACTGCCCAGCAACGCCGTAGAAACCACCCAGAACACCGGTCCAACTGCTTAGCAACACCGTACCAACCACCCAGAACACCTAAGCACTTGCCTAGCACACCCTAGCAACCACCCAGAACACCATAGCAACTGCCTAGCAATGCCCTCGCAACCAGCAAGAACACCATAGCAACTGCTAGCAACGCCCTAGCAACCACCCAAAACACCATAGCAACTGCCCAGCAACGCCTTAGCAACCACCATGAACACCATAGCAACTGCCTAGCAAAGCCCTAGCAACCACCTACAACGACAAAGTAACCGCCTAGCAATGCCCTAGCAACCACTCAAAACACCATAGCAACTGCCTAGCAATGGCCAAGCAACCACCCAGAACACCATTGCAACCGCCTAGCAACAACCTAGCAACCACCCCGAACACAATAGCAACTGACTAGCAATGCCCTAGCAACCACCCAGAACACCATAGCAACTGCCTAGCAATGCTCTCGCAACCACCCAGAAAACCAAAGCAACCGCATGGCAATGCCCTTGCAACAACTCAAAACACCCTAACAACTGCCGACCAATGCCCAAGCAACCACCCTCACACCATAGCAACCGTCTTGCAACGCCCTAGCAACCACCCAAAATTCCAGAGCAACTGCCTTGAAATGCCCTAGCAACCACCCAGAAGACCATAGCAACCGCCTAGCAATGCCCTAGCAACCACCCAGAACACCATAGCATTCACCTAGCATTGCCCTGGCAACCACCCAGAACACCATAGCAACCGCCTAGCAACGCCCTTACAGCCACCCAGGACACCAACGCAAGTGCTCAACAACACCCAAGCAACCATCCACAACACCATAGCAACTACTGAACAATGCCCTCGCAACCAGCCAGAACACCATAGCAACTGCCTAGCAACACCGGAGCAACCACCCGGAACACCATAACAACAATCTAGCAATGTCCTAGCAACCACCCAGAACACCAAAGCAACTGCCTAGCAATGCCCCAGCAACCACCCATAACACCATAGCAACTGCCAAGATACCACCCAAAACACCAAAGCAACTACCTAGCAATGTCCTAGCAACCACCTGGAAAAACACAGCAACCGCCTAGCAAAGCCCTTGCAACCAGCAAGAACACCATAGCAACCGCCTAGCAGCGCCCTAGCAACCACCCAGAACACCAGTACAACTGCTTAGCAACACCTTACCAACCACCCAGAACACCATAGAACTTGCCTAGCAACGCACTAGCAACCACCAAGAGCACCATAGCAACCAACTAGCAATGCCCTTACAACCACCAAGGAAACCATAACAACCGCCTAGCAATGCCCTAACAAGCACCCAGAACACCAAAGCAACCGCCTAGCAACGCCTTAGCAACCACTAAGAACACCATAGCAACTGCCTAGCAAAACGCTAGCAACCACCCAGAACACCATAGCAACTGCCTAGCAATGCCCTAACAGCCACCCAGAACACCAAAGCAACCCCTTAGCAACACCTTAGCAACCACTAGGAACACCAAAGCAACCGCCTAGCAACACCCTAACAACCACCAAGGACACCATAGCAACCGCCTAGCAATGCCCTAACAACCACCCAGAACACCAAAGCAACCGCCTAGCAAAGCCCTCGCAACCAGCAAGAACACCATAGCAACCGCCTAGCCACGCCCTAGCAACCACCCAAAACACCATAGCAACCGCCTAGAAATGCCCTAGCAACCACTCAGAATACCATAGCAACCGCCTAGCAACGCCCTAGCAACCACCCAAAACACCATAGCAACCGCCTAGAAATGCCCTAGCAACCACTCAGAACAGCAAAGCAACCGCATTGCAATGCCCTAGCAACCACCCAGAACACCAGTACAACTGCTTAGCAACACCGTACCAACCACCCAGAACACCATAGCACTTGCCTAGCAATGCCCTATCAACCACCAAGAACACCATAGCAACCGCCTAGCAATGCCCTAACAACCACCAAGGACACCATAGCAACCGCCTAGCAATGCCCTAACAACCACCCAGAACACCAAAGCAACCGCCTAGCAACGCCTTAGCAACCACCAAGAACACCATAGCAACTGCCTAGCAAAGCGCTAGCAACCACCCAGAACACCATAGCAACTGCCTAGCAATGCCTTTGCAACCATCCAGAGCACCAAAGCAACCCCCTAGCAACACCCTAACAACCACCCAGGACACCATACCAACCGCCTAACAACGCCCTAAAAACCATTCAAAACTCCATAGCAACTGCCTAGCAATGCCCTAGCAACCACCCAGAACACCAAAGCAACCGCCTAGCAATGCCTAAGCAACCACCAAGAACACCATAGCAACCGCCTAGCAAAGCCCTAGAAACCACCCAGATCACCATAGCAACTGCCTAGCAATTCCCTTGCAACCATCCAGAACACCAAAGCAACCACCTACCAACCCCCTACCAACCACCCAGAACACCAAAGAAACGGCCTAGCATCGCCTTAGCAACAACTAAAAACACCATATCAACTGCCTAGCAATGCCAAACCAACCACCCAGAACACCATAGCAACTGCCTAGCAACCCCCTGGCAATCACCCAAAACTCCATAGCAATTGCCTAGCAACGCCCTAGCAACCATCAAGAACACCACAGCAACCACCTAGCAACGCCCTAGCAACCACCCAGAACACCATAGCAACTGGCTAGCAAAGCCCTAGCAACCACCCAGAACCCCATAGCAACTGCCTAGCAATGCCCTCGCAACCACCCAGAACACCTTAGCAACCGCATAGCAATGCCCTTGCAACAACTCAAAACACCCTAACAACTGCCCACCAATGCCCAAGCAACCACCCAGAACACCATAGCAGACACTTAGCAAGGCCCTAACAACCACCCAGGACAACTAAGCCACCGCTCAACAACACCCTAGCAACCATCCACAATACCATAGCAACTACTGAGATATGCCCTCACAACCAGCCAGAACACCATAGCAACTGCCTCCCCACACCCTCGCAACCACCCAGAACACCATAGCAACAATCTAGCAATGTCCTAGCAACCACCCAGAACACTAAAGCAACTGCCCACCAATGCCCAAGCAACCACCCGAACACCAAAGCAACCGCCTAGCAACGCCCTAGCAACCACCCAAAATTCCATAGCAACTGCCAAGCAAAGCCCAAGCAACCACCCAGAACACCATAGCAACCGCCTAGCAATGCCCTAGAAACCACACAAAACTCCAAAGTAACTGCCTAGCAACGCCCTAGCAACCCCCAAGAACACCATAGCAATAACCTAGCAATGCCCGGGCAACCACCCCGAACACCATAGCAACCGCCTAGCAACGCCCTTACAACCACCCAGGACACCAAAGCAACCGCTCAACAACACCCTAGCAACCATCCACAACACCATAGCAACTACTGAGCAATCCTCGCAACCAGCCAGAACACCATAGCAACTGCCTGGCAACACCCTAGAAACCACCCAGAACACCATAGTAACAATCTAGCAATGTCCTAACAACCACCCAGAACAACAAAACAACTATCTAGCAATGCCCTAGCAACCACCAAGAAAAATATAGAAACTGCCTAGCAAAAGTGTAGCAACCGCCTAGAACACCATAACAACTGCCCAGCAATACCCTAGCAACCACCCAGAACACCATAGCAACCGCATAGCAATACCCTAGCAACCACCCTGAACACCATAGCAACCGCATAGCAATACCCTAGCAACCACCCTGAACACCATAGCAACCGCATAGCAATGCCCTAGCAACCACCCAGAACACCAGAACAACTGCTTAACAACACCGTACCAACCACCCAGAACACCAAAGCACTTGCCTTGCACACCCTAGCAACCACCCAGAACACCATAACAACTCCCCTGCAACGCCGTAGAAACCACCCAGAACATCATAGCCACCGCCTAGCAATGCCCTAGCTAAAACCCAAATTCCGAAGCAACTGCCAAGCAACACCCTAGCAACCACCCAGAACACCATAGCAACCGCCTAGCAACGCCCTAGTAACCACCCAGGACACCAAAGCAATTGGTCAACAACACCCAAGCAACCATCCACAACAACAAAGCAACTACTGAGCAATGCCCTCGCAACCAGCCAGAACACCAAAGCAACTGCCTAGCAACACCCTAGCAACCACCCAGAACACCATAACAACAATCTAGCAATGTCCTAGCAACCACCCAGAACACCAAAGCATCTGCCTAGCAATGCCCCAGCAACCACCCATAACACCATAGCAAGTGCCAAGATACCACCCAAAACACCAAAGCAACTAACTAGCAATGTCCTAGCAACCTCCTGGAAAAACATAGCAACCGTCGAGCAAAGCCATCGCAACCAGCAAGAACATCATAGAAACCGCCTAGCAAAGCCCTTGCAACCACCCAGAACACCATGGCAACCGCCTAGCAACGCCCTAGCAACCACCCAAAACACCATAGCAACTGCCTAGCAACGCCTAAGCAACCACCAAGAACACCATAGCAACTGCCACGATACCACCCAAAACACCAAAGCAACTACCTAGCAATGTCCTAGCAACCACCTGGAAAAACATAGCAACCGCCTAGCAAAGCCCTTGCAACCAGCAAGAACATCATAGAAACCGCCTAGCAAAGCCCTCGCAACCAGCAAGAACACCATGGCAACCGCCTAGCAACGCCCTAGCAACCACCCAAAACACCATAGCAACTGCCTAGCAACGCCTTAGCAACCACCACGAACACCATAGCAACTGCCAAGATACCACCCAAAACACCCAAGCAACTACCTAGCAATGTCCTAGCAACCACCTGGAAAAACATAGCAACTGCCTAGCAAAGCCCTCGCAACCAGCAAGAACACCATAGCAACCGCCTAGCAATGCCCTAGCAACCACCTAAAACACCATAGCAACTGCCTAGCAACGCCTTAGCAACCACCAAGAACACCATAGCAACCGCCTAGAAATGCCCTAGCAACCACTCAGAACACCATAGCAACCGCATAGCAATGCCCTAACAACCACCCAGAACACCAAAGCAACCGCCTAGCAAAGCCCTCGCAACCAGCAAGAACACCATAGCAACCGCCGAGCAACACCCTAGCAACCACCCAAAACACCATAGCAACCGCCTAGAAATGCCCTAGCAACCAGCAAGAACACCAGAGCAACTGCTTAGCAACACCGTACCAACCACCCAGAACACCATAGCACTTGCCTAGCAACGCCCTAGCAACCACCAAGAACACCATAGCAACCGCCTAGCAATGCCCTAAAAACCACCAACGACACCATAGCAACCGCCAACAATGCCCTAACAACCCCCCAGAACACCAAAGCAACCGCCTAGCAACGCCTTAGCAACCACCAAGAACACCATAGCAACTGCCTAGCAAAGCGCTAGCAACCACCCAGAACACCATAGCAACTGCCAAGCAATGCCTTTGCAACCATCCAGAGCACCAAAGCAACCGCCTAGCAACACCCTAACAACCACCCAGGACACCATACCAACCGCCTAACAACGCCCTAAAAACCATTCAAAACTCCATAGCAACTGCCTAGCAATGCCCTAGCAACCACCCAGAACACCAAAGCAACCGCCTAGCAATGCCTAAGCAACCACCAAGAACACCATAGCAACCGCCTAGCAAAGCCCTAGAAACCACCCAGATCACCATAGCAACTGCCTAGCAATTCCCTTGCAACCATCCAGAACACCAAAGCAACCACCTAGCAACGCCCTAGCAACCACCCAGAACACCAAAGAAACCGCCTAGCAACGCCTTAGCAACAACTTAAAACACCATATCAACTGCCTAGCAATGCCAAACCAACCACCCAGAACACCATAGCAACTGCCTAGCAACCCCCTGGCAATCACCCAAAACTCCATAGCAATTGCCTAGCAACGCCCTAGCAACCATCCAGAACACCACAGCAACCACCTAGCAACGCCCTAGCAACCACCCAGAACACCATAGCAACTGGCTAGCAAAGCCCTAGCAACCACCCAGAACCCCATTGCAACTGCCTAGCAATGCCCTCGCAACCACCCAGAACACCTTAGCAACCGCATAGCAATGCCCTTGCAACAACTCAAAACACCCTAACGACTGCCCACCAATGCCCAAGCAACCACCCAGAACACCATAGCAGACGCTTAGCAAGGCCCTAACAACCACCCAGGACAACTAAGCCACCACTCAACAACACCCTAGCAACCATCCACAATACCATAGCAACTACTGAGATATGCCCTCACAACCAGCCAGAACACCATAGCAACTGCCTCGCAACACCCTAGCAACCACCCAGAACACCATAGCAACAATCTAGCAATGTCCTAGCAACCACCCAGAACACTAAAGCAACTGCCCACCAATGCCCAAGCAACCACCCGAACACCACAGCAACCGCCTAGCAACGCACTAGCAACCACCCAAAATTCCATAGCAACTGCCTAGCAAAGCCCTAGCAACCACCCAGAACACCATAGCAACCGCCTAGCAATGCCCTAGCAACCACCCAAAATTCCATAGCAACTGCCTAGCAAAGCCCAAGCAACCACCAAGAACACCATAGCAACTGCCACGATACCACCCAAAACACCAAAGCAACTACCTAGCAATGTCCCTACAACCACCCAAAATTCCATAGCAACTGCCTAGCAAAGCCCAAGCAACCACCAAGAACACCATAGCAACTGCCACGATACCACCCAAAACACCAAAGCAACTACCTAGCAATGTCCTAGCAACCACCTGGAAAAACATAGCAACCGCCTAGCAAAGCCCTTGCAACCAGCAAGAACATCATAGAAACCGCCTAGCAAAGCCCTCGCAACCAGCAAGAACACCATGGCAACCGCCCAGCAACGCCCTAGCAACCACCCAAAACACCATAGCAACTGCCTAGCAATGCCTTAGCAACCACCAAGAACACCACAGCAACTGTCAAGATACCACCCAAAACACCAAAGCAACTACCTAGCAATGTCCTAGCAACCACCTGGAAAAACATAGCAACTGCCTAGCAAAGCCCTCGCAACCAGCAAGAACACCATAGCAACCGCCTAGCAATGCCCTAGCAACCACCCAAAACACCATAGCAACTGCCTAGCAACGCCTTAGCAACCACCAAGAACACCATAGCAACCGCCTAGAAATGGCCTAGCAACCACTCAGAACACCATAGCAACCGCATAGCAATGCCCTAGCAACCACCCAGAACACCAGTACAACTGCTTAGCAACACCGTACCAACCACCCAGAACACCATAGCACTTGCCTAGCAACGCCCTAGCAACCACCAAGAACACCATAGCAACCGCCTAGGAATCCTCTAACAACCACCAAGGACACCATAGCAACCGCCTAGCAATGCCCAAACAACCACCCAAAACACCAAAGCAACCGCTTAGCAAGGCCTTAGCAACCACCAAGAACAGCAAAGCAACCGCCTAGCAACACCCTAACAACCACCAAGGACACCAAAGCAACCGCCTAGCAATGCCCTAACAACCACCCAGAACACCAAAGCAACCGCATAGCAAAGCCCTCGCAACCAGCAAGAACACCATAGCAACCGCCGAGCAACACCCTAGCAACCACCCAAAACACCATAGCAACCGCCTAGAAATGCCCTAGCAACCAGCAAGAACACCAGAGCAACTGCCTAGCAAAGCGCTAGCAACCACCCAGAACACCATAGCAACTGCCTAGCAATGCCCTCGCAACCACCCAGAACACCATAACAACTGCCTACCAACACCCAAGGGACCACCCAGAACACCATAACAACAATCTAGCAACGCCCTAGCAACCACCCAAAACACCATAGCAACTGGCTAGCAACGCCTTAGCACCCACCAAGAACACCATAGCAACTGCCAAGATACCACCCAAAACACCAAAGCAACTACCGAGCAATGTCCTAGCAACCACCTGGAAAAACATAGCAACTGCCTAGCAAAGCCCTCGCAACCAGCAAGAACACCATAGCAACCGCCTAGCAACGCCTTAGCAACCACCCAAAACACCATAGCAACTGCCTAGCAACACCTTAGCAACCACCAAGAACACCATAGCAACCGCCTAGAATTGCCCTAGCAACCACTCATAACACCATAGCAACCGCATAGCAAAGCCCTAGCAACCACCCAGAACACCAGTACAACTGCTTAGCAATACCGTACCAACCACCCAGAACACCATAGCACTTGCCTAGCAACGCCCTAGCAACCACCAAGAACACCAAAGCAACCGCCTAGCAATCCCCTAACAACCCCCAAGGACACCATAGCAACCGCCTAGCAATGCCCTAACAACCACCCAGAACACCAAAGCAACCGCTTAGCAACGCCTTAGCAACCACCAAGAACACCAAAGCAACCGCCTAGCAACACCCTAACAACCACCAAGGACACCATAGCAACCGCCTAGCAATGCCCTAACAACCACCCAGAACACCAAAGCAACCGCCTAGCAAAGCCCTCTCAACCAGCAAGAACACCATAGCAACCGCCTAGCAATGCCCTAGCAACCACCCAAAACACCATAGCAACCACCTAGAAATGCCCTAGCAACCACACAGAATACCATAGCAACCGCCTAGCAACGCCCTAGCAACCACCCAAAACACCATAGCAACCGCCTAGAAATGCCCTAGCAACCACTCAGAACAGCAAAGCAACCGCATTGCAATGCCCTAGCAACCACCCAGAACACCAGTACAACTGCTTAGCAACACCGTACCACCACCCAGAACACCATAGCACTTGCCTAGCAATGCCCTATCAACCACCAAGAACACCATAGCAACCGCCTAGCAATGCCCTAACAACCACCAAGGACACCAAAGCAACCGCCTAGCAATGCCGAAGCAACCACCAAGAACACCATAGCAACCGCCTAGCAAAGCCCTAGAAACCACCCAGATCACCATAGCAACTCCCTAGCAATTCCCTTGCAACCATCCAGAACACCAAAGCAACCACCTAGCAACGCCCTAGCAACCACCCAGAACACCAAAGAAACCGCCTAGCAAAGCCCTTGCAACCAGCAAGAACATCATAGAAACCGCCTAGCAAAGCCCTCGCAACCAGCAAGAACACCATGGCAACCGCCTAGCAACGCCCTAGCAACCACCCAAAACACCATAGCAACTGCCTAGCAACGCCTTAGCAACCACCAAGAACACCATAGCAACTGTCAAGATACCACCCAAAACACCAAAGCAACTACCTAGCAATGTCCTAGCAACCACCTGGAAAAACATAGCAACTGCCTAGCAAAGCCCTCGCAACCAGCAAGAACACCAAAGCAACCGCCTAGAAATGCCCTAGCAACCACCCAAAACACCATAGCAACTGCCTAGCAACGCCTTAGCAACCACCAAGAACACCATAGCAACCGCCTAGAAATGCCCTAGCGACCACTCAGAACACCATAGCAACCGCATAGCAATGCCCTAGCAACCACCCAGAACACCAGTACAACTGCTTAGCAACACCCTACCAACCACCCAGAACACCATAGCACTTGCCTAGCAACGCCCTAGCAACCACCAAGAACACCATAGCAACCTCCTAGCAATGCCCTAAAAACCACCAAGGACACCATAGCAACCGCCTAGCAATGCCCTAACAACCACCCAGAACACCAAAGCAACCGCCTAGCAACGCCTTAGCAACCACCAAGAACACCATAGCAACTGCCTAGCAAAGCGCTAGCAACCACCCAGAACCCCATAGCAACTGCCAAGCAATGCCTTTGCAACTATCCAGAGCACCAAAGCAACCGCCTAGCAACCGCCTAACACCCACCCAGGACACCATACCAACCGCCTAACAACGCCCTAAAAACCATTCAAAACTCCATAGCAACTGCCTAGCAATGCCCTTGCAACCACCCAGAACACCAAAGCAACCGCCCAGCAATGCCTAAGCAACCACCAAGAACACCATAGCAACCGCCTAGCAAAGCCCTAGAAACCACCCAGATCACCATAGGAACTGCCCAGCAATTCCCTTCCAACCATCCAGAACTCCAAACCAACCACCTAGCAACGCCGTAGCAACCACCCAGAACACCAAAGAAACCGCCTAGCCCCGCCTTAGCAACAACTTAAAACACCATATCAACTGCCTAGCAATGCCAAACCAACCACCCAGAACACCATAGCAACTGCCTAGCAACCCCCTGGCAATCACCCAAAACTCCATAGCAATTGCCTAGCAACGCCCTAGCAACCATCCAGAACACCACAGCAACCACCTAGCAACGCCCTAGCAACCACCCAGAACACCATAGCAACTGGCTAGCAAAGCCCTAGAAACCACCCAGAACCCCATTGCAACTGCCTAGCAATGCCCTCGCAACCACCCAGAACACCTTAGCAACCGCATAGCAATGCCCTTGCAACAACTCAAAACACCCTAACGACTGCCCACCAATGCCCAAGCAACCACCCAGAACACCATAGCAGACGCTTAGCAAGGCCCTAACAACCACCCAGGCCAACTAAGCCACCACTCAACAACCCACTAGCAACCATCCACAATACCATAGCAACTACTGAGATATGCCCTCACAACCAGCCAGAACACCATAGCAACTGCCTCGCAACACCCTAGCAACCACCCAGAACACCATAGAAACAATCTAGCAATGTCCTAGCAACCACCCAGAACACTAAAGCAACTGCCCACCAATGCCCAAGCAACCACCCGAACACCAAAGCAACCACCTAGCAACGCCCTAGCAACCACCCAAAATTCCATAGCAACTGCCGAGCAAAGCCCAAGCAACCACCCAGAACACCATAGCAACCGCCTAACAATGCCCTAGCAACCACCCAAAATTCCATAGCAACTGCCTAGCAAAGCCCAAGCAACCACCAAGAACACCATAGCAACTACCACGATACCACCCAAAACACCAAAGCAACTACCTAGCAATGTCCTAGCAACCACCCAAAATTCCATAGCAACTGCCTAGCAAAGCCCAAGCAACCACCAGGAACACCATAGCAACTGCCACGATACCACCCAAAACACCAAAGCAACTACCTAGCAATGTCCTAGCAACCACCTGGAAAAACATAGCAACCGCCTAGCAAAGCCCTTGCAACCAGCAAGAACATCATAGAAACCGCCTAGCAAAGCCCTCGCAACCAGCAAGAACACCATGGCAACCGCCTAGCAACGCCCAAGCAACCACCCAAAACACCATAGCAACTGCCTAGCAACGCCTTAGCCACCACCAAGAACACCATAGCAACTGTCAAGATACCACCCAAAACACCAAAGCAACTACCTAGCAATGTCCTAGCAACCACCTGGAAAAACATAGCAACTGCCTAGCAAAGCCCTCGCAACCAGCAAGAACACCATAGCAACCGCCTAGCAATGCCCTAGCAACCACCCAAAACACCATAGCAACTGCCTAGCAACGCCTTAGCAACCACCAAGAACACCATAGCAACCGCCTAGAAATGCCCTAGCAACCACTCAGAACACCATAGCAACCGCATAGCAATGCCCTAGCAACCACCCAGAACACCAGTACAACTGCTTAGCAACACCGTACCAACCACCCAGAACACCATAGCACTTGCCTAGCAACGCCCTAGCAACCACCAAGAACACCATAGCAACCGCCTAGGAATCCTCTAACAACCACCAAGGACACCATAGCAACCGCCTAGCAATGCCCTAACAACCACCCAGAACACCAAAGCAACCGCTTAGCAACGCCTTAGCAACCACCAAGAACACCAAAGCAACCGCCTAGCAACACCCTAACAACCACCAAGGACACCATAGCAACCGCCTAGCAATGCCCTAACAACCACCCAGAACACCAAAGCAACCGCCTAGCAAAGCCCTCGCAACCAGCAAGAACACCACAGCAACCGCCGAGCAACACCCTAGCAACCACCCAAAACACCATAGCAACCGCCTAGAAATGCCCTAGCAACCAGCAAGAACACCAGAGCAACTCCCTAGCAAAGCGCTAGCAACCACCCAGAACACCATAGCAACTGCCTAGCAATGCCCTCGCAACCAGCCAGAACACCATAGCAACTGCCTAGCAACACACTAGCAACCACCCAGAACACCATAACAACAATCTAGCAACGCCCTAGCAACCACCCAAAACACCATAGCAACTGCCTAGCAACGCCTTAGCAACCACCAAGAACACCATAGCAACTGCCAGGATACCACCCAAAACACCAAAGCAACTACCTATCAATGTCCTAGCAACCACCTGGAAAAACATAGCAACTGCCTAGCAAAGCCCTCGCAACCAGCAAGAACACCATAGCAACCGCCTAGCAACGCCTTAGCAACCACCCAAAACACCATAGCAACTGCCTAGCAACGCCTTAGCAACCACCAAGAACACCATAGCAACCGCCTAGAAATGCCCTAGCAACCACTCATAACACCATAGCAACCGCATAGCAAAGCCCTAGCAACCACCCAGAACACCAGTACAACTGCTTAGCAACACCGTACCAACCACCCAGAACACCATACCACTTGCCTAGCAACGCCCTAGCAACCACCAAGAACACCAAAGCAACCGCCCAGCAATCCCCTAACAACCCCCAAGGACACCATAGCAACCGCCTAGCAATGCCCTAACAACCACCCAGAACACCAAAGCAACCGCTTAGCAACGCCTTAGCAACCACCAAGAACACCAAAGCAACCGCCTAGCAACACCCTAACAACCACCAAGGACACCATAGCAACCGCCTAGCAATGCCCTAACAACCACCCAGAACACCAAAGCAACCGCCTAGCAAAGCCCTCGCAACCAGCAAGAACACCATAGCAACCGCCTAGCAATGCCCTAGCAACCACCCAAAACACCATGGCAACCGCCTAGAAATGCCCTAGCAACCACACAGAATTCCATAGCAACCGCCTAGCAACGCCCTAGCAACCACCCAAAACACCATAGCAACCGCCTAGAAATGCCCTAGCAACCACTCAGAACAGCAAAGCAACCGCATTGCAATGCCCTAACAACCACCAAGGACACCATAGCACTTGCCTAGCAATGCCCTATCAACCACCAAGAACACCATAGCAACCGCCTAGCAATGCCCTAACAACCACCAAGGACACCATAGCAACCGCCTAGCAATGCCCTAACAACCACCCAGAACACCAAAGCAACCGCCTAGCAACGCCTTAGCAACCACCAAGAACACCATAGCAACTGCCTAGCAAAGCGCTAGCAACCACCCAGAACACCATAGCAACTGCCTAGCAATGCCTTTGCAACCATCCAGAGCACCAAAGCAACCGCCTAGCAACACCCTAACAACCACCCAGGACACCATACCAACCGCCTAACAACGCCCTAAAAACCATTCAAAACTCCATAGCAACTGCCTAGCAATGCCCTAGCAACCACCCAGAACACCAAAGCAACCGCCTAGCAATGCCGAAGCAACCACCAAGAACACCATAGCAACCGCCTAGCAAAGCCCTAGAAACCACCCAGATCACCATAGCAACTGCCTAGCAATTCCCTTGCAACCATCCAGAACACCAAAGCAACCACCTAGCAATGCCCTAGCAACCACCCAGAACACCAAAGAAACCGCCTAGCAAAGCCCTTGCAACCAGCAAGAACATCATAGAAACCGCCTAGCAAAGCCCTCGCAACCAGCAAGAACACCATGGCAACCGCCTAGCAATGCCCTAACAACCACCAAGGACACCATAGCAACCGCCTAACAATGCCCTAACAACCACCCAGAACACCAAAGCAACCGCCTAGCAACGCCTTAGCAACCACCAAGAACACCATAGCAACTGCCTGGCAAAGCGCTAGCAACCACCCAGAACACCATAGCAACTGCCTAGCAATGCCTTTGCAACCATCCAGAGCACCAAAGCAACCGCCTAGCAACACCCTAACAACCACCCAGGACACCATACCAACCGCCTAACAACGCCCTAAAAACCATTCAAAACTCCATAGCAACTGCCTAGCAATGCCCTAGCAACCACCCAGAACACCAAAGCAACCGCCTAGCAATGCCGAAGCAACCACCAAGAACACCATAGCGACCGCCTAGCAAAGCCCTAGAAACCACCCAGATCACCATAGCAACTGCCTAGCAATTCCCTTGCAACCATCCAGAACACCAAAGCAACCACCTAGCAACGCCCTAGCAACCACCCAGAACACCAAAGAAACCGCCTAGCCACGCCTTAGCAACAACTTAAAACACCATATCAACTGCCTAGCAATGCCAAACCAACCACCCAGAACACCATAGCAACTGCCTAGCAACCCCCTGGCAATCACCCAAAACTCCATAGCAATTGCCTAGCAACGCCCTAGCAACCATCCAGAACACCACAGCAACCACCTAGCAACGCCCTAGCAACCACCCAGAACACCATAGCAACTGGCTAGCAAAGCCCTAGCAACCACCCAGAACCCCATAGCAACTGCCTAGCAATGCCCTCGCAACCACCCAGAACACCTTAGCAACCGCATAGCAATGCCCTTGCAACAACTCAAAACACCCTAACGACTGCCCACCAATGCCCAAGCAACCACCCAGATCACCATAGCAGACGCTTAGCAAGGCCCTAACAACTACCCAGGACAACTAAGCCACCACTCAACAACACCCTAGCAACCATCCACAATACCATAGCAACTACTGAGATATGCCCTCACAACCAGCCAGAACACCATAGCCACTGCCTCGCAACACCCTAGCAACCACCCAGAACACCATAGCAACAATCTAGCAATGTCCAACAACCACCCAGAACACTAAAGCAACTGCCCACCAATGCCCAAGCAACCACCCGAACACCAAAGCAACCGCCTAGCAACGCCCTAGCAACCACCCAAAATTCCATAGCAACTGCCTAGCAAAGCCCAAGTAACCACCCAGAACACCATAGCAACCGCCTAGCAATGCCCTAGAAACCACACAAAACTCCAAAGTAACTGCCTAGCAACGCCCTAGCAACCCCCAAGAACACCATAGCAATTACCTAGCAATTCCCGGGAAACCACCCCGAACACCATAGCAACCGCCTAGCAACGCCCTTACAACCACCCAGGACACCAAAGCAACCGCTCAACAACACCCTAGCAACCATCCACAACACCATAGCAACTACTGAGCAATCCTCGCAACCAGCCAGAACACCATAGCAACTGCCTGGCAACACCCTAGAAACCACCCAGAACACCATAGTAACAATCTAGCAATGTCCTAACAACCACCCAGAACAACAAAGCAACTATCTAGCAATGCCCTAGCAACCACCAAGAAAAATATAGAAACTGCCTAGCAAAGGTGTAGCAACCGCCTAGAACACCATAACAACTGCCCAGCAATACCCTAGCAACCACCCAGAACACCATAGCAACTGCATAGCAATACCCTAGCAACCACCCTGAACACCATAGCAACCGCATAGCAATGCCCTAGCAACCACCCAGAACACCAGACCAACTCCATAGCAACACCCTACCACCCACCCAGAACACCAAAGCACTTGCCTTGCACACCCTAGCAACCACCAAGAACACCATAACACCTCCCCTGCCACGCCCTAGAAACCACCCAGAACACCATAGCAACCGCCTAGCAATGCCCTAGCTAAAACCCAAATTCCGAAGCAACTGCCAAGCAACACCCTAGAAACCACCCAGAACACCATAGCAACCGCCTAGCAACGCCCTAGTAACCACCCAGGACACCAAAGCAATTGCTCAACAACACCCAAGCAACCATCCACAACAACATAGCAACTACTGAGCAATGCCCTCGCAACCAGCCAGAACACCATAGCAACTGCCTAGCAACACCCTAGCAACCACCCAGAACACCATAACAACAATCTAGCAATGTCCAAGCAACCACCCAGAACACGAAAGCAACTGCCTAGCAATGCCCCAGCAACCACCCATAACACCATAGCAACTGCCAAGACACCACCCAAAACACCAAAGCAACTAACTAGCAATGTCCTAGCAACCACCTGGAAAAACATAGCAACCGCCTAGCAAAGCCCTCGCAACCAGCAAGAACATCATAGAAACCGCCTAGCAAAGCCCTCGCAACCAGCAAAAACACCATGGCAACCGCCTAGCAACGCCCTAGCAACCACCCAAAACACCATAGCAACTGCCTAGCAACGCCTTAGCAACCACAAAGAACACCATAGCAACTGCCAAGATACCACCCAAAACACCAAAGCAACTACCTAGCAATGTCCTAGCAACCACCTGGAAAAACATAGCAACCGCCTAGCAAAGCCCTCGCAACCAGCAAGAACATCATAGAAACCGCCTAGCAAAGCCCTCGCAACCAGCAAGAACACCATGGCAACCGCCTAGCAACGCCCTAGCAACCACCCAAAACACCATAGCAACTGCCTAGCAACGCCTTAGCAACCACCAAGAACACCATAGCAACTGCCAAGATACCACCCAAAACACCAAAGCAACTACCTAGCAATGTCCTAGCAACCACCTGGAAAAACATAGCAACTGCCTAGCAAAGCCCTCGCAACCAGCAAGAACACCATAGCAACCGCCTAGCAATGCCCTAGCAACCACCCAAAACACCATAGCAACTGCCTAGCAACGCCTTAGCAACCACCAAGAACACCATAGCAACCGCCTAGAAATGCCCTAGCAACCACTCAGAACACAATAGCAACCGCATAGCAATGCCCTAGCAACCACCCAGAACACCAGTACAACTGCTTAGCAACACCGTACCAACCACCCAGAACACCATAGCACTTGCCTAGCAACGCCCTAGGAACCACCAAGAACACCATAGCAACCGCCTAGGAATCCTCTAACAACCACCAAGGACACCATAGCAACCGCCTAGCAATGCCCTAACAACCACCCAGAACACCAAAGCAACCGCTTAGCACCGCCTTAGCAACCACCAAGAACACCAAAGCACCCGCCTAGCAACACCCTAACAACCACCAAGGACACCATAGCAACCGCCTAGCAATGCCCTAACAACCACCCAGAACACCAAAGCAACCGCCTAGCAAAGCCCTCGCAACCAGCAAGAACACCATAGCAACCGCCGAGCAACACCCTAGCAACCACCCAAAACACCATAGCAACCGCCTAGAAATGCCCTAGCAACCAGCAAGAACACCAGAGCAACTGCCTAGCAAAGCGCTAGCAACCACCCAGAACACCAAAGCAACCGCCTAGCAACGCCTTAGCAACCACCAAGAACACCATAGCAACTGCCTGGCAAAGCGCTAGCAACCACCCAGAACACCATAGCAACTGCCTAGCAATGCCTTTGCAACCATCCAGAGCACCAAAGGCACCGCCTAACAACGCCCTAAAAACCACCCAGGACACCATAGCAACCGCCTAACAATGCCCTAGAAACCACCCGAAACTCCATAGCAACTGCCTAGCAATGCCCTAGCAACCACTCAAAACACCACAGCAACTGCCTAGCAATGCCGAAGCAACGACCAAGAACACCATCGCAACTGCCTGGCAAAGCCCTAATAAGCACCCAGAACACCATAGCAACTGCCTAGCAATGCCCTCGCAACCATCCAGAACACCATAGCAACCACCAAGCAATGCCCTCGCAACCATCCAGAACACAATAGCAACCGCCTAGCAATGCCTAAGCAACAACTTCAAACACCATTTCCACTCCCTAGCAATCCCAACCCAACCCCCCAGACCACCATAGCAACTGCCTAGCACCCCCCTGGCAATCACCCAAACCTCCATAGCAATTGCCTAGCAACGCCCTAGCAACCATCCAGAACACCACAGCAACCACCTAGCAACGCCCTAGCAACCACCCAGAACACCATAGCAACTGGCTAGCAAAGCCCTAGCAACCACCCAGAACCCCATAGCAACTGCCTAGCAATGCCCTCGCAACCACCCAGAACACCTTAGCAACCGCATAGCAATGCCCTTGCAACAACTCAAAACACCCTAACGACTGCCCACCAATGCCCAAGCAACCACCCAGATCACCATAGCAGACGCTAAGCAAGGCCCTAACAACTACCCAGGACAACTAAGCCACCACTCAACAACACCCTAGCAACCATCCACAATACCATAGCAACTACTGAGATATGCCCTCACAACCAGCCAGAACACCATAGCAACTGCCTCGCAACACCCTAGCAACCACCCAGAACACCATAGCAACAATCTAGCAATGTCCTAGCAACCACCCAGAACACTAAAGCAACTGCCCACCAATGCCCAAGCAACCACCCGAACACCAAAGCAACCGCCTAGCAACGCCCTAGCAACCCCCCAAAATTCCATAGCAACTGCCTAGCAAAGCCCAAGTAACCACCCAGAACACCATAGCAACCGCCTAGCAATGCCCTAGAAACCACACAAAACTCCAAAGTAACTGCCTAGCAACGCCCAAGCAACCCCCAAGAACACCATAGCAATTACGTAGCAATGCCCGGGCAACCACCCCGAACACCATAGCAACCGCCTAGCAACGCCCTTACAACCACCCAGGACACCAAAGCAACCGCTCAACAACACCCTAGCAACCATCCACAACACCATAGCAACTACTGAGCAATCCTCGCAACCAGCCAGAACACCATAGCAACTGCCTGGCAACACCCTAGAAACCACCCAGAACACCATAGTAACAAACTAGGAAAGGCCTAACAACCACCCAGAACAACACAGCACCTATCTAGCAATGCCCTAGCCACCACCAAGAAAAATATAGAAACTGCCTAGCAAAGGTGTAGCACCCGCCTAGAACACCATAACAACTGCCCAGCAATACCCTAGCAACCACCCAGAACACCATAGCAACTGCATAGCAATACCCTAGCAACCACCCTGAACACCATAGCAACCGCATAGCAATGCCCTAGCAACCACCCAGAACACCAGAACAACTGCTTAGCAACACCGTACCAACCACCCAGAACACCTAAGCACTTACCTACCCCACCCTAGCAACCACCCAGAACACCATAACAACTCCCCTGCAACGCCCTAGAAACCACCCAGAACACCATAGCAACCGCCTAGCAATGCCCTAGCTAAAACCCAAATTCCGAAGCAACTGCCAAGCAACGCCCTAGAAACCACCCAGAACACCATAGCAACCGCCTAGCAATGCCCTAGCTAAAACCCAAATTCCGAAGCAACTGCCAAGCAACACCCTAGAAACCACCCAGAACACCATAGCAACCGCCTAGCAACGCCCTAGTAACCACCCAGGACACCAAAGCAATTGCTCAACAACACCCTAGCAACCACCCAGAACACCATAACAACAATCTAGCAATGTCCAAGCAACCACCCAGAACACGAAAGCAACTGCCTAGCAATGCCCCAGCAACCACCCATAACACCATAGCAACTGCCAAGATACCACCCAAAACACCAAAGCAACTAACTAGCAATGTCCTAGCAACCACCTGGAAAAACATAGCAACCGCCTAGCAAAGCCCTCGCAACCAGCAAGAACATCATAGAAACCGCCTAGCAAAGCCCTCGCAACCAGCAAGAACACCATGGCAACCGCCTAGCAACGCCCTAGCAACCACCCAAAACCCCATAGCAACTGCCTAGCAACGCCTTAGCAACCACCAAGAACACCATAGCAACTGCCAAGATACCACCCAAAACACCAAAGCAACTACCTAGCAATGTCCTAGCAACCACCTGGAAAAACATAGCAACTGCCTAGCAAAGCCCTCGCAACCAGCAAGAACACCATAGCAACCGCCTAGCAATGCCCTAGCAACCACCCAAAACACCATAGGAACTGCCTAGCAACGCCTTAGCAACCACCAAGAACACCATAGCAACCGCCTAGAAATGCCCTAGCAACCACTCAGAACACCATAGCAACCGCATAGCAATGCCCTAGCAACCACCCAGAACACCAGTACAACTGCTTAGCAACACCGTACCAACCACCCAGAACACCATAGCACTTGCCTAGCAACGCCCTAGGAACCACCAAGAACACCATAGCAACCGCCTAGGAATCCTCTAACAACCACCAAGGACACCATAGCAACCGCCTAGCAATGCCCTAACAACCACCCAGACCACCAAAGCAACCGCTTAGCAACGCCTTAGCAACCACCAAGAACACCAAAGCAACCGCCTAGCAACACCCTAACAACCACCAAGGACACCATAGCAACCGCCTAGCAATGCCCTAACAACCACCCAGAACACCAAAGCAACCGCCTAGCAAAGCCCTCGCAACCAGAAAGAACACCATAGCAACCGCTGAGCAACACCCTAGCAACCACCCAAAACACCATAGCAACCGCCTAGAAATGCCCTAGCAACCAGCAAGAACACCAGAGCAACTGCCTAGCAAAGCGCTAGCAACCACCCAGAACACCATAGCAACTGCCTAGCAATGCCCTCGCAACCAGCCAGAACACCATAGCAACTTCCTAGCAACACCCTAGCAACCACCTAGAACACCATAACAACAATCTAGCAATGGCCTAGCAACCACCCAGAATACCAAAGAAACTGCCTAGCAATGCCCCAGCAACCACCCATAACACCATAGCAACTGCCAAGATACCACCCAAAACACCAAAGCAACTAACTAGCAATGTCCTAGCAACCACCTGGAAAAACGTAGCAACCGCCTAGCAAAGCCCTCGCAACCAGCAAGAACATCATAGAAACCGCCTAGCAAAGCCCTCGCAACCAGCAAGAACACCATGGCAACCGCCTAGCAACGCCCTAGCAACCACCCAAAACACCATAGCAACTGCCTAGCAACGCCTTAGCAACCACCAAGAACACCATAGCAACTGCCAAGATTTCACCCAAAACACCAAAGCAACTACCTAGCAATGTCCTAGCAACCACCTGGAAAAACATAGCAACTGCCTAGCAAAGCCCTCGCAACCAGCAAGAACACCATAGCAACCGCCTAGCAATGCCCTAGCAACCACCCAAAACACCATAGCAACTGCCTAGCAACGCCTTAGCAACCACCAAGAACACCATAGCAACCGCCTAGAAATGCCCTAGCAACCACTCAGAACACCATAGCAACCGCATAGCAATGCCCTAGCAACCACCCAGAACACCAGTAGAACTGCTTAGCAACACCGTACCAACCACCCAGAACACCATAGCACTTGCCTAGCAACGCCCTAGCAACCACCAAGAACACCATAGCAACCGCCTAGCAATCCTCTAACAACCACCAAGGACAGCATAGCAACCGCCTAGCAATGCCCTACCAACCACCCAGAACCCCAAAGCAACGGCTTAGCAACGCCTTAGCAACCACCAAGACCACCAAACCAACCGCCTAGCAACACCCTAACAACCACCAAGGACACCATAGCAACCGCCTAGCAATGCCCTAACAACCACCCAGAACACCATAGCAACCCCCTAGAAATGCCCTAGCAACCACTCATAACACCATAGCAACCGCATACCAATGCCCTAGCAACCACCCACAACACCAGAACAACTGCTTAGCAACACCGTACCAACCACCCAGAACACCAAAGCACTTGCCTTGCACACCCTAGCAACCACCCAGAACACCATAACTACTCCCCTGCAACGCCCTAGAAACCACCCAGAACACCATAGCAACCGCCTAGCAATGCCCTAGCTAAAACCCAAATTCCGAAGCAACTGCCAAGCAACACCCTAGAAACCACCCAGAACACCAAAGCAATTGCTCAACAACACCCAAGCAACCATCCACAACAACAAAGCAACTACTGAGCAATGCCCTCGCAACCAGCCGGAACACCATAGCAACTGCCTAGCAACACCCTAGCAACCACCCAGAACACCATAACAACAATTTAGCAATGTCCTAGCAACCACCCAGAACACCAAAGCAACTGCCTAGCAATGCCCCAGCAACCACCCATAACACCATAGCAACTGCCAAGATACCACCCAAAACACCAAAGCAACTAACTAGCAATGTCCTAGCAACCACCTGGAAAAACATAGCAACCGCCTAGCAAAGCCCTCGCAACCAGCAAGAACATCATAGAAACCGCCTAGCAAAGCCCTCGCAACCAGCAAGAACACCATGGCAACCGCCTAGCAACGCCCTAGCAACCACCCAAAACACCATAGCAACTGCCTAGCAACGCCTTAGCAACCACAAAGAACACCATAGCAACTGCCAAGATACCACCCAAAACACCAAAGCAACTACCTAGCAATGTCCTAGCAACCACCTGGAAAAACATAGCAACCGCCTAGCAAAGCCCTAGCAACCAGCAAGAACATCATAGAAACCGCCTAGCAAAGCCCTCGCAACCAGCAAGAACACCATGGCAACCGCCTAGCAACGCCCTAGCAACCACCCAAAACACCATAGCAACTGCCTAGCAACGCCTTAGCAACCACAAAGAACACCATAGCAACTGCCAAGATACCACCCAAAACACCAAAGCAACTACCTAGCAATGTCCTAGCAACCACCTGGAAAAACATAGCAACCGCCTAGCAAAGCCCTAGCAACCAGCAAGAACATCATAGAAACCGCCTAGCAAAGCCCTCGCAACCAGCAAGAACACCATGGCAACCGCCTAGCAACGCCCTAGCAACCACCCAAAACACCATAGCAACTGCCTAGCAACGCCTTAGCAACCACCAAAAACACCATAGCAACTGCCAAAAAACCACCCAAAACACCAAAGCAACTACCTAGCAATGTCCTAGCAACCACCTGGAAAAACATAGCAACCGCCTAGCAAAGCCCTAGCAACCAGCAAGAACATCATAGAAACCGCCTAGCAAAGCCCTCGCAACCAGCAAGAACACCATAGCAACCGCCTAGCAATGCCCTAGCAACCACCCAAAACACCATAGCAACTGCCTAGCAACGCCTTAGCAACCACCAAGAACACCATAGCAACCGCCTAGAAATGCCCTAGCAACCACTCAGAACACCATAGCAACCGCATAGCAATGCCCTAGCAACCACCCAGAACACCAGTACAACTGCTAAGCAACACCGTACCAACCACCCAGAACACCATAGCACTTGCCTGGCAACGCCCTAGCAATCACCAAGAACACCATAGCAACCGCCTAGGAATCCTCTAACAACCACCAAGGACACCATAGCAACCGCCTAGCAATGCCCTAACAACCACCCAGAACACCAAAGCAACCGCTTAGCAATGCCTTAGCAACCACCAAGAACACCAAAGCAACCGCCTAGCAACACCCTAACAACCACCAAGGACACCATAGCAACCGCCTAGCAATGCCCTAACAACCACCCAAAACACCAAAGCAACCGCCTAGCAAAGCCCTCGCAACCAGCAAGAACACCATAGCAACCGCCGAGCAACACCCTAGCAACCACCCAAAACACCATAGCAACCGCCTAGAAATGCCCTAGCAATCAGCAAGAACACCAGAGCAACTGCCTAGCAAAGCGCTAGCAACCACCCAGAACACCATAGCAACTGCCTAGCAATGCCCTCGCAACCAGCCAGAACACCATAGCAACTGCCTAGCAACACCCTAGCAACCACCCAGAACACCATAACAACAATCTAGCGATGTCCTAGCAACCAGCCAGAACACCAAAGCAACTGCCTAGCAATGCCCCAGCAACCACCCATAACACCATAGCAACTACCAAGATACCACCCAAAACACCAAAGCAACTAACTAGCAATGTCCTAGCAACCACCTGGAAAAACGTAGCAACCGCCTAGCAAAGCCCTCGCAACCAGCAAGAACATCATAGAAACCGCCTAGCAAAGCCCTCGCAACCAGCAAGAACACCATGGCAACCGCCTAGCAACGCCCTAGCAACCACCCAAAACACCATAGCAACTGCCTAGCAACGCCATAGCAACCACCAAGAACACCATAGCAACTGCCAAGATACCCCCCAAACCACCAAAGCACCTACCTAGCAATGTCCTAGCAACCACCTGGAAAAACATAGCAACTGCCTAGCATTGCCCTCATAACCAGCAAGAACACCATAGCAGCCGCCTAGCAATGCCCTAGCAACCACCCAAAACACCATAGCAACTGCCTAGCAACGCCTTAGCAACCACCAAGAACACCATAGCAACCGACTAGAAATGCCCTAGCAACCACTCAGAACACCATAGCAACCGCATAGCAATGCCCTAGCAACCACCCAGAACACCAGTACAACTGCTTAGCAACACCGTACCAACCACCCAGAACACCATAGCACTTGCCTAGCAACGCCCTAGCAACCACCAAGAACACCATAGCAACCGCCTAGCAATCCTCTAACAACCACCAAGGACACCATAGCAACCGCCTAGCAATGCCCTAACAACCACCCAGAACACCAAAGCAACCGCTTAGCAACGCCTTAGCAACCACCAAGAACACCAAATTAACCGCCTAGCAACCCCCTAACAACCACCAAGGACACCATAGCAACCGCCTAGCAATGCCCTAACAACCACCCAGAACACCAAAACAACCGCTTAGCAACGCCTTAGCAACCACCAAGAACACCAAAGCAACCGCCGAGCAACACCCTAACAACCACCAAGGACACCATAGCAACCGCCTAGCAAAGCCCTCGCAACCAGCAAGAACACCATAGCAACCGCCTAGCAACACCCTAGCAACCACCCAAAACACCATAGCAACCGCCTAGAAATGCCCTAGCAACCAGCAAGAACACCATAGCAACTGCCTAGCAAAGCGCTAGCAACCACCCAGAACACCATAGTAACTGCCTAGCAATGCCTTTGCAACCATCCAGAGCACCAAAGCAACCGCCTAGCAACACCCTAACACCCAACCAGGACACCATACCAACCGCCTAACAACGCCCTAGAAACCATTCAAAACTCCATAGCAACTGCCTAGCAATGCCCTAGCAACCACCCAGAACACCAAAGCAACTGCCTAGCAATGCCTAAGCAACCACCAAGAACACCATAGCAACCGGCTAGCAAAGCCCTAGAAACCATCCAGATCACCATAGCAACTGCCTAGCAATGCCCTCGCAACCATCCAGAACACCAAAGCAACCACCTAGCAACGCCCTAGCAACCACCCAGAACACCAAAGAAACCGCCTAGCAACGCCTTAGCAACAACTCAAAACACTATATCAACTGCCTAGCAATGCCAAACCAACCACCCAGAACACCATAGCAACTGCCTAGCAACCCCCTGGCAATCACCCAAAACTCCATAGCAACTGCCTAGCAACGCCCTAGCAACCATCCAGAACACCACAGCAACCGCCTAGCAACGCCCTAGCAACCACCCAGAACACCATAGCAACTGACTAGCAAAGCCCTAGCAACCACCCAGAACCCCATAGCAACTGCCTAGCAATGCCCTCGTAACCACCCAGAACACCTTAGCAACTGCATAGCAATGCCCTTGCAACAACTCAAAACACTCTAACAACTGCCCACCAGTGCCCAAGCAACCACCCAGAACACCATAGCAACCGCTTAGCAAGGCCCTAACAACCACCCAGGACAACTAAGCAATGACTCAACAACACCCTAGCAACCATCCACAATACCATAGCAACTACTGAGATATGCCCTCACAACCAGCCAGAACACCATAGCAACTGCCTAGCAACACCCTAGCAACCACCCAGAACACCATAGCAACAATCTAGCAATGTCCTAGCAACCACCCAGAACACTAAAGCAACTGCCTAGCAATGCCCTTGCAACCACCCATAACACCATAGCAACTGCCAAGCAACCACCCAAAACACCAAAGCAACTACCTACCAATGTCCCAGCAACCACCGAGAAAAACATAGCAACCGCCTAGCAAAGCCGTAGCAACCACCAAGAACACCATAGCAACCGCCTAGCAATACCCTAGCAACCACCCAGAACACAATAGCAACCGCATAGCAAAGCCCTAGCAACCACCCAAAAAACCAGAACAACTGCTAAACAACACCGTACCAACCACCCAGAACACCATAGCACTTGCCTAGCACGCCTTAGCAACCACCCAGAACACCATAGCAACTGCCCAGCAATGCCGTAGAAACCGTCCAAAACACCATAGCAACCGCCTAGCAACGCCTTAGAAACCTCCAAGAACGCCATGGCAACTGCTAAGTAAAGCCCTAGCAACCACCCAGAACACCATAGCAACCACCTAGCAACACCCGAGCAACCACCCAGAACACCATAGCAACAATCTTGCAATGTCCTAGCAACCACCCAGGACACCAAAGCAACCGCTAAGCACGGCCCTAGCAACCATCCACAACACCATAGCAACTACTGAGCAATGCCCTCGCAACCAGCCAGAACACCATAGCAACTGCCTAGCAAAGCCCTAGCAACCACCCAGAACACCATAGAAACTGCCTAGCAATGCTCTCGCAACCACCCAGAACACCAAAGCAACCGCATAGCAATGCCCTAGCAACAACTCAAAACACCCTAACAACTGCCAACCAATGCCCAAGCAACCACCCGAACACCATAGCAACCGCCTAGCAACGCCCTAGCAACCACCCAAAATTCCATAGCAACTGCCTATCAATGCCCTAGCGACCACCCTGAACACCATAGCAATCGCCTAGCAACGCCTTAGCAACCACACAAAACTCCATAGCAACTGCCTAGCAACACCCTACCCACCACCCAGAACACCATAGCAATCACCTAGCAATGCCCTGGCAACCACCCAGAACAACATAGCAACCGCCTAGCAAAGCCCTCGCAACCAGCAAGAACACCATAGCAACTGCCTAGCAATGCCCAAGCAACCACCCGAACACCAAAGCAACCGCCTAGCAACGCCCGAGAAACCACCCAGAATGCCAAAGCACTTGCCTAGCAACGCCCTAGCAACCGCCCAGAACACCAAAGCAACCACTTAGCAATGCCCTTACAACCACCAATGACACCATAGCAACCGCCTAGCAATGCCCTAACAACCACCAAGGACACCAAAGCAATTGCTCACCAACACCCAAGCAACCATCCACAACAACATAGCAACTACTGAGCAATGCCCTCGCAACCACCCAGAACACCATAGCAACTGCCTAGCAACGCCCTAGCAACCACCCAAAACACCATAGCAACAATCTAGCAATGTCCTAGCAACCACCCAGAACACCAAAGCAACTGCCTAGCAATGCCCTAGCAACCACCCATAACACCATAGCAACTACCTAGATACCACCCAAAACACCAAAGCAACTAACTAGCAATGTCCTAGCAACCACCTGGAAAAACATAGCAACCGCCTAGCAAAGGCCTCGCAACCAGCAAGAACATCAAAGAAACCGCCTAGCAAAGCCCTCGCAACCAGCAAGAACACCATGGCAACCGCCTAGCAACGCCCTAGCAACAACCCAAAACACCATAGCAACTGCCTTGCAACGCCTTAGCAACCACCAAGAACACCATAGCAACTGCCTAGCAATGCCTTTGCAACCATCCAGAGCACCAAAGCAACCGCCTAGCAACACCCTAACAACCACCCAGGACACCATACCAACCGCCTAACAACGCCCTAAAAACCATTCAAAACTCCAAAGCAACTGCCTAGCAATGCCCTAGCAACCACCCAGAACACCAAAGCAACCGCCTAGCAATGCCGAAGCAACCACCAAGAACACCATAGCAACCGCCTAGCAAAGCCCTAGAAACCACCCAGATCACCATAGCAACTGCCTAGCAATTCCCTTGCAACCATCCAGAACACCAAAGCAACCACCTAGCAACGCCCTAGCAACCAGCCAGAACACCAAAGAAACCGCCTAGCAACGCCTTAGCAACAACTTAAATCACCATATCAACTGCCTAGCAATGCCAAACCAACCACCCAGAACACCATAGCAACTGCCTAGCAACCCCCTGGCAATCACCCAAAACTCCATAGCAATTGCCTAGCAACGCCCTAGCAACCATCCAGAACACCACAGCAACCACCTAGCAACGCCCTAGCAACCACCCAGAACACCATAGCAACTGGCTAGCAAAGCCCTAGCAACCACCCAGAACCCCATAGCAACTGCCTAGCAATGCCCTCGCAACCACCCAGAACACCTTAGCAACCGCATAGCAATGCCCTTGCAACAACTCAATACACCCTAACGACTGCCCACCAATGCCCAAGCAACCACCCAGAACACCATAGCAGACGCTAAGCAAGGCCCTAACAACCACCCAGGACAACTAAGCCACCACTCAACAACACCCTAGCAACCATCCACAATACCAAAGCAACTACTGAGATATGCCCTCACAACCAGCCAGAACACCATAGCAACTGCCTCGCAACACCCTAGCAACCACCCAGAACACCATAGCAACAATCTAGCAATGTCCTAGCAACCACCCAGAACACTGAAGCAACTGCCCACCAATGCCCAAGCAACCACCCGAACACCAAAGCAACCGCCTAGCAACGCCCTAGCAACCACCCAAAATTCCATAGCAACTGCCTAGCAAAGCCCAAGCAACCACCCAGAACACCATAGCAACCGCCTAGCAATGCCCTAGAAACCACACAAAACTCCAAAGTAACTGCCTAGCAACGCCCTAGCAACCCCCAAGAACACCATAGCAATTACCTAGCAATGCCCGGGCAACCACCCCGAACACCATAGCAACCGCCTAGCAACGCCCTTACAACCACCCAGGACACCAAAGCAACCGCTCAACAACACCCTAGCAACCATCCACAACACCATAGCAACTACTGAGCAATCCTCGCAACCAGCCAGAACACCATAGCAACTGCCTGGCAACACCCTAGAAACCACCCAGAACACCATAGTAACAATCTAGCAATGTCCTAACAACCACCCAGAACAACAAAGCAACTATCTAGCAATGCCCTAGCAACCACCAAGAAAAATATAGAAACTGCCTAGCAAAGGTGTAGCAACCGCCTAGAACACCATAACAACTGCCCAGCAATACCCTAGCAACCACCCAGAACACCATAGCAACCGCACAGCAATACCCTAGCAACCATCCTGAACACCATAGCAACCGCATAGCAATGCCCTAGCAACCACCCAGAACACCAGAACAACTGCTTAGCAACACCGTACCAACCACCCAGAACACCAAAGCACTTGCCTTGCACACCCTAGCAACCACCCAGAACACCATAACAACTCCCCTGCAACGCCCTAGAAACCACCCAGAACACCATAGCAACCGCCTAGCAATGCCCTAGCTAAAACCCAAATTCCGAAGCAACTGCCAAGCAACACCCTAGAAACCAGCCAGAACACCATAGCAACCGCCTAGCAACGCCCTAGTAACCACCCAGGACACCAAAGCAATTGCTCAACAACACCCAAGCAACCATCCACAACAACATAGCAACTACTGAGCAATGCCCTCGCAACCAGCCAGAACACCATAGCAACTGCCTAGCAACACCCTAGCAACCACCCAGAACACCATAACAACAATCTAGCAATGTCCAAGCAACCACCCAGAACACCAAAGCAACTGCCTAGCAATGCCCCAGCAACCACCCATAACACCATAGCAACTGCCAAGATACCACCCAAAACACCAAAGCAACTAACTAGCAAAGTCCTAGCAACCACCTGGAAAAACATAGCAACCGCCTAGCAAAGCCCTCGCAACCAGCAAGAACATCATAGAAACCGCCTAGCAAAGCCCTCGCAACATGCAAAAACACCATGGCAACCGCCTAGCAACACCCTAGCAACCACCCAAAACACCATAGCAACTGCCTAGCAACGCCTTAGCAACCACAAAGAACACCATAGCAACTGCCAAGATACCACCCAAAACACCAAAGCAACTACCTAGCAATGTCCTAGCAACCACCTGGAAAAACATAGCAACTGCCTAGCAAAGCCCTCGCAACCAGCAAGAACACCATAGCAACCGCCTAGCAATGCCCTAGCAACCACCCAAAACACCATAGCAACTGCCTAGCAACACCTTAGCTACCACTAAGAACACCATAGCAACCGCCTAGAAATGCCCTAGCAACCACTCAGAACACCATAGCAACCGCATAGCAATGCCCTAGCAACCACCCAGAACACCAGTACAACTGCTTAGCAACACCGTACCAACCACCCAGAACACCATAGCACTTGCCTAGCAACGCCCTAGCAACCACCAAGAACACCATAGCAACCGCCTAGGAATCCTCTAACAACCACCAAGGACACCATAGCAACCGCCTAGCAATGCCCTAACAACCACCCAGAACACCAAAGCAACCGCTAAGCAACGCCTTAGCAACCACCAAGAACACCAAAGCAACCGCCTAGCAACACCGTAACAACCACCAAGGACACCATAGCAACCGCCTAGCAATGCCCTAACAACCACCCAGAACACCAAAGCAACCGCCTTGCAAAGTCCTCGCAACCAGCAAGAACACCATAGCAACCGCCGAGCAACACCCCAGCAACCACCCAAAACACCATTGCAACCGTCTAGAAATGCCCTAGCAACCAGCAAGAACACCAGAGCAACTGCCTAGCAAAGCGCTAGCAACCACCCAGAACACCATAGCAACTGCCTAGCAAAGCCCTCGCAACCAGCCAGAACACCATAGCAACTGCCTAGCAACACCCTAGCAACCACCCAGAACACCATAACAACAATCTAGCAATGTCCTAGCAACCACCCAGAACACCAAAGCAACTGCCTAGCAATGCCCCAGCAACCACCCATAACACCATAGCAACTGCCAAGATACCACCCAAAACACCAAAGCAACTAACTAGCAATGTCCTAGCAACCACCTGGAAAAACGTAGCAACCGCCTAGCAAAGCCCTCGCAACCAGCAAGAACATCATAGAAACCGCCTAGCAAAGCCCTCGCAACCAGCAAGAACACCATGGCAACCGCCTAGCAACGCCCTAGCAACCACCCAAAACACCATAGCAACTGCCTAGCAACGCCTTAGCAACCACCAAGAACACCAAAGCAACCGCCTAGCAACACCCTAACAACCACCAAGGACACCATAGCAACCGCCTAGCAATGCCCTAACAACCACCCAGAACACCATAGCAACCGCCTAGAAATGCCCTAGCAACCACTCATAACACCATAGCAACCGCAAAGCAATGCCCTAGCAACCACCCAGAACACCAGAACAACTGCTTAGCAACACCGTACCAACCACCCAGAACACCAAAGCACTTGCCTTGCACACCCTAGCAACCACCCAGAACACAATAACAACTCCCCTGCAACGCCCTAGAAACCACCCAGAACACCATAGCAACCGCCTAGCAAAGCCCTAGCTAAAACCCAAATTCCAAAGCAACTGCCAAGCAACACCCTAGAAACCACCCAGAACACCAAAGCAATTGCTCAACAACACCCAAGAAACCATCCACAACAACAAAGCAACTACTGAGCAATGCCCTCGCAACCAGCCAGAACACCATAGCAACTGCCTAGCAACACCCTAGCAACCACCCAGAACACCATAACAACAATCTAGCAATGTCCTAGCAACCACCCAGAACACAAAAGCAACTGCCTAGCAATGCCCCAGCAACCACCCATAACACCATAGCAACTGCCAAGATACCACCCAAAACACCAAAGCAACTAACTAGCAATGACCTAGCAACCACCTTGAAAAACATAGCAACCGCCTAGCAAAGCCCTCGCAACCAGCAAGAACATCATAGAAACCGCCTAGCAAAGCCCTCGCAACCAGCAAGAACACCATGGCAACCGCCTAGCAACGCCCCAGCAACCACCCAAAACACCATAGCAACTGCCTACCAACACCTTAGCAACCACAAAAAACACCATAGCAACTGCCAAGATACCACCCAAAACACCAAAGCAACTACCTAGCAATGTCCTAGCAACCACCTGGAAAAACATAGCAACCGCCTAGCAAAGCCCTCGCAACCAGCAAGAACATCATAGAAACCGCCTAGCAAAGCCCTCGCAACCAGCAAGACCACCATCGCAACCGCCTAGCAACGCCATAGCAACCCCCCAAAACACCATAGCACCTGCCTAGCAACGCCTTAGCAACAACCAAGAACACCATAGCAACTGCCAAGAAACCACCCAAAACACCAAAGCAACTACCTAGCAATGTCCTAGCAACCACCTGGAAAAACATAGCAACTGCCTAGCAAAGCCCTCGCAACCAGCAAGAACACCATAGCAACCGCCTAGCAATGCCCTAGCAACCACCCAAAACACCATAGCAACTGCCAAGCAACGCCTTAGCAACCACCAAGAACACCATAGCAACCGCCTAGAAATGCCCTAGCAACCACTCAGAACACCATAGCAACCGCATAGCAATGCCCTAGCAACCACCCAGAACACCAGTACAACTGCTTAGCAACACCGTACCAACCACCCAGAACACCATAGCACTTGCCTCGCAACGCCCTAGCAATCACCAAGAACACCATAGCAACCGCCTAGGAATCCTCTAACCACCACCAAGGACACCATAGCAACCGCCTAGCAATGCCCTAACAACCACCCAGAACACCAAAGCAACCGCTTAGCAACGCCTTAGCAACCACCAAGAACACCAAAGCAACCGCCTAGCAACACCCTAACAACCACCAAGGACACCATAGCAACCGCCTAGCAATGCCCTAACAACCACCCAGAACACCAAAGCAACCGCCTAGCAAAGCCCTCGCAACCAGCAAGAACACCATAGCAACCGCCGAGCAACACCCTAGCAACCACCCAAAACACCATAGCAACCGCCTAGAAATGCCCTAGCAACCAGCAAGAACACCAGAGCAACTGCCTAGCAAAGCGCTAGCAACCACCCAGAACACCATAGCAACTGCCTAGCAATGCCCTCGCAACCAGCCAGAACACCATAGCAACTGCCTAGCAACACCCTAGCAACCACCCAGAACACCATAACAACAATCTAGCAATGCCCTAGCAACCACCCAGAACACCAAAGCAACTGCCTAGCAATGCCCCAGCAACCACCCATAACACCATAGCAACTGCCAA
Source organism: Gymnothorax reevesii (assembly GCA_029721435.1). NCBI lineage: Eukaryota > Metazoa > Chordata > Actinopteri > Anguilliformes > Muraenidae > Gymnothorax > Gymnothorax reevesii. The sequence goes on along the minus strand of CM056590.1, from coordinate 304,246 downwards.
GATACCACCCAAAACACCAAAGCAACTAACTAGCAATGTCCTAGCAACCACCTGGAAAAACGTAGCAACCGCCTAGCAAAGCCCTCGCAACCAGCAAGAACATCATAGAAACCGCCTAGCAAAGCCCTCGCAACCAGCAAGAACACCATGGCAACCGCCTAGCAACGCCCTAGCAACCACCCAAAACACCATAGCAACTGCCTAGCAACGCCATAGCAACCACCAAGAACACCATAGCAACTGCCAAGATACCACCCAAAACACCAAAGCAACTACCTAGCAATGTCCTAGCAACCACCTGGAAAAACATAGCAACTGCCTAGCAAAGCCCTCGCAACCAGCAAGAACACCATAGCAGCCGCCTAGCAATGCCCTAGCAACCACCCAAAACACCATAGCAACTGCCTAGCAACGCCTTAGCAACCACCAAGAACACCATAGCAACCGCCTAGAAATGCCCTAGCAACCACTCAGAACACCATAGCAACCGCATAGCAATGCCCTAGCAACCACCCAGAACACCAGTACAACTGCTTAGCAACACCGTACCAACCGCCCAGAACACCATAGCACTTGCCTAGCAACGCCCTAGCAACCACCAAGAACACCATAGCAACCGCCTAGCAATCCTCTAACAACCACCAAGGACACCATAGCAACCGCCTAGCAATGCCCTAACAACCACCCAGAACACCAAAGCAACCGCTTAGCAACGCCTTAGCAACCACCAAGAACACCAAAGCAACCGCCTAGCAACACCCTAACAACCATCAAGGACACCATAGCAACCGCCTAGCAATGCCCTTACAACCACCCAGAACACCAAAACAACCGCTTAGCAACGCCTTAGCAACCACCAAGAACACCAAAGCAACCGCCTAGCAACACCCTAACAACCACCAAGGACACCATAGCAACCGCCTAGCAATGCCCTAACAGCCACCCAGAACACCAACGCAACCGCCTAGCAAAGCCCTCGCAACCAGCAAGAACACCATAGCAACCGCCTAGCAACACCCTAGCAACCACCCAAAACACCATAGCAACCGCCTAGAAATGCCCTAGCAACCAGCAAGAACACCATAGCAACTGCCTAGCAAAGCGCTAGCAACCACCCAGAACACCATAGCAACTGCCTAGCCATGCCTTTGCAACCATCCAGAGCACCCAAGCAACCGCCTAGCAACATCCTAACAACCACCCAGGACACCATACCAACCGCCTAACAACGCCCTAGAAACCATTCAAAACTCCATAGCAACTGCCTAGCAATGCCCTAGCAACCACACAGAACACCAAAGCAACTGCCTAGCAATGCCTAAGCAACCACCAAGAACACCATAGCAACCGGCTAGCAAAGCCCTAGAAACCATCCAGATCACCATAGCAACTGCCTAGCAATGCCCTCGCAACCATCCAGAACACCAAAGCAACCACCTAGCAACGCCCTAGCAACCACCCAGAACACCAAAGAAACCGCCTAGCAACGCCTTAGCAACAACCCAAAACACCATATCAACTGCCTAGCAATGCCAAACCAACCACCCAGAACACCATAGCAACTGCCTAGCAACCCCCTGGCAATCACCCAAAACTCCATAGCAACTGCCTAGCAACGCCCTAGCAACCATCCAGAACACCACAGCAACCGCCTAGCAACGCCCTAGCAACCACCCAGAACACCATAGCAACTGACTAGCAAAGCCCTAGCAACCACCGAGAACCCCATAGCAACTGCATAGCAATGCCCTTGCAACAACTCAAAACACTCTAACAACTGCCCAGCAGTGCCCAAGCAACCACCCAGAACACCATAGCAGCCGCTTAGCAAGGCCCTAACAACCACCCAGGACAACTAAGCCATGGCTCAACAACACCCTAGCAACCATCCACAATACCATAGCAACTACTGAGATATGCCCTCACAACCAGCCAGAACACCATAGCAACTGCCTAGCAACACCCTAGCAACCACCCAGAACACCATAGCAACAATCTAGCAACGCCCTAGGAACCACCAAGAACACCATAGCAACCGCCTAGGAATCCCCTAACAACCACCAAGGACACCCTAGCAACCGCCTAGCAATGCCCTAACAACCACCCAGAACACCAAAGCACCCGCTTAGCAACGCCTTAGCAACCACCAAGAACACCAAAGCAACCGCCTAGCAACACCCTAACAACCACCAAGGACACCATAGCAACCGCCTAGCAATGCCCTAACAACCACCCAGAACACCAAAGCAACCGCCTAGCAAAGCCCTCGCAACCAGAAAGAACACCATAGCAACCGCCGAGCAACACCCTAGCAACCACCCAAAACACCATAGCAACCGCCTAGAAATGCCCTAGCAACCAGCAAGAACACCAGAGCAACTGCCTAGCAAAGCGCTAGCAACCACCCAGAACACCATAGCAACTGCCTAGCAATGCCCTCGCAACCAGCCAGAACACCATAGCAACTTCCTAGCAACACCCTAGCAACCACCCAGAACACCATAACAACAATCTAGCAATGTCCTAGCAACCACCCAGAATACCAAAGAAACTGCCTAGCAATGCCCCAGCAACCACCCATAACACCATAGCAACTGCCAAGATACCACCCAAAACACCAAAGCAACTAACTAGCAATGTCCTAGCAACCACCTGGAAAAACGTAGCAACCGCCTAGCAAAGCCCTCGCAACCAGCAAGAACATCATAGAAACCGCCTAGCAAAGCCCTCGCACCCAGCAAGAACACCATGGCAACCGCCTAGCAACGCCCTAGCAACCACCCAAAACACCATAGCAACTGCCTAGCAACGCCTTAGCAACCACCAAGAACACCATAGCAACTGCCAAGATTCCACCCAAAACACCAAAGCAACAACCTAGCAATGTCCTAGCAACCACCTGGAAAAACATAGCAACTGCCTAGCAAAGCCCTCGCAACCAGCAAGAACACCATAGCAACCGCCTAGCAATGCCCTAGCAACCACCCAAAACACCATAGCAACTGCCTAGCAACGCCTTAGCAACCACCAAGAACACCATAGCAACCGCCTAGAAATGCCCTAGCAACCACTCAGAACACCATAGCAACCGCATAGCAATGCCCTAGCAACCACCCAGAACACCAGTAGAACTGCTTAGCAACACCGTACCAACCACCCAGAACACCATAGCACTTGCCTAGCAACACCCTAGCAACCACCAAGAACACCATACCAACCGCCTAGCAATCCTCTAACAACCACCAAGGACACCATAGCAACCGCCCAGCACTGCCCTAACACCCACCCAGAACACCAAAGCACCCGCTTAGCAACGCCTTAGCACCCACCAAGAACATCAAAGCAGCCGCCTAGCAACACCCTAACAACCACCAAGGACACCATAGCAACCGCCTAGCAATGCCCTAACAACCACCCAGAACACCATAGCAACCGCCTAGAAATGCCCTAGCAACCACTCATAACACCATAGCAACCGCATACCAATGCCCTAGCCACCACCCAGAACACCAGAACAACTGCTTAGCACCACCGTACCAACCACCCAGAACACCAAAGCACTTGCCTTGCACACCCTAGCAACCACCCAGAACACCATAACAACTCCCCTGCAACGCCCTAGAAACCACCCAGAACACCATAGCAACCGCCTAGCAATGCCCTAGCTAAAACCCAAATTCCGAAGCAACTGCCAAGCAACACCCTAGAAACCACCCAGAACACCAAAGCAATTGCTCAACAACACCCAAGCAACCATCCACAACAACAAAGCAACTACTGAGCAATGCCCTCGCAACCAGCCGGAACACCATAGCAACTGCCTAGCAACACCCTAGCAACCACCCAGAACACCATAACAACAATTTAGCAATGTCCTAGCAACCACCCAGAACACCAAAGCAACTGCCTAGCAATGCCCCAGCAACCACCCATAACACCATAGCAACTGCCAAGATACCACCCAAAACACCAAAGCAACTAACTAGCAATGTCCTAGCAACCACCTGGAAAAACATAGCAACCGCCTAGCAAAGCCCTCGCAACCAGCAAGAACATCATAGAAACCGCCTAGCAAAGCCCTCGCAACCAGCAAGAACACCATGGCAACCGCCTAGCAACGCCCTAGCAACCACCCAAAACACCATAGAAACTGCCTAGCAACGCCTTAGCAACCACAAAGAACAACATAGCAACTGCCAAGATACCACACAAAACACCAAAGCAACTACCTAGCAATGTCCTAGCAACCACCTGGAAAAACATAGCAACCGCCTAGCAAAGCCCTAGCAACCAGCAAGAACATCATAGAAACCGCCTAGCAAAGCCCTCGCAACCAGCAAGAACACCATGGCAACCGCCTAGCAACGCCCTAGCAACCACCCAAAACACCATACCAACTCCCAACCAACGCCTTACCAACCCCCAAAAACCCCATAGCACCTGCCAAAAAACCACCCAAAACACCAAAGCAACTACCTAGCAATGTCCTAGCAACCACCTGGAAAAACATAGCAACCGCCTAGCAAAGCTGTAGCAACCAGCAAGAACATCATAGAAACCGCCTAGCAAAGCCCTCGCAACCAGCAAGAACACCATAGCAACCGCCTAGCAATGCCCTAGCAACCACCCAAAACACCATAGCAACTGCCTAGCAACGCCTTAGCAACCACCAAGAACACCATAGCAACCGCCTAGAAATGCCCTAGCAACCACTCAGAACACCATAGCAACCGCATAGCAATGCCCTAGCAACCACCCAGAACACCAGTACAACTGCTTAGCAACACCGTACCAACCACCCAGAACACCATAGCACTTGCCTGGCAACGCCCTAGCAATCACCAAGAACACCATAGCAACCGCCTAGGAATCCTCTAACAACCACCAAGGACACCATAGCAACCGCCTAGCAATGCCCTAACAACCACCCAGAACACCAAAGCAACCGCTTAGCAATGCCTTAGCAACCACCAAGAACACCAAAGCAACCGCCTAGCAACACCCTAACAACCACCAAGGACACCATAGCAACCGCCTAGCAATGCCCTAACAACCACCCAAAACACCAAAGCAACCGCCTAGCAAAGCCCTCGCAACCAGCAAGAACACCATAGCAACCGCCGAGCAACACCCTAGCAACCACCCAAAACACCATAGCAACCGCCTAGAAATGCCCTAGCAATCAGCAAGAACACCAGAGCAACTGCCTAGCAAAGCGCTAGCAACCACCCAGAACACCATAGCAACTGCCTAGCAATGCCCTCGCAACCAGCCAGAACACCATAGCAACTGCCTAGCAACACCCTAGCAACCACCCAGAACACCATAACAACAATCTAGCGATGTCCTAGCAACCAGCCAGAACACCAAAGCAACTGCCTAGCAATGCCCCAGCAACCACCCATAACACCATAGCAACTGCCAAGATACCACCCAAAACACCAAAGCAACTAACTAGCAATGTCCTAGCAACCACCTGGAAAAACGTAGCAACCGCCTAGCAAAGCCCTCGCAACCAGCAAGAACATCATAGAAACCGCCTAGCAAAGCCCTCGCAACCAGCAAGAACACCATGGCAACCGCCTAGCAACGCCCTAGCAACCACCCAAAACACCATAGCAACTGCCTAGCAACGCCATAGCAACCACCAAGAACACCATAGCAACTGCCAAGATACCACCCAAAACACCAAAGCAACTACCTAGCAATGTCCTAGCAACCACCTGGAAAAACATAGCAACTGCCTAGCATTGCCCTCATAACCAGCAAGAACACCATAGCAGCCGCCTAGCAATGCCCTAGCAACCACCCAAAACACAATAGCAACTGCCTAGCAACGCCTTAGCAACCACCAAGAACACCATAGAAACCGACTAGAAATGCCCTAGCAACCACTCAGAACACCATAGCAACCGCATAGCAATGCCCTAGCAACCACCCAGAACACCAGTACAACTGCTTAGCAACACCGTACCAACCACCCAGAACACCATAGCACTTGCCTAGCAACGCCCTAGCAACCACCAAGAACACCATAGCAACCGCCTAGCAATCCTCTAACAACCACCAAGGACACCATAGCAACCGCCTAGCAATGCCCTAACAACCACCCAGAACTCCAAAGCAACCGCTTAGCAACGCCTTAGCAACCACCAAGAACACCAAATTAACCGCCTAGCAACCCCCTAACAACCACCAAGGACACCATAGCAACCGCCTAGCAATGCCCTAACAACCACCCAGAACACCAAAACAACCGCTTAGCAACGCCTTAGCAACCACCAAGAACACCAAAGCAACCGCCTAGCAACACCCTAACAACCACCAAGGACACCATAGCAACCGCCTAGCAAACCCCTCGCAACCAGCAAGAACACCATAGCAACCGCCTAGCAACACCCTAGCAACCACCCAAAACACCATAGCAACCGCCTAGAAATGCCCTAGCAACCAGCAAGAACACCATAGCAACTGCCTAGCAAAGCGCTAGCAACCACCCAGAACACCATAGCAACTGCCTAGCAATGCCTTTGCAACCATCCAGAGCACCAAAGCAACCGCCTAGCAACACCCTAACAACCAACCAGGACACCATACCAACCGCCTAACAACGCCCTAGAAACCATTCAAAACTCCATAGCAACTGCCTAACAATGCCCTAGCAACCACCCAGAACACCAAAGCAACTGCCTAGCAATGCCTAAGCAACCACCAAGAACACCATAGCAACCGGCTAGCAAAGCCCTAGAAACCATCCAGATCACCATAGCAACTGCCTAGCAATGCCCTCGCAACCATCCAGAACACCAAAGCAACCACCTAGCAACGCCCTAGCAACCACCCAGAACACCAAAGAAACCGCCTAGCAACGCCTTAGCAACAACTCAAAACACTATATCAACTGCCTAGCAATGCCAAACCAACCACCCAGAACACCATAGCAACTGCCTAGCAACCCCCTGGCAATCACCCAAAACTCCATAGCAACTGCCTAGCAACGCCCTAGCAACCACCCAGAACACCACAGCAACCGCCTAGCAACGCCCTAGCAACCACCCAGAACACCATAGCAACTGACTAGCAAAGCCCTAGCAACCACCCAGAACCCCATAGCAACTGCCTAGCAATGCCCTCGTAACCACCCAGAACACCTTAGCAACTGCATAGCAATGCCCTTGCAACAACTCAAAACACTCTAACAACTGCCCACCAGTGCCCAAGCAACCACCCAGAACACCATAGCAACCGCTTAGCAAGGCCCTAACAACCACCCAGGACAACTAAGCCATGACTCAACAACACCCTAGCAACCATCCACAATACCATAGCAACTACTGAGATATGCCCTCACAACCAGCCAGAACACCATAGCAACTGCCTAGCAACACCCTAGCAACCACCCAGAACACCATAGCAACAATCTAGCAATGTCCTAGCAACCACCCAGAACACGAAAGCAACTGCCTAGCAATGCCCTTGCAACCACCCATAACACCATAGCAACTGCCAAGCAACCACCCAAAACACCAAAGCAACTACCTAGCAATGTCCCAGCAACCACCGAGAAAAACATAGCAACCGCCTAGCAAAGCCGTAGCAACCACCAAGAACACCATAGCAACCGCCTAGCAATACCCTAGCAACCACCCAGAACACAATATCAACCGCATAGCAAAGCCCTAGCAACCACCCAAAAAACCAGAACAACTGCTAAACAACACCGTACCAACCACCCAGAACACCATAGCACTTGCCTAGCACGCCTTAGCAACCACCCAGAACACCATAGCAACTGCCCAGCAATGCCGTAGAAACCGTCCAAAACACCATAGCAACCGCCTAGCAACGCCTTAGAAACCTCCAAGAACGCCATGGCAACTGCTAAGCAAAGCCCTAGCAACCACCCAGAACACCATAGCAACCACCTAGCAACACCCGAGCAACCACCCAGAACACCATAGCAACAATCTTGCAATGTCCTAGCGACCACCCAGGACACCAAAGCAACCGCTTAGCACGGCCCTAGCAACCATCCACAACACCATAGCAACTACTGAGCAATGCCCTCGCAACCAGCCAGAACACCATAGCAACTGCCTAGCAAAGCCCTAGCAACCACCCAGAACACCATAGAAACTGCCTAGCAATGCTCTCGCAACCACCCAGAACACCAAAGCAACCGCATAGCAATGCCCTAGCAACAACTCAAAACACCCTAACAACTGCCAACCAATGCCCAAGCAACCACCCGAACACCATAGCAACCGCCTAGCAACGCCCTAGCAACCACCCAAAATTCCATAGCAACTGCCTATCAATGCCCTAGCGACCACCCTGAACACCATAGCAATCGCCTAGCAACGCCTTAGCAACCACACAAAACTCCATAGCAACTGCCTAGCAACACCCTACCCACCACCCAGAACACCATAGCAATCACCTAGCAATGCCCTGGCAACCACCCAGAACAACATAGCAACCGCCTAGCAAAGCCCTCGCAACCAGCAAGAACACCATAGCAACTGCCTAGCAATGCCCAACCAGCCTCCCGAACCCCAAAGCAACCGCCTAGCAACGCCCGAGGAACCACCCACCATGCCAAAGCACTTGCCTAGCAACGCCCTAGCAACCGTCCAGAACACCAAAGCAACCACTTAGCAATGCCCTTACAACCACCAATGACACCATAGCAACCGCCTAGCAATGCCCTAACAACCACCAAGGACACCAAAGCAATTGCTCAACAACACCCAAGCAACCATCCACAACAACATAGCAACTACTGAGCAATGCCCTCGCAACCAGCCAGAACACCATAGCAACTGCCTAGCAACACCCTAGCAACCACCCAAAACACCATAACAACAATCTAGCAATGTCCTAGCAACCACCCAGAACACCAAAGCAACTGCCTAGCAATGCCCCAGCAACCACCCATAACACCATAGCAACTGCCAAGATACCACCCAAAACACCAAAGCAACTAACTAGCAATGTCCTAGCAACCACCTGGAAAAACATAGCAACCGCCTAGCAAAGCCCTCGCAACCAGCAAGAACATCAAAGAAACCGCCTAGCAAAGCCCTCGCAACCAGCAAGAACACCATGGCAACCGCCTAGCAACGCCCTAGCAACAACCCAAAACACCATAGCAACTGCCTTGCAGCGCCTTAGCAACCACCAAGAACACCATAGCAACTGCCTAGCAATGCCTTTGCAACCATCCAGAGCACCAAAGCAACCGCCTAGCAACACCCTAACAACCACCCAGGACACCATACCAACCGCCTAACAACGCCCTAAAAACCATTCAAAACTCCAAAGCAACTGCCTAGCAATGCCCTAGCAACCACACAGAACACCAAAGCAACCGCCTAGCAATGCCGAAGCAACCACCAAGAACACCATAGCAACCGCCTAGCAAAGCCCTAGAAACCACCCAGATCACCATAGCAACTGCCTAGCAATTCCCTTGCAACCATCCAGAACACCAAAGCAACCACCTAGCAACGCCCTAGCAACCAGCCAGAACACCAAGGAAACCGCCTAGCAACGCCTTAGCAACAACTTAAATCACCATATCAACTGCCTAGCAATGCCAAACCAACCACCCAGAACACCATAGCAACTGCCCAGCAACCCCCGGGCACCCACCCAAAACTCCATAGCAATTGCCTAGCAACGCCCTAGCAACCATCCAGAACACCACAGCAACCACCTAGCAACGCCCTAGCAACCACCCAGAACACCATAGCAACTGGCTAGCAAAGCCCTAGCAACCACCCAGAACCCCATAGCAACTGCCTAGCAATGCCCTCGCAACCACCCAGAACACCTTACCAACCGCATAGCAATGCCCTTGCAACAACTCAAAACACCCTAACGACTGCCCACCAATGCCCAAGCAACCACCCAGAACACCATAGCAGACGCTAAGCAAGGCCCTAACAACCACCCAGGACAACTAAGCCACCACTCAACAACACCCTAGCATCCAACTGCAATACCATAGCACGTAATGAGATATCCCCCCACAACGAGCCAGAACACCATAGCAACTGCCTCGCAACACCCTAGCAACCACCCAGAACACCATAGCAACAATCTAGCAATGTCCTAGCAACCACCCAGAACACTGAAGCAACTGCCGACCAATGCCCAAGCAACCACCCGAACACCAAAGCAACCGCCAAGCTACGCCCTAGCAACCACCCAAAATTCCATAGCAACTGCCTAGCAAAGCCCAAGCAACCACTCAGAACACCATAGCAACCGCCTAGCAATGCCCTAGAAACCACACAAAACTCCAAAGTAACTGCCTAGCAACGCCCTAGCAACCCCCAAGAACACCATAGCAATTACCTAGCAATGCCCGGGCAACCACCCCGAACACCATAGCAACCGCCTAGCAACGCCCTTACAACCACCCAGGACACCAAAGCAACCGCTCAACAACACCCTAGCAACCATCCACAACACCACAGCAACTACTGAGCAATCCTCGCAACCACCCAGAACACCATAGCAACTGCCTGGCAACACCCTAGAAACCACCCAGAACACCATAGTAACAATCTAGCAATGTCCTAACAACCACCCAGAACAACAAAGCAACTATCTAGCAATGCCCTAGCAACCACCAAGAAAAATATAGAAACTGCCTAGCAAAGGTGTAGCAACCGCCAAGAACACCATAACAACTGCCCAGCAATACCCTAGCAACCACCCAGAACACCATAGCAACCGCACAGCAATACCCTAGCAACCACCCTGAACACCATAGCAACCGCATAGCAATGCCCTAGCAACCACCCAGAACACCAGAACAACTGCTTAGCAACACCGTACCAACCACCCAGAACACCAAAGCACTTGCCTTGCACACCCTAGCAACCACCCAGAACACCATAACAACTCCCCTGCAACGCCCTAGAAACCACCCAGAACACCATAGCAACCGCCTAGCAATGCCCTAGCTAAAACCCAAATTCCGAAGCAACTGCCAAGCAACACCCTAGAAACCAGCCAGAACACCATAGCAACCGCCTAGCAACGCCCTAGTAACCACCCAGGACACCAAAGCAATTGCTCAACAACACCCAAGCAACCATCCACAACAACATAGCAACTACTGAGCAATGCCCTCGCAACCAGCCAGAACACCATAGCAACTGCCTAGCAACACCCTAGCAACCACCCAGAACACCATAACAACAATCTAGCAATGTCCAAGCAACCACCCAGAACACCAAAGCAACTGCCTAGCAATGCCCCAGCAACCACCCATAACACCATAGCAACTGCCAAGATACCACCCAAAACACCAAAGCAACTAACTAGCAATGTCCTAGCAACCACCTGGAAAAACATAGCAACCGCCTAGCAAAGCCCTCGCAACCAGCAAGAACATCATAGAAACCGCCTAGCAAAGCCCTCGCAACATGCAAAAACACCATGGCAACCGCCTAGCAACGCCCTAGCAACCACCCAAAACACCATAGCAACTGCCTAGCAACGCCTTAGCAACCACAAAGAACACCATAGCAACTGCCAAGATACCACCCAAAACACCAAAGCAACTACCTAGCAATGTCCTAGCAACCACCTGGAAAAACATAGCAACTGCCTAGCAAAGCCCTCGCAACCAGCAAGAACACCATAGCAACCGCCTAGCAACGCCCTCGCAACCACCCAAAACACCATAGCAACTGCCTAGCAACGCCTTAGCAACCACTAAGAACACCATAGCAACCGCCTAGAAATGCCCTAGCAACCACTCAGAACACCATAGCAACCGCATAGCAATGCCCTAGCAACCACCCAGAACACCAGTACAACTGCTTAGCAACACCGTACCAACCACCCAGAACACCATAGCACTTGCCTAGCAAAGCCCTAGCAACCACCAAGAACACCATAGCAACCGCCTAGGAATCCTCTAACAACCACCAAGGACACCATAGCAACCGCCTAGCAATGCCCTAACAACCACCCAGAACACCAAAGCAACCGCTTAGCAACGCCTTAGCAACCACCAAGAACACCAAAGCAACCGCCTAGCAACACCGTAACAACCACCAAGGACACCATAGCAACCGCCTAGCAATGCCCTAACAACCACCCAGAACACCAAAGCAACCGCCTTGCAAAGTCCTCGCAACCAGCAAGAACACCATAGCAACCGCCGAGCAACACCCTAGCAACCACCCAAAACACCATTGCAACCGCCTAGAAATGCCCTAGCAACCAGCAAGAACACCAGAGCAACTGCCTAGCAAAGCGCTAGCAACCACCCAGAACACCATAGCAACTGCCTAGCAAAGCCCTCGCAACCAGCCAGAACACCATAGCAACTGCCTAGCAACACCCTAGCAACCACCCAGAACACCATAACAACAATCTAGCAATGTCCTAGCAACCACCCAGAACACCAAAGCAACTGCCTAGCAATGCCCCAGCAACCACCCATAACACCACAGCAACTGCCAAGATACCACCCAAAACACCAAAGCAACTAACTAGCAATGTCCTAGCAACCACCTGGAAAAACGTAGCAACCGCCTAGCAAAGCCCTCGCAACCAGCAAGAACATCATAGAAACCGCCTAGCAAAGCCCTCGCAACCAGCAAGAACACCATGGCAACCGCCTAGCAACGCCCTAGCACCCACCCAAATCACCATCGCAACTGCCTAGCAACGCCTTAGCCACCACCAAGAACACCAAAGCAACCGCCTAGCAACACCCTAACAACCACCAAGGACACCATAGCAACCGCCTAGCAATGCCCTAACAACCACACAGAACACCATAGCAACCGCCTAGAAATGCCCTAGCAACCACTCATAACACCATAGCAACCGCAAAGCAATGCCCTAGCAACCACCCAGAACACCAGAACAACTGCTTAGCAACACCGTACCAACCACCCAGAACACCAAAGCACTTGCCTTGCACACCCTAGCAACCACCCAGAACACCATAACAACTCCCCTGCAACGCCCTAGAAACCACCCAGAACACCATAGCAACCGCCTAGCAAAGCCCTAGCTTAAACCCAAATTCCAAAGCAACTGCCAAGCAACACCCTAGAAACCACCCAGAACACCAAAGCAATTGCTCAACAACACCCAAGAAACCATCCACAACAACAAAGCAACTACTGAGCAATGCCCTCGCAACCAGCCAGAACACCATAGCAACTGCCTAGCAACACCCTAGCAACCACCCAGAACACCATAACAACAATCTAGCAATGTCCTAGCAACCACCCAGAACACCAAAGCAACTGCCTAGCAATGCCCCAGCAACCACCCATAACACCATAGCAACTGCCAAGATACCACCCAAAACACCAAAGCAACTAACTAGCAATGTCCTAGCAACCACCTGGAAAAACATAGCAACCGCCTAGCAAAGCCCTCGCAACCAGCAAGAACATCATAGAAACCGCCTAGCAAAGCCCTCGCAACCAGCAAGAACACCACGGCAACCGCCTAGCAACGCCCCAGCAACCACCCAAAACACCATAGCAACTGCCTAGCAACGCCTTAGCAACCACAAAGAACACCATAGCAACTGCCAAGATACCACCCAAAACACCAAAGCAACTACCTAGCAATGTCCTAGCAACCACCTGGAAAAACATAGCAACCGCCTAGCAAAGCCCTCGCAACCAGCAAGAACATCATAGAAACCGCCTAGCAAAGCCCTCGCAACCAGCAAGAACACCATGGCAACCGCCTAGCAACGCCCTAGCAACCACCCAAAACACCATAGCAACTGCCTAGCAACGCCTTAGCAACCACCAAGAACACCATAGCAACTGCCAAGCAACCACCCAAAACACCAAAGCAACTACCTAGCAATGTCCTAGCAACCACCTGGAAAAACATAGCAACTGCCTAGCAAAGCCCTCGCAACCAGCAAGAACACCATAGCAACCGCCTAGCAATGCCCTAGCAACCACCCAAAACACCATAGCAACTGCCTAGCAACGCCTTAGCAACCACCAAGAACACCATAGCAACCGCCTAGAAATGCCCTAGCAACCACTCAGAACACCATAGCAACCGCATAGCAATGCCCTAGCAACCACCCAGAACACCAGTCCAACTGCTTAGCAACACCGTACCAACCACCCAGAACACCATAGCACTTGCCTAGCAACGCCCTAGCAATCACCAAGAACACCATAGCAACCGCCTAGGAATCCTCTAACAACCACCAAGGACACCATAGCAACCGCCTAGCAATGCCCTAACAACCACCCAGAACACCAAAGCAACCGCTTAGCAACGCCTTAGCAACCACCAACACCACCAAAGCAACCGCCTAGCACCCCCCTAACAACCACCAAGGACACCATAGCACCCGCCTAGCAATGCCCTAACAACCACCCAGAACACCAAAGCAACCGCCTAGCAAAGCCCTCGCAACCAGCAAGAACACCATAGCAACCGCCGAGCAACACCCTAGCAACCACCCAAAACAACATAGCAACCGCCTAGAAATGCCCTAGCAAACAGCAAGAACACCAGAGCAACTGCCTAGCAAAGCGCTAGCAACCACACAGAACAACATAGCAACTGCCTAGCAATGCCCTCGCAACCAGCCAGAACACCATAGCAACTGCCTAGCAACACCCTAGCAACCACCCAGAACACCATAACAACAATCTAGCAATGCCCTAGCAACCACCCAGAACACCAAAGCAACTGCCTAGCAATGCCCCAGCAACCACCCATAACACCATAGCAACTGCCAAGATACCACCCAAAACACCAAAGCAACTAACTAGCAATGTCCTAGCAACCACCTGGAAAAACGTAGCAACCGCCTAGCAAAGCCCTCGCAACCAGCAAGAACATCATAGAAACCGCCTAGCAAAGCCCTCGCAACCAGCAAGAACACCATGGCAACCGCCTAGCAACGCCCTAGCAACCACCCAAAACACCATAGCAACTGCCTAGCAACGCCATAGCAACCACCAAGAACACCATAGCAACTGCCAAGATACCACCCAAAACACCAAAGCAACTACCTAGCAATGTCCTAGCAACCACCTGGAAAAACATAGCAACTGCCTAGCAAAGCCCTCGCAACCAGCAAGAACACCATAGCAGCCGCCTAGCAATGCCCTAGCAACCACCCAAAACACCATAGCAACTGCCTAGCAACGCCTTAGCAACCACCAAGAACACCATAGCAACCGCCTAGAAATGCCCTAGCAACCACTCAGAACACCATAGCAACCGCATAGCAATGCCCTAGCAACCACCCAGAACACCAGTACAACTGCTTAGCAACACCGTACCAACCACCCAGAACACCATAGCACTTGCCTAGCAACGCCCTAGCAACCACCAAGGACACCATAGCAACCGCCTAGCAATGCCCTAACAACCACCCAGAACACCAAAGCAACCGCTTAGCAACGCCTTAGCAACCACCAAGAACACCAAAGCAACCGCCTAGCAACACCCTAACAACCATCAAGGACACCATAGCAACCGCCTAGCAATGCCCTAACAACCACCCAGAACACCAAAACAACCGCTTAGCAACGCCTTAGCAACCACCAAGAACACCAAAGCAACCGCCTAGCAACACCCTAACAACCACCAAGGACACCATAGCAACCGCCTAGCAATGCCCTAACAACCACCCAGAACACCAAAGCAACCGCCTAGCAAAGCCCTCGCAACCAGCAAGAACACCATAGCAACCGCCTAGCAACACCCTAGCAACCACCCAAAACACCATAGCAAGCGACTAGAAATGCCCTAGCAACCAGCAAGAACACCATAGCAACTGCCTAGCAAAGCGCTAGCAACCACCCAGAACACCATAGCAACTGCCTAGCAATGCCTTTGCAACCATCCAGAGCACCAAAGCAACCGCCTAGCAACATCCTAACAACCACCCAGGACACCATACCAACCGCCTAACAACGCCCTAGAAACCATTCAAAACTCCATAGCAACTGCCTAGCAATGCCCTAGCAACCACCCAGAACACCAAAGCAACTGCCTAGCAATGCCTAAGCAACCACCAAGAACACCATAGCAACCGGCTAGCAAAGCCCTAGAAACCATCCAGATCACCATAGCAACTGCCTAGGAATGCCCTCGCAACCATCCAGAACACCAAAGCAACCACCTACCAACGCCCTAGCAACCACCCAGAACACCAAAGAAACCGCCTAGCAACGCCTTAGCAACAACTCAAAACACCATATCAACTGCCTAGCAATGCCAAACCAACCACCCAGAACACCATAGCAACTGCCTAGCAACCCCCTGGCAATCACCCAAAACTCCATAGCAACTGCCTACCAACGCCCTAGCAACCATCCAGAACCCCCCAGCAACCGCCTAGCAACGCCCTAGCCCCCACCCAGAACACCATAGCAACTGACTAGCAAAGCCCTAGCAACCACCGAGAACCCCATAGCAACTGCCTAGCAATGCCCTCGCAACCACCCAGAACACCTAAGCAACTGCATAGCAATGCCCTTGCAACAACTCAAAACACTCTAACAACTGCCCAGCAGTGCCCAAGCAACCACCCAGAACACCATAGCAGCCGCTTAGCAAGGCCCTAACAACCACCCAGGACAACTAAGCCATGGCTCAACAACACCCTAGCAACCATCCACAATACCATAGCAACTACTGAGATATGCCCTCACAACCAGCCAGAACACCATAGCAACTGCCTAGCAACACCCTAGCAACCACCCAGAACACCATAGCAACAATCTAGCAATGTCCTAGCAACCACCCAGAACACTAAAGCAACTGCCTAGCAATGCCCTTGCAACCACCCATAACACCAGAGCAACTGCCAAGCAACCACCCAAAACACCAAAGCAACTACCTAGCAATGTCCCAGCAACCCCCGAGAAAAACATAGCAACCGCTTAGCAAAGCCGTAGCAACCACCAAGAACACCATAGCAACCGCCTAGCAATACCCTAGCAACCACCCAGAACACAATAGCAACCGCATCGCAAAGCCCTAGCAACCACCCAAAAAACCAGAACAACTGCTAAACAACACCGTACCAACCACCCAGAACACCATAGCACTTGCCTAGCACGCCTTAGCAACCACCCAGAACACCATAGCAACCGCCTAGCAACGCCTTAGAAACCTCCAAGAACACCATAGCAACTGCTAAGCAAAGCCCTAGCAACCACCCAGAACACCATAGCAACTGCCTAGCAATGCCCTTGCAACCACCTAGAACACCATAGCAACCACCTAGCAACACCCGAGCAACCACCCAGAACACCATAGCAACAATCTTGCAATGTCCTAGCGACCACCCAGGACACCAAAGCAACCGCTTAGCACGGCCCTAGCAACCATCCACAACACCATAGCAACTACTGAGCAATGCCCTCGCAACCAGCCAGAACACCATAGCAACTGCCTAGCAAAGCCCTAGCAACCACCCAGAACACCATAGAAACTGCCTAGCAATGCTCTCGCAACCACCCAGAACACCAAAGCAACCGCATAGCAATGCCCTAGCAACAACTCAAAACACCCTAACAACTGCCAACCAATGCCCAAGCAACCACCCCAACACCATAGCAACCGCCTAGCAACGCCCTAGCAACCACCCAAAATTCCATAGCAACTGCTTATCAATGCCCTAGCGACCACCCTGAACACCATAGCAATCGCCTAGCAACGCCTTAGCAACCACACAAAACTCCATAGCAACTGCCTAGCAACACCCTACCCACCACCCAGAACACCATAGCAATCACCTAGCAATGCCCTGGCAACCACCCAGAACAACATAGCAACCGCCTAGCAAAGCCCTCGCAACCAGCAAGAACACCATAGCAACTGCCTAGCAATGCCCTAGCAAAAACTCAAAACACCATAACAACTGCCCACCAATGCCCAAGCAACCACCCGAACACCAAAGCAACCGCCTAGCAACGCCCTAGAAACCACCCAGAATGCCAAAGCACTTGCCTAGCAACGCCCTAGCAACCGCCCAGAACACCAAAGCAACCACTTAGCAATGCCGTTACAACCACCAATGACACCATAGCAACCGCCTAGCAATGCCCTAACAACCACCAAGGACACCAAAGCAATTGCTCAACAACACCCAAGCAACCATCCACAACAACATAGCAACTACTGAGCAATGCCCTCGCAACCAGCCAGAACACCATAGCAACTGCCTCGCAACACCTGAGCAACCACCCAAAACACCATAACAACAATCTAGCAATGTCCTAGCAACCACCCAGAACACCAAAGCAACTGCCTAGCAAAGCCCTCGCAACCAGCAAGAACACCATAGCAACAGCCTAGCAACGCCCTAGCATCCACCCAAAACACCATAGCAACTGCCTAGCAACGCCTTAGCAACCACCAAGGACACCATAGCAACTGCCTAGAAATGCCCTAGCAACCACTCATAACACCATAGCAACCGCATAGCAAAGCCCTAGCAACCACCCAGAACACCAGTACAACTGCTTAGCAACACCGTACCAACCACCCAGAACACCATAGCACTTGCCTAGCAACGCCCTAACAACCACCAAGAACACCATAGCAACCGCCTAGCAATCCCCTACCAACCCCCAAGGACACCATAGCAACCGCCTAGCAATGCCCTAACAACCACCCAGAACACCAAAGCAACCGCTTAGCAACGCCTTAGCAACCACCAAGAACACCAAAGCAACCGCCTAGCAACACCTTAACAACCACCAAGGACACCATAGCAACCGCCTAGCAATGCCCTAACAACCACCCAGAACACCAAAGCAACCGCCTAGCAAAGCCCTCGCAACCACCAAGAACACCATAGCAACAGCCTGGCAGCGCCCTAGCAACCACCCAAAACACCATAGCAACCGCCTAGAAATGCCCTAGCAACCACTCAGAATACCATAGCAACCGCCTAGCAACGCCCTAGCAACCACCCAAAACACCATAGCAACCGCCTAGAAATGCCCTAGCAACCACTCAGTACAGCAAAGCAACCGCATTGCAATGCCCTAGCAAGCACCCAGAACACCAGTACAACTGCTTAGCAACACCGTACCAACCACCCAAAACACCATAGCACTTGCCTAGCAATGCCCTATCAACCACCAAGAACACCATAGCAACCGCCTAGCAATGCCCTAACAACCACCAAGGACACCATAGCAACCGCCTAGCAATGCCCTAACAACCACCCAGAACACCAAAGCAACCGCCTAGCAACGCCTTAGCAACCACCAAGAACACCATAGCAACTGCCTAGCAAAGCGCTAGCAACCACCCAGAACACCATAGCAACTGCCTAGCAATGCCTTTGCAACCATCCAGAGCACCAAAGCAACAGCCTAGCAACACCCTAACAACCACCCAGGACACCATACCAACCGCCTAACAACGCCCTAAAAACCATTCAAAACTCCATAGCAACCGCCTAGCAATGCCCTAACAACCACCCAGAACACCAAAGCAACCGCCTAGCAATGCCTAAGCAACCACCAAGAACACCATAGCAACCGCCTAGCACAGCCCTAGAAACCACCCAGATCACCATAGCAACTGCCTAGCAATTCCCTAGCAACCATCCAGAACACCAAAGCAACCACCTAGCAACGCCCTAGCAACCGCTTAGCAACGCCTTAGCAACAACTTAAAACACCAAATCAACTGCCTAGCGATGCCAAACCAACCACCCAGAACACCATAGCAACTGCCTAGCAACCCCCTGGCAATCACCCAAAACTCCATAGCAATTGCCTAGCAACGCCCTAGCAACCATCCAGAACACCACAGCAACCACCTAGCAACGCCCTAGCAACCACCCAGAACACCATAGCAACTGGCTAGCAAAGCCCTAGCAACCACCCAGAACCCCATAGCAACTGCCTAGCAATGCCCTCGCAACCACCCAGAACACCTTAGCAACCGCATAGCAATGCCCTTGCAACAACTCAAAACACCCTAACAACTGCCCACCAATGCCCAAGGAACCACCCAGAACACCATAGCAGACGCTTAGCAAGGCCCTAACAACCACCCAGGACAACTAAGCCACCGCTCAACAACACCCTAGCAACCATCCACAATACCATAGCAACTACTGAGATATGCCCTCACAACCAGCCAGAACACCATAGCAACTGCCTCGCAACACCCTAGCAACCACCCAGAACACCAGAGCAACAATCTAGCAATGTCCTAGCAACCACCCAGAACACTAACGCAACTGCCCACCAATGCCCAAGCAACCACCCGAACACCAAAGCAACCGCCAAGCAACGCCCTAGCAACCACCCAAAATTCCATAGCAACTGCCTAGCAAAGCCCAAGCAACCACCCAGAACACCATAGCAACCGCCTAGCAATGCCCTAGAAACCACACAAAACTCCAAAGTAACTGCCTAGCAACGCCCTAGCAACCCCCAAGAACACCATAGCAACCGCCTAGCAACGCCCTTACAACCACCCAGGACACCAAAGCAACCGCTCAACAACACCCTAGCAACCATCCACAACACCATAGCAACTACTGAGCAATCCTCGCAACCAGCCAGAACACCATAGCAACTGCCTGGCAACACCCTAGAAACCACCCAGAACACCAAAGAACAATCTAGCAAAGTTCTAACAACCACCCAGAACAACAAAGCAACTATCTAGCAATGCCCTAGCAACCACCAAGAAAAATATAGAAACTGCCTAGCAAAGGTGTAGCAACCGCCTAGAACACCATAACAACTGCCCAGCAATACCCTAGCAACCACCCAGAACACCATAGCAACCGCATAGCAATACCCTAGCAACCACCCAGAACACCATAGCAACCGCATAGCAATGCCCTAGCAACCACCCAGAACACCAGAACAACTGCTTAACAACACCGTACCAACCACCCAGCACACCAAAGCACTTGCCTTGCACACCCTAGCAACCACCCAGAACACCATAACAACTCCCCTGCAACGCCCTAGAAACCACCCAGAACACCATAGCAACCGCCTAGCAATGCCCTAGCTAAAACCCAAATTCCGAAGCAACTGCCAAGCAACACCCTAGCAACCACCCAGAACACCATAGCAACCGCCTAGCAACGCCCTAGTAACCACCCAGGACACCAAAGCAATTGCTCAACAACACCCAAGCAACCATCCACAACAACATAGCAACTACTGAGCAATGCCCTCGCAACCAGCCAGAACACCATAGCAACTGCCTAGCAACACCCTAGCAACCACCCAGAACACCATAACAACAATCTAGCAATGTCCTTGCAACCACCCAGAACACCAAAGCAACTGCCTAGCAATGCCCCAGCAACCACCCATAACACCATTGCAACTGCCAAGATAGCACCCAAAGCACCACAGCAACTAACTCGCAAGGACCTAGCAACCACCTGGAAAAACATAGCAACCGCCTAGCAAAGCCCTCGCAACCAGCAAGAACATCATAGAAACCGCCTAGCAAAGCCCTCGCAACCAGCAAGAACACCATGGCAACCGCCTAGCAACGCCCTAGCAACCACCCAAAACACCATAGCAACTGCCTAGCAACGCCTTAGCAACCACCAAGAACACCATAGCAACTGCCAAGATACCACCCAAAACACCAAAGCAACTACCTAGCAATGTCCTAGCAACCACCTGGAAAAACATAGCAACCGCCTAGCAAAGCCCTCGCAACCAGCAAGAACATCATAAAAACCGCCTAGCAAAGCCCTCGCAACCAGCAGGAACACCATGGCAACCACCTAGCAACGCCCTAGCAACCACCCAAAACACCATAGCAACTGCCTAGCAACGCCTTAGCAGCCACCAAGAACACCATAGCAACTGCCAAGATACCACCCAAAACACCAAAGCAACTACCTAGCAATGTCCTAGCAACCACCTGGAAAAACATAGCAACCGCCTAGCAAAGCCCTCGCAACCAGCAAGAACATCATAGAAACCGCCTAGCAAAGCCCTCGCAACCAGCAAGAACACCATGGCAACCCCCTAGCAACGCCCTAGCAACCACCCAAAACACCATAGCAACTGCCTAACAACGCCTTAGCAACCACCAAGAACACCATAGCAACCGCCTAGAAATGCCCGAGCAACCACTCAGAACACCATAGCAACCGCATAGCAATGCCCTAGCAACCACCCAGAACACCAGTACAACTGCTTAGCAACACCGTACCAACCACCCAGAACACCATAGCACTTGCCTAGCAACGCCCTAGCAACCGCCAAGAACACCATAGCAACCGCCTAGGAATCCTCTAACAACCACCAACGACACCATAGCAACCGCCTAGCAATGCCCTAACAACCACCCAGAACACCAAAGCAACCGCTTAGCAACGCCTTAGCAACCACCAAGAACACCATAGCAACCGCCTAGCAACACACTAACAACCACCAAGGACACCATAGCAACCGCGTAGCAATGCCCTAACAACCACCCAGAACACCAAAGCAACCGCCTAGCAAAGCCCTCGCAACCAGCAAGAACACCATAGCAACCGCCGAGCAACACCCTAGCAACCATCCAAAACACCATAGCAACCGCCTAGAAATGCCCTAGCAACCAGCAAGAACACCAGAGCAACTGCCTAGCAAAGTGCTAGCAACCACCCACAACACCATAGCAACTGCCTCGCAATGCCCTCGCAACCAGCCAGAACACCATAGCAACTGCCAAGATACCACCCAAAACACCAAAGCAACTACCTCGCAATGTCCTAGCAACCACCTGGAAAAACATAGCAACTGCCTAGCAAAGCCCTCGCAACCAGAAAGAACACCATAGCAACCGCCTAGCAATGCCCTAGCAACCACCCAAAACACCATAGCAACTGCCTAGCAACGCCTAAGCAACCACCAAGAACACCATAGCAACCGCCTAGAAATGCCCTAGCAACCACTCAGAACACCATAGCAACCGCATAGCAATGCCCTAGCAACCACCCAGAACACCAGTACAAATGCTTAGCAACACCGTACCAACCACCCAGAACACCATAGCACTTGCCTAGCAATGCCCTAGCAACCACCAAGAACACCATAGCAACCGCCTAGCAATCCTCTAAAAACCACCAAGGACACCATAGCAACCGCCTAGCAATGCCCTAACAACCACCCAGAACACCAAAGCAACCGCTAAGCAACGCCTTAGCAACCACCAAGAACACCAAAGCAACCGCCTAGCAAAACCCTAACAACCACCAAGGACACCATAGCAACCGCCTAGCAATGCCCTAACAACCACCCAGAACACCATAGCAACCGCCTAGAAATGCCCTTGCAACCACTCATAACACCATAGCAACCGCATAGCAATGCCCTAGCAACCACCCAGAACAACAGAACAACTGCTTAGCAACACCGTACCAACCACCCAGAACACCAAAGCACTTGCCTTGCACACCCTAGCAACCACCCAGAACACCATAACAACTCCCCTGCAACGCCCTAGAAACCACCCAGAACACCATTGCAACCGCTAAGCAATGCCCTAGCTAAAACCCAAATTCCGAAGCAACTGCCAAGCAACACCCTAGAAACCACCCAGAACACCATAGCAACCGCCTAGCAACGCCCTAGTAACCACCCAGGACACCAAAGCAATTGCTCAACAACACCCAAGCAACTATCCACAACAACATAGCAACTACTGAGCAATGCCCTCGCAACCAGTCAGAACACCATAGCAACTGCCTAGCAACACCCTAGCAACCACCCAGAACACCATAACAACAATCTAGCAATGTCCTAGCAACCACCCAGAACACCAAAGCAACTGCCTAGCAATGCCCCAGCAACCACCCATAACACCATAGCAACTGCCAAGATACCACCCAAAACACCAAAGCAACTAACTAGCAATGTCCTAGCAACCACCTGGAAAAACATAGCAACCGCCTAGCAAAGCCCTCGCATCCAGCAAGAACATCATAGAAACCGCCTAGCAAAGCCCTCGCAACCAGCAAGAAGACCATGGCAACCCCTTAGCAACGTCCTAGCAACCACACAAACCCCCATAGCAACTGCCTAGCAACGCCTTAGCAACCACAAAGAACACCATAGCAACTGCCAAGATACCACCCAAAACACCAAAGCAACTACCTAGCAATGTCCTAGCAACCACCTGGAAAAACATAGCAACCGCCTAGCAAAGCCCTCCCAACCAGCAAGAACATCATAGAAACCCCCCACCAAAGCCCTCGCAACCAGCAAGAACACCATGGCAACCGCCTAGCAACCCCCTACCAACCACCCAAAACACCATAGCAACTGCCTAGCAACGCCTTAGCAACCACCAAGAACACCATAGCAACTGCCAAGATACCACCCAAAACACCAAAGCAACTACTTAGCAATGTCCTAGCAACCACCTGGAAAAACATAGCAACTGCCTAGCAAAGCCCTCGCAACCAGCAAGAACACCATAGCAACCGCCTAGCAATGCCCTAGCAACCACCCAAAACACCATAGCAACTGCCTAGCAACGCCTTAGCAACCACCAAGAACACCATAGCAACCGCCTAGAAATGCCCTAGCAACCACTCAGAACACCATAGCAACCGCATAGCAATGCCCTAGCAACCACCCAGAACACCAGTACAACTGCTTAGCAACACCGTACCAACCACCCAGAACACCATAGAACTTGCCTAGCAACGCCCTAGCAACCACCAAGAACACCATAGCAACCGCCTAGCAATCCTCTAACAACCACCAAGGACACCGTAGCAACCGCCTAGCAATGCCCTAACAACCACCCAGAACACCAAAGCAACCGCTTAGCAACGCCTTAGCAACCACCAAGAACACCAAAGCAACCGCCTAGCAACACCCTAACAACCACCAAGGACACCATAGCAACCGCCTAGCAATGCCCTAACAACCACCCAGAACACCAAAGCAACCGCCTAGCAAAGCCCTCGCAACCAGCAAGAACACCATAGCAACCGCCTAGCAACACCGTAGCAACCACCCAAAACACCATAGCAACCGCCTAGAAATGCCCTAGCAACCAGCAAGAACACCATAGCAACTGCCTAGCAAAGCGCTAGCAACCACCCAGAACACCATAGCAACTGCCTAGCAAAGCCTTCGCAACCATCCAGAGCACCAAAGCAACCGCCTAGCAACACCCTAACAACCACCCAGGACACCATACCAACCGCCTAACAACGCCCTAGAAACCATTCAAAACTCCATAGCAACTGCCTAGCAATGCCCTAGCAACCACCCAGAACACCAAAGCAACTGCCTAGCAATGCCTAAGCAACCACCAAGAACACCATAGCAACCGGCTAGCAAAGCCCTAGAAACCATCCAGATCACCATAGCAACTGCCTAGCAATGCCCTCGCAACCATCCAGAACACCAAAGCAACCACCTAGCAACGCCCTAGCAACCACCCAGAACACCAAAGAAACCGCCTAGCAACGCCTTAGCAACAACTCAAAATACAATATCAACTGCCTAGCAATGCCAAACCAACCACCCAGAACACCATAGCAACTGCCTAGCAACCCCCTGGCAATCACCCAAAACTCCATAGCAACTGCCTAGCAACGCCCTAGCAACCATCCAGAACACCACAGCAACCACCTAGCAACGCCCTATCAACCACCCAGAACACCAAAGCAACTGACTAGCAAAGCCCTAGCAACTACCCAGAACCCCATAGCAACTGCCTAGCAATGCCCTCGCAACCACCCAGAACACCTTAGCAACCGCATAGCAATGCCCTTGCAACAACTCAAAACACCCTAACAACTGCCCACCAATGCCCAAGCAACCACCCAGAACACCATAGCAACCGCTTAGCAAGGCCCTAACAACCACCCAGGACAACTAAGCCACCGCTCAGCAACACCCTAGCAACCATCCACAATACCATAGCAACTACTGAGATATGCCCTCACAACCAGCCAGAACACCATAGCAACTGCCTAGCAACACCCTAGCAACCACCCAGAACACCATAGCAACAATCTAGCAATGTCCAAGTAACCACCCAGAACACTAAAGCAACTGCCTAGCAATACCCTTGCAACCACCCATAACACCATAGCAACTGCCAAGCAACCACCCAAAACACCAAAGCAACTACCTAGCAATGTCCCAGCAACCACCGAGAAAAACAAAGCAACCGCCTAGCAAAGCCGTAGCAACCACCAAGAACACCATAGCAACCGCCTAGCAATACCCTAGCAACCACCCAGAACACAATAGCAACCGCATAGCAAAGCCCTAGCAACCACCCAAAAAACCAGAACAACTGCTAAACAACACCGTGCAAACCACCCAGAACACCATAGCACTTGCCTAGCACACCTAAGCAAACACCCAGAACACCATAGCAACTGCCCAGCAATGCCGTAGAAACCGTCCAAAACACCATAGCAACCGCCTAGCAACGCCTTAGCAACCTCCAAGAACACCATAGCAACTGCTAAGCAAAGCCCTAGCAACCACCCAGAACACCATAGCAACTGCCTAGCAATGCCCTTGGAACCACCTGGATCACCATAGCAACCACCTAGCAACACCCGAGCCACCACCCAGAACACCATAGCAACAATCTTGCAATGTCCTAGCAACCACCCAGGACACCAAAGCAACCGCTTAGCACGGCCCTAGCAACCATCCACAACACCATAGCAACTACTGAGCAATGCCTTCGCAACCAGCCAGAACACCATAGCAACTGCCTAGCAAAGCCCTAGCAACCACCCAGAACACCATAGAAACTGCCTAGCAATGCTCTCGCAACCACCCAGAACACCAAAGCAACCGCATAGCAATGCCCTATCAACAACTCAAAACACCCTAACAACTGCCAACCAGTGCCCAAGCAACCACCCGAACACCATAGCAACCGCCTAGCAACGCCCTGGCAACCACCCAAAATTCCATAGCAACTGCCTATCAATGCCCTAGCGACCACCCTGAACACCATAGCAATCGCCTAGCAACGCCTTAGCAACCACCCAAAACGCCATAGCAACTGCCTAGCAACGCCCTACCCACCACCCAGAACACCATAGCAATCACCGAGCAAAGCCCTGGCAACCACCCAGAACAACATAACAACCCCCTAGCAAGGCCCTAACAACCACCAAGGCCACCAAAGCACCCGCCTAGCAAGGCCTTAGCAACCACCAAGAACACCAAAGCAACTGCCTAGCAAAGCCCTAGCAACCACCCAGAACACCATAGCAACTGCCTAGCAATGCCCTTGCAACCACCCAGAACACCATAGCAACTGCCTAGCAAGGCCCTCGCAACCACCCAGAGCACCAAAGCAACCGCATAGCAATGCCCTAGCAACAACTCAAAACACCCTAACAACTGCCCACCAATGCCCTAGCAACCACCCGAACACCATAGCAACCGCCTTGCAACGCCCTAGCAACCACCAAGAACACCAAAGCAACCGCCTAGCAACACCCTAACAACCACCAAGGACACCATAGCAACCGCCTAGCAATGCCCTAACAACCACCTAGAACACCAAAGCAACCGCCTAGCAAAGCCCTCGCAACCAGCAAGAACACCATAGCAACCGCCTAGCAACACCCTAGCAACCACCCAAAACACCATAGCAACCGCCTAGAAATGCCCTAGCAGCCAGCAAGAACACCATAGCAACTGCCTAGCAAAGCGCTAGCAACCACCCAGAACACCATAGCAACTGGATAGCAATGCCTTCGCAACCATCCAGAGCACCAAAGCAACCGCCTAGCAACACCCTAACAACAACCCAGGACACCATACCAACCGCCTAACAACGCCCTAGAAACCATTCAAAACTCCATAGCAACTGCCTAGCAATGCCCTAGCAACCACCCAGAACACCAAAGCAGCTGCCTAGCAATGCCTAAGCAACCACCAAGAACACCATAGCAACCGGCTACCAAAGCCCTAGAAACCATCCAGATTACCATAGCAACTGCCTAGCAATGCCCTCGCAACCATCCAGAACACCAAAGCAACCACCTAGCAACGCCCTAGCAACCACCCAGAACACCAAAGAAACCACCTAGCAACGCCTTAGCAACAACTCAAAACACCATATCAACTGCCTAGCAATGCCAAACCAACCACCCAGAACACCATAGCAACTGCCTAGCAACCCCCTGGCAATCACCCAAAACTTCATAGCAACTGCCTAGCAGCGCCCCAGCAACCATCCAGAACGCCACAGCAACCACCTAGCAACGCCCTAGCAACCACCCAGAACACTATAGCAACTGACTAGCCAAGCCCTAGCACCCACCCACACCCCCATAGCAACTGCCTAGCAATCCCCTCCCACCCACCCAGAACACCTTAGCAACTGCATAGCAATGCCCTTGCAACAACTCGAAACACTCTAACAACTGCCCACCAGTGCCCAAGCAACCACCCAGAACAACATAGCAACCGCTTAGCAAGGCCCTAACAACCACCCAGGACAACTAAGCCACCGCTCAACAACACCCTAGCAACCATCCACAATACCATAGCAACTACTGAGATATGCCCTCACAACCAGCCAGAACACCATAGCAACTGCCTAGCAACACCCTAGCAACCACCCAGAACACCATAGCAACAATCTAGCAATGTCCTAGCAACCACCCAGAACACTAAAGCAACTGCCTAGCAATGCCCTTGCAACCACCCATAACACCATAGCAACTGCCAAGCAACCACCCAAAACACCAAAGCAACTACCTAGCAATGTCCCAGCAACCACCGAGAAAAACATAGCAACCGCCTAGCAAAGCCGTAGCAACCACCAAGAGCACCATAGCAACCGCCAAGCAATACCCTAGCAACCACCCAGAACACAATAGCAACCGCATAGCAAAGCCCTAGCAACCACCCAAAAAACCAGAACAACTGCTAAACAACACCGTACCAACCACCCAGAACACCATAGCACTTGCCTAGCACACCTTAGCAACCACCCAGAACACCATAGCAACTGCCCAGCAATGCCGTAGAAACCGTCCAAAACACCATAGCAACCGCCTAGCAACGCTTTAGCAACCTCCAAGAACACCATAGCAACTGCTAAGCAAAGCCCTAGCAACCACCCAGAACACCATAGCAACTGCCTAGCAATGCCCTTGCAACCAACTAGAACACCATAGCAACCACCTAGCAACACCCGAGCAACCACCCAGAACACCATAGCAACAATCTTGCAATGCCCTAACAACCACCCAGAACACCAAAGCAACCGCCTAGCAAAGCCCTCGCAACCAGCAAGAACACCATAGCAACCGCCGAGCAACACCATAGCAACTACTGAGCAATGCCCTCGCAACCAGCCAGAACACCATAGCAACTGCCTAGCAAAGCCCTAGCAACCACCCAGAACACCATAGAAACTGCCTAGCGATGCTCTCGCAACCACCCAGAACACCAAAGCAACCGCATAGCAATGCCCTAGCAACAACTCAAAACACCCTAACAACTGCCAACCAATGCCCAAGCAACCACCCAGAACACCAAAGCAACCGCCTAGCAAAGCCCTCGCAACCAGCAAGAACACCATAGCAACCGCCGAGCAACACCCTAGCAACCACCCAAAACACCATTGCACTTGCCTAGCAACGCCCTAGCAACCACCAAGAACACCATAGCAACCGCCTAGGAATCCTCTAACAACCACCAAGGACACCATAGCAACCGCCTAGCAATGCCCTAACAACCACCCAGAACAGCAAAGCAACCGCTTAGCAACGCCTTAGCAACCACCAAGAACACCAAAGCAACCGCCTAGCAACACCCTAACAACCACCAAGGACACCATAGCAACCGCCTAGCAATGCCCTAACAACCACCCAGAACACCAAAGCAACCGCCTAGCAAAGCCCTCGCAACCAGCAAGAACACCATAGCAACCGCCGAGCAACACCCTAGCAACCACCCAAAACACCATAGCAACCGCCTAGAAATGCCCTAGCAACCAGCAAGAACACCAGAGCAACTGCCTAGCAAAGCGCTAGCAACCACCCAGAACACCATAGCAACTGCCTAGCAATGCCCTCGCAACCAGCCAGAACACCATAGCAACTGCCTAGCAACACCCTAGCAACCACCCAGAACACCATAACAACAATCTAGCAATGTCCTAGCAACCACCCAGAACACCAAAGCAACTGCCTAGCAATGCCCCAGCAACCACCCATAACACCATAGCAACTGCCAAGATACCACCCAAAACACCAAAGCAACTAACTAGCAATGTCCTACCAACCACCTGGAAAAACGTAGCAACCGCCTAGCAAAGCCCTCGCAACCAGCAAGAACATCATAGAAACTGCCTAGCAAAGCCCTCGCAACCAGCAAGAACACCATGGCAACCGCCTAGCAACGCCCTAGCAACCACCCAAAACACCATAGCAACTGCCTAGCAACGCCTTAGCAACCACCAAGAACACCATAGCAACTGCCAAGATTCCACCCAAAACACCAAAGCAACTACCTAGCAATGTCCTAGCAACCACCTGGAAAAACATAGCAACTGCCTAGCAAAGCCCTCGCAACCAGCAAGAACACCATAGCAACCGCCTAGCAATGCCCTAGCAACCACTCAAAACACCATAGCAACTGCCTAGCAACGCCTTAGCAACCACCAAGAACACCATAGCAACCGCCTAGAAATGCCCTAGCAACCACTCAGAACACCATAGCAACCGCATAGCAATGCCCTAGCAACCACCCAGAACACCAGTACAACTGCTTAGCAACACCGTACCAACCACCCAGAACACCATAGCACTTGCCTAGCAATGCCCTAGCAACCACCAAGAACACCATAGCAACCGCCTAGCAATCCTCTAACAACCACCAAGGACACCATAGCAACCGCCTAGCAATGCCCTAACAACCACCCAGAACACCAAAGCAACCGCTTAGCAACGCCTTAGCAACCACCAAGAACACCAAAGCAACCGCCTAGCAACACCCTAACAACCACCAAGGACACCATAGCAACCGCCTAGCAATGCCCTAACAACCACCCAGAACACCATAGCAACCGCCTAGAAATGCCCTAGCAACCACTCATAACACCATAGCAACCGCATAGCAATGCCCTAGCAACCACCCAGAACACCAGAACAACTGCTTAGCAACACCGTACCAACCACCCAGAACACCAAAGCACTTGCCTTGCACACCCTAGCAACCACCCAGAACACCATAACAACTCCCCTGCAACGCCCTAGAAACAACCCAGAACACCATAGCAACCGCCTAGCAATGCCCTAGCTAAAACCCAAATTTCGAAGCAACTGCCAAGCAACACCCTAGAAACCACCCAGAACACCAAAGCAATTGCTCAACAACACCCAAGCAACCATCCACAACAACAAAGCAACTACTGAGCAATGCCCTCGCAACCAGCCAGAACACCATAGCAACTGCCTAGCAACACCCTAGCAACCACCCAGAACACCATAACAACAATCTAGCAATGTCCTAGCAACCACCCAGAACACCAAAGCAACTGCCTAGCAATGCCCCAGCAACCACACATAACACCATAGCAACTGCCAAGATACCACCCCAAAACACCAAAGCAACTAACTAGCAATGACCTAGCAACCACCTGGAAAAACATATCAACCGCCTCGCAAAGCCCTCGCAATTAGCAAGAACATCATAGAAACCGCCTAGCAAAGCCCTCGCAACCAGCAAGAACACCATGGCAACCGCCTAGCAACGCCCTAGCAACCACCCAAAACACCATAGCAACTGCCTAGCAACGCCTTAGCAACCACAAAGAACACCAAAGCAACTGCCAAGATACCATCCAAAACACCAAAGCAACTACCTAGCAATGTCCTAGCAACCACCTGGAAAAACATAGCAACCGCCTAGCAAAGCCCTCCCAACCAGCAAGAACATCATAGAAACCGCCTAGCAAAGCCCTCGCAACCAGCAAGAACACCATGGCAACCGCCTAGCAACGCCCTAGCAACCACCCAAAACACCATAGCAACTGCCTAGCAACGCCTTAGCAACCACCAAGAACACCATAGCAACTGCCAAGAAACCATCCAAAACACCAAAGCAACCACATAGCAATGTCCTAGCAACCACCTGGAAAAACATAGCAACTGCCGAGCAAAGCCCTCGCAACCAGCAAGAACACCATAGCAACCGCCTAGCAATGCCCTAGCAACCACCCACAACACCATAGCAACTGCCTAGCAACGCCTTAGCAACCACCAAGAACACCATACCAACCGCCTAGAAATGCCCTAGCACCCACTCAGAACACCATAGCAACCGCATAGCAATGCCCTAGCAACCACCCAGAACACCAGTACAACTGCTAAGCAACACCGTACCAACCACCCAGAACACCATAGCACTTGCCTAGCAACGCCCTAGCAATCACCAAGAACACCATAGCAACCGCCTAGGAATCCTCTAACAACCACCAAGGACACCATAGCAACCGCCTAGCAATGCCCTAACAACCACCCAGAACACCAAAGCAACCGCTTAGCAACGCCTAAGCAACCACCAAGAACACCAAAGCAACCGCCTAGCAACACCCTAACAACCACCAAGGACACCATAGCAACTGCCTAGCAATGCCCTAAAAACCACCCAGAACACCAAAGCAACCGCCTAGCAAAGCCCTCGCAACCAGCAAGAACACCATAGCAACCGCCGAGCAACACCCTAGCAACCACCCAAAACACCATAGCAACCGCCTAGAAATGCCCTAGCAACCAGCAAGAACACCAGACCAACTGCCTAGCAAAGCGCTAGCACCCACCCAGAACACCATAGCAACTGCCTAGCAATGACCTCGCACCCAGCCAGAACACGATAGCAACTGCCTAGCAACACCCTAGCAACCACCCAGAACACCATAACAACAATCTAGCAATGTCCTAGCAACCACCCAGAACACCAAAGCAACTGCCTAGCAATGCCCCAGCAACCACCCAAAACACCATAGCAACTGCCAAGATACCACCCAAAACACCAAAGCAACTAACTAGCAATGTCCTAGCAACCACCTGGAAAAACGTAGCAACCGCCTAGCAAAGCCCTCGCAACCAGCAAGAACATCATAGAAACCGCCTAGCAAAGCCCTCGCAACCAGCAAGAACACCATGGCAACCGCATAGCAACGCCCTAGCAACCACCCAAAACACCATAGCAACTGCCTAGCAACGCCATAGCAACCACCAAGAACACCATAGCAACTGCCAAGATACCACCCAAAACACCAAAGCCACTCCCTGGCAATGTCCTAGCAACCACCTGGAACAACATAGCAACTGCCTAGCAAAGCCCTCGCACACAGCTAGAACACCATAGCAGCCGCCTAGCAATGCCCTAGCACCCACCCAAAACACCATAGCAACTGCCTAGCAACGCCTTAGCAACCACCAAGAACACCATAGCAACCGCCTAGAAATGCCCTAGCAACCACTCAGAACACCATAGCAACCGCATAGCAATGCCCTAGCAACCACCCAGAACACCAGTACAACTGCTTAGCAACACCGTACCAACCACCCAGAACACCATAGCACTTGCCTAGCAACGACCTAGCAACCACCAAGAACACCATAGCAACCGCCTAGCAATCCTCTAACAACCACCAAGGACACCATAGCAACTGCTTAGCAATGCCCTAACAACCACCCAGAACACCAAAGCAACCGCTTAGCAACGCCTTAGCAACCACCAAGAACACCAAAGCAACCGCCTAGCAACACCCTAACAACCACCAAGGACACCATAGCAACCGCCTAGCAATGCCCTAACAACCACCCAGAACACCAAAGCAACCGCTTAGCAACGCCTTAGCAACCACCAAGAACACCAAAGCAACCGCCTAGCAACACCCTAACAACCACTAAGGACACCATAGCAACCGCCTAGCAATGCCCTAGCAACCACCCAGAACACCAAAGAAACCGCCTAGCAACGCCTTAGCAACAACTCAAAACACCATATCAACTGCCTAGCAATGCCAAACCAACCACCCAGAACACCATAGGAACTGCCTAGCAACCCCCTGGCAATCACCCAAAACTCCATAGCAACTGCCTAGCAACGCCCTAGCAACCATCCAGAACACCACAGCAACCGCCTAGCAACGCCCTAGCAACCACCCAGAACACCATAGCAACTGACTAGCAAAGCCCTAGCAACCACCCAGAACCCCATAGCAACTGCCTAGCAATGCCCTCGCAACCACCCAGAACACCTTACCCACTGCATAGCAATGCCCTTGCACCAACTCAAAACACTCTAACACCTGCCCACCAGTGCCCAAGCAACCACCCAGAACACCATAGCAACCGCTTAGCAAGGCCCTAACAACCACCCAGGACAACTAAGCCATGGCTCAACAACACCCTCGCAACCATCCACAATACCATAGCAACTACTGAGATATGCCCTCACAACCAGCCAGAACACCATAGCAACTGCCTAGCAACACCCTAGCAACCACCCAGAACACCATAGCAACAATCTAGCAATGTCCTAGCAACCACCCAGGACACTAAACCAACTGCCTAGCAATTGCCTTGCAACCACCCATAACTCCATAGCAACTGCCAAGCAACCACCCAAAACACCAAAGCAACTACCTAGCAATGTCCCAGCAACCACCGAGAAAAACATAGCAACCCCCTAGCAAAGCCGTAGCAACCACCAAGAACACCATAGCAACCGCCTAGCAATACCCTAGCAACAACCCAAAACACAATAGCAACCGCATAGCAAAGCCCTAGCAACCACCCAAAAAACCAGAACAACTGCTAAACAACACCATACCAACCACCCAGAACACCATAGCACTTGCCTAGCACGCCTTAGCAACCACCCAGAACACCATAGCAACTGCCCAGCAATGCCGTAGAAACCGTCCAAAACACCATAGCAACCGCCTAGCAACGCCTTAGAAACCTCCAAGAACACCATATCAACTGCTAAGCAAAGCCCTAGCAACCACCCAGAACACCATAGCAACTGCCTAGCAATGCCCTTGCAACCACCTAGAACACCATAGCAACCACCTAGCAACACCCGAGCAACCACCCAGAACACCATAGCAACAATCTTGCAATGTCCTAGCGACCACCCAGGACACCAAAGCAACCGCTTAGCACGGCCCTAGCAACCATCCACAACACCATAGCAACTACTGAGCAATGCCCTCGCAACCAGCCAGAACACCATAGCAACTGCCTAGCAAAGCCCTAGCAACCACCCAGACCACCATAGAAACTGCCTAGCAATGCTCTCGCAACCACCCAGAACACCAAAGCAACCGCATAGCAATGCCCTAGCAACAACTCAAAACACCCTAACAACTGCCAACCAATGCCCAAGCAACCACCCGAACACCATAGCAACCGCCTAGCAACGCCCTAGCAACCACCCAAAATTCCATAGCAACTGCCTATCAATGCCCTAGCGACCACCCTGAACACCATAGCAATCGCCTAGCAACGCCTTAGCAACCACACAAAACTCCATAGCAACTGCCTAGCAACACCCTACCCACCACCCAGAACACCATAGCAATCACCTAGCAATGCCCTGGCAACCACCCAGAACAACATAGCAACCGCCTAGCAAAGCCCTCGCAACCAGCAAGAACACCATAGCAACTGCCTAGCAATGCCCTACCAAAAACTCAAAACACCATAACAAATGCCCACCAAAGTCCAAGCACCCACCCGAACCCCAAAGCACCCGCCTAGCAACCCCCTAGAACCCACCCAGAATGCCAAAGCCCTTGCCTAGCACCGCCCTAGCAACCGCTCAGAACACCAAAGCAACCACTTAGCAATGCCCTTACAACCACCAATGACACCATAGCAACCGCCTAGCAATGCCCTAACAACCACCAAGGACACCAAAGCAATTGCTCAACAACACCCAAGCAACCATCCACAACAACATAGCAACTACTGAGCAATGCCCTCGCAACCAGCCAGAACACCATAGCAACTGCCTAGCAACACCCTAGCAACCACCCAAAACACCATAACAACAATCTAGCAATGTCCTAGCAACCACCCAGAACACCAAAGCAACTGCCTAGCAATGCCCCAGCAACCACCCATAACACCATAGCAACTGCCAAGATACCACCCAAAACACCAAAGCAACTAACTAGCAATGTCATAGCAACCACCTGGAAAAACATAGCAACCGCCTAGCAAAGCCCTCGCAACCAGCAAGAACATCAAAGAAACCGCCTAGCAAAGCCCTCGCAACCAGCAAGAACACCATGGCAACCGCCTAGCAACGCCCTAGCAACAACCCCAAACTCCATAGCAACTGCCTAGCAACGCCTTAGCAACCACCAAGAACACCATAGCAACTGCCAAGATACCACCCAAAACACCAAAGCCACTACCTGGCAATGTCCTAGCACCCACCTGGAAAAACATAGCAACTGCCTAGCAAAGCCCTCGCAACCAGCAAGAACACCATAGCAACCGCCTAGCAACGCCCTAGCAACCACCCAAAACACCATAGCAACTGCCTAGCAACGCCTTAGCAACCACCAAGAACACCATAGCAACCGCCTAGAAATGCCCTAGCAACCACTCATAACACCATAGCAACCCCATAGCAAAGCCCTAGCAACCACCCAGAACACCAGTACAAGTGCTTAGCAACACCGTACCAACCACCCAGAACACCATAGCACTTGCCTAGCAACGCCCTATCAACCACCAAGAACACCATAGCAACCGCCTAGCAATCCCCTAACAACCCCCAAGGACACCATAGCAACCGCCTAGCAATGCCCTAACAACCACCCAGAACACCAAAGCAACCGCTTAGCAACGCCTTAGCAACCACCAAGAACACCAAAGCAACCGACTAGCAACACCTTAACAACCACCAAGGACACCATAGCACCCGCCTAGCAATGCCCTAACAACCAACAAGAACACCAAAGCAACCGCCTAGCAAAGCCCTCGCAACCACCAAGAACACCATAGCAACCGCCTAGCAACGCCCTAGCAACCACCCAAAACACCATAGCAACCGCCTAGAAATGCCCTAGCAACCACTCAGAATACCATAGCAACCGCCTAGCAACGCCCTAGCAACCACCCAAAACACCATAGCAACCGCCTAGAAATGCCCTAGCAACCACTCAGTACAGCAAAGCAACCGCATTGCAATGCCCTAGCAACCACCCAGAACACCAGTACAACTGCTAAGCAACACCGTACCAACCACCCAAAACACCATAGCACTTGCCAAGCAATGCCCTATCAACCACCAAGAACACCATAGCAACCGCCTAGCAATGCCCTAACAACCACCAAGGACACCATAGCAACCGCCTAGCAATGCCCTAACAACCACCCAGAACACCAAAGCAACCGCCTAGCAACGCCTTAGCAACCACCAAGAACACCATAGCAACTGCCTAGCAAAGCGCTAGCAACCACCCAGAACACCATAGCAACTGCCTAGCAATGCCTTTGCAACCATCCAGAGCACCAAAGCAACCGCCTAGCAACACCCTAACAACCACCCAGGACACCAAAGCAACCGCCTAGCAATGCCTAAGCAACCACCAAGAACACCATAGCAACCGCCTAGCAAAGCCCTAGAAACCACCCAGATCACCATAGCAACTGCCTAGCAATTCCCTAGCAACCACCCAGAACACCAAAGCAACTGCCTAGCAATGCCCCAGCAACCACCCATAACACCATAGCAACTGCCAAGATACCACCCAAAACACCAAAGCAACTAACTAGCAATGTCCTAGCAACCACCTGGAAAAACATAGCAACCGCCTAGCAAAGCCCGCGCAACCAGCAAGCACATCATAGAAACCGCCAAGCAAAGCCCTCGCAACCAGCAAGAACACCATGGCAACCGCCTAGCAACGCCCTAGCAACCACCCAAAACACCATAGCAACTGCCTAGCAACGCCTTAGCAACCACCAAGAACACCATAGCAACTGCCAAGATACCACCCAAAACACCAAAGCAACTACCTAGCAATGTCCTAGCAACCACCTGGAAAAACATAGCAACCGCCTAGCAAAGCCCTCGCAACCAGCAAGAACATCATAGAAACCGCCTAGCAAAGCCCTCGCAACCAGCAAGAACACCATGGCAACCGCCTAGCAACGCCCTAGCAACCACCCAAAACACCATAGCAACTGCCTAGCAACGCCTTAGCAGCCACCAAGAACACCATAGCAACTGCCAAGATACCACCCAAAACACCAAAGCAACTACCTAGCAATGTCCTAGCAACCACCTGGAAAAACATAGCAACCGCCTAGCAAAGCCCTCGCAACCAGCAAGAACATCATAGAAACCGCCTAGCAAAGCCCTCGCAACCAGCAAGAACACCATGGCAACCGCCTAGCAACGCCCTAGCAACCACCCAAAACACCATAGCAACTGCCTAGCAACGCCTTAGCAACCACCAAGAACACCATAGCAACCGCCTAGAAATGCCCGAGCAACCACTCAGAACACCATAGCAACCGCACAGCAATGCCCTAGCAACCACCCAGAACACCAGTACAACTGCTTACCACCACCGTACCAACCACCCAGAACACCATAGCACTTGCCTAGCAACGCCCTAGCAACCACCAAGAACACCATAGCAACCGCCTAGGAATCCTCTTACAACCACCAAGGACACCATAGCACCCGCCTAGCAATGCCCTAACAACCACCCAGAACACCAAAGCAACCGCTTAGCAACGCCTTAGCAACCACCAAGAACACCATAGCAACCGCCTAGGAATCCTCTAACAACCACCAAGGACACCATAGCAACCGCCTAGCAATGCCCTAACAACCACCCAGAACACCAAAGCAACCGCTTAGCAATGCCTTAGCAACCACCAAGAACACCAAAGCAACCGCCTAGCAACACACTAACAACCACCAAGGACACCCTCGCACCCCCCTAGCACTGCCCTAACAACCACATAGAACACCAACGCAACCGCCTAGCAAAGCCCTCGCAACCAGCAAGAACACCATAGCAACCGCCGAGCAACACCCTAGCAACCACCCAAAACACCATAGCAACCGCCTAGAAATGCCCTAGCAACCAGCAAGAACACCAGAGCAACTGCCTAGCAAAGCGCAAGCAGCCACCCAGAACACCATAGCAACTGCCTAGCAATGCCCTCGCAACCAGCCAGAACACCATTGCAACTGCCAAGATACCACCCAAAACACCAAAGCAACTACCTAGCAATGTCCTAGCAACCACCTGGAAAAACATAGCAACTGCCTAGCAAAGCCCTCGCAACCAGCAAGAACACCATAGCAACCGCCTAGCAATGCCCTAGCAACCACCCAAAACACCATAGCAACTGCCTAGCAACGCCTTTGCAACCACCAAGCACACCATAGCTACCGCCTAGTAACGCCCTAGCGACCACTCAGAACACCATAGCAACCGCAGAGCAATGCCCTAGCAACCACACAGAACACCAGTACAACTGCTTAGCAACACCGTACCAACCACCCAGAACACCATAGCACTTGCCTAGCAACGCCCTAGCAACCACCAAGAACACCATAGCAACCGCCTAGCAATCCTCTAACAACCACCAAGGACACCATAGCAACCGCCTAGCAATGCCCTAACAACCACCCAGAACACCAAAGCAACCGCTTAGCAACGCCTTAGCAACCACCAAGAACACCAAAGCAACCGCCTAGCAAAACCCTAACAACCTCCAAGGACACCATAGCAACCGCCTAGCAATGCCCTAACAACCACCCAGAACACCATAGCAACCGCCTAGAAATGCCCTAGCAACCACTCATAACACCATAGCAACCGCATAGCAATGCCCTAGCAACCACCCAGAACAACAGAACAACTGCTTAGCAACACCGTACCAACCACCCAGAACACCAAAGCACTTGCCTTGCACACCCTAGCAACCACCCAGAACACCATAACAACTCCCCTGCAACGCCCTAGAAACCACCCAGAACACCATTGCAACCGCTTAGCAATGCCCTAGCTAAAACCCAAATTCCGAAGCAACTGCCAAGCAACACCCTAGAAACCACCCAGAACACCAAAGCAACCGCCTAGCAACGCCCTCGTAACCACCCAGGACACCAAAGCAATTGCTCAACAACACCCAAGCAACCATCCACAACAACATAGCAACTACTGAGCAATGCCCTCGCAACCAGCCAGAACACCATAGCAACTGCCTAGCAAAACCCTAGCAACCACCCAGAACACCATAACAACAATCTAGCAATGTCCTAGCAACCACCCAGAACACCAAAGCAACTGCCTAGCAATGCCCCAGCAACCACCCATAACACCATAGCAACTGCCAAGATACCACCCAAAACACCAAAGCAACTAACTAGCAATGTCCTACCAACCACCTGGAAAAACATAGCAACCGCCTAGCAAAGCCCTCGCAACCAGCAAGAACATCATAGAAACCGCCTAGCAAAGCCCTCGCAACCAGCAAGAACACCATGGCAACCGCCTAGCAACGCCCTAGCAACCACCCAAAACACCATAGCAACTGCCTAGCAACGCCTTAGCAACCACAAAGAACACCATAGCAACTGCCAAGATACCACCCAAAACACCAAAGCAA
Organism: Gymnothorax reevesii; assembly: GCA_029721435.1. NCBI lineage: Eukaryota > Metazoa > Chordata > Actinopteri > Anguilliformes > Muraenidae > Gymnothorax > Gymnothorax reevesii. Next base: position 263,586 of record CM056590.1, on the reverse strand, counting down.
CTACCTAGCAATGTCCTAGCAACCACCTGGAAAAACATAGCAACCGCCTAGCAAAGCCCTCGCAACCAGCAAGAACATCATAGAAACCGCCTAGCAAAGCCCTCGCAACCAGCAAGAACACCATGGCAACCGCCTAGCAACGCCCTAGCAACCACCCAAAACACCATAGCAACTGCCTAGCACCGCCTTAGCACCCACCAAGCACACCATAGCCACTGCCAAGATACCACACAAAACACCATAGCAACCGCCTAGCAATGCCCTAACAACCACCCAGAACACCAAAGCAACCGCCTAGCAAAGCCCTCGCAACCAGCAAGAACACCATAGCAACCGCCTAGCAACACCCTAGCAACCACCCAAAACACCATAGCAACCGCCTAGAAATGCCCTAGCAACCAGCAAGAACACCATAGCAACTGCCTAGCAAAGCGCTAGCAACCACCCAGAACACCATAGCAACTGCCTAGCGAAGCCTTCGCAACCATCCAGAGCACCAAAGCAACCGCCTAGCAACACCCTAACAACCACCCAGGACACCATACCAACCGCCTAACAACGCCCTAGAAACCATTCAAAACTCCATAGCAACTGCCTAGCAATGCCCTAGCAACCACCCAGACCACCAAAGCAACTGCCTAGCAATGCCTAAGCAACCACCAAGAACACCATAGCAACCGGCTAGCAAAGCCTTTGAAACCATCCAGATCACCATAGCAACTGCCTAGCAATGCCCTCGCAACCATCCACAACACCAAAGCAACCACCTAGCAACGCCCTAGCAACCACCCAGAACACCAAAGAAACCGCCTAGCAACGCCTTAGCAACAACTCAAAATACCATATCAACTGCCTAGCAATGCCAGACCAACCACCCAGAACACCATAGCAACTGCCTAGCAACCCCCAGGCACCCACCCAAAACTCCATAGCAACTGCCTAGCAACACCCTAGCAACCATCCAGAACACCACAGCAACCACCTAGCAACGCCCTATCAACCACCCAGAACACCATAGCAACTGACTAGCAAAGCCCTAGCAACTACCCAGAACCCCATAGCAACTGCCTAGCAATGCACTCGCAACCACCCAGAACACCTTAGCAACCGCATAGCAATGCCCTTGCAACAACTCAAAACACCCTAACAACTGCCCACCAATGCCCAAGCAACCACCCAGAACACCATAGCAACTGCTTAGCAAGGCCCTAACAACCACCCAGGACAACTAAGCCACCGCTCAACAACACCCTAGCAATCATCCACAATACCATAGAAACTACTGAGATATGCCCTCACAACCAGCCAGAACACCATAGCAACTGCCTAGCAACACCCTAGCAACCACCCAGAACACCATAGCAACAATCTAGCAATGTCCAAGTAACCACCCAGAACACTAAAGCAACTGCCTAGCAATACCCTTGCAACCACCCATAACACCATAGCAACTGCCAACCAACCACCCAAAACACCAAAGCAACTACCTAGCAATGTCCCAGCAACCACCGAGAAAAACATAGCAACCTCCTAGCAAAGCCGTAGCAACCACCAAGAACACCATAGCAACCGCCTAGCAATACCCTAGCAACCACCCAGAACACAATAGCAACCGCATAGCAAAGCCCTAGCAACCACCCAAAAAACCAGAACAACTGCTAAACAACACCGTGCAAACCACCCAGAACACCATAGCACTTGCCTAGCACACCTTAGCAACCACCCAGAACACCATAGCAACTGCCCAGCAATGCCGTAGAAACCGTCCAAAACACCATAGCAACCGCCTAGCAACGCCTTAGCAACCTCCAAGAACACCATAGCAACTGCTAAGCTAAGCCCTAGCAACCACCCAGAACACCATAGCAACTGCCTAGCAATGCCCTTGGAACCACCTGGATCACCATAGCAACCACCTAGCAACACCCGAGCCACCACCCAGAACAGCATAGCAACAATCTTGCAATGTCCTAGCAACCACCCAGGACACCAAAGCAACCGCTTAACACGGCCCTAGCAACCATCCACAACACCATAGCAACTACTGAGCAATGCCTTCGCAACCAGCCAGAACACCATAGCAACTGCCTAGCAAAGCCCTAGCAACCACCCAGAACACCATAGAAACTGCCTAGCAATGCTCTCGCAACCACCCAGAACACCAAAGCAAACGCATAGCAATGCCCTAGCAACAACTCAAAACACCCTAACAACTGCCAACCAATGCCCAAGCAACCACCCGAACACCATAGCAACCGCCTAGCAACGCCCTGGCAACCATCCAAAATTGCATAGCAACTGCCTATCAATGTCCTAGCGACCACCCTGAACACCATAGCAATCGCCTAGCAACGCCTTAGCAACAAACCAGAACACCATAGCAATCACCTAGCAATGCCCTGGCAACCACCCAGAACACCATAGCAACCGCCTAGCAAGGCCCTACCAACCACCAAGGACATCAAAGCAACCGCCTAGCAATGTCCTAGCAACCACCCAGAAAAACATAGCAACGGCCAAGCAAAGCTGTAGCAACCACCCAAAACACCATAGCAACTGCCTAGCAACGCCTTTGCAACCACCACGAAAACCATAGCAACTGCCTAGCAAAGCCCTTGCAACCACCTAGAACACCAAAGTAACCGTCTACCAATGCCCTAGCAACAACTCAAAACACCCTAACAACTGCCCACGAATGCCCAAGCAACCACCCAAAACACCATAGCAACCGCCTAGCAACAACCTAGCAGCCACCCAGAACACCATAGCAACTGACTAGCAAAGCCCTAGTAACCACCCAGAACACCATAGCAACTGCCTAGAAATGCTCTCGCAACCACCCAGAACACCAAAGCAACCGCCTAGCAAAGCCCTCGCAACCAGCAAGAACACCATAGCAACCGCCTAGCAACACCCTAGCAGCCAGCAAGAACACCATAGCAACCGCCTAGCAAAGCGCTAGCAACCACCCAGAACACCATAGCAACTGCCTAGCAATGCCTTCGCAACCATCCAGAGCACCAAAGCAACCCCCTAGCAACACCCTAACAACAACCCAAGACACCATACCAACCGCCTAACAACGCCCTAGAAACCATTCAAAACTCCATAGCAACTGCCTAGCAATGCCCTAGCAACCACCCAGAACACAAAAGCAAGTGCCTAGCAATGCCTAAGCAACCAACAAGAACACCATAGCAACCGCCTAACAAAGCCCTAGAAACTATCCAGATTACCATAGCAACTGCCTAGCAATGCCCTCGCAACCATCCAGAACACCAAAGCAACCACCTAGCAACGCCCTAGCAACCACCCAGAACACCAAAGAAACCGCCTAGCAATGCCTTAGCAACAACTCAAAACACCAAATCAACTGCCTAGCAATGCCAAACCAACCACCCAGAACACCATAGCAACTGCCAAGCAACCCCCTCGCAATCACTCAAAACTCCAAAGCAACCACCTTGCAACGCCCTAGCAACCACCCACAACACTATAGCAACTGACTAGCAAAGCCCTAGCAACCACCCAGAACCCCATAGCAACTGCCTAGCAATGCCCTCGCAACCACCCAGAACACCTTAGCAACTGCATAGCAATGCCCTTGCAACAACTCCAAACACCCTAACAACTGCCCACCAGCGCCCAAGAAACCACCCAGAACACCCTAGCAACCGCTTAGCAAGGCCCTAACAACCACCCAGGACAACTAAGCCACCGCTCAACAACACCCTAGCTACCATCCACAATACCATAGCAACTACTGAGATATGCCCTCACAACCAGCCAGAACACCATAGCAACTGCCTAGCAACACCCTAGCAACCACCCAGAACACCATAGCATCAATCTAGCAATGTCCTAGCAACCACTCAGAACACTTATGCAACTGCCCACCAATGCCCTTGCAACCACCCATAACTCCATAGCAACTGCCAAGCAACCACCCAAAACACCAAAGCAACTACCTAGCAATGTCCCAGCAACCACCCAGAAAAACATAGCAACCTCCAAGCAAAGCTGTAGCAGCCACCAAGAACACCATAGCAACCGCCTAGCAATACCCTAGCAACCACTCAGAACACCATCACAACCGCAAAGCAAAGCCCTAGCAACCACCCAGAACAACTGCTTAGCAACACCGCACCAACCACCCAGAACACCATAGCACTTGCCTAGCACACCTTAGCAACCACCCAGAACACCATAGCAACTGCCCAATAACGCCGTAAAAACCACCCAGAACACCATCGCAACCGCCTAGCAACGCCTTAGCAACCTCCAAGAACACCATAGCAACTGCTAAGCAAAGCCCGAGCAACCACCCAGAACACCATAGCAACTGCCTAGCAATGCCCTTGCAACCACCTAGAACACCATAGCAACCACCTAGCAACACCCGAGCAACCACCCAGAACATCATAGCAACAATCTTGCAATGTCCTAGCGACCACCCAGGACACCAAAGCAACCGCTTAGCACGGCCCTAGCAACCATCCACAACACCATAGCAACTACTGAGCAATGCCCTCGCAACCAGCCAGAACACCATAGCAACTGCCTAGCAATGCCCTAGCAACCACCCAGAACACCATAGAAACTGCCTAGCGATGCTCTCGCAACCACCCAGAACACCAAAGCAACCGCATAGCAATGCTCTAGCAACAACTCAAAACACCCTAACAACTGCCAACCAATGCCCAAGCAACCACCCGAACACCATAGCAACCGCCTAGCAACGCCCTAGCAACCACCCAAAATTCCATAGCAACTGCCTAGCAACACCCTACCCACCACCCAGAACACCATAGCAATCACCTAGCAATGCCCTGGCAACCACCCAGAACAACAAAGCAACCGCCTAGCAAAGCCCTCGCAACCAGCAAGAACACCATACCAACTGCCTAACAATGCCCTAGCAAAAACTCAAAACCCCATAACAACTGCCCACCAATGCCCAAGCAACCACCCGAACACCAAAGCAACCGCCTAGCAACGCCCTAGAAACCACCCAGAATGCCAAAGCACTTGCCTAGCAACGCCCTAGCAACCGCCCAGAACACCATAGCAACCACTTAGCAATGCCCTTACAACCACCAATGACACCATAGCAACCGCCTAGCAATGCCCTAACAACCACCAAGGACACCAAAGCAATTGCTCAACAACACCCAAGCAACCATCCACAACAACATAGCAACTACTGAGCAATGCCCTCGCAACCAGCCAGAACACCATAGCAACTGCCTAGCAACACCCTAGCAACCACCCAAAACACCATAACAACAATCTAGCAATGTCGTAGCAACCACCCAGAACACCATAGCAACCGCCTAACAATCCCCTAACAACCCCCAAGGACACCATACCAACCGCCTTGCAATGCCCTAACAATCACCCAGAACACCAAAGCAACCGCTTAGCAACGCCTTAGCAACCACCAAGAACACCAAAGCAACCGCCTAGCAACACCTTAACAACCACCAAGGACACCATAGCAACCGCCTAGCAATGCCCTAACAACCACCCAGAACACCAAAGCAACCGCCTAGCAAAGCCCTCGCAACCAGCAAAAACACCATAGCAACCGCCCAGCAACGCCCTAGCAACCACCCAAAACACCATAGCAACCGCCTAGAAATGCCCTAGCAACCACTCAGAATCCCATAGCCACCGCCTAGCAACGGCCTAGCAACCACCCAAAACACCATAGCAACCGCCTAGAACTGCGCTAGCAACCACTCAGTACAGCAAAGCAACTGCATTGCAATGCCTTAGCAACCACCCAGAACACCAGTACAACTGCTTAGCAACACCGTACCAACCACCCAGAACACCATAGCACTTGCCTAGCAATGCTCTATCAACCACCAAGAACACCATAGCAACCGCCTAGCAATGCCCTAACAACCACCAAGGACACCATAGCAACCGCCTAACAACGCCCTAACAACCACCCAGAACACCAAAGCAACCGCCTAGCAACGCCTTAGCAACCACCAAGAACACCATAGCAACTGCCTAGCAAAGCGCTAGCAACCACCCAGAACACCATAGCAACTGCCTAGCAATGCCTTTGCAACCATCCAGAGCACCAAAGCAACCGCCAAGCAACACCCTAACAACCACCCAGGACACCATACCAACCGCCTAACAACGCCCTAAAAACCATTCAAAACTCCATAGCAACCGCCTAGCAATGCCCTAACAACCACCCAGAACACCAAAGCAACCGCCTAGCAATGCCTAAGCAACCACCAAGAACACCATAGCAACCGCCTAGCAAAGCCCTAGAAACCACCCAGATCACAATAGCAACTGCCTAGCAATTCCCTTGCAACCATCCAGAACACCAAAGCAACCACCTAGCAACGCCCTAGCAACCACCCAGAATACCAAAGAAACCGCCTAGCAACGCCTTAGCAACAATTTAAAATACCATATCAACTGCCTAGCAATGCCAAACCAACCACCCAGAACACCATAGCAACTGCCTAGCAACCCCCTGGCAATCACCCAAAACTCCATAGCAATTGCCTAGCAACGCCCTAGCAACCATCCAGAACACCACAGCAACCACCTAGCAACGCCCTAGCAACCACCCAGAACACCATAGCAACTGGCTAGCAAAGCCCTAGCAACCACCCAGAACCCCATAGCCAGTGCCCACAAATGCCCAAGCAACCACCCAGAACACCATAGCAGACGCTTAGCAAGGCCCTAACAACCACCCAGGACAACTAAGCCACCGCTCAACAACACCCTAGCAACCATCCACAATACCATAGCAAGTACTGAGATATGCCCTCACAACCAGCCAGAACACCATCGCAACTGCCTCGCAACACCCTAGCAACCACCCAGAACACCATAGCAACAATCTAGCAATGTCCTAGCAACCACCCAGAACACTTACGCAACTGCCCACCAATGCCCAAGCAACCACCCGAACACCAAAGCAACAGCCTAGCAACGCCCTAGCAACCACCCAGAACACCATAGTAACCGCCTAGCAATGCCCTAGAAACCACACAAAACTCCAAAGTAACTGCCTAGCAACGCCCTAGCAACCCCCAAGAACACCATAGCAATTACCTAGCAATGCCCGGGCAACCACCCCGAACACCATAGCAACCGCCTAGCAACGCCCTTACAACCACCCAGAACACCAAAGCAACCGCTCAACAACACCCTAGCAACCATCCACAACACCATAGCAACTACTGAGCAATCCTCGCAACCAGCCAGAACACCACAGCAACTGCCTGGCAACACCCTAGAACCCCCCCACAACACCATAGTAACAATCTAGCTATGTCCTAACAACCACCCAGAACAACAAAGCAACTATCTAGCAATGCCCTAGCAACCACCAAGAAAAATATAGAAACTGCCCAGCAAAGGTGGAGCAACCGCCTAGAACACCACAACAACTGCCCAGCAATACCCTAGCAACCACCCACAACACCATAACAACCACATAACAAAACCCTAGCAACCACCCTGAACACCATAGCAACCGCATAGCAATGCCCTAGCAACCACCCAGAACACCAAGACAACTGCTTAGCAACACCGTACCAACCACCCAGAACACCAACGCACTTGCCTTGCACACACTAGCAACCACCCAGAACACCATACCAACTCCCCTGCAGCGCCCTAGAAACCACATAGAACACCATAGCAACCGCCTAGCAATGCCCTAGCTAAAACCCAAATTCCGAAGCAACTGCCAAGCAACACCCTAGCAACCACCCAGAACACCATAGCAACCGCCTAGCAACGCCCTAGTAACCACCCAGGACACCTAAGAAATTGCTCAACAACACCCAAGCAACCATCCACAACAACATAGCAACTACTGAGTAATGCCCTCGCAACCAGCCAGAACACCATAGCAACTGCCTAGCAACACCCTAGCAACCACCCAGAACACCATAACAACAATCTAGCAATGTCCTAGCAACCACCCAGAACACCAAAGCAACTGCCTAGCAATGCCCCAGCAACCACCCATAACACCATAGCAACTGCCTAGCAACGCCTTAGCAACCACCAAGAACACCATAGCAACTGCCAAGATACCAACCAAAACACCAAAGCAACTAACTAGCAATGTCCTAGCAACCACCTGGAAAAACATAGCAACCGCCTAGAAAAGCCCTCGCAACCAGCAAGAACATCATAGAAACCGCCTAGCAAAGCCCTCGCAACCAGCAAGAACACCATGGCAACCCCCTAGCAACGCCCTAGCCACCACTCAAAACACCATAGCAACTGCCTAGCAACGCCTTAGCAACCACCAAGAACACCATAGCAACTGCCAAGATACCACCCAAAACACCAAAGCAACTACCTAGCAATGTCCTAGCAACCACCTGGAAAAACATAGCAACCGGCTGGCAAAGCCCTCGCAACGAGCAAGAACATAATAGAACCCGCCTCGCAAACCCCTCGCAAACAGCAAGACCACCATGGCAACCGCCTAGCAACGCCCTAGCAAATACCCAAAACACCATAGCAACTGCCTAGCAACGCCTTAGCAACCACCAAGAACACCATAGCAACTGCCAAGATACCACCCAAAACACCAAAGCAACTACCTAGCAATGTCCTAGCAACCACCTGGAAAAACATAGCAACCGCCTAGCAAAGCCCTCGCAACCAGCAAGGACATCATAGAAACAGCCTAGCAAAGCCCTCGCAACCAGCAAGAACACCATGGCAACCGCCTAGCAACGCCCTAGCAACCTTCCAAAACACCATAGCAACTGCCTAGCAACGCCTTAGCAACCACCAAGAACACCATAGCAACTGCCAAGATACCACCCAAAACACCAAAGCAACTACCTAGCAATGTCCGAGCAACCACCCAAAACACCATAGCAACTGCCTAGCAACGCCCTAACAACCACCCAGAACACCAAAGCAACCGCCTAGCAACGCCTTAGCAACCACCAAGAACACCATAGCAACTGCCTAGCAAAGCGCTAGCACCCACCCAGAACACCATAGCAACTGCCTAGCAATGCCTTTGCAACCATCCAGAGCACCAAAGCAACCGCCAAGCAACACCCTAACAACCACCCAGGACACCATACCAACCGCCTAACAACGCCCTAAAAACCATTCAAAACTCCATAGCAACCGCCTAGCAATGCCCTAACAACCACCCAGAACACCAAAGCAACCGCCTAGCAATGCCTAAGCAACCACCAAGAACACCATAGCAACCGCCTAGCAAAGCCCTAGAAACCACCCAGATCACAATAGCAACTGCCTAGCAATTCCCTTGCAACCATCCAGAACACCAAAGCAACCACCTAGCAACGCCCTAGCAACCACCCAGAATACCAAAGAAACCGCCTAGCAACGCCTTAGCAACAATTTAAAATACCATATCAACTGCCTAGCAATGCCAAACCAACCACCCAGAACACCATAGCAACTGCCTAGCAACCCCCCGGCAATCACCCAAAACTCCATAGCAATTGCCTAGCAACGCCCTAGCAACCATCCAGAACACCACAGCAACCGCCTAGCAATGCCCTAGCAACCACCCAAAACACCATAGCAACTGCCTAGCAACGCCTTAGCAACCACCAAGAACACCATAGCAACCGCCTAGAAATGCCCTAGCAACCACTCAGAACACCATAGCAACCGCATAGCAATGCCCTAGCAACCACCCAGAACACCAGTACAACTGCTTAGCAACACCGTACCAACCACCCAGAACACCATAGAACTTGCCTAGCAACGCCCTAGCAACCACCAAGAACACCATAGCAACCGCCTAGCAATCCTCTAACAACCACCAAGGACACCGTAGCAACCGCCTAGCAATGCCCTAACAACCACCCACAACACCAAAGCAACCGCTTAGCAACGCCTTAGCAACCACCAAGAACACCAAAGCAACCGCCTAGCAACACCCTAACAACCACCAAGGACACCATAGCAACCGCCTAGCAATGCCCTAACAACCACCCAGAACACCAAAGCAACCGCCTAGCAAAGCCCTCGCAACCAGCAAGAACACCATAGCAACCGCCTAGCAACACCGTAGCAACCACCCAAAACACCATAGCAACCGCCTAGAAATGCCCTAGCAACCAGCAAGAACACCATAGCAACTGCCTAGCAAAGCGCTAGCAACCACCCAGAACACCATAGCAACTGCCTAGCAAAGCCTTCGCAACCATCCAGAGCACCAAAGCAACCGCCTAGCAACACCCTAACAACCACCCAGGACACCATACCAACCGCCTAACAACGCCCTAGAAACCATTCAAAACTCCATAGCAACTGCCTAGCAATGCCCTAGCAAACACCCAGAACACCAAAGCAACTGCCTAGCAATGCCTAAGCAACCACCAAGAACACCATAGCAACCGGCTAGCAAAGCCCTAGAAACCATCCAGATCACCATAGCAACTGCCCTGCAATGCCCTCGCAACCCTCCAGAACACCAAAACAACCACCTAACAACGCCCTAGCCACCACCCAGACCACCAAAGAAACCGCCTAGCAACGCCTTAGCAACAACTCAAAATACAATATCAACTGCCTAGCAATGCCAAACCAACCACCCAGAACACCATAGCAACTGCCTAGCAACCCCCTGGCAATCACCCAAAACTCCATAGCAACTGCGTAGCGACGCCCTAGCAACCATCCAGAACACCACAGCACCCACCTAGCAACGCCCTATCAACCACCCACAACACCAAAGCAACTGACTAGCAAAGCCCTAGCAACTACCCAGAACCCCATAGCAACTGCCTAGCAATGCCCTCGCAACCACCCAGAACACCTTAGCAACCGCATAGCAATGCCCTTGCAACAACTCAAAACACCCTAACAACTGCCCACCAATGCCCAAGCAACCACCCAGAACACCATAGCCACCGCTTAGCAAGGCCCTAACAACCACCCAGGACAACTAAGCCACCGCTCAGCAACACCCTAGCAACCATCCACAATACCATAGCAACTACTGAGATATGCCCTCACAACCAGCCAGAACACCATAGCAACTGCCTAGCAACACCCTAGCAACCACCCAGAACACCATAGCAACAATCTAGCAATGTCCAAGTAACCACCCAGAACACTAAAGCAACTGCCTAGCAATACCCTTCCAACCCCCCATAACACCATAGCAACTGCCAAGCAACCACCCAAAACACCAAAGCAACTACCTAGCAATGTCCCAGCAACCACCGAGAAACACAAAGCAACCGCCTAGCAAAGCCGTAGCAACCACCAAGAACACCATAGCAACCGCCTAGCAATACCCTAGCAACCACCCACAACACAATAGCAACCGCATAGCAAAGCCCTAGCAACCACCCAAAAAACCAGAACAACTGCTAAACAACACCGTGCAAACCACCCAGAACACCATAGCACTTGCCTAGCACACCTAAGCAACCACCCAGAACACCATAGCAACTGCCCAGCAATGCCGTAGAAACCGTCCAAAACACCATAGCAACCGCCTAGCAACGCCTTAGCAACCTCCAAGAACACCATAGCAACTGCTAAGCAAAGCCCTAGCAACCACCCAGAACACCATAGCAACTGCCTAGCAATGCCCTTGGAACCACCTGGATCACCATAGCAACCACCTAGCAACACCCGAGCCACCACCCAGAACACCATAGCAACAATCTTGCAATGTCCTAGCAACCACCCAGGACACCAAAGCAACCGCTTAGCACGGCCCTAGCAACCATCCACAACACCATAGCAACTACTGAGCAATGCCTTCGCAACCAGCCAGAACACCATAGCAACTGCCTAGCAAAGCCCTAGCAACCACCCAGAACACCATAGAAACTGCCTAGCAATGCTCTCGCAACCACCCAGAACACCAAAGCAACCGCATAGCAATGCCCTATCAACAACTCAAAACACCCTAACAACTGCCAACCAGTGCCCAAGCAACCACCCGAACACCATAGCAACCGCCTAGCAACGCCCTGGCAACCACCCAAAATTCCATAGCAACTGCCTATCAATGCCCTAGCGACCACCCTGAACACCATAGCAATCGCCTAGCAACGCCTTAGCAACCACCCAAAACGCCATAGCAACTGCCTAGCAACGCCCTACCCACCACCCAGAACACCATAGCAATCACCGAGCAATGCCCTGGCAACCACCCAGAACAACATAGCAACCGCCTAGCAAGGCCCTAACAACCACCAAGGACACCAAAGCAACCGCCTAGCAAGGCCTTAGCAACCACCAAGAACACCAAAGCAACTGCCTAGCAAAGCCCTAGCAACCACCCAGAACACCATAGCAACTGCCTAGCAATGCCCTTGCAACCACCCAGAACACCATAGCAACTGCCTAGCAATGCCCTCGCAACCACCCAGAACACCAAAGCAACCGCATAGCAATGCCCTAGCAACAACTCAAAACACCCTAACAACTGCCCACCAATGCCCTAGCAACCACCCGAACACCATAGCAACCGCCTTGCAACGCCCTAGCAACCACCAAGAACACCAAAGCAACCGCCCAGCAACACCCTAACAACCACCAAGGACACCATAGCAACCGCCTAGCAATGCCCTAACAACCACCTAGAACACCAAAGCAACCGCCTAGCAAAGCCCTCGCAACCAGCAAGACCACCCTAGCAACCGCCTAGCACCCCCCTAGCACCCACCCAACACCCCATAGCAACCGCCTAGACATGCCCTAGCAGCCAGCAAGAACACCATAGCACCTGCCTAGCCAAGCGCTAGCAACCACCCAGAACACCATAGCAACTGGATAGCAATGCCTTCGCAACCATCCAGAGCACCAAAGCAACCGCCTAGCAACACCCTAACAACAACCCAGGACACCATACCAACCGCCTAACAACGCCCTAGAAACCATTCAAAACTCCATAGCAACTGCCTAGCAATGCCCTAGCAACCACCCAGAACACCAAAGCAACTCCCTAGCAATGCCTAACCAACCACCAAGAACACCATAGCAACCGGCTACCAAAGCCCTAGAAACCATCCAGATTACCATAGCAACTGCCTAGCAATGCCCTCGCAACCATCCAGAACACCAAAGCAACCACCTAGCAACGCCCTAGCAACCACCCAGAACACCAAAGAAACCACCTAGCAACGCCTTAGCAACAAATCAAAACACCATATCAACTGCCTAGCAATGCCAAACCAACCACCCAGAACACCATAGCAACTGCCTAGCAACCCCCTGGCAATCACCCAAAACTCCATAGCAACTGCCTAGCAACGCCCTAGCAACCATCCAGAACGCCACAGCAACCACCTAGCAACGCCCTAGCAACCACCCAGAACACTATAGCAACTGACTAGCAAAGCCCTTACAACCACCCAGAACCCCATAGCAACTGCCTAGCAATGCCCTCGCAACCACCCAGAACACCTTAGCAACTGCATAGCAATGCCCTTGCAACAACTCGAAACACTCTAACAACTGCCCACCAGTGCCCAAGCAACCACCCAGAACAACTTAGCAACCGCTTAGCAAGGCCCTAACAACCACCCAGGACAACTAAGCCACCGCTCAACAACACCCTAGCAACCATCCACAATACCATAGCAACTACTGAGATATGCCCTCACAACCAGCCAGAACACCATAGCAACTGCCTAGCAACACCCTAGCAACCACCCAGAACACCATAGCAACAATCTAGCAATGTCCTAGCAACCACCCAGAACACTAAAGCAACTGCCTAGCAATGCCCTTGCAACCACCCATAACACCATAGCAACTGCCAAGCAACCACCCAAAACACCAAAGCAACTACCTAGCAATGTCCCAGCAACCACCGAGAAAAACATAGCAACTGCCTAGCAAAGGCGTAGCAACCACCAAGAGCACCATAGCAACCGCCAAGCAATACCCTAGCAACCACCCAGAACACAATAGCAACCGCATAGCAAAGCCCTAGCAACCACCCAAAAAACCAGAACAACTGCTAAACAACACCGTACCAACCTCCCAGAACACCATAGCACTTGCCTAGCACACCTTAGCAACCACCCAGAACACCATAGCAACTGCCCAGCAATGCCGTAGAAACCGTCCAAAACACCATAGCAACCGCCTAGCAACGCCTTAGCAACCTCCAAGAACACCATAGCAACTGCTAAGCAAAGCCCTAGCAACCACCCAGAACACCATAGCAACTGCCTAGCAATGCCCTTGCAACCACCTAGAACACCATAGCAACCACCTAGCAACACCCGAGCAACCACCCAGAACACCATAGCAACAATCTTGCAATGCCCTAACAACCACCCAGAACACCAAAGCAACCGCCTAGCAAAGCCCTCGCAACCAGCAAGAACACCATAGCAACCGCCGAGCAACACCATAGCAACTACTGAGCAATGCCCTCGCAACCAGCCAGAACACCATAGCAACTGCCTAGCAAAGCCCTAGCAACCACCCAGAACACCATAGAAACTGCCTAGCGATGCTCTCGCAACCACCCAGAACACCAAAGCAACCGCATAGCAATGCCCTAGCAACAACTCAAAACACCCTAACAACTGCCAACCAATGCCCAAGCAACCACCCAGAACACCAAAGCAACCGCCTAGCAAAGCCCTCGCAACCAGCAAGAACACCATAGCAACCGCCGAGCAACACCCTAGCAACCACCCAAAACACCATAGCACTTGCCTAGCAACGCCCTAGCAACCACCAAGAACACCATAGCAACCGCCTAGGAATCCTCTTACAACCACCAAGGACACCATAGCAACCGCCTAGCAATGCCCTAACAACCACCCAGAACAGCAAAGCAACCGCTTAGCTACGCCTTAGCAACCACCAAGAACACCAAAGCAACCGCCTAGCAACACCCTAACAACCACCAAGGACACCATAGCAACCGCCTAGCAATGCCCTAACAACCACCCAGAACACCAAAGCAACCGCCTAGCAAAGCCCTCGCAACCAGCAAGAACACCATAGCAACCGCCGAGCAACACCCTAGCAACCACCCAAAACACCATAGCAACCGCCTAGAAATGCCCTAGCAACCAGCAAGAACACCAGAGCAACTGCCTAGCAAAGCGCTAGCAACCACCCAGAACACCATAGCAACTGCCTAGCAATGCCCTCGCAACCAGCCAGAACACCATAGCAACTGCCTAGCAACACCCTAGCAACCACCCAGAACACCATAACAACAATCTAGCAATGTCCTAGCAACCACCCAGAACACCAAAGCAACTGCCTAGCAATGCCCCAGCAACCACCCAAAACACCATAGCAACTGCCAAGATACCCCCCAAACCACCAAAGCATCTAACTAGCAATGTCCTACCAACCACCTGGAAAAACGTAGCAACCGCCTAGCAAAGCCCTCGCAACCAGCAAGAACATCATAGAAACTGCCTAGCAAAGCCCTCGCAACCAGCAAGAACACCATGGCAACCGCCTAGCAACGCCCTAGCAACCACCCAAAACACCATAGCAACTGCCTAGCAACGCCTTAGCAACCACCAAGAACACCATAGCAACTGCCAAGATTCCACCCAAAACACCAAAGCAACTACCTAGCAATGTCCTAGCAACCACCTGGAAAAACATAGCAACTGCCTAGCAAAGCCCTCGCAACCAGCAAGAACACCATAGCAACCGCCTAGCAATGCCCTAGCAACCACTCAAAACACCATAGCAACTGCCTAGCAACGCCTTAGCAACCACCAAGAACACCATAGCAACCGCCTAGAAATGCCCTAGCAACCACTCAGAACACCATAGCAACCGCATAGCAATGCCCTAGCAACCACCCAGAACACCAGTACAACTGCTTAGCAACACCGTACCAACCACCCAGAACACCATAGCACTTGCCTAGCAATGCCCTAGCAACCACCAAGAACACCATAGCAACCGCCTAGCAATCCTCTAACAACCACCAAGGACACCATAGCAACCGCCTAGCAATGCCCTAACAACCACCCAGAACACCAAAGCAACCGCTTAGCAACGCCTTAGCAACCACCAAGAACACCAAAGCAACCGCCTAGCAACACCCTAACAACCACCAAGGACACCATAGCAACCGCCTAGCAATGCCCTAACAACCACCCAGAACACCATAGCAACCGCCTAGAAATGCCCTAGCAACCACTCATAACACCATAGCAACCGCATAGCAATGCCCTAGCAACCACCCAGAACACCAGAACAACTGCTTAGCAACACCGTACCAACCACCCAGAACACCAAAGCACTTGCCTTGCACACCCTCGCAACCACCCACAACACCATAACAACTCCCCTGCAACGCCCTAGAAACCACCCAGAACACCATAGCAACCGCCTAGCAATGCCCTAGCTAAAACTCAAATTTCGAAGCAACTGCCAAGCAACACCCTAGAAACCACCCAGAACACCAAAGCAATTGCTCAACAACACCCAAGCAACCATTCACAACAACAAAGCCACTACTGAGCAATGCCCTCGCAACCAGCCAGAACACCATAGCAACTGCCTAGCAACACCCTAGCAACCACCCAGAACACCATAACAACAATCTAGCAATGTCCTAGCAACCACCCAGAACACCAAAGCAACTGCCTAGCAATGCCCCAGCAACCACCCATAACACCATAGCAACTGCCAAGATACCACCCCAAAACACCAAAGCAACTAACTAGCAATGACCTAGCAACCACCTGGAAAAACATATCAACCGCCTCGCAAAGCCCTCGCAATTAGCAAGAACATCATAGAAACCGCCTAGCAAAGCCCTCGCAACCAGCAAGAACACCATGGCAACCGCCTAGCAACGCCCTAGCAACCACCCAAAACACCATAGCAACTGCCTAGCAACGCCTTAGCAACCACAAAGAACACCATAGCAACTGCCAAGATACCATCCAAAACACCAAAGCAACTACCTAGCAATGTCCTAGCAACCACCTGGAAAAACATAGCAACCGCCTAGCAAAGCCCTCCCAACCAGCAAAAACATCATAGAAACCGCCTAGCAAAGCCCTCGCAACCAGCAAGAACACCATGGCAACCGCCTAGCAACGCCCTAGCAACCACCCAAAACACCATAGCAACTGCCTAGCAACGCCTTAGCAACCACCAAGAACACCATAGCAACTGCCAAGAAACCATCCAAAACACCAAAGCAACTACCTAGCAATGTCCTAGCAACCACCTGGAAAAACATAGCAACTGCCAAGCAAAGCCCTCGCAACCAGCAAGAACACCATAGCAACCGCCTAGCAATGCCCTAGCAACCACCCAAAACACCATAGCAACTGCCTAGCAACGCCTTAGCAACCACCAAGAACACCATAGCAACCGCCTAGAAATGCCCTAGCAACCACTCAGAACACCATAGCAACCGCATAGCAATGCCCTAGCAACCACCCAGAACACCAGTACAACTGCTAAGCAACACCGTACCAACCACCCAGAACACCATAGCACTTGCCTAGCAACGCCCTAGCAATCACCAAGAACACCATAGCAACCGCCTAGGAATCCTCTAACAACCACCAAGGACACCATAGCAACCGCCTAGCAATGCCCTAACAACCACCCAGAACACCAAAGCAACCGCTTAGCAACGCCTAAGCAACCACCAAGAACACCAAAGCAACCGCCTAGCAACACCCTAACAACCACCAAGGACACCATAGCAACTGCCTACCAATGCCCTAAAAACCACCCAGAACACCAAAGCAACCCCCTAGCAAAGCCCTCGCATCCAGCAAGAACACCATAGCCACCGCCGAGCAACACCCTAGCAACCACCCCAAACACCATAGCAACCGCCTAGAAATGCCCTAGCAACCAGCAAGAACACCAGAGCAACTGCCTAGCAAAGCGCTAGCAACCACCCAGAACACCATAGCAACTGCCTAGCAATGCCCTCGCAACCAGCCAGAACACGATAGCAACTGCCTAGCAACACCCTAGCAACCACCCAGAACACCATAACAACAATCTAGCAATGTCCTAGCAACCACCCAGAACACCAAAGCAACTGCCTAGCAATGCCCCAGCAACCACCCAAAACACCATAGCAACTGCCAAGATACCACCCAAAACACCAAAGCAACTAACTAGCAATGTCCTAGCAACCACCTGGAAAAACGTAACAACCGCCTAGCAAAGCCCTCGCAACCAGCAAGAACATCATAGAAACCGCCTAGCACAGCCCTCGCAACCAGCAAGAACACCATGGCAACCCGGTAGCAACGCCCTAGCAACCACCCAAAACACCATAGCAACTGCCTAGCAACGCCATAGCAACCACCAAGAACACCATAGCAACTGCCAAGATACCACCCAAAACACCAAAGCAACTACCTGGCAATGTCCTAGCAACCACCTGGAAAAACATAGCAACTGCCTAGCAAAGCCCTCGCAACCAGCTAGAACACCATAGCAGCCGCCTAGCAATGCCCTAGCAACCACCCAAAACACCATAGCAACTGCCTAGCAACGCCTTAGCAACCACCAAGAACACCATAGCAACCGCCTAGAAATGCCCTAGCAACCACTCAGAACACCATAGCAACCGCATAGCAATGCCCTAGCAACCACCCAGAACACCAGTACAACTGCTTAGCAACACCGTACCAACCACCCAGAACACCATAGCACTTGCCTAGCAACGCCCTAGCAACCACCAAGAACACCATAGCAACCGCCTAGCAATCCTCTAACAACCACCAAGGACACCATAGCAACCGCCTAGCAATGCCCTAACAACCACCCAGAACACCAAAGCAACCGCTTAGCAACGCCTTAGCAACCACCAAGAACACCAAAGCAACCCCCTAGCAACATCCTAACAACCACCAAGGACACCATAGCAACCGCCTAGCAATGCCCTAACAACCACCCAGAACACCAAAGCAACCGCTTAGCAACGCCTTAGCAACCACCAAGAACACCAAAGCAACCGCCTAGCAACACCCTAACAACCACTAAGGACACCATAGCAACCGCCTAGCAATGCCCTAGCAACCACCCAGAACACCAAAGAAACCGCCTAGCAACGCCTTAGCAACAACTCAAAACACCATATCAACTGCCTAGCAATGCCAAACCAACCACCCAGAACACCATAGCAACTGCCTAGCAACCCCCTGGCAATCACCCAAAACTCCATAGCAACTGCCTAGCAACGCCCTAGCAACCATCCAGAACACCACAGCAACCGCCTAGCAACGCCCTAGCAACCACCCAGAACACCATAGCAACTGACTAGCAAAGCCCTAGCAACCACCCAGAACCCCATAGCAACTGCCTAGCAATGCCCTCGCAACCACCCAGAACACCTTAGCAACTGCATAGCAATGCCCTTGCAACAACTCAAAACACTCTAACAACTGCCCACCAGTGCCCAAGCAACCACCCAGAACACCATAGCAACCGCTTAGCAATGCCCTAACAACCACCCAGGACAACTAAGCCATGGCTCAACAACACCCTCGCAACCATCCACAATACCATAGCAACTACTGAGATATGCCCTCACAACCAGCCAGAACACCATAGCAACTGCCTAGCCACCCCCTACCAACCACCCAGAACACCATAGCAACAATCTAGCAATGTCCTAGCAACCACCCAGAACACTAAAGCAACTGCCTAGCAATGCCCTTGCACCCACCCATAACACCATAGCAACTGCCAAGCAACCACCCAAAACACCAAAGCAACTACCTAGCAATGTCCCAGCAACCACCGAGAAAAACATAGCAACCCCCTAGCAAAGCCGTAGCAACCACCAAGAACACCATAGCAACCGCCTAGCAATACCCTAGCAACAACCCAAAACACAATAGCAACCGCATAGCAAAGCCCTAGCAACCACCCAAAAAACCAGAACAACTGCTAAACAACACCATACCAACCACCCAGAACACCATAGCACTTGCCTAGCACGCCTTAGCAACCACCCAGAACACCATAGCAACTGCCCAGCAATGCCGTAGAAACCGTCCAAAACACCATAGCAACCGCCTAGCAACGCCTTAGAGACCTCCAAGAACACCATATCAACTCCTAAGCAATGCCCTAGCAACCACGCAGAACACCATAGCAATGGCCTGGTAATGCCCTTGCAACCACCTAGAACACCATAACAACCACCTAACAACACCCCGGCAACCACACGGAACACCATAGCAACAATCTTGCAATGTCCTAGCGACCACCCAGGACACCAAAGCAACCGCTTAGCACGGCCCTAGCAACCATCCACAACACCATACCAACTACTGAGCAATGCCCTCGCAACCAGCCAGAACACCATAGCAACTGCCTAGCAAAGCCATAGCAACCACCCAGAACACCATAGAAACTGCCTAGCAATGCTCTCGCAACCACCCAGAACACCAAAGCAACCGCATAGCAATGCCCTAGCAACAACTCAAAACACCCTAACAACTGCCAACCAATGCCCAAGCAACCACCCGAACACCATAGCAACCGCCTAGCAACGCCCTAGCAACCACCCAAAATTCCATAGCAACTGCCTATCAATGCCCTAGCGACCACCCTGAACACCATAGCAATCGCCTAGCAACGCCTTAGCAACCACACAAAACTCCATAGCAACTGCCTAGCAACACCCTACCCACCACCCAGAACACCATAGCAATCACCTAGCAATGCCCTGGCAACCACCCAGAACAACATAGCAACCGCCTAGCAAAGCCCTCGCAACCAGCAAGAACACCATAGCAACTGCCTAGCAATGCCCTAGCAAAAACTCAAAACACCATAACAACTGCCCACCAATGTCCAAGCAACCACCCGAACACCAAAGCAACCGCCTAGCAACGCCCTAGAAACCACCCAGAATGCCAAAGCACTTGCCTAGCAACGCCCTAGCAACCGCTCAGAACACCAAAGCAACCACTTAGCAATGCCCTTCCCACCAACAATGACACCATAGCAACCGCCTAGCAATGCCCTAACAACCACCAAGGACACCAAAGCAATTGCTCAACAACACCCAAGCAACCATCCACAACAACATAGCAACTACTGAGCAATGCCCTCGCAACCAGCCAGAACACCATAGCAACTGCCTAGCAACACCCTAGCAACCACCCAAAACACCATAGCAACAATCTAGCAATGTCCTAGCAACCACCCAGAACACCAAAGCAACTGCCTAGCAATGCCCCAGCAACCACCCATAACACCATAGCAACTGCCAAGATACCACCCAAAACACCAAAGCAACTAACTAGCAATGTCCTAGCAACCACCTGGAAAAACATAGCAACCGCCTAGCAAAGCCCTCGCAACCAGCAAGAACATCAAAGAAACCGCCGAGCAAAGCCCTCGCAACCAGCAAGAACACCATGGCAACCGCCTAGCAACGCCCTAGCAACAACCCAAAACACCATAGCAACTGCCTAGCAACGCCTTAGCAACCACCAAGAACACCATAGCAACTGCCAAGATACCACCCAAAACACCAAAGCAACTACCTGGCAATGTCCTAGCAACCACCTGGAAAAACATAGCAACTGCCTAGCAAAGCCCTCGCAACCAGCAAGAACACCATAGCAACCGCCTAGCAACGCCCTAGCAACCACCCAAAACACCATAGCAACTGCCTAGCAACGCCTTAGCAACCACCAAGAACACCATAGCAACCGCCTAAAAATGCCCTAGCAACCACTCATAACACCATAGCAACCCCATAGCAAAGCCCTAGCAACCACCCAGAACACCAGTACAAGTGCTTAGCAACACCGTACCAACCACCCAGAACACCATAGCACTTGCCTAGCAACGCCCTATCAACCACCAAGAACACCATAGCAACCGCCTAGCAATCCCCTAACAACCCCCAAGGACACCATAGCAACCGCCTAGCAATGCCCTAACAACCACCCAGAACACCAAAGCAACCTCTTAGCAACGCCTTAGCAACCACCAAGAACACCAAAGCAACCGCCTAGCAACACCTTAACAACCACCAAGGACACCATAGCAACCGCCTAGCAATGCCCTAACAACCACCAAGAACACCAAAGCAACCGCCTAGCAAAGCCCTCGCAACCACCAAGAACACCATAGCAACCGCCTAGCAACGCCCTAGCAACCACCCAAAACACCATAGCAACCGCCTAGAAATGCCCTAGCAACCACTCAGAATACCATAGCAACCGCCTAGCAACGCCCTAGCAACCACCCAAAACACCATAGCAACCGCCTAGAAATGCCCTAGCAACCACTCAGTACAGCAAAGCAACCGCATTGCAATGCCCTAGCAACCACCCAGAACACCAGAACAACTGCTAAGCAACACCGTACCAACCACCCAAAACACCATAGCACTTGCCAAGCAATGCCCTATCAACCACCAAGAACACCATAGCAACCGCCTAGCAATGCCCTAACAACCACCAAGGACACCATAGCAACCGCCTAGCAATGCCCTAACAACCACCCAGAACACCAAAGCAACCGCCTAGCAACGCCTTAGCAACCACCAAGAACACCATAGCAACTGCCTAGCAAAGCGCTAGCAACCACCCAGAACACCATAGCAACTGCCTAGCAATGCCTTTGCAACCATCCAGAGCACCAAAGCAACCGCCTAGCAACACCCTAACAACCACCCAGGACACCAAAGCAACCGCCTAGCAATGCCTAAGCAACCACCAAGAACACCATAGCAACCGCCTAGCAAAGCCCTAGAAACCACCCAGATCACCATAGCAACTGCATAGCAATTCCCTAGCAACCACCCAGAACACCAAAGCAACTGCCTAGCAATGCCCCAGCAACCACCCATAACACCATAGCAACTGCCAAGATACCACCCAAAACACCAAAGCAACTAACTAGCAATGTCCTAGCAACCACCTGGAAAAACATAGCAACCGCCTAGCAAAGCCCTCGCAACCAGCAAGAACATCATAGAAACCGCCAAGCAAAGCCCTCGCAACCAGCAAGAACACCATGGCAACCGCCTAGCAACGCCCTAGCAACCACCCAAAACACCATAGCAACTGCCTAGCAACGCCTTAGCAACCACCAAGAACACCATAGCAACTGCCAAGATACCACCCAAAACACCAAAGCAACTACCTAGCAATGTCCTAGCAACCACCTGGAAAAACATAGCAACCGCCTAGCAAAGCCCTCGCAACCAGCAAGAACATCATAGAAACCGCCTAGCAAAGCCCTCGCAACCAGCAAGAACACCATGGCAACCGCCTAGCAACGCCCTAGCAACCACCCAAAACACCATAGCAACTGCCTAGCAACGCCTTAGCAGCCACCAAGAACACCATAGCAACTGCCAAGATACCACCCAAAACACCAAAGCAACTACCTAGCAATGTCCTAGCAACCACCTGGAAAAACATAGCAACCGCCTAGCAAAGCCCTCGCAACCAGCAAGAACATCATAGAAACCGCCTAGCAAAGCCCTCGCAACCAGCAAGAACACCATGGCAACCGCCTAGCAACGCCCTAGCAACCACCCAAAACACCATAGCAACTGCCTAGCAACGCCTTAGCAACCACCAAGAACACCATAGCAACCGCCTAGAAATGCCCGAGCAACCACTCAGAACACCATAGCAACCGCATAGCAATGCCCTAGCAACCACCCAGAACACCAGTACAACTGCTTAGCAACACCGTACCAACCACCCAGAACACCATAGCACTTGCCTAGCAACGCCCTAGCAACCACCAAGAACACCATAGCAACCGCCTAGGAATCCTCTAACAACCACCAAGGACACCATAGCAACCGCCTAGCAATGCCCTAACAACCACCCAGAACACCAAAGCAACCGCTTAACAACGCCTTAGCAACCACCAAGAACACCATAGCAACCGCCTAGGAATCCTCTACCAACCACCAAGGACACCATAGCACCCGCCTAGCAATGCCCTAACAACCACCCAGAACACCAAAGCAACCGCTTAGCAATGCCTTAGCAACCACCAAGAACACCAAAGCAACCGCCCAGCAACACACTAACAACCACCAAGGACACCATACCAACCGCCTAGCAATGCCCTAACAACCACACAGAACACCAAAGCAACCGCCTAGCAAAGCCCTCGCAACCAGCAAGAACACCATAGCAACCGCCGAGCAACACCCTAGCAACCACTCAAAACACCACAGCAACTGCCTAGCAATGCCGAAGCAACCAGCAAGAACCCCAGAGCAACTGCATAGCAAAGCGCTAGCAACCACCCAGAACACCATAGCAACTGCCTAGCAATGCCCTCGCAACCAGCCAGAACACCATTGCAACTGCCAAGATACCACCCAAAACACCAAAGCAACTACCTAGCAATGTCCTAGCAACCACCTGGAAAAACATAGCAACTGCCTAGCAAAGCCCTCGCAACCAGCAAGAACACCATAGCAACCGCCTAGCAATGCCCTAGCAACCACCCAAAACACCATAGCAACTGCCTAGCAACGCCTTAGCAACCACCAAGAACACCATAGCAACCGCCTAGAAATGCCCTAGCAACCACTCAGAACACCATAGCAACCGCATAGCAATGCCCTAGCAACCACCCAGAACACCAGTACAACTGCTTAGCAACAGCGTACCAACCACCCAGAACACCATAGCACTTGCCTAGCAACGCCCTAGCAACCACCAAGAACACCATAGCAACCGCCTAGCAATCCTCTAACAACCACCAAGGACACCATAGCAACCGCCTAGCAATGCCCTAACAACCACCCAGAACACCAAAGCAACCGCTTAGCAACGCCTTAGCAACCACCAAGAACACCAAAGCAACCGCCTAGCAAAACCCTAACAACCTCCAAGGACACCATAGCAACCGCCTAGCAATGCCCTAACAACCACCCAGAACACCATAGCAACCGCCTAGAAATGCCCTAGCAACCACTCATAACACCATAGCAACCGCATAGCAATGCCCTAGCAACCACCCAGAACAACAGAACAACTGCTTAGCAACACCGTACCAACCACCCAGAACACCAAAGCACTTGCCTTGCACACCCTAGCAACCACCCAGAACAACACAACAACTCCCCTGCAACGCCCTAGAAACCACCCAGAACACCATTGCAACCGCTTAGCAATGCCCTAGCTAAAACCCAAATTCCGAAGCAACTGCCAAGCAACACCCTAGAAACCACCCAGAACACCATAGCAACCGCCTAGCAACGCCCTCGTAACCACCCAGGACACCAAAGCAATTGCTCAACAACACCCAAGCAACCATCCACAACAACATAGCAACTACTGAGCAATGCCCTCGCATCCAGCCAGCACACCATAGCAACTGCCTAGCAAAACCCTAGCAACCACCCAGAACACCATAACAACAATCTAGCAATGTCCTAGCAACCACCCAGAACACCAAAGCAACTGCCTAGCAATGCCCCAGCAACCACCCATAACACCATAGCAACCGCCAAGATACCACCCAAGACACCAAAGCAACTAACTAGCAATGTCCTAGCAACCACCTGGAAAAACATAGCAACCGCCTAGCAAAGCCCTCGCACCCAGCAAGAACATCATAGAAACCGCCTAGCAAAGCCCTCGCAACCAGCAAGAACACCATGGCAACCGCCTAGCAACGCCCTAGCAACCACCCAAAACACCATAGCAACTGCCTAGCAACGCCTTAGCAACCACAAAGAACACCATAGCAACTGCCAAGATACCACCCAAAACACCAAAGCAACTACCTAGCAATGTCCTAGCAACCACCTGGAAAAACATAGCAACCGCCTAGCAAAGCCCTCGCAACCAGCAAGAACATCATAGAAACCGCCTAGCAAAGCCCTCGCAACCAGCAATAACACCATGGCAACCGCCTAGCAACGCCCTAGCAACCACCCAAAACACCATAGCAACTGCCTAGCAACGCCTTAGCAACCACCAAGAACACCATAGCAACTGCCAAGATACCACCCAAAACACCATAGCAACCGCCTAGCAATGCCCTAACAACCACCCAGAACACCAAAGCAACCGCCTAGCAAAGCCCTCGCAACCAGCAAGAACACCATAGCAACCGCCTAGCAACACCCTAGCAACCACCCAAAACACCATAGCAACCGCCTAGAAATGCCCTAGCAACCAGCAAGAACACCATAGCAACTGCCTAGCAAAGCGCTAGCAACCACCCAGAACACCATAGCAACTGCCGAGCGAAGCCTTCGCATCCATCCAGAGCACCAAAGCAACCGCCTAGCAACACCCTCACAACCACCCAGGACACCATACCAACCCCCTAACAACGCCCTAGAAACCATTCAAAACTCCATAGCAACTGCCTAGCAATGCCCTAGCAACCACCCAGAACACCAAAGCAACTGCCTAGCAATGCCTAAGCAACCACCAAGAACACCATAGCAACCGGCTAGCAAAGCCTTTGAAACCATCCAGATCACCATAGCAACTGCCTAGCAATGCCCTCGCAACCATCCAGAACACCAAAGCAACCACCTAGCAACGCCCTAGCAACCACCCAGAACACCAAAGAAACCGCCTAGCAACGCCTTAGCAACAACTCAAAATACCATATAAACTGCCTAGCAATGCCAGACCAACCACCCAGAACACCATAGCAACTGCCTAGCAACGCCCTGGCAACCATCCAAAATTCCATAGCAACTGCCTATCAATGCCCTAGCGACCACCCTGAACACCATAGCAATCGCCTAGCAACGCCTTAGCAACCACCCAGAACACCATAGCAATCACCTAGCAATGCCCTGGCAACCACCCAGAACAACATAGCAACCGCCTAGCAAGGCCCTAACAACCACCAAGGACACCAAAGCAACCGCCTAGCAAGGCCTTAGCAACCACCAAGAACACCAAAGCAACTGCCTAGCAAAGCCCTAGCAACCACCCAGAACACCATAGCAACTGCCTAGCAATGCCCTTGCAACCACCCAGAACACCATAGCAACTGCCTAGCAATGCCCTCGCAACCACCCAGAACACCAAAGCAACCGCATAGCAATGCCCTAGCAACAACTCAAAACACCCTAACAACTGCCCACCAATGCCCTAGCAACCACCCGAACACCATAGCAACCGCCTTGCAACGCCCTAGCAACCACCAAGAACACCAAAGCAACCGCCGAGCAACACCCTAACAACCACCAAGGACACCATAGCAACCGCCTAGCAATGCCCTAACAACCACCTAGAACACCAAAGCAACCGCCTAGCAAAGCCCTCGCAACCAGCAAGAACACCATAGCAACCGCCTAGCAACACCCTAGCAGCCAGCAAGAACACCATAGCAACCGCCTAGCAAAGCGCTAGCAACCACCCAGAACACCATAGCAACTGCCTAGCAATGCCTTCGCAACCATCCAGAGCACCAAAGCAACCGCCTAGCAACACCCTAACAACAACCCAGGACACCATACCAACCGCCTAACAACGCCCTAGAAACCATTCAAAACTCCATAGCAACTGCCTAGCAATGCCCTAGCAACCACCCAGAACACCAAAGCAACTGCCTAGCAATGCCTAAGCAACCACCAAGAACACCATAGCAACCGGCTACCAAAGCCCTAGAAACTATCCAGATTACCATAGCAACTGCTTAGCAATGCCCTCGCAACCATCCAGAACACCAAAGCAACCACCTAGCAACGCCCTAGCAACCACCCAGAACACCAAAGAAACCGCCTAGCAATGCCTTAGCAACAACTCAAAACACCATATCAACTGCCTAGCAATGCCAAACCAACCACCCACAACACCATAGCAACTGCCACACAACCCCCTGGCAATCACTCAAAACTCCATAGCAACCACCTTGCAACGCCCTAGCAACCACCCAGAACACTATAGCAACTGACTAGCAAAGCCCTAGCAACCACCCAGAACCCCATAGCAACTGCCTAGCAATGCCCTCGCAACCACCCAGAACACCTTAGCAACTGCATAGCAATGCCCTTGCAACAACTCGAAACACTCTAACAACTGCCCACCAGTGCCCAAGCAACCACCCAGAACACCATAGCAACCGCTTAGCAAGGCCCTAACAACCACCCAGGACAACTAAGCCACCGCTCAACAACACCCTAGCTACCATCCACAATACCATAGCAACTACTGAGATATGCCCTCACAACCAGCCAGAACACCATAGCAACTGCCTAGCAACACCCTAGCAACCACCCAGAACACCATAGCAACAATCTAGCAATGTCCTAGCAACCACCCAGAACACTTATGCAACTGCCCACCAATGCCCTTGCAACCACCCATAACACCATAGCAACTGCCAAGCAACCACCCAAAACACCAAAGCAACTACCTAGCAATGTCCCAGCAACCACCGAGAAAAACATAGCAACCTCCTAGCAAAGCCGTAGCAACCACCAAGAGCACCATAGCAACCGCCTAGCAATACCCTAGCAACCACCCAGAACACAATAGCAACCGCATAGCAAAGCCCTAGCAACCACCCAAAAAACCAGAACAACTGCTAAACAACACCGTACCAACCACCCAGAACACCATAGCACTTGCCTAGCACACCTTAGCAACCACCCAGAACACCATAGCAACTGCCCAGCAATGCCGTAGAAACCGTCCAAAACACCATAGCAACCGCCTAGCAACGCCTTAGCAACCTCCAAGAACACCATAGCAACTGCTAAGCAAAGCCCGAGCAACCACCCAGAACACCATAGCAACTGCCTAGCAATGCCCTTGCAACCACCTAGAACACCATAGCAACCACCTAGCAACACCCGAGCAACCACCCAGAACATCATAGCAACAATCTTGCAATGTCCTAGCGACCACCCAGGACACCAAAGCAACCGCTTAGCACGGCCCTAGCAACCATCCACAACACCATAGCAACTACTGAGCAATGCCCTCGTAACCAGCCAGAACACCATAGCAACTGCCTAGCAATGCCCTAGCAACCACCCAGAACACCATAGAAACTGCCTAGCGCAGCTCTCGCAACCCATCAGAACACCACAGCAACCGCATAGCAATGCTCTAGCAACAACTCAAAACACCCTAACAATTGCCAACCAATGCCCAAGCAACCACCCGAACACCATAGCAACCGCCTAGCAACGCCCTAGCAACCACCCAAAATACCATAACAACAGCCTAGCAACACCCTACCCACCACCCAGAACACCATAGTAATCACCTAGCAATGCCCTGGCCACCACCCCGAACCACATAGCACCCGCCTAGCAAAGCCCTCGCAACCAGCAAGAACACCATAGCAACTGCCTAACAATGCCCTAGCAAAAACTCAAAACACCATAACAACTGCCCACCAATGCCCAAGCAACCACCCGAACACCAAAGCAACCGCCTAGCAACGCCCTAGAAACCACCCAGAATGCCAAAGCACTTGCCTAGCAACGCCCTAGCAACCGCCCAGAACACCATAGCAACCACTTAGCAATGCCCTTACAACCACCAATGACACCATAGCAACCGCCTAGCAATGCCCTAACAACCACCAAGGACACCAAAGCAATTGCTCAACAACACCCAAGCAACCATCCACAACAACATAGCAACTACTGAGCAATGCCCTCGCAACCCGCCAGAACACCCTAGCAACTGCCTAGCAACACCCTAGCAACCACCCAAAACACCATCACAACAATCTAGCAATGTCGTAGCAACCACCCAGAACACCATAGCAACCGCCTAACAATCCCCTAACAACCCCCAAGGACACCATAGCAACCGCCTTGCAATGCCCTAACAATCACCCAGAACACCAAAACAACCGCTTAGCAACGCCTTAGCAACCACCAAGAACACCAAAGCAACCCCCTAGCAACACCTTAACAACCACCAAAGACACCATAGCAACCGCCTAGCAATGCCCTAACAACCACCCAGAACACCAAAGCAACCGCCTAGCAAAGCCCTCGCAACCAGCAAAAACACCATAGCACGCGCCCAGCACCGCCCTAGCCACCACCCAAAACACCATAGCAACCGCCTAGAAATGCACTAGCAGCCACTCAGAATACCATAGCAACCGCCTAGCAACGCCCTAGCAACCACCCAAAACACCATAGCAACCGCCTAGAACTGCGCTAGCAACCACTCAGTACAGCAAAGCAACTGCATTGCAATGCCTTAGCAACCACCCAGAACACCAGTACAACTGCTTAGCAACACCGTACCAACCACCCAGAACACCATAGCACTTGCCTAGCAATGCTCTATCAACCACCAAGAACACCATAGCAACCGCCTAGCAATGCCCTAACAACCACCAAGGACACCATAGCAACCGCCTAGCAATGCCCTAACAACCACCCAGAACACCAAAGCAACCGCCTAGCAACGCCTTAGCAACCACCAAGAACACCATAGCAACTGCCCAGCAAAGCGCTAGCAACCACCCAGAACACCATAGCAACTGCCTAGCAATGCCTTTGCAACCATCCAGAGCACCAAAGCAACCGCCAAGCAACACCCTAACAACCACCCAGGACACCATACCAACCGCCTAACAACGCCCTAAAAACCATTCAAAACTCCATAGCAACCGCCTAGCAATGCCCTAACAACCACCCAGAACACCAAAGCAACCGCCTAGCAATGCCTAAGCAACCACCAAGAACACCATAGCAACCGCCTAGCAAAGCCCTAGAAACCACCCAGATCACAATAGCAACTGCCTAGCAATTCCCTTGCAACCATCCAGAACACCAAAGCAACCACCTAGCAACGCCCTAGCAACCACCCAGAATACCAAAGAAACCGCCTAGCAACGCCTTAGCAACAATTTAAAATACCATATCAACTGCCTAGCAATGCCAAACCAACCACCCAGAACACCATAGCAACTGCCTAGCAACCCCCTGGCAATCACCCAAAACTCCATAGCAATTGCCTAGCAACGCCCTAGCAACCATCCAGAACACCACAGCAACCACCTAGCAACGCCCTAGCAACCACCCAGAACACCATAGCAACTGGCTAGCAAAGCCCTAGCAACCACCCAGAACCCCATAGCAACTGCCCACCAATGCCCAAGCAACCACCCAGAACACCATAGCAGACGCTTAGCAAGGCCCTAACAACCACCCAGGACAACTAAGCCACCGCTCAACAACACCCTAGCAACCATCCACAATACCATAGCAAGTACTGAGATATGCCCTCACAACCAGCCAGAACACCATCGCAACTGCCTCGCAACACCCTAGCAACCACCCAGAACACCATAGCAACAATCTAGCAATGTCCTAGCAACCACCCAGAACACTTACGCAACTGCCCACCAATGCCCAAGCAACCACCCGAACACCAAAGCAACAGCCTAGCAACGCCCTAGCAACCACCCAGAACACCATAGTAACCGCCTAGCAATGCCCTAGAAACCACACAAAACTCCAAAGTAACTGCCTAGCAACGCCCTAGCAACCCCCAAGAACACCATAGCAATTACCTAGCAATGCCCGGGCAACCACCCCGAACACCATAGCAACCGCCTAGCAACGCCCTTACAACCACCCAGAACACCAAAGCAACCGCTCAACAACACCCTAGCAACCATCCACAACACCATAGCAACTACTGAGCAATCCTCGCAACCAGCCAGAACACCATAGCAACTGCCTGGCAACACCCTAGAAACCACCCAGAACACCATAGTAACAATCTAGCAATGTCCTAACAACCACCCAGAACAACAAAGCAACTATCTAGCAATGCCCTAGCAACCACCAAGAAAAATATAGAAACTGCCCAGCAAAGGTGTAGCAACCGCCTAGAACACCATAACAACTGCCCAGCAATACCCTAGCAACCACCCAGAACACCATAGCAACCGCATAGCAATACCCTAGCAACCACCCTGAACACCATAGCAACCGCATAGCAATGCCCTAGCAACCACCCAGAACACCAAGACAACTGCTTAGCAACACCGTACCAACCACCCAGAACACCAAAGCACTTGCCTTGCACACCCTAGCAACCACCCAGAACACCATAACAACTCCCCTGCAACGCCCTAGAAACCACATAGAACACCATAGCAACCGCCTAGCAATGCCCTAGCTAAAACCCAAATTCCGAAGCAACTGCCAAGCAACACCCTAGCAACCACCCAGAACACCATAGCAACCGCCTAGCAACGCCCTAGTAACCACCCAGGACACCTAAGAAATTGCTCAACAACACCCAAGCAACCATCCACAACAACATAGCAACTACTGAGTAATGCCCTCGCAACCAGCCAGAACACCATAGCAACTGCCTAGCAACACCCTAGCAACCACCCAGAACACCATAACAACAATCTAGCAATGTCCTAGCAACCACCCAGAACACCAAAGAAACTCCCTAGCAATGCCCAAGCAACCACCCATAACACCATAGCAACTGCCTAGCAACGCCTTAGCAACCACCAAGAACACCATAGCAACTGCCAAGATACCAACCAAAACACCAAAGCAACTAACTAGCAATGTCCTAGCAACCACCTGGAAAAACATAGCAACCGCCTAGAAAAGCCCTCGCAACCAGCAAGAACATCATAGAAACCGCCTAGCAAAGCCCTCGCAACCAGCAAGAACACCATGGCAACCGCCTAGCAACGCCCTAGCAACCACTCAAAACACCATAGCAACTGCCTAGCAACGCCTTAGCAACCACCAAGAACACCATAGCAACTGCCAAGATACCACCCAAAACACCAAAGCAACTACCTAGCAATGTCCTAGCAACCACCTGGAAAAACATAGCAACCGCCTAGCAAAGCCCTCGCAACCAGCAAGAACATAATAGAAACCGCCTAGCAAAGCCCTCGCAAACAGCAAGAACACCATGGCAACCGCCTAGCAACGCCCTAGCAAATACCCAAAACACCATAGCAACTGCCTAGCAACGCCTTAGCAACCACCAAGAACACCATAGCAACTGCCAAGATACCACCCAAAACACCAAAGCAACTACCTAGCAATGTCCTAGCAACCACCTGGAAAAACATAGCAACCGCCTAGCAAAGCCCTCGCAACCAGCAAGGACATCATAGAAACCGCCTAGCAAAGCCCTCGCAACCAGCAAGAACACCATGGCAACCGCCTAGCAACGCCCTAGCAACCACCCAAAACACCATAGCAACTGCCTAGCAACGCCTTAGCAACCACCAAGAACACCATAGCAACTGCCAAGATACCACCCAAAACACCAAAGCAACTACCTAGCAATGTCCGAGCAACCACCTGGAAAAACATAGCAACCGCCTAGCAAAGCCCTCGCAACCAGCAAGAACATAATAGAAACCGCCTAGCAAAGCCCTCGCAAACAGCAAGAACACCATGGCAACCGCCTAGCAACGCCCTAGCAAATACCCAAAACACCATAGCAACTGCCTAGCAACGCCTTAGCAACCACCAAGAACACCATAGCAACTGCCAAGATACCACCCAAAACACCAAAGCAACTACCTAGCAATGTCCTAGCAACCACCTGGAAAAACATAGCAACCGCCTAGCAAAGCCCTGGCAACCAGCAAGGACATCATAGAAACCGCCTAGCAAAGCCCTCGCAACCAGCAAGAACACCATGGCAACCGCCTAGCAACGCCCTAGCAACCACCCAAAACACCATAGCAACTGCCTAGCAACGCCTTAGCAACCACCAAGAACACCATAGCAACTGCCAAGATACCACCCAAAACACCAAAGCAACTACCTAGCAATGTCCTAGCAACCACCTGGAAAAACATAGCAACTGCCTAGCAAAGCCCTCGCAACCAGCAAGAACACCATAGCAACCGCCTAGAAATGCCCTAGCAACCACTCAGAACACCATAGCAACCGCATAACAATGCCCTAGCAACCACCCAGAACACCAGTACAACTGCTTAGCAACACCGTACCAACCACCCAGAACACCATAGCACTTGCCTAGCAACGCCCTAGCAACCACCAAGAACACCATAGCAACCGCCTAGGAATCCTCGAACAACCACCAAGGACACCATAGCAACTGACTAGCAATGCCCGAACAACCACCCAGAACACCAAAGCAACCGCTTAGCAACGCCTTCGCAACCACCAAGAACACCAAAGCAACCGCCTAGCAACACCCTAACAACCACCAAGGACACCATAGCAACCGCCTAGCAATGCCCTAACAACCACCCAGAACACCAAAGCAACCGCCTAGCAAAGCCCTCGCAACCAGCAAGAACACCATAGCAACCGCCGAGCAACACCCTAGCAACCGCCCAAAACACCATCGCAACCGCCTAGAAATGCCCTAGCAACCAGCAAGAACACCAGAGCAACTGCCTAGAAAAGCGCTAGCAACCACCCAGAACACCATAGCAACTGCCTAGCAATGCCCTGGCAACCAGCCAGAACACCATAGCAACTGCCTAGCAACACCCTAGCAACCACCCAGAACACCATAACAACAATCTAGCAATGTCCTAGCAACCACCCAGAACACCAAAGCAACTGCCTAGCAATGCCCCAGCAACCACCCATAACACCATAGCAACTGCCAAGATACCACCCAAAACACCAAAGCAACTAACTAGCAATGTCCTAGCAACCACCTGGAAAAACCTAACAACCGCCTAGCAAAGCCCTCGCAACCAGCAAGAACATCATAGAAACCGCCTAGCAAAGCCCTCACAACCAGCAAGAACACCATGGCAACCGCCTAGCAACGCCCTAGCAACCACCCAAAACACCATAGCAACTGCCTAGCAACGCCTTACCAACCACCAAGAACACCATAGCAACTGCCAAGATACCACCCAAAACACCAAAGCAACTACCTAGCAATGTCCTAGCAACCACCTGGAAAAACATAGCAACTGCCTAGCAAAGCCCTCGCAACCAGCAAGAACACCATAGCAACCGCCTAGCAATCCCCTAGCAACCACCCAAAACACCATAGCAACTGCCTAGCAACGCCTTAGGAACCACCAAGAACACCATAGCAACCGCCTAGAAATTCCCTAGCAACCACTCAGAACAGCATAGCAACCGCATAGCAATGCCCTAGCAACCACCCAGAACACCAGTACAACTGCTTAGCAACACCGTACCAACCACCCAGAACACCATAGCACTTGCCTAGCAACGCCCTAGCAACCACCAAGAACACCATAGCAACCGCCTAGCAATCCTCTAACAACCACCAAGGACACCATAGCAACCGCCTAGCAATGCCCTAACAACCACCCAGAACACCAAAGCAACCGCTTAGCAACGCCTTAGCAACCACCAAGAACACCAAAGCAACCACCTAGCAACACCCTAACAACCACCAAGGACACCATAGCAACCGCCTAGCAATGCCCTAACAACCACCCAGAACACCAAAGCAACCGCCTAGCAAAGCCCTCGCAACCAGCAAGAACACCATAGCAACCGCCTAGCAACACCCTAGCAACCACCCAAAACACCATAGCAACCGCCTAGAAATGCCCTAGCAACCAGCAAGAACACCATAGCAACTGCCTAGCAAAGCGCTAGCAACCACCCAGAACACCATAGCAACTGCCTAGCAATGCCTTCGCAACCATCCAGAGCACCAAAGCAACCGCCTAGCAACACCCTTACAACCACCCAGGACACCATACCAACCGCCTAACAATACCCTAGAAACCATTCAAAACTCCATAGCAACTGCCTAGCAATGCCCGAGCAACCCCCCAGAACACCAAAGCAACTGCCTAGCAATGCCTAAGCAACCACCAAGAACACCATAGCAACCGGCTAGCAAAGCCCTAGAAACCATCCAGATCACCATAGCAACTGCCTAGCAATGCCCTCGCAACCATCCAGAACACCAAAGCAACCACCTAGCAACGCCCTAGCAACCACCCAGAACACCAAAGAAACCGCCTAGCAACGCCTTAGCAACAACTCAAAACAACATATCAACTGCCTAGCAATGCCAAAACAACCACCCAGAACACCATAGCAACTGCCTAGCAACCCCCTGGCAATCACCCAAAACTCCATAGCAACTGACTAGCAACGCCCTAGCAACCATCCAGAACACCACAGCAACCACCTAGCAACGCCCTAGCAACCACCAAGAACACCATAGCAACTGCCTAGCAAAACGCTAGCAACCACCCAGAACACCATAGCAACTGCCTAGCAATGCCCTCGCAACCACCCAGAACACCTTAGCAACCACATAGCAATGCTCTAGCAACAACTCAAAACACCCTAACAACTGCCCACCAATGCCGAAGCAACCACCCAGAACACCATAGCAACCGCTTAGCAAGGCCCTAACAACCACCCAGGACAACTAAGCCACCGCTCAACAACACCCTAGCAACCATCCACAATACCATAGCAACTACTGAGATATGCCCTCACAACCAGCCAGAACACCATAGCAACTGCCTAGCAACACCCTAGCAACCACCCAGAACACCATAGCAACAATCTAGCAATGTCCTAGCAACCACCCAGAACACTAAAGCAACTGCCTAGCAATACCCTTGCAACCACCCATAACACCATAGCAACTGCCAGGCAACCACCCAAAACACCAAAGCAACTACCTAGCAATGTCCCAGCAACCACCGAGAAAAACATAGCAACCGCCTAGCAGAGCCGTAGCAACCACCAAGAACACCATAGGAACCGCCTAGCAATACCCTAGCAACCACGCAGAACACAATAGCAACCGCATAGCAAAGCCCTAGCAACCACCCAGAACACCATAGCAATCACCTAGCAATGCCCTGGCAACCACCCAGAACAACATAGCAACCGCCTAGCAAGGCCCTAACAACCACCAAGGACACCAAAGCAACCGCCTAGCAAGGCCTTAGCAACCACCAAGAACACCAAAGCAACTGCCTAGCAAAGCCCTAGCAACCACCCAGAACACCATAGCAACTGCCAGGCAACCACCCAAAACACCAAAGCAACTACCTAGCAATGTCCCAGCAACCACCGAGAAAAACATAGCAACCGCCTAGCAGAGCCGTAGCAACCACCAAGAACACCATAGCAACCGCCTAGCAATACCCTAGCAACCACGCAGAACACAATAGCAACCGCATAGCAAAGCCCTAGCAACCACCCAGAACACCATAGCAATCACCTAGCAATGCCCTGGCAACCACCCAGAACAACATAGCAACCGCCTAGCAAGGCCCTAACAACCACCAAGGACACCAAAGCAACCGCCTAGCAAGGCCTTAGCAACCACCAAGAACACTAAAGCAACTGCCTAGCAAAGCCCTAGCAACCACCCAGAACACCATAGCAACTGCCTAGCAATGCCCTTGCAACCACCCAGAACACCATAGTAACCGCCTAGCAATGCCCTAGAAACCACACAAAACTCCAAAGTAACTGCCTAGCAACGCCCTAGCAACCCCCAAGAACACCATAGCAATTACCTAGCAATGCCCGGGCAACCACCCCGAACACCATAGCAACCGCCTAGCAACGCCCTTACAACCACCCAGAACACCAAAGCAACCGCTCAACAACACCCTAGCAACCATCCACAACACCATAGCAACTACTGAGCAATCCTCGCAACCAGCCAGAACACCATAGCAACTGCCTGGCAACACCCTAGAAACCACCCAGAACACCATAGTAACAATCTAGCAATGTCCTAACAACCACCCAGAACAACAAAGCAACTATCTAGCAATGCCCTAGCAACCACCAAGAAAAATATAGAAACTGCCCAGCAAAGGTGTAGCAACCGCCTAGAACACCATAACAACTGCCCAGCA
Organism: Gymnothorax reevesii; assembly: GCA_029721435.1. Taxonomy (NCBI): domain Eukaryota; kingdom Metazoa; phylum Chordata; class Actinopteri; order Anguilliformes; family Muraenidae; genus Gymnothorax; species Gymnothorax reevesii. Next base: position 225,816 of record CM056590.1, on the reverse strand, counting down.
ATACCCTAGCAACCACCCAGAACACCATAGCAACCGCATAGCAATACCCTAGCAACCACCCTGAACACCATAGCAACCGCATAGCAATGCCCTAGCAACCACCCAGAACACCAAGACAACTGCTTAGCAACACCGTACCAACCACCCAGAACACCAAAGCACTTGCCTTGCACACCCTAGCAACCACCCAGAACACCATAACAACTCCCCTGCAACGCCCTAGAAACCACATAGAACACCATAGCAACCGCCTAGCAATGCCCTAGCTAAAACCCAAATTCCGAAGCAACTGCCAAGCAACACCCTAGCAACCACCCAGAACACCATAGCAACCGCCTAGCAACGCCCTAGTAACCACCCAGGACACCTAAGAAATTGCTCAACATCTCCCAAGCTACCATCCACAACAACATAGCTTCTACTGAGTAATGCCCTCGCATCTAGCCAGAACACCATAGCAACTGCCTAGCAACACCCTAGCAACCACCCAGAACACCATAACAACAATCTAGCAATGTCCTAGCAACCACCCAGAACACCAAAGCAACTGCCTAGCAATGCCCCAGCAACCACCCATAACACCATAGCAACTGCCTAGCAACGCCTTAGCAACCACCAAGAACACCATAGCAACTGCCAAGATACCAACCAAAACACCAAAGCAACTAACTAGCAATGTCCTAGCAACCACCTGGAAAAACATAGCAACCGCCTAGAAAAGCCCTCGCAACCAGCAAGAACATCATAGAAACCGCCTAGCAAAGCCCTCGCAACCAGCAAGAACACCATGGCAACCGCCTAGCAACGCCCTAGCAACCACTCAAAACACCATAGCAACTGCCTAGCAACGCCTTAGCAACCACCAAGAACACCATAGCAACTGCCAAGATACCACCCAAAACACCAAAGCAACTACCTAGCAATGTCCTAGCAACCACCTGGAAAAACATAGCAACCGCCTAGCAAAGCCCTCGCAACCAGCAAGAACATAATAGAAACCGCCTAGCAAAGCCCTCGCAAACAGCAAGAACACCATGGCAACCGCCTAGCAACGCCCTAGCAAATACCCAAAACACCATAGCAACTGCCTAGCAACGCCTTAGCAACCACCAAGAACACCATAGCAACTGCCAAGATACCACCCAAAACACCAAAGCAACTACCTAGCAATGTCCTAGCAACCACCTGGAAAAACATAGCAACCGCCTAGCAAAGCCCTCGCAACCAGCAAGGACATCATAGAAACCGCCTAGCAAAGCCCTCGCAACCAGCAAGAACCCCATGGCAACCGCCTAGCAACGCCCTAGCAACCACCCAAAACACCATAGCAACTGCCTAGCAACGCCTTAGCAACCACCAAGAACACCATAGCAACTGCCAAGATACCACCCAAAACACCAAAGCAACTACCTAGCAATGTCCGAGCAACCACCTGGAAAAACATAGCAACCGCCTAGCAAAGCCCTCGCAACCAGCAAGAACATAATAGAAACCGCCTAGCAAAGCCCTCGCAAACAGCAAGAACACCATGGCAACCGCCTAGCAACGCCCTAGCAAATACCCAAAACACCATAGCAACTGCCTAGCAACGCCTTAGCAACCACCAAGAACACCATAGCAACTGCCAAGATACCACCCAAAACACCAAAGCAACTACCTAGCAATGTCCTAGCAACCACCTGGAAAAACATAGCAACCGCCTAGCAAAGCCCTGGCAACCAGCAAGGACATCATAGAAACCGCCTAGCAAAGCCCTCGCAACCAGCAAGAACACCATGGCAACCGCCTAGCAACGCCCTAGCAACCACCCAAAACACCATAGCAACTGCCTAGCAACGCCTTAGCAACCACCAAGAACACCATAGCAACTGCCAAGATACCACCCAAAACACCAAAGCAACTACCTAGCAATGTCCTAGCAACCACCTGGAAAAACATAGCAACTGCCTAGCAAAGCCCTCGCAACCAGCAAGAACACCATAGCAACCCCCTAGAAATGCCCTCGCAACCACTCAGAACACCATAGCAACCGCATAACAATGCCCTAGCAACCACCCAGAACACCAGTACAACTGCTTAGCAACACCGTACCAACCACCCAGAACACCATAGCACTTGCCTAGCAACGCCCTAGGAACCACCAACAACCCCATAGCAACCGCCTAGGAATCCTCGACCAACCACCAAGGACACCATAGCAACTGACTAGCAATGCCCGAACAACCACCCAGAACACCAAAGCAACCGCTTAGCAACGCCTTCGCAACCACCAAGAACACCAAAGCAACCGCCTAGCAACACCCTAACAACCACCAAGGACACCATAGCAACCGCCTAGCAATGCCCTAACAACCACCCAGAACACCAAAGCAACCGCCTAGCAAAGCCCTCGCAACCAGCAAGAACACCATAGCAACCGCCGAGCAACACCCTAGCAACCGCCCAAAACACCATCGCAACCGCCTAGAAATGCCCTAGCAACCAGCAAGAACACCAGAGCAACTGCCTAGAAAAGCGCTAGCAACCACCCAGAACACCATAGCAACTGCCTAGCAATGCCCTGGCAACCAGCCAGAACACCATAGCAACTGCCTAGCAACACCCTAGCAACCACCCAGAACACCATAACAACAATCTAGCAATGTCCTAGCAACCACCCAGAACACCAAAGCAACTGCCTAGCAATGCCCCAGCAACCACCCATAACACCATAGCAACTGCCAAGATACCACCCAAAACACCAAAGCAACTAACTAGCAATGTCCTAGCAACCACCTGGAAAAACGTAGCAACCGCCTAGCAAAGCCCTCGCAACCAGCAAGAACATCATAGAAACCGCCTAGCAAAGCCCTCACAACCAGCAAGAACACCATGGCAACCGCCTAGCAACGCCCTAGCAACCACCCAAAACACCATAGCAACTGCCTAGCAACGCCTTAGCAACCACCAAGAACACCATAGCAACTGCCAAGATACCACCCAAACCACCAAAGCAACTACCTAGCAACGTCCTAGCAACCACCTGGAAAAACATAGCAACTGCCTAGCAAAGCCCTCGCAACCAGCAAGAACACCATAGCAACCGCCTAGCAATCCCCTAGCAACCACCCAAAACACCATAGCAACTGCCTAGCAACGCCTTAGGAACCACCAAGAACACCATAGCAACCGCCTAGAAATTCCCTCGCAACCACTCAGAACAGCATAGCAACCGCATAGCAATGCCCTAGCAACCACCCAGAACACCAGTACAACTGCTTAGCAACACCGTACCAACCACCCAGAACACCATAGCACTTGCCTAGCAACGCCCTAGCAACCACCAAGAACACCATAGCAACCGCCTAGCAATCCTCTAACAACCACCAAGGACACCATAGCAACCGCCTAGCAATGCCCTAACAACCACCCAGAACACCAAAGCAACCGCTTAGCAACGCCTTAGCAACCACCAAGAACACCAAAGCAACCACCTAGCAACACCCTAACAACCACCAAGGACACCATAGCAACCGCCTAGCAATGCCCTAACAACCACCCAGAACACCAAAGCAACCGCCTAGCAAAGCCCTCGCAACCAGCAAGAACACCATAGCAACCGCCTAGCAACACCCTAGCAACCACCCAAAACACCATAGCAACCGCCTAGAAATGCCCTAGCAACCAGCAAGAACACCATAGCAACTGCCTAGCAAAGCGCTAGCAACCACCCAGAACACCATAGCAACTGCCTAGCAATGCCTTCGCAACCATCCAGAGCACCAAAGCAACCGCCTAGCAACACCCTTACAACCACCCAGGACACCATACCAACCGCCTAACAATGCCCTAGAAACCATTCAAAACTCCATAGCAACTGCCTAGCAATGCCCGAGCAACCACCCAGAACACCAAAGCAACTGCCTAGCAATGCCTAAGCAACCACCAAGAACACCATAGCAACCGGCTAGCAAAGCCCTAGAAACCATCCAGATCACCATAGCAACTGCCTAGCAATGCCCTCGCAACCATCCAGAACACCAAAGCAACCACCTAGCAACGCCCTAGCAACCACCCAGAACACCAAAGAAACCGCCTAGCAACGCCTTAGCAACAACTCAAAACACCATATCAACTGCCTAGCAATGCCAAACCAACCACCCAGAACACCATAGCAACTGCCTAGCAACCCCCTGGCAATCACCCAAAACTCCATAGCAACTGCCTAGCAACGCCCTAGCAACCATCCAGAACACCACAGCAACCACCTAGCAACGCCCTATCAACCACCCAGAACACCATAGCAACTGACTAGCAAAGCCCTAGCAACTACCCAGAACCCCATAGCAACTGCCTAGCAATGCCCTCGCAACCACCCAGAACACCTTAGCAACCGCATAGCAATGCCCTTGCAACAACTCAAAACACCCTAACAACTGCCCACCAATGCCCAAGCAACCACCCAGAACACCATAGCAACCGCTTAGCAAGGCCCTAACAACCACCCAGGACAACTAAGCCACCGCTCAACAACACCCTAGCAACCATCCACAATACCATAGCAACTACTGAGATATGCCCTCACAACCAGCCAGAACACCATAGCAACTGCCTAGCAACACCCTAGCAACCACCCAGAACACCATAGAAACAATCTAGCAATGTCCTAGCAACCACCCAGAACACTAAAGCAACTGCCTAGCAATACCCTTGCAACCACCCATAACACCATAGCAACTGCCAGGCAACCACCCAAAACACCAAAGCAACTACCTAGCAATGTCCCAGCAACCACCGAGAAAAACATAGCAACCGCCTAGCAGAGCCGTAGCAACCACCAAGAACACCATAGGAACCGCCTAACAATACCCTAGCAACCACGCAGAACACAAAAGCAACCGCATAGCAAAGCCCTAGCAACCACCCAGAACACCATAGCAATCACCTAGCAATGCCCTGGCAACCACCCAGAACAACATAGCAACCGCCTAGCAAGGCCCTAACAACCACCAAGGACACCAAAGCAACCGCCTAGCAAGGCCTTAGCAACCACCAAGAACACCAAAGCAACTGCCTAGCAAAGCCCTAGCAACCACCCAGAACACCATAGCCACTGCCAGGCAACCACCCAAAACACCAAAGCACCTCCCTAGCAATGTCCCAGCAACCACCGAGAAAAACATAGCAACCGCCTAGCAGAGCCGTAGCAACCACCAAGAACACCATAGCAACCGCCTAGCAATACCCTAGCAACCACTCAGAACACCATAACAACCGCAAAGCAAAGCCCTAGCAACCACCCAGAACACCATAGCAATCACCTAGCAGTGCCCTGGCAACCACCCAAAACACCATAGCAACCGCCTAGCAAGGCCCTAACAACCACCAAGGACACCAAAGCAACCGCCTAGCAAGGCCTTAGCAACCACCAAGAACACTAAAGCAACTGCCTAGCAAAGCCCTAGCAACCACCCAGAACACCATAGCAACTGCCTAGCAATGCCCTTGCAACCACCCAGAACACCACAGCAACTGCCTAGCAATGCCCTCGCAACCACCCAGAACACCAAAGCAACCGCATAGCAATGCCCTAGCAACAACTCAAAACACCCTAACAACTGCCCACCCATGCCCTCGCACCAACCCGAACACCATAGCAACCGCCTTGCACCGCCCTAGCAACCACCAAGAACACCAAAGCAGCCGCCTAGCAACACCCTAACAACCACCAAGGACACCATAGCAACCACCTAGCAATGCCCTAACAACCACCCAGAACACCAAAGCAACCGCCAAGCAAATCCCTCGCAACCAGCAAGAACACCATAGCAACCGCCTAGCAACACCCTAGCAACCACCCAAAACACCATAGCAACCGCCTAGAAATGCCCTAGCAACCAGCAAGAACACCATAGCAACTGCCTAGCAAAGCGCTAGCAAGCACCCAGAACACCATAGCAACTGCCTAGCAATGCCTTCGCAACCATCCAGAGCACCAAAGCAACCGCCTAGCAACACCCTAACAACCACCCCGGACACCATACCAACCGCCTAACAATTCCCTAGAAACCATTCAAAACTCCATAGCAACTGCCTAGCAATGCCCTAGCAACCACCCAGAACACCAAAGCAACTGCCTAGCAATGCCTAAGCAACCACCAAGAACACCATAGCAACCGGCTAGCAAAGCCCTAGAAACCATCCAGATCACCATAGCAACTGCCTAGCAATGCCCTCGCAACCATCCAGAACACTAAAGCAACCACCTAGCAACGCCCTAGCAACCACCCAGAACACCAAAGAAACCGCCTAGCAACGCCTTAGCAACAACTCAAAACACCATATCAACTGCCTAGCAATGCCAAACCAACCACCCAGAACACCATAGCAACTGCCTAGCAACCCCCTGGCAATCACTCAAAACTCCATAGCAACTGCCTAGCAACGCCCTAGCTACCATCCAGAACACCACAGCAACCACCTAGCAACGCCCTATCAACCACCCAGAACACCATAGCAACTGACTAGCAAAGCCCTAGCAACTACCCAGAACACCATAGCAACTGACTAGCAAAGCCCTAGCAACTACCCAGAACCCCATAGCAACTGCCTAGCAATGCCCTCGCAACCACCCAGAACACCTTAGCAACCGCATAGCAATGCCCTTGCAACAACTCAAAACACCCTAACAACTGCCCACCAATGCCCAAGCAACCACCCAGAACACCATAGCAACCGCTTAGCAAGGCCCTAACAACCACCCAGGACAACTAAGCCACCGCTCAACAACACCCTAGCAACCATCCACAATACCATAGCAACTACTGAGATATGCCCTCACAACCAGCCAGAACACCATAGCAACTGCCTAGCAACACCCTAGCAACCACCCAGAACACAATAGCAACAATCTAACAATGTCCTAGCAACCACCCAGAACACTAAAGCAACTGCCTAGCAATACCCTTGCAACCACCCATAACACCATAGCAACTGCCTAGCAACCACCCAAAACACCAAAGCAACTACCTAGCAATGTCCCAGCAACCACTGAGAAAAACCTAGCACCCGCCTAGCAGAGCCGTAGCAACCACCCAGAACACAATAGCAACCGCCTAGCAAAGCCCTAGCAACCACCCAAAAAACCAGAACAACTGCTAAACAACACCGTACCAACCACCCAGAACACCATAGCACTTGCCTAGCACACCTTAGCAACCACCCAGAACACCATAGCACTTGCCTAGCACACCTTAGCAACCACCCAGAACACCATAGCAACTGCCCAGCAATGCCGTAGAAACCGTCCAAAACACCATAGCAACCGCCTAGCAACGCCTTAGCAACCTCCAAGAACACCATAGCAACTGCTAAGCAAAGCCCTAGCAACCACCCAGAACACCATAGCAACTGCCTAGCAATGCCCTTGCAACCACCTAGAACACCATAGCAACCACCTAGCAACACCCGAGCCACCACCCAGAACACCATAGCAACAATCTTGCAATGTCCTAGCAACCACCCAGGACACCAAAGCAACCGCTTAGCACGGCCCTAGCAACCATCCACAACACCATAGCAACTACTGAGCAATGCCCTCGCAACCAGCCAGAACACCATAGCAACTGCCTAGCAAAGCCCTAGCAACCACCCAGAACACCATAGAAACTGCCTAGCAATGCTCTAGCAACCACCCAGAACACCAAAGCAACCGCATAGCAATGCCCTAGCAACAACTCAAAACACCCTAACAACTGCCAACCAATGCCCAAGCAACCACCCGAACACCATAACAACCGCCTAGCAACGCCCTGGCAACCACCCAAAATTCCATAGCAACTGCCTATCAATGCCCTAGCGACCACCCTGAACACCATAGCAATCGCCTAGCAACGCCTTAGCAACCACCCAAAACTCCATAGCAACTGCCTTGCAACGCCCTACCCACCACCCAGAACACCATAGCAATCACCTAGCAATGCCCTGACAACCACCCAGAACAACATAGCACCCGCCTAGCAAGGCCCTACCAACCACCAAGGCCACCAAAGCAACCGCCTAGCAAGGCCTTAGCAACCACGAAGAACACCAAAGCGACTGCCTAGCAAAGCCCTAGCAACCACCCAGAACACCATAGCAGCTGCCTAGCAATGCCCTTGCAACCACCCAGAACACCATAGCAACTGCCTAGCAATGCCCTCGCAACCACCCAGAACACCAAAGCAACCGCATAGCAATGCCCTAGCAACAACTCAAAACACCCTAACAACTGCCCACTAATGCCCTAGCAACCACCCGAACACCATAGCAACCGCCTTGCAACGCCCTAGCAACCACCAAGAACACCAAAGCAACCGCCTAGCAACACCCTAACAACCACCAAGGACACCATAGCAACCGCCTAGCAATGCCCTAACAACCACCCAGAACACCAAAGCAACCGCCTAGCAAATCCCTCGCAACCAGCAAGAACACCATAGCAACCGCCTAGCAACACCCTAGCAACCACCCAAAACACCATAGCAACCGCCTAGAAATGCCCTAGCAACCAGCAAGAACACCATAGCAACTGTCTAGCAAAGCGCTAGCAACCACCCAGAACACCATAGCAACTGCCTAGCAATGCCTTCGCAACCATCCAGAGCACCAAAGCAACCGCCTAGCAACACCCTAACAACCACCCAGGACACCATACCAACCGCCTAACAAAGCCCTAGAAACCATTCAAAACTCCATAGCAACTGCCTAGCAATGCCCTAGCAACCACCCAGAACACCAAACCAACTGCCTAGCAATGCCTACGCAACCACCAAGAACACCATAGCAACCGGCTAGCAAAGCCCTAGACACCATACAGATCACCAATGCAACTGCCTAGCAATGCCCTCGCAACCATCCAGAACACCAAAGCAACCACCTAGCAACGCCCTAGCAACCACCGAGAACACCAAAGAAACCGCCTAGCAACGCCTTAGCAACAACTCAAAACACCATATCAACTGCCTAGCAATGCCAAACCAACCACCCAGAACACCATAGCAACTGCCTAGCAACCCCCTGGCAATCACCCAAAACTCCATAGCAACTGCCTAGCAACGCCCTAGCAACCATCCAGAACACCACAGCAACCACCTAGCAACGCCCTAGCAACCACCCAGAACACCATAGCAACTGACTAGCAAAGCCCTAGCAACCACCCAGAACTCCATAGCAGATGCCGAGCAATGCCCTCACAACCACCCAGAACACCTTAGCAACTGCATAGCAATGCCCTTGCAACAACTCAAAACACTCTAACAACTGCCCACCAATGCCCAAGCAACCACCCAGAACACCATAGCAACCGCTCAGCAAGGCCCTAACAACCACCCAGGACAACTAAGCCACCCCCCAACAACACCCTAGCAACCATCCACAATACCATAGCAACAACTGACATATGCCCTCACAACCAGCCAGAACACCATAGCAACTGCCTAGCAACACCCTAGCAACCACCCAGAACACCATAGCAACAATCTAGCAATGTCCTAGCAACCACCCAGAACACTAAAGCAACTGCCTAGCAATGCCCTTGCAACCACCCATAACACCATAGCAACTGCCAAGCAACCACCCAAAACACCAAAGCAACTACCAAGCAATGTCCCAGCAACCACCAAGAAAAACATAGCAACCGCCTAGCAAAGCCGTAGCAACCACCAAGAACACCATAGCAACCGCCTTGCAATACCCTAGCAACCACCCAGAACACAATAGCAACCGCAAAGCAAAGCCCTAGCAACCACCCAAAAAACCAGAACAACTGCTAAACAACACCGTACCAACCACCTAGAACACCATAGCACTTGCCTAGCACACCTTAGCAACCACCCAGAACACCATAGCAACTGCCCAGCAATGCCGTAGAAACCGTCCAAAACACCATAGCAACCGCCTAGCAACGCCTTAGCAACCTCCAAGAACACCATAGCAACTGCTAAGCAAAGCCCTAGCAACCACCCAGAACACCATAGCAACTGCCTAGCAATGCCCTTGCAACCACCTAGAACACCATAGCAACCACCTAGCAACACCCGAGCAACCACCCAAGACACCATAGCAACAATCTTGCAATGTCCTAGGGACCACCCAGGACACCAAAGCAACCGCTTAGCATGGCCCTAGCAACCATCCACAACACCATAGCAACTACTGAGCAATGCCCTCGCAACCAGCCAGAACACCATAGCAACTGCCTAGCAAAGCCCTAGCAACCACCCAGAACACCATAGAAACTGCCTAGCAATGCTCTCGCAACCACCCAGAACACCAAAGCAACCGCATAGCAATGCCCTAGCAACAACTCAAAACACCCTAACAACTGCCAACCAATGCCCAAGCAACCACCCGAACACCATAGCAACCGCCTAGCAACGCCCTGGCAACCACCCAAAATTCCATAGCAACTGCCTATCAATGCCCTAGCGACCACCCTGAACACCATAGCAATCGCCTAGCAACGCCTTAGCAACCACCCAAAACTCCATAGCAACTGCCTTGCAACGCCCTACCCACCACCCAGAACACCATAGCAATCACCTAGCAATGCCCTGGCAGCCACCCAGAACAACATAGCAACCGCCTAGCAAGGCCCTAACAACCACCAAGGACACCAAAGCAACCGCCTAGCAAGGCCTTAGCAACCACCAAGAACACCAAAGCGACTGCCTAGCAAAGCCCTAGCAACCACCCAGAACACCATAGCAGCTGCCTAGCAATGCCCTTGCAACCACCCAGAACACCATAGCAACTGCCTAGCAATGCCCTCGCAACCACCCAGAACACCAAAGCAACCGCATAGCAATGCCCTAGCAACAACTCAAAACACCCTAACAACCGCCCACTCATCCCCTAGCAACCACCCGAACACCATAGCAACCGCCTTGCACCGCCCTAGCAACCACCAAGAACACCAAAGCACCCGCCTAGCACCACCCTAACAACCACCAAGGACACCATAGCAACCGCCTAGCAATGCCCTAACAACCACCCAGAACACCAAAGCAACCGCCTAGCAAATCCCTCGCAACCAGCAAGAACACCATAGCAACCGCCTAGCAACACCCTAGCAACCACCCAAAACACCATAGCAACCGCCTAGAAATGCCCTAGCAACCAGCAAGAACACCATAGCAACTGCCTAGCAAAGCGCTAGCAACCACCCAGAACACCATAGCAACTGCCTAGCAATGCCTTCGCAACCATCCAGAGCACCAAAGCAACCGCCTAGCAACACCCTAACAACCACCCAGGACACCATACCAACCGCCTAACAAAGCCCTAGAAACCATTCAAAACTCCATAGCAACTGCCTAGCAATGCCCTAGCAACCACCCAGAACACCAAAGCAACTGCCTAGCAATGCCTAAGCAACCACCAAGAACACCATAGCAACCGGCTAGCAAAGCCCTAGAAACCATCCAGATCACCATAGCAACTGCCTAGCAATGCCCTCGCAACCATCCAGAACACCAAAGCAACCACCTAGCAACGCCCTAGCAACCACCGAGAACACCAAAGAAACCGCCTAGCAACGCCTTAGCAACAACTCAAAACACCATATCAACTGCCTAGCAATGCCAAACCAACCACCCACAACACCATAGCAACTGCCTAGCAACCCCCTGGCAATCACCCAAAACTCCACAGCAACTGCCTAGCAACGCCCTAGCAACCATCCAGAACACCACAGCAACCACCTAGCAACGCCCTAGCAACCACCCAGAACACCATAGCAACTGACTAGCAAAGCCCTAGCAACCACCCAGAACCCCATAGCAACTGCCTAGCAATGCCCTCGCAACCACCCAGAACACCTTAGCAACTGCATAGCAATGCCCTTGCAACAACTCAAAACACTCTAACAACTGCCCACCAATGCCCAAGCAACCACCCAGAACACCATAGCAACCGCTTAGCAAGGCCCTAACAACCACCCAGGACAACTAAGCCACCGCTCAACAACACCCTAGCAACCATCCACAATACCATAGCAACAACTGAGATATGCCCTCACAACCAGCCAGAACACCATAGCAACTGCCTAGCAACACCCTAGCAACCACCCAGAACACCATAGCAACAATCTAGCAATGTCCTAGCAACCACCCAGAACACTAAAGCAACTGCCTAGCAATGCCCTTGCAACCACCCATAACACCATAGCAACTGCCAAGCAACCACCCAAAACACCAAAGCAACTACCAAGCAATGTCCCAGCAACCACCCAGAAAAACAGCAACGGCCAAGCAAAGCTGTAGCAGCCACCAAGAACACCATAGCAACCGCCTAGCAATACCCTAGCAACCACTCAGAACACCATCACAACCGCAAAGCAAAGCCCTAGCAACCACCCAAAAAACCAGAACAACTGCTAAACAACACCGTACCAACCACCTAGAACACCATAGCACTTGCCTAGCACACCTTAGCAACCACCCAGAACACCATAGCAACTGCCCAGCAATGCCGTAGAAACCGTCCAAAACACCATAGCAACCGCCTAGCAACGCCTTAGCAACCTCCAAGAACACCATAGCAACTGCCTAGCAAAGCCCTAGCAACCACCCAGAACACCATAGCAACTGCCTAGCAATGCCCTTGCAACCACCTAGAACACCATAGCAACCACCTAGCAACACCCGAGCAACCACCCAAGACACCATAGCAACAATCTTGCAATGTCCTAGCGACCACCCAGGACACCAAAGCAACCGCTTAGCATGGCCCTAGCAACCATCCACAACACCATAGCAACTACTGAGCAATGCCCTCGCAACCAGCCAGAACACCATAGCAACTGCCTAGCAAAGCCCTAGCAACCACCCAGAACACCATAGAAACTGCCTAGCAATGCTCTCGCAACCACCCAGAACACCAAAGCAACCGCATAGCAATGCCCTAGCAACAACTCAAAACACCCTAACAACTGCCAACCAATGCCCAAGCAACCACCCGAACACCATAGCAACCGCCTAGCAACGCCCTAGCAACCACCCAAAATTCCATAGCAACTGCCTATCAATGCCCTAGCGACCACCCTGAACACCATAGCAATCGCCTAGCAACGCCTTAGTAACCACCCAAAACTCCATAGCAACTGCCTAGCAACGCCCTACCCACCACCCAGAACACCATAGCAATCACCTAGCAATGCCCTGGCAACCACCCAGAACAACATAGCAACCGCCTAGCAGGGCCCTAACAACCACCAAGGACACCAAAGCAACCGCCTAGCAAGGCCTTAGCAACCACCAAGAACACCAAAGCAACTGCCTAGCAAAGCCCTAGCAACCACCCAGAACACCATAGCAACTGCCTAGCAATGCCCTTGCAACCACCCAGAACACCATAGCAACCACCTAGCAACGCCCTAGCAACCACCCAGAACACCAAAGAAACCGCCTAGCAACGCCTTAGCAACAACTCAAAACACCATATCAACTGCCTAGCAATGCCAAACCAACCACCCAGAACACCATAGCAACTGCCAAGCAACCCTCTGGCAATCACTCAAAACTCCATAGCAACCACCTTGCAACGCCCTAGCAACCACCCAGAACACTATAGCAACTGACTAGCAAAGCCCTAGCAACCACCCAGAACCCCATAGCAACTGCCTAGCAATGCCCTCGCAACCACCCAGAACACCTTAGCAACTGCATAGCAATGCCCTTGCAACAACTCGAAACACTCTAACAACTGCCCACCAGTGCCCAAGCAACCACCCAGAACACCATAGCAACCGCTTAGCAAGGCCCTAACAACCACCCAGGACAACTAAGCCACCGCTCAACAACACCCTAGCTACCATCCACAATACCATAGCAACTACTGAGATATGCCCTCACAACCAGCCAGAACACCATAGCAACTGCCTAGCAACACCCTAGCAACCACACAGAACACCATAGCAACAATCTAGCAATGTCCTAGCAACCACCCAGAACACTTACGCAACTGCCCACCAATGCCCTTGCAACCACCCATAACACCATAGCAACTGCCAAGCAAGCACCCATAACACCATAGCAACTACCTAGCAATGTCCTAGCAACCACCCAGAAAAACATAGCAACGGCCAAGCAAAGCTGTAGCAACCACCAAGAACACCATAGCAACCGCCTAGCAATACCCTAGCAACCACTCAGAACACCATAACAACCGCAAAGCAAAGCCCTAGCAACCACCAAGAACAACTGCTTAGCAACACCGCACCAACCACCCAGAACACCATAGCACTTGCCTAGCACACCTTAGCAACCACCCAGAACACCATAGCAACTGCCCAGCAATGCCGTAGAAACCGTCCAAAACACCATAGCAACCGCCTAGCAACGCCTTAGCAACCTCCAAGAACACCATAGCAACTGCTAAGCAAAGCCCGAGCAACCACCCAGAACACCATAGCAACTGCCTAGCAATGCCCTTGCAACCACCTAGAACACCATAGCAACCACCTAGCAACACCCGAGCAACCACCCAGAACACCATAGCAACAATCTTGCAATGTCCTAGCGACCACCCAGGACACCAAAGCAACCGCTTAGCACGGCCCTAGCAACCATCCACAACACCATAGCAACTACTGAGCAATGCCCTCGCAACCAGCCAGAACACCATAGCAACTGCCTAGCAAAGCCCTAGCAACCACCCAGAACACCATAGAAACTGCCTAGCGATGCTCTCGCAACCACCCAGAACACCAAAGCAACCGCATAGCAATGCCCGAGCAACAACTCAAAACACCCTAACAACTGCCAACCAATGCCCAAGCAACCACCCGAACACCATAGCAACCGCCTAGCAACGCCCTAGCAACCACCCAAAATTCCATAGCAACTGCCTATCAATGCCCTAGCGACCACCCTGAACACCATAGCAATCGCCTAGCAACGCCTTAGCAACCACCCAAAACTCCATAGCCACTGCCTAGCAACACCCTACCCACCACCCAGAACACCATAGCAATCACCTAGCAATGCCCTGGCAACCACCCAGAACAACATAGCAACCGCCTAGCAAAGCCCTCGCAACCAGCAAGAACACCATAGCAACTGCCTAACAATGCCCTAGCAAAAACTCAAAACACCATAACAACTGCCCACCAATGCCCAAGCAACCACCCGAACACCAAAGCAACCGCCTAGCAACGCCCTAGAAACCACCAAGAATGCCAAAGCACTTGCCTAGCAACGCCCTAGCAACCGCCCAGAACACCATAGCAACCACTTAGCAATGCCCTTACAACCACCAATGACACCATAGCAACCGCCTAGCAATGCCCTAACAACCACCAAGGACACCAAAGCAATTGCTCAACAACACCCAAGCAACCATCCACAACAACATAGCAACTACTGAGCAATGCCCTCGCAACCAGCCAGAACACCATAGCAACTGCCTAGCAACACCCTAGCAACCACCCAAAACACCATAACAACAATCTAGCAATGTCGTAGCAACCACCCAGAACACCATAGCAACCGCCTAACAATCCCCTAACAACCCCCAAGGACACCATAGCAACCGCCTTGCAATGCCCTAACAATCACCCAGAACACCAAAGCAACCGCTTAGCAACGCCTTAGCAACCACCAAGAACACCAAAGCAACCGCCTAGCAACACCTTAACAACCACCAAGGACACCATAGCAACCGCCTAGCAATGCCCTAACAACCACCCAGAACACCAAAGCAACCGCCTAGCAAAGCCCTCGCAACCACCAAAAACACCATAGCAACCGCCTAGCAACGCCCTAGCAACCACCCAAAACACCATAGCAACCGCCTAGAAATGCCCTAGCAACCACTCAGAATACCATAGCAACCGCCTAGCAACGGCCTAGCAACCACCCAAAACACCATAGCAACCGCCTAGAAATGCCCTAGCAACCACTCAGTACAGCAAAGCAACTGCATTGCAATGCCTTAGCAACCACCCAGAACACCAGTACAACTGCTTAGCAACACCGTACCAACCACCCAGAACACCATAGCACTTGCCTAGCAATGCTCTATCAACCACCAAGAACACCATAGCAACCGCCTAGCAATGCCCTAACAACCACCAAGGACACCATAGCAACCGCCTAGCAATGCCCTAACAACCACCCAGAACACCAAAGCAACCGCCTAGCAACGCCTTAGCAACCACCAAGAACACCATAGCAACTGCCTAGCAAAGCGCTAGCAACCACCCAGAACACCATAGCAACTGCCTAGCAATGCCTTTGCAACCATCCAGAGCACCAAAGCAACCGCCAAGCAACACCCTAACAACCACCCAGGACACCATACCAACCGCCTAACAACGCCCTAAAAACCATTCAAAACTCCATAGCAACCGCCTAGCAATGCCCTAACAACCACCCAGAACACCAAAGCAACCGCCTAGCAATGCCTAAGCAACCACCAAGAACACCATAGCAACCGCCTAGCAAAGCCCTAGAAACCACCCAGATCACCATAGCAACTGCCTAGCAATTCCCTTGCAACCATCCAGAACACCAAAGCAACCACCTAGCCACGCCCTAGCAACCACCCAGAATACCAAAGAAACCGCCTAGCAACGCCTTAGCAACAATTTAAAACACCATATCAACTGCCTAGCCATGCCAACCCAACCACCCAGACCACCATAGCAACTGCCTAGCACCCCACTGGCAATCACCCAAAACTCCATAGCAATTGCCTAGCAACGCCCTAGCAACCATCCAGAACACCACAGCAACCACCTAGCAACGCCCTAGCAACCACCCAGAACACCATAGCAACTGGCTAGCAAAGCCCTAGCAACCACCCAGAACCCCATAGCAACTGCCCACCAATGCCCAAGCAACCACCCACAACACCATAGCAGACGCGTAGCAAGGCCCTAACAACCACCCAGGACAACTAAGGCACCGCTCAACAACACCCTAGCAACCATCCACAATACCATAGCAAGTACTGAGATATGCCCTCACAACCAGCCAGAACACCATCGCAACTGCCTCGCAACACCCTAGCAACCACCCAGAACACCATAGCAACAATCTAGCAATGTCCTAGCAACCACCCAGAACACTTACGCAACTGCCCACCAATGCCCAAGCAACCACCCGAACACCAAAGCAACAGCCTAGCAACGCCCTAGCAACCACCCAAAATTCCATAGCAACTGCCTAGCAAAGCCCAAGCAACCACCCAGAACACCATAGCAACCGCCTAGCAATGCCCTAGAAACCACACAAAACTCCAAAGTAACTGCCTAGCAACGCCCTAGCAACCCCCAAGAACACCATAGCAATTACCTAGCAATGCCCGGGCAACCACCCCGAACACCATAGTAACCGCCTACCAACGCCCTTACAACCACCCAGAACACCAAAGCAACCGCTCAACAACACCCTAGCAACCATCCACAACACCATAGCAACTACTGAGCAATCCTCGCAACCAGCCAGAACACCATAGCAACTGCCTGGCAACACCCTAGAAACCACCCAGAACACCATAGTAACAATCTAGCAATGTCCTAACAACCACCCAGAACAACAAAGCAACTATCTAGCAATGCCCTAGCAACCACCAAGAAAAATATAGAAACTGCCCAGCAAAGGTGTCGCAACCGCCCAGAACACCATAACAACTGCCCAGCAATACCCTAGCAACCACCCAGAACACCATAGCAACCGCATAGCAATACCCTAGCAACCACCCTGAACACCATAGCAACCGCATGGCAATGCCCTAGCAACCACCCAGAACACCAAGACAACTGCTTAGCAACACCGTACCAACCACCCAGAACACCAAAGCACTTGCCTTGCACACCCTAGCAACCACCCAGAACACCATAACAACTCCCCTGCAACGCCCTAGAAACCACATAGAACACCATAGCAACCGCCTAGCAATGCCCTAGCTAAAACCCAAATTCCGAAGCAACTGCCAAGCAACACCCTAGCAACCACCCAGAACACCATAGCAACCGCCTAGCAACGCCCTAGTAACCACCCAGGACACCAAAGAAATTGCTCAACAACACCCAAGCAACCATCCACAACAACATAGCAACTACTGAGTAATGCCCTCGCAACCAGCCAGAACACCATAGCAACTGCCTAGCAACACCCTAGCAACCACCCAGAACACCATAACAACAATCTAGCAATGTCCTAGCAACCACCCAGAACACCAAAGCAACTGCCTAGCAATGCCCCAGCAACCACCCATAACACCATAGCAACTGCCTAGCAACGCCTTAGCAACCACCAAGAACACCATAGCAACTGCCAAGATACCAACCAAAACACCAAAGCAACTAACTAGCAATTTCCTAGCAACCACCTGGAAAAACATAGCAACCGCCTAGAAAAGCCCTCGCAACCAGCAAGAACATCATAGAAACCGCCTAGCAAAGCCCTCGCAACCAGCAAGAACACCATGGCAACCGCCTAGCAACGCCCTAGCAACCACCCAAAACACCATAGCAACTGCCTAGCAACGCCTTAGCAACCACCAAGAACACCACAACAACTGCCAAGATACCACCCAAACCCCCAAACCAACCACCTAGCAATGTCCTAGCAAGCACCTGGAAAAACATAGCAACCGCCTAGCAAATCCCTCGCACCCAGCAAGAACCTACTCGAAACCGCCTAGCCACGCCCTCGCAAACAGCAAGTACACCATGGCCACCGCCTAGCCACGCCCTAGCAAATACCCAAAACACCATAGCAACTGCCTAGCAACGCCTTAGCAACCACCAAGAACACCATAGCAACTGCCAAGATACCACCCAAAACACCAAAGCAACTACCTAGCAATGTCCTAGCAAGCACCTGGAAAAACATAGCAACCGCCTAGCAAAGCCCTCGCAACCAGCAAGGACATCATAGAAACCGCCTAGCAAAGCCCTCGCAACCAGCAAGAACACCATGGCAACCGCCTAGCAACGCCCTAGCAACCCCCCAAAACACCATAGCAACTGCCTAGCAACGCCTTAGCAACCACCAAGAACACCATAGCAACTGCCAAGATACCACCCAAAACACCAAAGCAACTACCTAGCAATGTCCTAGCAACCACCTGGAAAAACATAGCAACCGCCTAGCAAACCCCTCGCAACCACCAAGAACATAATAGAAACCGCCTACCAAAGCCCCCGCAAACAGCAAGAACACCATGGCAACCGCCAAGCAACGCCCTAGCAAATACCCAAAACACCATAGCAACTGCCTAGCAACGCCTTAGCAACCACCAAGAACACCATAGCAACTGCCAAGATACCACCCAAAACAAGAAAGCAACTACCTAGCAATGTCCTAGCAAACACCTGGAAAAACATAGCAACCGCCTAGCAAAGCCCTCGCAACCAGCAAGGACATCATAGAAACCGCCTAGCAAAGCCCTCGCAACCAGCAAGAACACCATGGCAAACGCTTAGCAACGCCCTAGCAACCACCCAAAACACCATAGCAACTGCCTAGCAACGCCTTAGCAACCACCAAGAACACCATAGCAACTGCCAAGATACCACCCAAAACACCAAAGCAACTACCTAGCAATGTCCTAGCAACCACCTGGAAAAACATAGCAACTGCCTAGCAAAGCCCTCGCAACCAGCAAGAACACCATAGCAACCGCCTAGAAATGCCCTAGCAACCACTCAGAACACCATAGCAACCGCATAACAATGCCCTAGCAACCACCCAGAACACCAGTACAACTGCTTAGCAACACCGTACCAACCACCCAGAACACCATAGCACTTGCCTAGCAACGCCCTAGCAACCACCAAGAACACCATAGCAACCGCCTAGGAATCCTATAACAACCACCAAGGACACCATAGCAACTGCCTAGCAATGCCCGAACAACCACCCAGAACACCAAAGCAACCGCTTAGCAACGCCTTCGCAACCACCAAGAACACCAAAGCAACCGCCTAGCAACACCCTAACAACCACCAAGGACACCATAGCAACCACCTAGCAATGCCCTAACAACCACCCAGAACACCAAAGCAACCGCCTAGCAAAGCCCTCGCAACCAGCAAGAACACCATAGCAACCGCCGAGCAACACCCTAGCAACCGCCCAAAACACCACCACAACCGTCTAGAAATGCCCTAGCAACCAGCAAGAACACCAGAGCAACTGCCAAGAAAAGCGCTAGCACCCACCCAGAACACCATAGCAACTGCCTAGCAATGCCCTGGCAACCAGCCAGAACACCATAGCAACTGCCTAGCAACACCCTAGCAACCACCCAGAACACCATAACAACAATCTAGCAATGTCCTAGCAACCACCCAGAACACCAAAGCAACTGCCTAGCAATGCCCCAGCAACCACCCATAACACCATAGCAACTGCCAAGATACCACCCAAAACACCAAAGCAACTAACTAGCAATATCCTAGCAACCACCTGGAAAAACGTAGCAACCGCCTAGCAAAGCCCTCGCAACCAGCAAGAACATCATAGAAACCGCCTAGCAAAGCCCTCACAACCAGCAACAACACCATGGCAACCGCCTAGCAACGCCCTCGCAACCACCCAAAACACCATAGCAACTGCCTAGCAACGCCTTAGCAACCACCAAGAACACCATAGCAACTGCCAAGATACCACCCAAAACACCAAAGCAACTACCTAGCAATGTCCTAGCAACCACCTGGAAAAACATAGCAACTGCCTAGCAAAGCCCTCGCAACCAGCAAGAACACCATAGCAACCGCCTAGCAATCCCCTAGCAACCACCCAAAACACCATAGCAACTGCCTAGCAACGCCTTAGGAACCACCAAGAACACCATAGCAACCGCCTAGAAATTCCCTCGCAACAACTCAGAACAGCATAGCAACCGCATAGCAATGCCCTAGCAACCACCCAGAACACCAGTACAACTGCTTAGCAACCCCGTACCAACCACCCAGAACACCATAGCACTTGCCTAGCAACGCCCTAGCAACCACCAAGAACACCATAGCAACCGCCTAGCAATCCTCTAACAACCACCAAGGACACCATAGCAACCGCCTAGCAATGCCCTCACAACCACCCAGAACACCAAAGCAACCGCTTAGCAACGCCTTAGCAACCACCAAGAACACCAAAGCAACCACCTAGCAACACCCTAACAACCACCAAGGACACCATAGCAACCGCCTAGCAATGCCCTAACAACCACCCAGAACACCAAAGCAACCGCGTAGCAAAGCCCTCGCAACCAGCAAGAACAACATAGCAACCGCCTAGCAACACCCTAGCAACCACCCAAAACACCATAGCAACCGCCTAGAAATGCCCTAGCAACCAGCAAGAACACCATACCAACTGCCTAGCAAAGCGCTAGCAACCACCCAGAACACCATAGCAACTGCCTAGCAATGCCTTCGCAACCATACAGAGCACCAAAGCAACCGCCTAGCAACACCCTAACAACCACCCAGGACACCATACCAACCGCCTAACAATGCCCTAGAAACCATTCAAAACTCCATAGCAACTGCCTAGCAATGCCCGAGCAACCACCCACAACACCAAAGCAACTGCCTAGCAATGCCTAAGCAACCACCAAGAACACCATAGCAACCGGCTAGCAAAGCCCTAGAAACCATCCAGATCACCATAGCAACTGCCTAGCAATGCCCTCGCAACCATCCAGAACACCAAAGCAACCACCTAGCACCGCCCTAGCAACCACCCAGAACACCAAAGACACCGCCTAGCACCGCCTTAGCAACAACTCAAAACACCATATCAACTGCCTAGCAATGCCACACCAACCACCCAGAACACCATAGCAACTGCCTAGCAACCCCCTGGCAATCACCCAAAACTCCATAGCAACTGCCTAGCAACGCCCTAGCAACCATCCAGAACACCACAGCAACCACCTAGCAACGCCCTATCAACCACCCAGAACACCATAGCAACTGACTAGCAAAGCCCTAGCAACTACCCAGAACCCCATAGCAACTGCCTAGCAATGCCCTCGCAACCACCCAGAACACCTAAGCAACCGCATAGCAATGCCCTTGCAACAACTCAAAACACCCTAACAACTGCCCACCAATGCCCAAGCAACCACCCAGAACACCATAGCAACCGCTTAGCAAGGCCCTAACAACCACCCAGGACAACTAAGCCACCGCTCAACCACACCCTAGCAACCATCCACAATACCATAGCAACTACTGAGATATGCCCTCACAACCAGCCAGAACACCATAGCAACTGCCTAGCAACACCCTAGCAACCACCCAGAACACCATAGCAACAATCTAGCAATGTCCTAGCAACCACCCAGAACACTAAAGCAACTGCCTAGCAATACCCTTGCAACCACCCATAACACCATAGCTACTGCCAGGCAACCACCCAAAACTCCAAAGCACCTACCTAGCAACGTCCCAGCAACCACTGAGAAAAACATAGCAACCGCCTAGCAGAGCCGTAGCAACCACCCAGAACACAATAGCAACCGCATAGCAAAGCCCTAGCAACCACCCAAAAAACCAGAACAACTGCTAAACAACACCGTACCAACCACCCAGAACACCATAGCACTTGCCTAGCACACCTTAGCAACCACCCAGAACACCATAGCACTTGCCTAGCACACCTTAGCAACCACCCAGAACACCATAGCAACTGCCCAGCAATGCCGTAGAAACCGTCCAAAACACCATAGCAACCGCCTAGCAACGCCTTAGCAACCTCCAAGAACACCATAGCAACTGCTAAGCAAAGCCCTAGCAACCACCCAGAACACCATAGCAACTGCCTAGCAATGCCCTTGCAACCACCTAGAACACCATAGCAACCACCTAGCAACACCCGAGCCACCACCCAGAACACCATAGCAACAATCTTGCAATGTCCTAGCAACCACCCAGGACACCAAAGCAACCGCTTAGCACGGCCCTAGCAACCATCCACAACACCATAGCAACTACTGAGCAATGCCCTCGCAACCAGCCAGAACACCATAGCAACTGCCTAGCAAAGCCCTAGCAACCACCCAGAACACCATAGAAACTGCCTAGCAATGCTCTAGCAACCACCCAGAACACCAAAGCAACCGCATAGCAATGCCCTAGCAACAACTCCAACCTCCCTCACAACTGCCAACCAATGCCCAAGCAACCACCCGAACACCATAGCAACCGCCTAGCAACGCCCTGGCAACCACCCAAAATTCCATAGCAACTGCCTATCAATGCCCTAGCGACCACCCTGAACACCATAGCAATCGCCTAGCAACGCCTTAGCAACCACCCAAAACTCCATAGCAACTGCCTTGCAACGCCCTACCCACCACCCAGAACACCATAGCAATCACCTAGCAATGCCCTGGCAACCACCCAGAACAACATAGCAACCGCCTAGCAAGGCCCTAACAACCACCAAGGACACCAAAGCAACCGCCTAGCAAGGCCTTAGCAACCACCCAGAACACCTTAGCAACTGACTACCTACGCCCTAGCAATCACCCAGAACACCATAGCAACTGCCTAGCAATGCCCTTGCAACCACTCAGAACACCATGGCAACTGCCTAGCAAGGCCCTCGCAACCACCCAGAGCACCAAAGCAACCGCATAGCAATGCCCTAGCAACAACTCAAAACACCCTAACAACTGCCCACTAATGCCCTAGCAACCACCCCAACACCATAGCAACCGCCTTGCAACGCCCAAGCAACCACCAAGAACACCAAAGCAACCGCCTAGCAACACCCTAACAACCACCAAGGACACCATAGCAACCGCCTAGCAATGCCCTAACAACCACCCAGAACACCAAAGCAACCGCCTAGCAAATCCCTCGCAACCAGCAAGAACACCATAGCAACCGCCTAGCAACACCCTAGCAACCACCCAAAACACCATAGCAACCGCCTAGAAATGCCCTAGCAACCAGCAAGAACACCATAGCAACTGCCTAGCAAAGCGCTAGCAACCACCCAGAACACCATAGCAACTGCCTAGCAATGCCTTCGCAACCATCCAGAGCACCAAAGCACCCGCCTAGCAACACCCTAACAACCACCCAGGACACCATACCAACCGCCTAACCACGCCATAGAAACCATTCAAAACTCCATAGCAACTGCCTAGCAATGCCCTAGCAACCACCCAGAACACCAAAGCAACTGCCTAGCAATACCTAAGCAACCACCAAGAACACCATAGCAACCGGCTAGCAAAGCCCTAGAAACCATCCAGATCACCATAGCAACTGCCTAGCAATGCCCTCGCAACCATCCAGAACACCAAAGCAACCACCTAGCAACGCCCTAGCAACCACCGAGAACACCAAAGAAACCGCCTAGCAACGCCTTAGCAACAACTCAAAACACCATATCAACTGCCTAGCAATGCCAAACCAACCACCCAGAACACCATAGCAACTGCCTAGCAACCCCCTGGCAATCACCCAAAACTCCATAGCAATTGCCTAGCAACGCCCTAGCAACCATCCAGAACACCTTAGCAACTGCATAGCAATGCCCTTGCAACAACTCAAAACACTCTAACAACTGCCCACCAATGCCCAAGCAACCACCCAGAACACCATAGCAACCGCTTAGCAAGGCCCTAACAACCACCCAGGACAACTAAGCCACCGCTCAACAACACCCTAGCAACCATCCACAATACCATAGCAACAACTGAGATATGCCCTCACAACCAGCCAGAACACCATAGCAACTGCCTAGCAACACCCTAGCAACCACCCAGAACACCATAGCAACAATCTAGCAATGTCCTAGCAAGCACACAGAACACTAAAGCAACTGCCTAGCAATGCCCTTGCAACCACCCATAACACCATAGCAACTGCCAAGCAACCACCCAAAACACCAAAGCAACTACCAAGCAATGTCCCAGCAACCACCAAGAAAAACATAGCAACCGCCTAGCAAAGCCGTAGCAACCACCAAGAACACCATAGCAACCGCCTTGCAATACCCTAGCAACCACCCAGAACACAATAGCAACCGCATAGCAAAGCCCTAGCAACCACCCAAAAAACCAGAACAACTGCTTAGCAACACCGCACCAACCACCCAGAACACCATAGCACTTGCCTAGCACACCTTAGCAACCACCCAGAACACCATAGCAACTGCCCAGCAATGCCGTAGAAACCGTCCAAAACACCATAGCAACCGCCTAGCAACGCCTTAGCAACCTCCAAGAACACCATAGCAACTGCTAAGCAAAGGCCTAGCAACCACCCAGAACACCAAAGCAACTGCCTCGCAATGCCCTTGCAACCACCTAGAACACCACAGCAACCACTTAGCAAGAACCGAGCAACCACCCAAGCCACCATAGCACCAATCTTCCTATGTCGTAGCCACCACCCAGGACACCAAAGCAACCGCTTAGCATGGCCCTAGCAACCATCCACAACACCATAGCAACTACTGAGCAATGCCCTCGCAACCAGCCAGAACACCATAGCAACTGCCTAGCAAAGCCCTAGCAACCACCCAGAACACCATAGAAACTGCCTAGCAATGCTCTCGCAACCACCCAGAACACCAAAGCAACCGCATAGCAATGCCCTAGCAACAACTCAAAACACCCTAACAACTGCCAACCAATGCCCAAGCAACCACCCGAACACCATAGCAACCGCCTAGCAACGCCCTAGCAACCACCCAAAATTCCATAGCAACTGCCTATCAATGCCCTAGCGACCACCCTGAACACCATAGCAATCGCCTAGCAACGCCTTAGTAACCACCCAAAACTCCATAGCAACTGCCTAGCAACGCCCTACCCACCACCCAGAACACCATAGCAATCACCTAGCAATGCCCTGGCAACCACCCAGAACAACATAGCAACCGCCTAGCAGGGCCCTAACAACCACCAAGGACACCAAAGCAACCGCCTAGCAAGGCCTTAGCAACCACCAAGAACACCAAAGCAACTGCCTAGCAAAGCCCTAGCAACCACCCAGAACACCATAGCAACTGCCTAGCAATGCCCTTGCAACCACCCAGAACACCATAGCAACTGCCTAGCAATGCCCTTGCAACCATCCAGAACACCAAAGCAACCGCATAGCAATGCCCTAGCAACAACTCAAAACACCCTAACAACTGCCCACCAATGCCCTAGCAACCACCCGAACACCATAGCAACCGCCTTGCAATGCCCTAGCAACCACCCAAAATTCCAGAGCAACTGCCTAGCAATGCCCTAGCAACCACCCCGAACACCATTGCAACCGCCTAGCAACGCCCTAGCCACCACCCAGAACACCATCGCAACTGCCTAACAATGCCCTAGCAACCACCCAGAACACCATAGCAACAGCCTAGCAACGCCCTTACAACCACCCAGGACACCAAAGCAACCGCTCAACAACACCCTAGCAACCATCCACAACACCATAGCAACTACTGAGCAATGCCCTCGCAACCAGCCAGAACACCATAGCAACTGCCTAGCAACACCCTAGCAACCACCCAGAACACCATAGCAACAATCTAGCAATGCCCTAGCAACCACCCATAACACCATAGCAACTGCCAAGCAACCACCCAAAACACCAAAGCAACTACCTAGCAATGTCCTAGCAACCACCTTGAAAAACATAGCAACCGTCTTGCAAAGCCGTAACAACCACCAAGAACACCATAGCAACCGCCTAGAAATGCCCTAGCAACCACTCAGAACACCATAGCAACCGCATAGCAAAGCCCTAGCAACCACCCAGAACACCAGTACAACTGCTTAGCAACACTGTACCAACCACCCAGAACACCATAGCACTTGCCTAGCCATGCTCTAGCAACCACCCAGAACACCATAGCAACCATCTTGCAATGCCTTTTCAACCACCCAGATCACCAGAGCAACTGCCTAGCTATGCCCTATCAACCACCCAGAACATCATAGCAACTGCCAAACAACGCCAAGCAACCACCAAGAACACGATAGCAACCATTTAGCAATGCCCTAGCAACCACCCAGGACACCCTAGCAACCGCTTAACAACACCCTAGCAACCATTCACAACACCATAGCCACCACCAAGCAATGCCCTTGCAGCCACCCAGAACACCCTAGCAACCGCCTAGCAACACCCTAGCAACCACTCAGAACACCATAGCAACCACTTAGCAATGCCCTAATAACCAGCCAGAACACCATAGCAACCGCCTAGCACCACCCTTGCAACCACACAGGACACCATCGTAACACCCTAGCAACCACCCCTAACACCATAGCAACCTCCTAGCAATGCCTTGGCAACCACCCGGAACTCCATAGCAACCACCTAGCAACACCCTAGCAACCACCCAGAACACCATAGCAACACCCTAGCAACCACCCGTAACACCATAGCAACCACCCAGCAATGCCCTAGCAACCACATGGAACACCATAGCAACTGCCTAGCAATGCCCTCGAGAGCACCCTGAACACTAAATCAACTGCTTACCAGAACCCTGGCAAGCACCTCCAACACTGTACTTGTAGAGCAGCAGGCACATTCTGTATTTCTACTGGAATTTTCTAGTTATTATTTTCATTTCTCTAGGATAACCCACAGGGTCAAGTCCCATTTAAGGGCTCCGACAAACTTAAAATGTGACACACATAAATAAGGCAAACATAGAAAACAAATAAAATATATACTGATACAAATACTTGGATGACTAGAATAAGTCTACATAGAAGTCTAATGACCATATATAATAAATATTCACAAGGGGTGTAACGGTGACTGAGAGAAGCTGATGGGTTAAAACAAAATGTCCACAGTTTGCTTTTTCAAGATGATGTTACACTGAAAAGATCAAGAGAAACATTCGAAGACACCAAAGAATTAAAATCATGCATGCATCTGATTAAAGTAGAATATTTGAAAACATTTATTCTACTCCTACCTGGTTTAAAAACATGACAATTTTGTAACCTTCTAACAGGAACAGCAAAATCTAATCGTGATAAAATTCCAAGAGTAACGTAAAAACCACTGACTTTCATGTAAAAACACTGCATCTTGATATGCCCTCCTGTTCTGAAGAGTGGGGGAGCCTAAAGACAGAACAAAGTTCCTTGTATCTATCAGTAGCAAACCTATGACAAAATTTAAAACATAAAAAATTTTATAAATTTTCTCTGTATCTGCTCTCGTCTGTCAGTATTGCCTTACTGCCATGGATTCTATACAGTGGAGCAGTATTCAAGATGAGTCTGTACATGTGTAGCATACAGAGATACAACAGTTTTGCAGTTACTAAAAGAGAGCATTTCTCTTAATAAATCCCAGCATTCCAAAGCATCTATCAACAACATTCTGAATATGAGTATAAAAATTCAAATCCAATGATAATATCACACCTACGTCCAGGGCCGGACCTAGGATTTTGGTGGCCCTAAACCAAGATTTTGGCCCCAAAACACCCGCAGAGAGTATTTATGTCCTTCACATTTTCCACTCTGGATAATTCTGTGTCATATGATATATGAAAATGATATCTTGTGAACCAGAAGCGAAGGACCTAAGTTTACGGACAGGAGTGTTTGGCTGTCCGAGCTCAGTGAGATTGAGGGGCAAGCTTATGGAGGGCTTTGAATGTTATTGTGTATTTTATGTTTGGATTCTTACTGATATGGGAAGCCAATGCAATTTGCAAGACAGCGTAAAAAATTATGCAAATCAAAATTCATTTTGCATTATTTATAGACTTTGTATTATCTCAAGTCTGTCTGAATGAAACATTAACAACTCTGACTTGACAATTCTGATTTTTCCTCGTGATTTGATCATGTCATGAGCTCATGCCTGAAATCCTGCTTTTCTTTTAGAGTGAGAAAATATCTTGTATCATCAACCTTTTTGCCTTTGATAAATTACGGGGATGTGTTATATATGGATGCTTCAGCCCAGTGTTTGTGTTCACTGGACTCTGTGTATCATTGCACTTTAAGATTTGTCATTGAATGTAAATGTCTCACCCACCACTGTATCTTGTACGCAGAATCTGGTTAGCCTTCTTTGTATGTACGCAGACGTATGCATTGGTTGGGTTTTATTTATAAAACTCTCCTTAGGCTGGTCCCTTCGTATTTATGTACATAAATCCTGAGAAGCAAAAGTGCAATTGACTGTTCCGCAGAGTTGGGAAAAAGAGCATTCAAATATGCTGCCCCTTTTAGATGGAACACCCTTCAAAAAGATTTAAAACTGCCAGAATGACTTACTTATGATGCCTTCGCTATCATTTTAAAGGACCTTGAAAGTAAATCCATTGGACAGTGTTGCTATACTTACATATCATCAGTGTCATCAAAAATTTGCATTTTATATCGCTATTTATCATTTGTACATCTGCTCTGTACTTCGCTCCATTTTTGCTTCTGATGTTGTGCGTTTTGTGTTTAATTTTGTGTGACAGACGTGTGTCGCTGCCTTTCTTGGCAGGTCTCCCCTGTGAAAGAGGTCCTAGATCACAAGGGGCTAACTACCTGGTTAAATAAAGGTTAACAAATAAATAAAAATGATGTGGGAAGCCAATGCAATTTGCAAGACAGAGTAAAAAAATTGCTTAAAATTAATAAAAATTTATTTTACATTATTTATAAACTTTGCATTATTTCAAATCAATATGAATGAAAAACAAACAATTCTAATTTTTCCTAGTGATTTCATCATGTCATGAGCTCACGTCTGACATTGACATCTGTGCTAAGAAATAAACATGTGGAAACCTTGTGTGGAGCACCTCTTTGCGGATCTGCTGATCAACCCCTTTCACAACTTCAAAGGCAATGCTCGTATTTGACATCCCCGAGGATATGCATGAATATTCATCAGCGGAGTCAAAACATTTAAGAGAGAGCCCGTTCAACAGATTCAACAAGTAACCGACTGATAGAGACTGTCTGTGCTGGTTGACAGTATCACCCAGGTGTTTAGATGGCACTGTTCACATTTTTTATGCAGAGATGGCCATTTTCAAACTTTAAGAAGCAGTGTGTTTTGAGGTGACGTACTGGATGATGTCTTGATTGTGCTGTTTCTTACAGGAGTCGGCTACAGGTGCCACAGTCCATCGGGTTGTACAGGAGACCGAGATGAGAGGTTCCACGTCTTCTGACATGAACTACTCTGTTATCAGGCCAGATGGATTTTATATTGTAGGATTTACATCGTTAAAGTTTGCTAATATATATTTCATTTTCATAGCCATGATTTATATGGTAACAATTTTGGCCAACTCATGCATCCTCATTATTATATCTGCAGATCATCGCCTGCACACCCCAAAGTATATTGCAGTGGTGAATTTAGGGGTTACTGATTTCATTATCAGTACAACCCTCATTCCTGGCATGATTAAGATATTTCTTGTGAAAGATAACTTTATGTCTTATAATACATGTTTGGCACAAATGTTTTTCTATTACTGTTTTGGCATGTTAGAGTCATTTTCCATTGGTGTACTTGCCTATGACAGGTTAATTGCAGTGTGTTTTCCACTGAGACAAAATTTGATTAACACACCAAAATGCATGATCAGTATTTTAGTGATTATTTGGGTGTTTTGTGTAAGCACCATAACGTTCATGATTGTGATCATGACAAAATTGTCTTTTTGCAATTCACTGATCGTGAACAACTATTTCTGTGGCCATGCAACTGTGTACAGACTATCCTGCAATGATCACAGAATGCAGTGGGCCACCGGCACGACTCTGGCATTAATAGTTCTGTGTGGACCCCTCTTCTTCATTATCATGTCATACTGCTGTATTTTAACTGCCGTGTTTAGAATGAAAAGTGTGGACAGCAGGTACAAAGCACTCGCAACCTGCACTGAGCATCTAGTTCTAGTGGCAGTTTTCTTCATGCCAATGCTGATTCTGAATATAATCGAACTCTTCTTATTCCGACTCAATCCAGATGTCAGGATGGTGACCTTGTCTTTAGCCTCATGTTTACCTCCCTGTCTGAACCCCATTGTGTACTCCCTCGGCACCAAAGAAATTAGGAACAGGATACTGGCTCTGTTCAAGAAAGCAGTCTGGGCTGGGTAGATGTAGAAACATAGTGTCAAGAAAGTTAGGGTCGCTGCGTAGGGAGGGTAGATGTAGAAACCTTGTGCAAATGTGAAAATTCTTTGAATAGATATCTTCCTTTTTTTTCCTTTGTTGATGGTTGTCAATTTCAAAGCTTCCTATCAAAACCAGGGTGATTCAGTTTTATTGAACCTTTTTCTGCTCTTGCTGTTGGGACTTAATTTCAGTTTTTCAGCCCCTCTGATCAAATTGTCTTTTTGTTATAATTTGGTTCTTGCACCTATTCCAAAGTCTGATTACAGCTTTTTCAAACATTTTATCTGTGAATTTTCACGCTTCTCCGGGACCTTGTTGCTGTGGTAAATTACATATTTATGAAATTACATAGTGAGACTGCAAATTACTCTGACAGTGATGCAAGTATCTTACAAATTTCAAGCAGTTTCAAGCACTTTATGCAAAATCGAAATGACTTTATTCATGATGTGAACACCATATTAAAATCCATGCTTTTTCAAGGATTTCCAGCACCCGTAAGGAACCCTGTATTCAGTCCCTCATGTGAAGCTATCACTGCTGCCAGGGGCATGTGCTTGAACTGTTCTGCATTAAAAAAAGCTTGCAGTAGGCTATTGCATCATTGCTGAGTACATTAACTATGTTTGGGATTCTTGGTTTAATTGTTGTTCCACAGCTGCAGTTTGACAGACTTTGTAGAATAAAATTAGTTTAGGGCAGGTACCCAGTGCTTGCAACTTGCATTTAGACTATTTCTATTGGAAATTTTTAATTTGCTGATGCTTTTCATAAATGATCATATTCTCCATTTATTTATTTAATTTTGACCCAAATGATGCACCAGCGCCAGAAACCTTATACATCCCGGCATCTCGGAACTCGATGGTGTACTTACTTTTCAACAAAACAATTGAGGATATGACACAAGCTGAGCTCCATAAGTCAAATCAGCCATGTCAGATATGAAGGCTGAGAAAAGGCTAACAACAGAGGTTACAATTTTTTTTTTAAACTTATTTTTGCTTTGGTTTTCATGTTGCATTGTGTACTGTAATGAGTGACCATTGGTTTGTATCGTCTCCTCTTTTACTGGCGCATGGTTTGTTATTTTATAGGACCAGGCAGTAATAAACCTTCATATGATCACAAAATACTTTCATTTTATTTATTTACTTGAAGATGTGTTGATTCAGTAATTTCAAGAAGGAGTTGTAATGCTCAGTATACATTGCATTTAGACAATAATTTGTGCTCAAGCTAGGCAAGTTTTTGGGAGTAATGCCAAAATTGAAAGACCTGTTTGATTGTGGCTGAAATTACTCTGGTAGGATTCCCAAATCAGGGTGCGAAAACTTTTTTTCAGTATTTCCTCGGTCGGGCAAGCAAATTTTCATACAGTTGTAAAATGCTGGCCCAAAGAGGAATTTTACTTACCTGAAAAAAAAAAAAAATACAAACACAAAAACATTACAAAGAAAGTCACATGTAAGCTTAAAAACACACAAATCACCAAAAATATTGCTTGTATACCAGCTTTTTATGAGAACTGAACCTCTTTTTCCACTTTCTTTTCTACTTTTGTAACCTTATCTTGTTTTATGATGACCAAACACCATTTCCTTACTTACATCATGTATGTTTAGTGCATATTGCGTGTATATCTCTTGCCTGAATTCAAACAAGCAAAATCAGGGAAAGCTTATTTCTGAAAAAAAATATAAACTGAACTTTTTATCTTTCACAAAAAAGTGCAAAGACATCTTTAAATGGAAAAAAAAGACTCATTGATAGAGCAGTACTACATACTTATTTTAATCACAACATTCAACCCTAGGTCTACACTGTCTTAGTATTGTCTAATTTATATTGGGCTTGTTTTTGAAGCTGCGGCCGCTTATTTGTCTTATCAGAATTGGCAACCCTAATTAGCTCAGTGACGGTCGGCTGCCTTACATGCTGGTAAAACATCATGGTTCGTGTTTGCGATTTTCAAAGTTGTTGCAAAAAAATGACCAGTTGGACAACGCTTGGCTTCCATAGGCTACCTTTATGCAATTTGGAATTGCTAAATTTCTGGCTAGTTGCGCGGAAAATAGACCCACTTGAAAATAGATACTCAAGTGGAAGCATTAAGGCATGCGGATGTTCGGGTTCGCAGTGCTCACTTCGCTATGGAACACGTCCAGTTCAGAGGTTAGTAGGTTAAGCTACAGACGCCGGATGACGATAACAGGATATCCAGGACTCAAAAGGGGAACAACAGTGGAGTATCAAAACAAAATATTAGAGTTTTGCGACAGATAATTCGGCAATAGAGGCTGCGCTCGCGGTGCCCTGTTCCCTCTCATTATATGGATATATCCAAATATACTATGGATCTCAATAACTTTCGAAGGACTGCTAGTGACATGAAAGTCATATGGGTGAGTAAATGATTGTATTTTATGCCACAAATAATGTCAAAACTGTAAAAACAGTGCTTTTCCTTTAACCTGCTTTTTGGCAGTTTTTCTTCCACAAAACAAAAATGACAACCAACATGAACAAATGCAAGCGCTAACCTCTCTTGGCTGGAAATAAAAACATTGGGGAAAAAAGTGCCGTCTGGTAAATGGAAATGAACAACCTCCACCTCAAAACAAAAGCCAGAAACAACACTCAACAAAAATATAAACGCAACCCTTTTGTTTTTGCTCCCATTTGTAATGAGATGGACTCAAAGATCTAAAATTCATTCAAGATACACAATATTACCATTTCTCTCAAACATTGTTCACAAATCTGTCTAAATGTGTGATAGTGAGCACTTTTGCTTTGCTGAGACAATCCATCCCACCTCACAGGTGTGCCACATCAAGATGCACATCAGACACCATGATTAGTGCACAGGTGTACCTTAGACTGTCCACAATAAAAGGCCACCCTGAAATGTGCAGTTTTTGCTTTATTGGGAGTCTGGGGACTCAGAACCAGTCAGTATCTGGTGTGACCACCATTTTCCTCATGCAGTGCAACACATCTTCTTCGCATAGAGCAGGGGTTGTCAAACTGACCCGTAAATGGGCCAAGAGGCTGCAGGTTTTCACTCCAACAATGCAGAAGCGCACCTGATACAACTAATCAGTTGTGCAGGCCTAGATCAGTTGATTAAATCAGTGCTTTCAGGTGAGCTTCTGCTTGGTAGGATTGAAGACCTGCAGCCTCTTGGCCCGTTTACGGGTCAGTTTGACACCCCTGGCATAGAGTTTATCAGATTGTCAATTGTGGCCTGTGGAATGTTGGTCCACTCCTCTTCAATGGATGTGCGAATTTGCTGGATATTAGTGGGAACTGGTACGCGCTGTCGTATACGCCGGTCAAGCACATCCCAAACATGCTCAATGGGTGACATGTCCGGTGAGTATGCTGGCCATGCAAGAACTGGGACATTTTCAGCTTCCAAGAATTGTGTACAGATCCTTGCAACATGGGGCCCCGTGCATTATCTTGCTGAAACATGAGGTGATGTTCATGGATGTATGGCACAACAATGGGCCTCATCACGGTATCTCTGTGCATTCAAAATGCCATCAATAAAATGCACCTGTGTTCTTCGTCCATAACAGATGCCTGCCCATACCATAACCCCACCACCACCATGGGCCACTCGATCCACAACATTGACATCAGCAAAGCGCTCACCCACACGACGCCACCCACCCTGTCTGCCATCTGCCCTGAACAATGTAAACCAAGATTCATCCGTGAAGAGAACACCTCTCCAACGTGCCAGATGCCATCGAATGTGAGCATTTGCCCACTCAAGTCTGTTACGGCGATGATCCCGATGAGGACGACGAGCATGCAGTTGAGCTTCCCTGAGACGGTTTCGGACAGTTTGTGCAGAAATTCTTTGGTTATGCAAACCAATTGTTTCAGCAGCTGTCTGAGTAGCTGGTCTCAGACGATCTTGGAGGTGAACCTGCTGGATGTGGAGGTCCTGGACTGGTGTGGTTACATGTGGTCTGCGGTTGTGAGGTCGGTTGGATGTACTGCCATATTCTCTGAATCGCCTTTGGAGACGGCTTATGGTGGAGAAATGAACATTCAATGCCCGAGCAACAGATCTGGTTGACATTCCTGCTGTCAGCATGCCAATTGCATGCTCCCTCAATGCTTGCGCCATCTGTGGCATTTTGCTGTGAGAAAAAACTGCACATTTCAGGATGGCCTTTTATTGTGGACAGTCTAAGGTACACCTGTGCACTAATCATGGTGTCTGATGTGCATCTTGATGTGGCACACCTGTGAGGTGGGATGGATTGTCTCAGCAAAGCAAAAGTGCTCACTATCACACATTTAGACAGATTTGTGAACAAAGTTTGAGAGAAATGGTAATATTGTGTATCTGGAATGAATTTTAGATCTGTGAGTCCATCTCATTACAAATGGGAGCAAAAACAAAAGTGTTGCGTTTATATTTTTGTTGAGTGTATGAGCAAAAGAGATGCGTCGAGAACCTGATCCAAAGCAATAAATATTTAAAGATATAAGTCTTAAAAATAATCTTGACCCCAGTTTTCAGAATTTTTCTTCAGATTTTTTTGGCACATGATGACGACTGGCTTGTCAGCCGCTTTAGGTTTCCGAGGGCAATCCGCTTGGAACTGCGCAGAGCTGCGGCCGGTATTGGAGCGCAACACGGCGAGGAATCATGTTCTGCCCATACAGATGCTGACCACACTGGGCTTCCGAGCCACAGGGGCATTCCGGAGGGAGCGGGCCGACCGATCAGGACTGTGCCAGTCGACCCTGAGCCGAGCAATGCCAGCTATGTGGGATGGGATTATCCGCATGTCAGCCAGGCGTGAAGTCGTTTGTTTTAGCCACCGGATGGCAATCTTACCCATTGTGACTTAATCGTTTTCCTCTGTCTGAATTCTTGGCTGGCTGGTTATGCACACCTATTTAAGCACTGCTCATCTTTCAGTCCAGACTCAAGTGTATCCTTGCACGAGAGTCGGTTTTCCACAGACTGGTATTTGTCTGAGGTTCTTACTCCTACTAATTCTTAGCTTCATTCGTTCCATTTTTGGCACAAAGTTGCTGTGGGACTCTTGGGCTTCTCTTCATCTCGCTCCAGAATAGGTTCCTTCCTGGGGGCTGAATAAGAGGAGCTTCTTTTCTATCTCCCAGTCGGGTTAAGAAATAATTCCCTGCACAGCATAATGTTCACAGTTAAATCAACTCTTCAAAAGTCTATTTGGTCCCACTTTGGGAAATTCCACTCCATAAGAGTCAAATTAACTCTGATCATTTCGCTGTGTGGGATTTGAGTTTGCTTTGAACCAAGTCCTTGCTCTGTCATTTTCTCCAGCTGAGTGCTGTTTCCCCAGAGCTTTGAGTTGGGAGTTTGCTAACGTTTCTCTAAGCATTAGTGAAGCAGAGATCGATGTTATTTCTGAAGCTCTAATTTACACGCTCTGATCGGATCCCTCATTTGGAACAGGTTTTTAGTTTAGAGGTTTTATCACTCCGTAGCGGCCCAGCGTCCATCAGGCTGTTTTATTCTGGTGATTGGGCTATCGTTCAGGGCCTGTATTCACAAAGCATCTTGGCGCTAAAAAGTAGGTCCTAACTGCCGGATTTAGGAGAAACTCCTTAAAAAAATGGGCGTGTCAGTCGTAAATATAGGACTCCTAATTATTTTTACGAAGTGTTATTCACAAAGCATTTTAGGCCTAAAAGTAGCTCCTAAGTCTGGGAGAGCGTAAAAGTAATCAAGAGGACTCCTAACTCGCTAAAACTTATTCACAAAGAATCGGAAAATGGCTTCTGCTGTTGAAAGACGGAATGACTTGGAAATTCTGAATGACGCGCAGCTGTTGGAAAGATATCGGATGATTCGGATCGATCGTGAAGGGATTTTATTTGTTGTTGACTTGGTAAAAGAGAGAATTACATCTCCAACCATGGGAAACAAGAAAAATAAGCCCCGAAATAAAATGTTCGACAACACTTTGTTACCTTGCCACCGAAAAATGCAACTTTGCAACATGGACAATTAGGGATTTTACAGTCATCTGTCAGTCGTTCAATTCAACCAACAACCAATGCGCTCTGTGAACCCCATGTCATCCGACAGTTTATCCGTTGTCCAATGGACATTCGCCAACAACACAGAATCAAACTTGAATTCATGCACATCTCAGGTATGCCCTGTATCATCGGAGTTATTGACGAGACCCATGAATTATTTCTCCGACCCAAGATGAAGAGTTATTTGTAAATAGAAAAAACTGTTAATTCCATCAGCACCCTGATAGTAGTCTATTTGATGCTGAATACAATATTTTGGACATTGTTTCGAAATGCCCAGGATCCAAGCACAACTCACATTTTAATGGAAAGCAGCTTATGCCAATTATTTGACAGGCATTATGTGTTTGTGGGATGTGACTTCCTTGGGGACAGTGGCTTTGGTGCTGTACCTCCTTCTGCTATGCATGAATTATTATCCCCCGCCGCGAGGTTAGCGCACCGTACGGACACATAAAATTGAGGCGGCGGGGGATATTGCCATGTTAGAGGCAAACACTTGTTTTATTAGGCTATTCAGCGAGGGTTACATTTAACAGATCATCATTATAATACCAGCCTATGTCATATTTTGTATGCCTATTTAAATTGTAGGCTATAAATTACAAACCAAGCTTAGTATGCTTTCCTGTTTGTACGATAGCCCGATTATTGATTGCAATCTTGGACCTCATCTGCAATTGCAGTCCATACCACCGCGACTCGCCGTCAGAGACACCGGGGAATGCAGCATTGACCTCTAGGCTGATATTATCGCACGCATCCCGCTTGGATTTGCAGTTAACCCCCGAGCCAAATTTCCCTTTGATTATGTGCTTTCGCTCCAGCACCAACTGGGCCAGCAGCAGTAACCAGTCGTGGCTCCAGTTGGGCTTTCGCGTCCTTTTAGATTTTTTATCTATTATTGGGGCAAATGACACGTTTAATTAATAACTCGTTTTACGCTATTAAGGTTTTTACTATTTATCCATCTCCTATATACGTTTATTCGCCTAGAGCATGATATGCGGGGACAGCGCATTGTGTATTTTCAGAAGTGCTCAACATGTTACTATTTTACGCAGAATCTAGAAAAACGATACGACGAACAAGATAAGTAATTAAAGTTAAGGATTTTGACTGAGTCAACGTTAAAAAGGAGAGCAAGGAGCTGCTTTATGGGTCAACATTAAGGTTAAGGTTCGGCTTAGGGTGAGGGCAGTGTTTAAAAATGGGACTACTGTACTGCTCTCTGCATTGATATGCATTGAAAAACTGCCATACCCATAGCAACTGCCATTATTTTATGGAACAAACCAGCCACTTGAACTATTTTCTCTTTTTTTTTCATCCATGGGTTGTATGTGGGATATTTTCTTCAATAGGCTGCCCTGCCACCAAACAACCAATCACCGTGCTCATTGTCCCAAGACTCGAGCATGAGAATTGATGTCAGCCATAGCTGACGTTATTTCGAACATGTAGACACTGCGTTTTTATTTAGCCTCAGCCATCATGCTCATGTCCATGGTTGCCGCTGGCGGCCGCCCGGCCTCTATTCTGTTCAACTTCACTATGTCGAGATCTAGGAAATTGAGTCATAGCCCCACCTGCTGTTTAGCAGGGCCTATAACAGTGAGGACATTAGTAAGAAAATCCTTCTGACAAGTACAAGTGAGAAAATCGGTGCCATGTCACCGGGAGAAAACTGCAAAAGTGATTTGTACTTGTAGGAAATGGTTCTCGTCATATACTTGTAATCGGTACGTTTTGTATTTGTAAAACTGAATACACAAGTTTGCTAATGGTGTTTTGTATGTGCAAACCACACTGTATTCGTTTGCAAATCGTTTTTATATTTGCAAACCACACCTTGTTTGCACCTGAATCATTTTTATATTTCCAAATCACATTGTATTTGTTTGTGAATCGCTGTGCGTTTGTAAAACATGTTAGGTTTGTATATTAGGTTTTGGCAGTAATTTAACTCCATAATTGACATCATGCATAGCAACGGAGAATTTCTCCCACCTATCTCTCAGAGCTACTCCTATTCTAGGAGTTACCAGCTTTCTTAACTGACAGTTGCTCTCAGCGGCTTTGTGAATAACTTTTAAGATTTTACTCCTACATAAAATGTTTTAGCGCGACTTGGGAGTACTCCCAGTGGTA
Source organism: Gymnothorax reevesii (assembly GCA_029721435.1). Taxonomy (NCBI): domain Eukaryota; kingdom Metazoa; phylum Chordata; class Actinopteri; order Anguilliformes; family Muraenidae; genus Gymnothorax; species Gymnothorax reevesii. Next base: position 186,498 of record CM056590.1, on the reverse strand, counting down.
AGATAAGATGCTTTGTGAATATGGGCCCAGGTTTCCAATCAGTAGGGTTTCCAAACCAACTGCACCCCTCACACCAAATTTTTCAAATTCCCATAGAATGCAGTTGAACAGGCCACCATTAAAGCGGACATGAAACACTAGAAGCAGTTAACATATGTACAAGTTGGGTTTCCACTCTAAAAATGACATTTTTCAAACCAGTGTGGCCCCATCTTGTGGCGCATAGAACATGACATCATGAGGTTGGTTGGCTTGGAACTCCTTTATTAGCCCACATTGGATTAACTAATGACAGCACTGACTCAATGGAGAATAAGGACCCTCAAACTAAAAAACGATGCAAGGGGGGTCACTTGGATGCAGCAACGAATTTTATTGGGCTAAAAATCAAGGAAAGATTGTCCACTTTCATGCTTCGCCTCTTCAGAGGCAAGTGGTTCTTCATCGTTGGCTAGCTGCACTGAAACGAGAGTATTTTCCAGTTAGCCGTGACGCTAGGGTTTGTAGTGAGCATTTTGTTGAAGAGGACTATGTGGAGGAGAGGTTTTTTGAGTTGAGGCAACCTGGTGGTTCGACGATCCAACAAACTCAAGTCCGAGGCTGCTGCCTCTGTGTTCGACTTTTCCTCTTATGAGGTCGGGTATACAGACCGTCTGACCCAATGAACTAAAAAAAGGTAGCTGTGCACCGTAATGAAAGGGCGCATACTTTGTAAACTAGCCTCAAAAACGCGTGGTTCTAGTACTTTAAATACTGAAAAGTAATCCAAATACATATTTTAGATGCCCGCAATTAACATAGTGCCCATCTCAGCCTACTACTGCTAGCTAACAAATTGACGATTTCATAAGCATGCTAACCAGCCGGACTAGTCAAAGTCAACTTTATATACTTTATGCACTAGCTTCCAAACTGATTAGTGCTTTTATCAGCCAAACAGCGACTTGTATTAGTGACTAAGCGAACGTAGACATTTTCATCCATACCGACGTTTCAAACATTAGTCTGCCTCGTTTTAGCCTACATGCTAAGTAGCTATCGTTGGGTAAGGTTAAAATACCTGCTGTTGATGGGCCGTTCCAGAGTGTCCGTGTTGGGATTTTGGTCATCTGCCTGTCATGTTTAAGTTCTGTGCCTGGCCTAGCCATGTTTTTCATGATTTCTGTGTATAGCGACCACAGCCTGCCCCTTGACTATTCTTGGATTGTGTATTGTGTTTTGATTATTTTAGATTCTCGTGTTATTATTTTTCATGTCCTGTTTTATTATTTAGTCTTTGCCTCAGTTCCCTAGATTCCTGATCATGTTTATTCTGCCATGCCTCGCTTTGCACTTCGTTTACCCAGTCTTGTCTTGTGTAGGTCTTTGCTCACGGTCCCTAGTCTTGCGTGCCACTCATTCGGGTGATTTATTGGTTTCTGGGTTTTTAATCTTCCTTCATTATCTTGTGTGCTTCCTTCCTCTCTCTTTTACTATCTACAAACCATACGAACAGTTTGTTGTTTTCGATAATTACTAATCAAGATTAACATTGTATATTTTAACTAACTTACTAACGTGCACTCGGGATTGTATAGCTGCACATACTAATTGACTAACGATCTCTCAGCATTCGCTCAATTCTAATTTCCACCCCCTTGCCTATCCCTAATTATCTCTGCTCCAGTTTTCCTCTTATATCTCATGCTTTCCTTTTCTTTAGACTATGCACTTTTAGCACTCCTTGACCGGAGCTGTTGTTTGTACATAGGTTTGTCTCGTGATCCCTGTCTGCGTTTTGGCAGTTGCCAAATTCATGTAATTAGATAATTCCTCATGTGTCACTCCTGATGCTTGTATCATTGATTGCGCCTGTTTGCCCTGGTCATGTGTTTCACCCGAATGTGTATATAAGATGTCTGTTTAGTCACTTCCAGCTGTCAGATCGTATCTTTCTAGTTTCCTGTGCCACGTTTGTTTTCGCCTCGATTCTTGGTGATTTATCTTTCTGACTGGACCGCCTGACTACCGAGCTTTGCCTATTCCCTGTATTGTATCGCATTCTTGTGTATCGACTTATTTTTGCCTGACTACGGATTTTGTTATTGGTGCCCTGGTTACGATTCTGGATTTCGCCCTTTGGATACTGTTTTTGGGTTGCGGACATTGCACTGTTGCCAGCTCTTTTGGGGGGTTTCCACCTTCAGAAATAACGCCTCCTTTGTGCATTCATCTGGTTTTTGCTATTGGTTCATTTCGTAAATCACAACATTACGATCTGACCATGACGGAACCAGCGACAAACCAGCCACTGCAGGAGGCAGTGAAGGAACAGGGAATTCAGCTCGATTTCCAGGAGTGTCAGCTTCGCACACTTATACAGCACATGCAGACCATGAGCCTCCAGATGGCAGATCTCACTCGCTCTGTGCAAGATTCACAGCTGCTGCACGCTCCCCAACCTGCGATCCACACCACGCCTGCTCCTGCCTCTGCTCCACCACTGCCGGTCTGCGATCCATGCCTGCCACCGCCTGAGAGGTCCAACGGCAACCCAGGAGCATGTCGTGCTTTCCTGACCCAGTGTGAGCTCATCTTTAGCTTACAGCCCTCGTCATTCCCCACCGAAAGAGCACGAGTTGCATTTATCATCACGCAACTGACGGGAAGGGCCAAACAGTGGGCTACGGCTGCATGGCGAGCAGATCTACCCTGTGTGCAATCTTCTGGGAGATGAGGCCTATATTCGACCGTACGAAGCTGGGTCATGAGGCGGGGCGAGAGAGTCTGCGCATTCAACAATGGAGCCGTTTCGTGGCCGATTATGCCATCGATTTCCAGACACTGGCTACCAACAGCAGATGGGGACGCAGAGCTCTGTATGATGCCTTCTTTAACGGACTCTCCGAAGGTTTAAAAGACGAACTTGTTTCCCGGGAATTACCGAAGGATTTGGATGTCTTGGTCGATTTGTCGATTCGCGTGGATTCGCGACTGGAAGAACGCAGACGCTTCACCTCCCGTAGACGACCTAACCCACTCCTCCAGAGCACTCCACCTCTACCACCCCCCACTGGCGGCAGTCCTCCGGAGCCAGAACCCATGCAACTTAGCCGTACCCGCGTACCTGTGGAGGAGAAAGAGCGCCGCCGCCGTGAAGGGGCCTGTTTCTACAGTGGCAAGGGGGGACACCTCATCGTTCAGTGCCCCGAAAAAAAAAAAAAGAAGTAGTCCTCCTGGGGCCCAGAAAGAAACAGTAATTGGGGTGACGCCCGTGCGGGAGACTAGGAGCCGAACCTGCCTCCCAGTGACCATGGAATGGGGAGGAGAGAGCAAGTCCACCCTGGCTCTCATTAATACAGTAGCTGAGGTGAATCTTATTGATGTGGAGCTGGCCCAGGATTGGGGCATCTCTACGGAAAGGATCTTTCCGAACCGAGTGGCTAATTCACTCAGTGGCCAGAGGATAGCCCAAATTACACAAGCTACCAGCCCCATCAAGCTCAAAGTATCAGGTAACCACCACGAGACCATTCAGCTCTTCCTTTAACACTCTCCTAATGCACCCATTGTTCTGGGCCATCCATGGATGATCAAGCACCTCCCCGACATCAACTGGCGTAAAAACGAGGCTAAGGGTTGGAGCCCTAACTGTTCCCTGACGTGCCTCCACAACGCCCTTGAACCTCAGCCCTGCTCATCTCTTGAAGAGATACCAGATCTTGAGAAGGTCCCCCTAGAGTTTTATGATCTCAAGGAAGTGTTCTCTAAATCCCGGGCCACCAGCTTACCACCTCACCGACCCTATGACTGCGCTATAAACCTGAAGCCAGGTATTATGCCCCCTAGAGGCCGACTCTATTCCCTCTCCAGACCAGAAACCCAAGCTATGGAGAAATATCTCTCAGAGTCCCTCGCTGCTGGCAATATTCGCTCGTCATCAGCACCTGCTGGTGCCGGATTCTTCTTTGTGTCTAAAAAGGACGGATCATTAAGACCCTGTATAGATTACCATGGACTTAACAAAATAACTGTCAAAAATTGCTACCCACTTCCTCTAATGAACACTGCTTTCGATCTCCTGCAAGGAGCTAAGATTTTTACCAAGCTCGACCTCTGTAATGCCTATCATTTGGTACGCATCAGAGAGGGGGACGAATGGAAGACTGCCTTTAACACTCCCATGGGGTACTGGGAGTATTTAGTTCTTCCGTTCGGGCTTACTATCGCTGCGTGTTTCAAAACCTCGTCAACCATGTTTTAAGAGACATGATAAATAAGTTTGTGTTTGTGTATCTTGACGATATCCTGATTTTTTCAGAATCCCAGGAGGCCCATGTCAAACACCTTCGCTAAGTGCTCCGTCGCCTCCTGGAGAACCGCCTCTTCGTTAAAGCTGAAAAATGTGAGTTCAATGTGGAAACTACTACCTTTTTGGGTTACATCATCTCCCCAGGCACCATTCATATGGACCCCCTAAAGGTGGAAGCTGTCACCAATTGGCCAAGACCAGAGGACATTAATCTCTCCAACGATTTTTGGGCTTCACCAACTTTTACTGCCAGTTCAACCGGAATTATAGTTCTGTTGCCGCTCCTCTCACTGGTCTCACCTCTTCTAAATTCAAGTTTCTGTGGTCCGAAAGGGTCGAAGAGGCCTTCAAGGACTTAAAAGCCCGTTTTACCTCTGCACCTATTCTAACCATCCCCAATCCAGATCTCCAGTTTATAGTCGAAATGGACGCCTCCAATATCGGAGCTGGAGCCATCCTGTCGCAGAGGTCCACAGAAGATGGTAAGGTCCATCCTTGTGCCTTCTTTTCTCGCTGCCTCAGCTCTGCAGAAAGAAACTACGACATCGGGAATTGGGAGCTGTTGGTGGTAAAATTGGCCTTAGAGGAGTGGAGACAATGGCGGGAGGGCTCCAAGGTACCCTTCATCGTCTGGACGGACCACAAGAACCTAGAATACCTACAGACGGCCAAAAGACTCAACCCGCGACAAGCCAGGTGGGCACTTTTCTTTTCACGATTCAACTTCCATATTGCCTATCGACCAGGAAGTAAGAATGTTAAGCCTAATGCCCTCTCCCGATGTTTCGAAATCCCGGAAGAGGAAATTAACAAAGATACCATCCTCCCAAAAGAAGCGTTCATTAATACATTATGCCTTGATATCGAGAAAGAAGTCAGAAATGCCCAAAATAATGCTGCTACCCCCAGTGCGTGTCCCACCAATTGTTTATATGTGCCAGCTATCCTACGCTCCAAGATCCTGGAATGGGGACACGCATCCAGACTGTCCTGCCACCCTGGGATCCGCCTCACTAAGAACTTTATTCTTCAAAGATTTTGGTGGCCAGAACTCACCCAAGATGTCCAAGGTTTCGTTGCTGCTTGCTCGGTCTGTGCCCTACACAGACCGTCCCTGGTCCCATATTGCTCTTGATTTTATCACAGGCCTTCCCCTCATCCAATCACCACACCACCATTCTCACAATTGTTGATAGATTCTCCAAGGCAGTTCACTTAGTTCCCCTCACTAAACTCCCTTCTGCTCAAGACACTACCAACCTAGTTATCCAACATGTCATTAGACTCCACGGCATACCCACTTCCGATCGCGGCCCCCAGTTCATTGCACTTTTTTGGAAAACATTCTTTAAAGCTTTAGGCACTTCAGTCAGTTTGTCATCAGGTTTCCACTCTCAGACTAATGGCCAGACCAAGCGAGCTAACCAGTGTGTGGAAAGTGTTTTACGATGTCTCTGTATAAGGAACCCCTCCTCCTGGAGCTATCAGTTGCCGTGGGTGGAATACGCGTTGAACAGGCACACCTCTGCTGTCTCCGGCGTCTCCCCCTTCAAAGCCTGCCGAGGCTACCAGCCCCCTTTGTTTCCGTCCTAGGAGGAGGAGGTAGCTGTCCCCTCAGTCCGCAAATTCATCCGTAGGTGCAGACGCACCTGAACTGCCACCCGCCAGGTCCTGCTCAGGTCGGTCGCCCGGATGAAAGAACAGGCCGACAAAGGAAGCATCGCGGCGCCCACGTACTGACCTGGGCAGCGAGTCTGGCTGTCTTCAAGGGACATCCCCCTCAGAGGTAACGGGGGTAAGCTTTTCCCCAAATTCCTGGGTCCTTTTACCATTGAAAGGGTCCTGAGCCCCACTGCCATTCGCCTCCGTCTCCCCCTGTCTATGCAACGCATACACCCCACTTTCCATGTGTCTCAGATTAAACCTGCAGTAACCCACCCCCTGTCCTCTGAACCTGATCCCCCACCACCCGCCCGGATCATTGACGGAGGCGAAGCCTACACGGTCCATGCCCTCCTGGACTCTCGTCGACGAGGCAGAGGACTGCAATTTCTCGTCGACTGGGAGGGTTACGAACTCGAACATCGCAGTTTGGTGCCAGCTAGGCACATTCTGGACAAGGATCTTATAAGAGACTTTCATGCCAGTCACCATTGATTCTCAGGCGTTCGTTGGGAGGGGGTTCTGTTGGGATTTTGGTCATATGCCTGTCATGTTTAAGTTCTGTGCCTGGCCTAGCCATTTTTATTTATTTCTGTGTATAGCGACCACTGCCTGCCCCTTGGCTATTCTTGGATTGTGTATTGCGTTTTGATTATTTTAGATTCTCGTGTTATTATTTTTCATGTCCTGTTTTATTATTTAGTCTTTGCCTCAGTTCCCTAGATTCCTGATCATGTTTATTCTGCCATGCCTCGCTTTGCACTTCGTTTACCCAGTCTTGTCTTGTGTAGGTCTTTGCTCACGGTCCCTAGTCTTGCGTGCCACTCATCTGGGTGATTTATTGGTTTCTGGGTTTTCAATCTTCCTTCATTTTCTTGTGTGCTTTCTTCCCCTCTCTTTTACTATCTACTAATCCATACTTACAGTTTGTTGTTTTCGATAATTACAAACCAAGATTAACATTGTATATTTTAACTAACTTACTAACGTGCACTCGGGATTGTATAGCTGCACATACTAATTAACTAACGATCTCTCAGCATTCGCTCAATTCTAATCTCCGCCCCCTTGCCTATCCCTAGTTATCTCTGCGGCAGTTTTCCTCTTATATCTCATGCTTTCCTTTTCTTTAGACTATGCACTTTTTGCACTCCTTGACCGGAGCTGTTGTTTGTACATAGGTTTGTCTCGTGATCCCTGTCTGCGTTTTGGCAGTTGCCAAATTCATGTAATTAGATAATTCCTCATGTGTCACTCCTGATGTTTGTATCATTGATTGCACCTGTTTGCCCTAGTCATGTGTTTCACCCGGATGTGTATATAAGTCACTTCCAGCTGTCAGATCATATCCTCCTAGCTTCCTGTGCCACGTTTGTTTTCGCCTCGCTTCTTAGTGATTTATCTTTCTGACTGGACCGCCTGACTACCGAGCTTTGCCTATTCCCTGTATTGTACCGCATTCTTGTGTATCGACTTATTTTTGCCTGACTACGGATTTTGTTATTGGTGCCCTGGTTACGATTCTGGATTTCGCCCTTTGGATACTGTTTTTGGATTGCGGACATTGTACTGTTGCCAGCTCTGTTGGGGGGGTTTCCCCCTTCAGAAATAAGCCTCCTTTTTGCATTCATATGGTTTTCGATATTGGTTCATTTCGTAAATCACAGCAGTCCGCACGGACTTCGCGGAGGGAGAGCATGGAAATTTCCAATACCTCCCTCTCACAGCAGAGCATCTGGTAGATGCGGGTCAGTGTTATGCACTGCATATCCCCGAGCAAGTGATCCACGTTCACCTCCCGACAGCAGATGGACTGGCTTGCGGTCGGCATTTCAGTGCAGTGACCACACAGACACCAGGTGGTGTTACCCACCCTCTGCACACCAGAAGGAACCGACGGCTGCTCCTCAGATGAAATATTGTCCATCCTTTCTCTCCTCCTCACTGGCGCGAAGGCATAAGCATTGAGTTTCTTTGGGTCCCCTCGAAATACCGCTCAGCCTTGTCTTCTGACATGTTTAACTCAGTGAAATGTACGCCTATGACTATCTCGAATCTCCAACCAACTAACCTCGTGACGTCACCAGAGGCACGACAGCAATATGGCGGCAAGCCAGAGCGAAAGCTTACATCAGTACCAAATATAAATCTATTTTATTTTAACGTGTAATCGTTTTTTTGTCTAATTTTTCTCTCAAATAAATTCCAACACACTTAAGTCTATACAAAACTCGCAAAAACTGGGCTGTTTCATGTCAGCTTTAAAACAGAATTTGCAGCGAGAGTCAGTTTTCTAAATCCGAGCTATCGACTGAAAACACTGCTATAAAAGCACCATCACAGAATAGATTTGTTTATTTAACAGGAAGCATTTTCATTTGATCAATCTACAGATCATTTGTGATGTGCAAATGCAGTTTGACAAACCTTGTGGCTAGGTGGTCTCAATCAACGCACAATTCATTAATTCTTATGAACTACATGGTTGGGAACAGGCTACAAGCTGGCACAGTGTGCGATGGCTGGCTTCTTGGTGAGTAAATAATTTATATGTGAAATTGTCCTGTTACCAACCCCCCCCGATGCCCACTAAGCATGTGCACCCCCGATATGATCTCGTCTTCACAGCATTACTAGTCAGGGGTTCAAGTTTGTCACTTTTTTTTGCTGGATAAACTAGATTCTGATCTTTCCAACAAGCTCCCATTGTCTCAGTGTGTAAAGTACTTATGTCAATAGACGTGTGTAAAGTTTGAAATGACTTGGCCAGTCTTACCTTTACCCGGCGCACTGCTGCATTCATTTATAATAATGGTGTGATCCATTAAATGGTGTGTTAAATTAACAAATCGACAATCCATTTTGCACATAAATGTAAGAACATGTCCGCACTAACATTCTCTGCTTAAAATGGACCCCAGGTGACCGTGGATACCCTCTTAAAACCTGGCTGATGACCCCACTCACCAACCCACAGACTGACTAAAGGCAGAGATACAATGAACTCGATTCTCGCTCTCGGTCAGTCATCGAGAAGACAATTGGACTGATGAAGGGACATTAGCATTGCCTGGACAGGACTGGAGGTGTGCTGCTCTATGGACCGGAAAAGGTGTGCCGTATTATGATGGCATACGGAGTCTTTGATGTGGCACACTGGCAAGCCATACCACCACCAGAGCAGTATATTCCCCCACCAGATGAACCAGATGCCAGGTCTAGGCCTATTTTGGCCGATTTTGAATATATTTCATTATGCCTCTATATACCACATAAAAAATGTTTAGTATCATTTTTTTAAGCACAACTTCATCTTTATGATCGGCTCATTATATTTTCACTTTGACCAATTATATTAACATACTGGGCTAAAAAAAACACACAAAAAATATAACATCCGATTTGAAAAATTATATAATTTATTGCACAAATAACCCAAACATGCTTATTGTACCTTTTCAAAGATTATAAAAGTGAACATAGGTTCCAAATATTAACTGTATAAAGTTAAAATTGTTATAAATTCAAACTATACGCAAGAATTTCTCGTAAAAGCATGCCTTTATATTGACATTTTTCCCCCCTCTTTTTGGCTGCCACTTTTCAAGACAGGTTATGGACAAATATATACAGAGTTTTGCATTGCCTTGAATTCCCAGACTTCCAAACAGTGCCAATGTAACAAATAAAAGATAAAATTGACATAAATTCAAACTATATACAAATATTTCTAAATTTCTAAAAAGCATGCGTTTGTATAGGTGTTTTTAGTTTTTTTTCCTTTTTTTTTTTTGGCTGCCACTCTTAAAAACTGGTTATGTATAAAAATATACAGAGCTTTGCAGTCCAAATAGTGCAAATATACCATAAAGGGTAAGATCAACCTATATACAATTAAATGTTTTTACAACTATACATAATATCAAGCAGAAGAGACCTTTTTCTTATCTATGCCACTCCTCGTGGCAGTTTCTGTCCAAATGAGGCAGAGAGCCACACCGCAGCACTTGCATTTCCAGGGAGTGACATTTCTCATTCTGTCCACTTAGTGGCAGCATTGGCAGATAATTAGTCACTCAATTATCGATCGCTTGCTAATCTCCGTCTATTTCTCTCCCTCACCCTACTCGCGACAACGTCCATCCACTTTCCGCATCTGTTTCAGTGCCGTGCGCTCCCGCCCCCAACTGCAAAGTAAATGCATCGTTTAGAGCAGAATCTGCAGATTCTGCCAGTCTTTTCCGTTTCAAAAAATATATAAAAATGACGAAGATATTGAAAGAAATATAACGCCTGCCCCACCCCATGATTCATATTTTTATGCTTGTTTATTTATGTCATTTTCAATATTTCATATCTCCGGCTGTATTGGTCTATCAACATCAAACTAAAACTGGGAGAGAGTCCACACTTTCGAGTGCAGTAGTCCATAACCCTCTATGTGACCTACTTCCGACGCTACGACGTGTTGAAAAAATGACGGGATGTCATCACGCAGGCGTGATCAGCGACCTGGAAGGGTTAATGCGCATCCTACCCGGACACAATTCGGGCCCTGAAACATGATTTCAACCATATAAAGAGGTAAGGACACAGAATTCACCTTTTAACTAAAATATTTAATGCGTTACTGATGTCTGCCAGAACGTCTATGAGTCAGTCGAGGCCATCGTTGATGCCGCTGATTGCTCTCACAATGTCCTCTTGTGACTCCAGCACAGTGCGGGTGAGGACATGGCCGGTCAGACGGGCATCAGCAGCCGCCAGTTGCGGCACACTAGCAGTGGCAGATGTTATGCCGGAGTCCCCAGGGACGGCGGAAGAATCCCCAGAGTCTGTGAGACAAGGCTGAGACTGCGAGTCACAGTTCTCTCCTGCCTCATCGTCTGTTGGGAAATAATAAATGCAGTAATTAAACATGAGTCACAGTCTTTTGATATCCTGACATATTTACGCATGAATCTGTATCTTATTGGGCTGTGAGTAGGCTACTTTATGACCCCTACAATGGACACATTTGTTGAGATTTACACAAAACATTTACCCTGGGAGATATCAGAGTCTCCCACATGTGCTCCCACCACACCTGTCACCCATGATAGTGTTGACTCTGTTTTGCTCATCCTCTCCCCCCGCCTGTTTTGGCCATGCTTTGGCGGTGGGCAGCAGTCCTCCATTTCACGTCCACCTGTCACCTCACAGCAAGTGGGTTCGAATCCGGCCTGCGGCATTTCTGTGCGGAGTTTGCATGTTCTCCCCACGTTCGTGTGGGTTTCCTCCAAGTACTCTGGTTTCCCCCAGCCATAGAAACAAGCATCATAGAAACACTCCTACAGGTGCCCCTGACTAAGGAACTGGCTTTAGAATTGGAGTTGGTCCCCAGGCGCTGCTCTGTGGCTGCTAACTCCTCCTAACTATAGGAGGCCAATTATAGTCGAATGCAGAGGATTAGATACACTTTATTGAACCCCATGGGGTAATTTATCTTATGCCCCCATAGCATTGACCACCTCAGACTGTAATGGCCGGTAGAATTAGGAGGCCAAGCGCAACGACAAGAGAGAAAGTGAGCAGCACGGACACAGTACAAACACAGAAAATAATACAGATCAAACGAAAGTACCTGCACTTCTAACGGAGGTATAATAGTCTGAAATATGGAAGCTAAGCGAGATAGCAAAAAGTGAGAAGAAACTCCTGTAATCAGAAGATAGAAAGTCATACAAAACCTGACTACGGTTATCTTCGGCTATAGTGTGAAGCTAAACACCGACGCTCTGGCGAAGGGGGCATGCTGAACTTCCTGCTTATATAGAGCCCGGGAGGCACCGCCCCAGCTCAATCAGCCAGCTGGGTTAGGAATCCAATAGCAAAGGAATTTGATATCGTCCAGGGGCGAGAGCTGCAAAGAAAAGTCTAAACCACGCGCACACCTCACATACCATGACACAGACACCCTCTCCCACTCACTCCTCTTGAGGTTACTGTTTATTGCAGATGACAGTCTGCCAAAAAGAATATGTTTGCGCGCCTCTACTTTATTTAGGAGCGTCTTTACCTTACATTCAGAAATATTCCTCTACCTTCCACTTCTATTCTTGTGTGATTGTTCAGAGAAGGGAATCCCACCTGCAGGGCCTATTTAAATTCATTTGCATATTTAAATGGGTTATGAATGCTGAGGTGCTGAATGGTGGACTGACCACTGACTTATTTGTTCAGTTGTGAAGCTGCACATCGCCACTACCCACCACAAGAAGCCAAAGCTTGTCAGACCGTCGTTCAACATCACCAAACTCAGGGTTCGAAATAAAGGTTGCGTTATATCGTCGCAAGACCATATTTTGTTTGGGGCAACTTGTTCAGAAACTCAGGTAGCGCAGCGCGCAAGTTTGTTTTGGGCTCATGCCTGATGCAAGTGGTCCATCTGTTCCCTTGTGTGGGACAGACTCTGCCCCCGCTTGACTGATAGGTTTATCCTCTTGTTAAGACGGACATAAAGCACATGATGATTATGCTCTTTCCGGGTCCAATCATAACAAAATCATATGCAGTACATATGCAATCATATGCAGTAATGTATGGATGCTTCATATGTGGGAAAATATTAATCTATGTAACCTTAATAATCAAGTTTCTTCAAATGAATGAGCATTGAAATGTATTATCAAATGTATTATTAACAGAAGCATTACTATATTGATTTATTGCTGAATTGTTGTATTCATCATATATCTGAATATATTACTAATCAAGCATTATATATCCGAATGTATTTATAATCAAGCTTTAACTGATTAACTGAAACACTGTTTTAATCTAAAGCAATGTGAATCTGAGTGAATGGTACTTTTTCAGGGACGTTTCCAGGGACATTCTGTACCTCATATTGAAATAATGCAGGCACCCGTAATCAGTGAAAGGGGGGCACACTTTAATTTTAGACTATCTGTGCCTTTTGAAGACCTCAGCTGCGCCATTAATCTATTGGCCTTGTCTAAAAAAGATTACAGTGAATCCTCCTTCAGGGTATTAATTCTTGAGGACAGACATCATAAAGGTCAGAGATGGGTTATGTTCCTGGGTAAAATATCTTGCGATTTGTGGAGGGGTAGCCGCGTGGGGCTCATGAGTTTTGAAGTCCCCGGTTGGGTAGAGTTCATGCATATTTTTAGACTGAGGGAGTTTTGCTGCTGGAGATCATAAAGAGTCGGAAGATTGACAACAAAGAGACAACGAGCTATAAAGCTGGGGGCGGGGGAAGAGTTCTGGGCTGCTGCTCTCTCTCTCAGCCCTCTGGTCCTCTCTACGGCCAGTGCTTCGGTTTATCTGACAATTCTTCTTTCCAATTCCTTGCAAAAGATCATCAGTTGTATATGCTTTCTGTATTATTTGATGGTTTGAAGCCTATCTTTCACTTGTATGTACTTGTGCACGCGAATTTACCTTATTGTACTGTTTTTACCTTCTGTATCATCTGATGGTTTGAGTCATATTACCGTTGATGCTTGTTGCCTTTATTTGATTACATGCATATGATTTCTCTTGATTATGTATTGACTTACTTTCTGATTAAATGATGAAAACATAATTGCAAACATAAACTGTGTTTTGGGTCCTTCATTTAAGGTCAATTCCAACCAGTACGAATTCCTCAACAATTTTGGCGACGCACGAAGGGCCTGGTTTGATTGACACCAAAGAAGGACAGATTTGATCCCGTCCGGGAACGGCATCAGACGCCTGGACAACAGACACGGTACACCGTCGATTGCTGAACACCTATCGGGCTCAGAACAATTGGGGAGGTAAGCGGAGCTTATTTTATCAGGCCTGCTGAGGATTAGACATTTAGAAAAGGTGTCTGCAATCGAGGGTTTTCATATGTGAGTGAAATATATTCATTTTTACATTATATATCCATATTATTACATAATGATAGCATATAAATCAATTTAAAGCATATGAGATCAATTATTAAGTAAATTTGAACCAGTTTTGATATTTTATGCTGTTTTTAGATAATTTTGAATCAGTTTTAAATTTTCATATCTTACCTGCATGCCTTTTGCATTTGTGTGTACGGTGTAGGCAGGAATATGGTGTAGACAGGATTTTGTGATTGACCACAGCAGGGATATGAATAAGTCCTAGATTATACCTAAATTAAAAGAAAAATTCGGAAAAAGGAAAATTTGGGGATCTAGGCTACTCTCAATAGGAGAGTATTAGTAAGTCCTATTGTTTCATTAGAGAGGGCTGGAACACAGGCTATTCCCTTGTCAAGGAATATATAAAAAGTCCTATTATACTCAGCAACAAAAGTTTCTGTGACACCATTTATGTGTATGTTATAAATGACACGCAAAGATCTCAATGCATTCAATATGTTTATTTAACAGGAGAAACACTGACTTTTCAGTGCCAACGTCACTCAAAACGAAAAATGTCATTTTCATGCGTCATGAAGCACTTGTCTGACGTCTAACCAATTGTGACCTTCACACTTCAATACCGGGTGTGACTTCCTCGTGCCATGATGCAAGCAACGCATCTCCGGCGCATGGACCGAATCAGATGTGCCAGAAATTGCTGTGGGATGTCATTCCAAATCTGACGTAGACGTTGTCGCAATTCCTGGAGTGTAGCTGGCGGGTTATCCAACCGCCGCAAACGTCGATCCATCTCGTCCCAAAGATGCTCGATTGGGGACATGTCTGGGGATCTGGCTGGCCATGGCAGGACATTGACATGTTGTTGCATCAGATACTGCTGTACAATCCTTGCAACGTGTGGTCTGGCGTTATCATGTTGCAGCGTTATTCCGGGACCATGTTGCATCAAAAACGGTACCACCAATGGCCGTAGCACTTCATCGCGATATCTTTGACCTGTCAGATTTCCATCAATAACAAGCAAATCTGTTCTGTTTCTAGCCGTGATCCCTCCCCAAATCATGACACTACCACCTCCAAAACGATCAAATTCCTGAACACAGTTGTTGGCATAACGTTCTCCACGTCGACGGTATACACGTAAACGACCATCACATCGGTTAAGCATGAATCTTGATTCATCAGTGAAGAGTACTGTAGACGCAGTCGTCGGTGTTGTACTGTGAGTATTGGACGTCTTGCTGGCCGACGTGGGACAATGCCAAAATGACGGAGACGGCGACGGATTGTCTGTGCAGACAGTCGCCTCAAACCAGGTATCGTTCTTGCAGTTATGGTTGCAGGTTGGAATCGATTTCGGAGATGGGTTGTTCGAATCCAGTTGTCCTGTCTGGGAGTGGTTACTCGTGGACGGCCGCTGCGAGGACGGTCTCTGACATGTCTTGTCTGCTGATGACGCTGCCATAAGTTCCAAATGGTGTTTCGGTGGACATTCAGGCGATGAGCAACTTCCCTCTGCGAGGTTCCGGATTCAATCATCCCAATGGCCCTCCACCGATCATTTTCAGACAGTCTTGGCATTTAGAGGGTAGAGTTCCTGATCCGAAATGGCTGTGTTTTCGATAAGTGATGCTTCCGTCGTTCATCAGGCACAATGTGAACATTCCAAAAATTCTCCTCTTTTATTGCCATCCACAAGCATGATTTACGCACATTTTCACGTGCAAAGTCATTTTCTCGCATTTTCATGATTTCCATTTCAATGTTGTGTTAACGTGTACTGTTTCAGTCTGATATCACCATGTATGACAATTTCATAATTGCGTTATGAAAAATAATTAACAATATTGGTGTCACAGAAACTTTTGTTGCTGAGTATATACCATTTGAGAGGTCTGGAAAAGAGGCTATTCCCACTCAAAAGGAGAATATAGACGACCTGCTGTCTAGCAGGGCTGGGTAGCAGGCTATTCTTAATAGAAGAATATAAATTTAGGGCAATTCTTTAAAAAAGAGAATTCAGAAGACCTTTAATTAAGGCACAAGCATTAGGCTTGTACAAGTCCTGCTAAGATTACAGGCAGTCTTCTTTAGGAAGGCTTGCGTGCAGTTTATCTGGCCGCCCCTATAAACTTCACGATTTCAAATGCGTTACATAACATCTCTTCGCCCTGATCAAGCGGGGAGGTGAAACGGGTTAGTGAGTGAATAAGGTAGGGAACGACAACTACAGATATTCGGCCGCATAGGCTTGGGAAATAGGAATAATAG
Source organism: Gymnothorax reevesii (assembly GCA_029721435.1). NCBI lineage: Eukaryota > Metazoa > Chordata > Actinopteri > Anguilliformes > Muraenidae > Gymnothorax > Gymnothorax reevesii. Next base: position 170,379 of record CM056590.1, on the reverse strand, counting down.
GAAATGTAATAATAGGAATAATGGTGTAAAGATATCGGTTTGGTTAGGGATAAAAAGGAGTCATAGGTATGGTTTAAGTAAATAGGGCGATAGGGATTTAAAATTCGTCTCCCTGCTTTGGTCATCACATCTATTGCTGATTGTGATAATATTCCTGTCAATATTTGAAGAGATTGAAGTTTTTATCTTTCCGTAGATACATACGCAAGATTCTGAGAAAATATTTCCTTGGAGGTGAAGTTTTTGGTCTCTGTTGGGATGTCTCTAGCCGATCCTCAGTTTCTCCAAACTGTTTTTTTGGTGAGCTGTGACCCATCGAAGCAGGTCTTAAGAAAATTTGAACCTTGGAGCTTTTCCAATGTGAATGAACGTGAGAGCGGAAAGTGCACTGTGTGTGTATGTGTGTTCTGAGCTCAGACTGCGTGTGTGGAAATGAATGCGAATGAACCTAACTCTGAGTGTCAGTAAATAACGGCATGGCTGGCATATTTGTTAGTCCTGTCTTTGTTAGATTGAATACTGTTGTTATATCATTCCATGAAGTGCCTTTTGTAGATGTCTATAATAATATTAGCATTAATCAAGTGACTAACAATTCGTTTGAGAATAATTTAAGATGCCAGTTGATTAGTTTATGTTTATAGTATTTTATGGAATTTTGATAATAATTGCGGGGTTGGTAAAAAAAAAAAAGCAGAACTTTCTGTTTGAGAAGAAAAAAAAAGGAACGCCAAAAGGAACTAATCAAGAGATATCATTGATTGGACAAGTAGATGGATGTAAACATTTTCTAAGAGAACACTGGTTTAAGGAATGTGTAACTAAATACACTGTTGAGGGATAGCCAACATGGTTTTCGGAAGGGAAGGTCATGCCTAACAAACCTTCTGGAACCAAAACTGGTTACAGGACAGAAGTCAAAGAGTAGTGGTCAGTGATATTTCATCTGAGCTAGGTATGGTGGGGAGTGGCGTCCCCCAGGGATCGGTGTTGGGACCAGCGGCGTAGGTATTGCCAGTGCAGCCGGTGCGCTGAACCGGGGCCCCGATGACCTCTGAGGGCCCACGGTGATTAGCTATGCGATTCTTCCTCTTATCATAACACGTAAAAAATTTACATTCATCAGTTTCATCATTTCAAATCTCCTGCTCAACACAGTATTATCTTCTACAAAAGTTTGGAGTTGATGAGTATATATGTTGCTCCACTGTTTCATACAACACAGTCATGGTAACAACCACCCCCCCCCCCCCCACCCCCCCCCACACACACACACACACACACACACACACACACACACACACTGGCCATTTTTCCTCTTTTCTGTGATATATGTCTTTTGTATTTCAGTAATGATACCTTCTCAGTTATAATCACAATTACTAATCATATATTTGATTGTTTTATTCACAACATTTTCAAATGAACATGGCCTGCTGGGAAATGTGTTTGTCCAATTAGTTGACATTCACTTATTCCTTTCTGATCGTAACTTCGTAGGCTACGCGCTTGCTCGTGAATTGTTCTTTTTTGAGAGATCAGCTAACCCATTAGCCTAGTATTGGAGGTGAAAAGTCTTGAGCACCATGTTGAGCAGCACAAAAGCGGTGCTCAAAAAAGAAAAGAAAAAAAGAGCTTGATGTACGGAACTCCAAATTGGCGAAATTGAATGCATTTTTTAAATAGTCATCTTGTCCAGATGCAGTTCCTGCTAGCATTGTGAATGATAGCGGCGACACGCAGCAGTCAGACTTGGAGGCTAATGGTACCACCTCATTGCCCTCTTGCTCAACGACTTTGCAGAGCAGAAGGCACCCACAGTTAACTTCTGAATGGGTGAGTGCAGTTTTTTATTAGGCTACTGCAAGTGATCAGCTTGCCGGTTGTGGTTAAATGGCTGCTGTGCCAGGATGTGTGTGGGGGGGGGGCTAGCGCCATTCTCGCACCGGGGCCCAGCGCCTCCACGCTACGCCACTGGTTGGGACCCCTGCTGTTTCTCATTTACATTAATGACCTTGATAGGACTATTGAGAGCAGATAAATTTGCAGATGATACTTAATTGAGGGGTTTGGCAAATATTCTAGGGTCAACTAAAGTGATTCAGGACGATTTGGATAGAATCCAGAATTGGGCAGAAATGTGGCAAATGAAATTTAATCTAGCAAAATGTAAAGTTGTACATGTATATAATAAAAACATTAGATGGGATTACTTCATGGGAGGTTTAAAACTGGAATGTGCTGCACAAGAGAAAGATCTGGGAGTGATTGTTAACCAAACCTTTACAGGTTCTAGCCATTGTGCCGTAGCAGTTAAAAAAGCTAATCTGATGCTGGGATACATTGCCAAAAGTATTGAGTACAAATCTAAGGAGGTGATGCTTCTTTTGTACAACACGTTTGTTAGACCACACCTGGAGTATTGTGTACAGCTCTGGGGACCTTACTTTAAGAAAGATATAGAGGCTCTAGAGAAAGTTCAGAGAAGAGCCACCAAGCTTATTCCAGGTATAAAAGATGAAAGCTACGAGAAGAGGCTGAAGATCCTTAATCTCTTTAGTCTTAGGAAAAGGAGACTCAGGGGTGATTTGATTGAGGTCTTTAAATATACTCAGTCCATATGAAAACGCACCACTCACGAAATCTGGAATAGCTCCATGGATTGATATGTGAAGTTTATACGTATGATGCATTTGAGATAATGCATTTGATAATAATTAATCACGATAATGTTAATGTGCGAGAGAGGTTTAACTGGTGTAGGGGTCAAACAGGAAAGTCAATAACGGGTGTGACCGCCATTTGCATTGACACATGCGGTGCATCGTCGTCGCATGGAGTTGATCAGTCTCTGCATAGTGTTCTGAGGGATAGCATTCCGCTCCTGAACAAGGGCAACCTCAAGTTCTCGGATGTTGTCCATCTGGCGTCGACGTGAAAGAAGTCGTCCAATTTCATCCCATAAGTGCTCGATAGGGGAGAGGTCAGGTGACAGAGCTGGCCACTGAAGCACGGGGATGTTCTGCTGTGCAAGGTACTGCATGGACACCCTTGCAGTGTGTGCCCTAGCGTTGTCCTTTTGGAACGTGTGGACATTGTGGTGTTGGTTGAAAAACGGCACAACATGGTTCTGCAGCACCTGGTCCCGGTAGTAGACGCAGTTCACCCTTCCTCTGCAGATATGGAGAGGGGTTCTGTGACGGTAGCTTATTCCACCCCACACCATAACGCTGCCACCACCCCAACGGTCCGTTTGAACGACACAATCGGCGTTTTAACGTTCACCACGTCTCTGCCAAACAAGTATACGGCCATCTGTGTTCCTTAAGTGAAATCGTGACTCGTCAGAAAAGATGACACCGTGCCATTGTTGTAGTCGCCAATTCTGGTGCCTGTTTGCCCACCCACTGTAGACGCTGATTTCGGGGACAATACGTCAATATGGGGCCGAAATAAGGACGTCGTGCACGCAGGCCTGCAGCTCGCAGACGGTTCCGTACGGTGTTGGGGTGAATGAATCCACATCGTCCTCGGACTTGAGCAGCCGTTCTTGTCGCTGGTAGTGTTTGGTCTCGGACATGATCCCGTACGATCTGACGGTCCTGACGTGCCGTTGTCACACGTTGTTGACCCGGTCGAGGACGGTCCCGAGTGCTCCCCGTTTGCAGAAACCTTTGATGGAGTCTTGCGATCGTTGTGTGTGCGCAGTGTAGTCGTCTGGCAATTTCCCTGGTGCTGGCGCCAATTTGAAGCATGCCTATGGCACGTTCCCATTCAGTGAAGTGAAATTTTATTCGGATTCACATGTTTTTAAAGGCAATGTGTGCACAAATTCAGAGTGAAATTCATTTTTCCCGTGGTGTGCGTGCGTTTTTGCAAAAAATTGCCTAGCGTTACAGTTAACTTGAAATTCTCGCATTTCTTGCACCTGCCATGTCGGGTGACGTCACTGTGGTGTTGTTGTAGTATAAAAATTATAATGAAGTTCATTTAAACTTAAATATTGACTGTTTTCAGGGCTGCCGGGTGGCTCACACGGTTAAGGCACTGCGCTGCAGTGCAGAGGTGATCACCACGTCGCGGGTTCGATCCTCGGCGTACCCACCGGCAGGGGTCGGCAGCTTTTTCAGAGTAGCGCACAATTGGCTATCGCGCTACAGGGTTACAAATTGGGAAGGGACTGCCGGATTTGGGCATTAGATAATAGCTTTGTTCGTTGCTCCAGTGCCTCCTGTTGGCCAGACGGGCGCTCGTCAGGAAGAATCCGGCTTGGTTCATGTCCGGGTATCCTCCGCCCTCGCTCTTAACTTGCGAAGATTCAACCAGCGAGTGTATAAGAATCAGTGGCTGACAGGCACGTGCTTCGGAGGAGAGCCGTGAACTGTCTTCACTATCCTGAGTTGGCAGCAAGGGGTCGCATACGAGCAAGCTTTGTACATAGTTCCCCAATTGGGCATTCCAAATTCGGGTGGGATTGGAGATGCCAAATTTATTAAAAAAAAAAAAAAATATTGACTGTTTTCAAGTGGTGCGTTTTCATTTGTACTCAGTACATGTTAAAGGGATTAACAAAGTGAATCATGTTGGATTCCTTCGACCAAGTGTTGTGAGTAGAACTCGAGGTCACAAATGGAAGTTGACCAAAGGTAAATTTAGCACTGATATTCGGAAATATTTCTTCACCCAAAGAGTAATTTCAATGTGGAATAGCTTACCTGACCATGTTGTTGAGGCAGAGACCTTAGGGGTTTTCAAGATTAGGCTTGACCTAAAGCTAGATACCATTGAGTCATTTAGTATCTGAAGGGATATATTCACAATAGTAGAAAGAAACTGGCGAGCTAAGTTGGGCAGAAAGGCCTGTTCTCGCCAATCATGTTATGTTATGTTATTCAGGAATTGGAAGCAATGGAATGGCATAAAGACATTTCACATTGTCTTATTCCATTCAAACAATCGAAAAGATCACGAAACGCATTCATTGCTTTCAATCCCCAAGTAAAAACAAAGAGGTCCGGAGTTATAATCGCTTTCCATGTTACTAGTGGTGAAATCCACCACTACGCTAGTGAAACTGAAACTGCCATGCACAAGGACTTCAATTACGCGTAAGAATCTTTGGGTCAACTTCCGCTTGTTCACGCTGCTCATTCACATTACTCGTACCGGAGTGTGGCTGGTCGTTCGTTGTTACCTCTCTATCGGTCTAAGCCTTGTCAGTTCTGAGGACCGGTCACTGTTGTTACCGCGCAAGCCTCGGGCTTGACTGGCTGGTCGCCCTCCATAGCTGGCAAATTCGGGGAAATTTGCACTTATCAGCTGTGCTGCTGAGTCCGGGGGCTGTACGTGCTATCAAATCCAGCGATTCCTCACCCGGCAGTTGCCTGCGCTCGGGTAAGTCTCCACTTATTCCTGTGCATTCGATTTAGCTGTGGTGGTTTGGCTGTTTGCTGTGCCTCCGCAAACCGGTATCCCATTCCTGACGGGGTTAGCCTGGAAGGTACGGCGTTCCATGGCAACTCTTGGCCAAATGTATGTGTAATGAGTAAGCATCGGTGTCTGGCATGGGAGTGATTGACGTGACAACTGTTCGCGTTCAAGCTTCTTGTGGTTCATAATAAAAGTTTGAAGTTGGTCATTCATAGTAGTGGCTATTCTTGCCTTTCACATTGAACTTCCGCATCACATAGTTGTTTTTTACCGCTAGACGCTGTGATTGGTCTTGGTCGGGCTCTTATGGAGGTTGCATAGAAGATCCGGAACGGAATTAGTTTTTTTTTTTTTAATTTTCCTCTTGTCCTGGGAACCGGATTCCTCTCTTGCTTAGTAGTCGGAGTGGAAGCTAGGAAAACCCGAGGTGGAGTGTTTTTCTACAGCCGGAATGAGATTACCTTTTTTTTTTCCCCTTGAGCCGAGATGGCCACAAAGGAAATCAAGAGAGACATAGAGGAGTTAAAGGCGGCAATGAACATGATGCATGATGAAATGGCAACCATAGCCAACCAGCAACGTACTATAATGAACTTGATGCAGGAAATTGAGGAACCTAAAAAACTGAATGAGGAACAGGAGAAGAAAATTGTCTAATTGGAAAACCAGGTATCAGATCTGGGACAGTACTCAAGAATAAATTATGTCATCATAACTGGATTAGCCATCAAACCACAGTCGTACTCCCAAGCCCTGACAGGGGACAGGGGGGCAGACAGGGCTGACCATGAGGACTCAACAGAAGATCAGGTGGCTGCATTCCTCTCTGGCAAGAACATAACCATCCACAAAAATAATATTGAGGCCTGCCACACACTTCCAATGACGAACCCGAAGGATAAACCTGCTGTAATTGTCTGCTTTACAAATAGGAAATGTAAGGTTGACCTACTTAGGCAGGGGAAGAAACTAAAGGGCTCAAATGTGTACATTTATGAACACCTCACTAAGAAAAATGCAGAAATTGCACGGAAAGCACGCTTTTTGCGAAAACAGGGCAAGATCCAATCTACTTGGTCTGCCAACTGCAAAATCTATATTAAAACAAAAGGCTCACCAGAACAAGTTAAAGTCCTGTACATCAGAAACATTGCACAACTAGATAAGTTCTGAGAGATCTTAAAGCCCAATATACCAAGTCAAGTCTGCAAACTGCATTGAACATGGGTTCTGTATACTGCTATAGTATGTGAAATATATTGTATATCATATCTGCATACTGTACATTCATACTACAAAATGGAATTTGAAAGTGATATAGATCCAGAATATAACTTCTAAAATATCATAAATACTAACTGCTGCTATTTACACAGAGCAACAATTTGACAAAAATATCAAATATGAGCATGAAATATCGATCATTCACTTTAATAGTAGAAGTCTACTTGCAAACTTCCAGAATATAAAAGAGTTTTTAGGACAATTTAAAAAATCTTTCAATATTATAGCAGTTTCAGAAACATGGCTAAATGCAGACAAGGGAGCAGATTTCAATCTGCAAGGTTATGAATTTAATTATGTTAATAGAGGGAGCAAAAGTGGAGGTGTTGTGGCTCTCTTTGTGGACAAAGGACTTAACTACAAAGTTGTCAGCTGCATGACTTTAATCATTGATGATGTGATGGAATGCATTACAATTGAGATATGTATGGAAAGAATGAAAAATGTCATTGTTAGCTGTGTGTACAAAAAACCAGGATCTAGCATTGAAATATTTACTGAAAATATGGAAAAGTTGTTTTCCAAAACAAAGCAAAAGGTCAGCTTTATCTGTGGGGATTTTAACATAGATCTATAGATCTATTAAATCCTAATAAACACCAAAAGGTAGATGAATGTAGCAATGTATAGCATGAGTCATATATAGCATATATCCTGCAATTACAAAACCTACCAGAATAACATCTCAAGCTGCCACTCTGATAGACAATATCTTCACTAACAATATGGATAACAACACTGTGAGTGGATTATTAATGAATGACATTAGTGATCACCTGCCTGTCTTTATAATATATGACTGTAATTATCAAAAGAAGGAGTCTAATGAAATCATATACAGGAGAGTGAGAAGTGAAGAATCGATATCTGCATTTAGAAATGATTTACTGAATTATAATTGGAGTGATATATTTAAAGAAACCAATGTAAATAAAGCATATGATTTATTTTTAGATGTATACATAACTTTATATGACAGAAATTGCCCATCAAAACAATATAGTAACAAGAAGAATTTTCCAGAAAACCCATGGATGTCCAAAAGACTGCAAAATTCTTGTAAAAAATGAACTTTCTATACAGGAAATTTATCAAACACAGAATGAGCTAAAATATAAGAAATATAAAAACAAACTAGTTAGTATAATAAGGACATGTAAAAGGGATTATTATACCAAAATATTAGAGAATAACAGAAACAACATTAAAGGAATATGGAATACATTAAATGGAATTATTAGGAATAAACAAATCAAACAAAACTATCCAGAACTTTTTACTGATAACGACACAGCAATTACCAACATGAATGAGGCGGTTGAAGGATTTAGTAACTTTTTTGTGAATGTGGGTCCAAAACTGGCAAGTGAAATAAATAATACTGGAGAGAAATACATTATTGAGGACTACGGAGAAAGAAATCCAAACTCAATCCTGTTGGGAACAATAGAATAAAATGAAATTATGAAAATGGTTAATGGATGTAAAAATAAAACTTCCACAGATTGGAATGACATTGACATGAGTTTGATGAAGAAAACAATTGAAGAAATTATAGATCCACTAACTCATATATGCAATTTATCATTCCAGGCTGGTACATTCCCAGATAAAATTAAATTGCCAAGGTTATCCCGGTATACGAAGCAAATGATAAACATCTTTATACTAATTATCGGCCAATATCACTCCTTTCCCAATTCTCAAAAATACTTGAAAAACTTTTTTAAAAACAAATTGTCCTTAAACTTGAACAAAACAAAATACATGTTGTTTGGTAAGCGTAGAATAAATGCAGAGGTACAAATCAAAATTAATAAGGAAATAATAGAAAGGGTCTATAAATATAAGTTTCTGGGTGTTGTATTAGACCATAAGCTCTGTTGGAAATCTCATGTTAAATATCTGTGCTCCAAGATCTGTAAAAGTGTTGGGATATTATGGAAAACTAGACACATGCTGAACCAAAAAACACTGTCCATGCTGTATAACACTCTAATTCTACCATATCTCAGCTACTGTGTGGAAGTCTGGGGTAATACTTACAGGAGCAACTTACAAAAAGTATGCTCACTGCAAAAAAGGGCAGTAAGGTTAATGAATCATGTGGGTTACCGAGAACACACAAATGTACTGTTTTTAAAATCAAACATTCTGAAATTCATGGATCTAATCAAATCTAAAACTCTACAAATCATATTTAAAGCAAGACACAATCTACTCCCAAGAAACATTCAAAAGTTATTCAGTTACAGAGGGGCGAGATATGAGCTAAGAGGGAAATTACATCTGAAACAAGCTTGTGATCCTGTGGAATAGCCTTGATGATGACATTAGGCAAAGCAATAATATTACACAGTTTAAAAACAAATATAAGAAATTAATCATGGACAAATATAAAGACGAGGCGGAGCTCAAAAAAGAGAAAAAATAATCATGATTTAATGATGTGGGGAAGGTTGCAATTGCAATGATAAAGATATCTTGGTGAGTATTACTTCGGGTCTAAAATAACGATCTTTAAGTATAATGTTACTGTAATGATGGGGTAGGACTTGATAAGCATTCTTGCTTCTTCCTGCTCCTTCTCGAACGTATTACAAATTTTCAGTCTTCTGATGAATACCAAGTGATGTTTTATATTTTGTGTTATTTATATTATTTTTTATCTTTTATGTACTGTAGCTTATCTTCTGTTTTTGCTGTTGTTGTTCGAGATAAATAAACTAAAAAAAATAAAAATAAAAAAATATCTCATTTATATACGTGCTGATTTAACAATTGCTGACTTCGGAGAATATGTCTCCATATAGGTGAGACCTACGCTGTATGTGTGAGAAAGCGAAGAAATTTGGCAGCCCTGCGATTAGGCTATTAATTTTTTAAACCATTCTAAAAGTGGCCTAGTTCTCGGAATAGCCTACCCGGATGGGCTTTTGTGTTAGTAGCCTATACATCAAGCCTCAATGCATCATCCCACCTTGACAGAATAAAAACGTAACAAGACAGAGGTCTCTTCATTTGAAACTGCCAATATGTCACCTATATCCCTGCCGGTGATAAACCAGGTAAAGTTATTTTCTGGTGATGAACAGTTTTTCTTTTTTCTCTTTTTTAAACACAAGGTCATTCTACATCATGTAAGGAATATTCTGTGAAAAAAGTTTTACCAGGCATGCCATGTCCTCAAACTAGGCTGGTTAGGCAAGATGTTAATCTACAAATGCAAACTCTTCATTTCTGTTATTTCCGTGGTGATGCGACGCAATCCGTGGAGAAATCCGCACCCGGCTTAAATCGCAACTCTTTTGCCGTATCTTCGACTGACCTGCTTTACGATGGTGCGCATTATCATCTACATTCATTTTTAATGGTAAAAAAGAAGTTCCTAAACCGAATGACACCCAAACTATCATGCGTTCATCCGCCAAAGGTAAACTATAAGCCGATTGAAAACATAATAGACCAGGCTTGTGGAAAGCAACTTGCGCGTAAACAAAGTGTAAAGAAATTCATTAATTTTAATATGTTTGATGTTAGAAATAAATTTTTGAACATTATTTTGAAACCCCAATAAATAATCTATCATTTACAGCCATAAACTCACATCTCATATTTTTGTATTTCATCACAGGGACTACTTGACAGTCTTTATTTCAAAAATTAGATCAGGTGAGTTTTGCCGTGTTTTCACAGGCGAGGTCTAGAGATGTCACGATACCAAAAATTCAGTAGTCCGTGCCAATGCCAGTAAAATTACATGATTCTCGATGCCAATTCAAAACCACAGGAAAAAAAAGATTTTCAAAGATGACATGGCAACGCGACCGTTTTTGCCTAGATAGTCGAGCCATGAAGTCCCACGATATGACAATTAGTTATCATAAAGAACGTTATTCTTTTGTTGATGTTCACTCCGTTCAGAATAAACTCTTTTTGTTCAAAGTTCATCCAGCCAAAGAGGGGTGAATTTAGTTCCCGTTCCTCAAAATAAAAAGGAACGTTTAATTTTAAGACACAACACTGGATAAGGCATTGTAACACATGTGCCCACGAGCCATCCCAAACATCATGTAATGAGTATTTGAATGTGACATATTATTAAAAAAAATTGATAATTCATTAAAACGTTTGGATGTTGTCAGTAACACCAACACCTAGCGATAAAGCTTATTTTAAGTGATGAAAAATTGTGACGTTCAGGTTACTACGCACTATGGGGTCTATTCTCCCATGCGCGTAAGTCGAAAAAAGCGCGTACCTACGCGCTTTTCAGCCTACGCGTATTCTCCCCTCGACTTAAGTCTGTGCATTACGCGCCCTGAAGGCAGTTACGTGCTTGGTGCGGAGCAAGGCCAAAATCGGGGCGTTTCCAGGCGTTTCTCAGGCAAATAACACTTGCGCGTATTCTACCCCTGGCTTACGCGCTTTTTCGGTCAAGCGCCAACATAAGGCGAAATGGAATAGTGCGTTTGATGTCGGTTATAGGCCGAATTTTAACATAAATTTTATTTTATTTAACATGGTAAAGGTTGAGACATTTAATATTTGACTGTTCTTCCTTATTTCTAAACTACATTCCTCAAAGGAAATCATCACATGATATTACGCATCAGGCTCTTCTCCAATCAGTTCAATTACCAACGCAAAACAATTGATACGAGTATACATAAGACCATCATTCCACCATGCCCTCAAAATCTAAAACCAAAATGCCAGTCCTGCATTTGCTTGCACTCTTGCGTGATTGGGAAGGAGTAAGAGGAGCGCGCCGAGCTCGAAGACGACCACGCATATATCGGCTTCGTTTGGACATCCTGGGACTAACAAACATGGAGTGCATCGAGCGCTTTCGTCTGGACCGTGCATGAGGCAATCATCTATCTTTGCCGACTTCTGGATGAACAGCTATCCAGCCGCAGCAATTATCCACAAAACATACCCATGGTCATCAACGTCAGAACTGCGCTGTCGCTCCTGGCATCTGGGTCGTTCCATAGAGTGGCTGGTGATGTCATACACATATCACTGGAGTCTGTGTCAAGGTGTTTGACGCAGTTCGTTGACGCTCTTCTCCATGCACTTCCACTGCAGAAAGAGTGGATGCAATCCCCTCCTCCTCTGCAGTGAAATGCACAGGGGATGATGGTTGCCCACCACCTGTTGCGTGTACACTTCTCCGGTGTGCAGAGAGCCTGGCTTTTATAGCGCCCCGCAGATCTCTCCATTTATGCTTTAAATCGGGGATACTGCGCTGACATCTCCCCACCGAAGCCACATCCAGAACGATTTGCAGCTTAATTCCTCGGATCAGCCTTCAGTGCTCGCTTGCCATACAACACCAACATCTGTGAAATTTGGTTTTTGGCTTTGACTTGACGTCGCCATCATTGTCTTCATGTTCTATTAGAAAATGCGACTGCCCTATATGTTCGTGATAATCTAAAAAGTTGTGATATTCTCACGAGTGAAGAGATTGATTTTCTAATTGAGGATATCTGTATTAACTAACTCGTGTCTTTGTAATTTTTTTTACCATTGATAATACTGTGTATTTTAATGTGTGAATAAAGATATTATTAAATAGGCTACTCAAGATTGAGCCCTACCCTGGCCAATACCAAAGCACTACCCATTTGTCAATCAATTTTAGCCTATAAAGAATAGCCGACATGGAAAGAATCATTATCAGTAAAAGGGATAATCGATTATAATAAAGTATTTTAAGTTCAAGTGAATGTGTCGCTCAGATCAAATAGGATATGATAGGCTATGGATATGGAATTCCGTCATTGCTGAGGCGGTTTCGGGGCGGGCAGATGACCGAGTGCGGGGTAAGAATCCTTGTTAAAGCGTTTCCATGTCCTTTAGTTGCAAACCTGACATCGGAGTAGTCTGAGATTTCAAGTGCGCAATTTCTAAATGAGATCATATAAACTGTCTTTGATTGTCTTTTTTTGTGTGACTAGAATGTTCCCTTTGTCTTCTTCCCTGTCTTCCAGGGAACAAACAGGCTGGTGTAGGAGGGGCACATTTTCAGTGGTCTGATTGCGCTGGTTGAGAAGCGCTAAATTCTTTATTTATTATTTCATTATCGCTGCAATTTGTTTGTTTGCATAGCTTTAATGCCATGGTGGCTAGAGTAAGAATTAACAAGTGTTTGCCACTAACATGGCAATATCCCCCGCCACCTCAATTTTATGTGTCCGTACGGACGTACGGAGCCCATTGCTATATCCCCTGCTTTGCGCTAAACGTGTGGCGGGGGATAAAAAAAAGAGATGTCTGAATTACTTATTGTAATTGGTACAGACAAACATAGGCCTACTATTACAGCGGCATATAAAAGCTGGTATCTTCAAAATGACAAACTTCACAGGAAAATAAAGATAAATATAAAATTAAATAATAATAATGATAAAATCATATAAATGGATAAATATAGTTCAAAATAAAAAATGTTTAATTTTGCATGTAAGAATAGTGGACATACGAGTTTTCATTTCTTATCAGTTTGGAGATACGAGGTTTTAACAGCAGGCCCACAATATAAAAATTTTAAGTCTGATTTGTCTTTTCCATGGACCACAACTGCATTTTCATGGTTAATCAGAAAATCCTTGTTCCATGTTTTCCTGATAGCCATAATCAATGAGCTTTGTACAGAATCTGCCTCTCTTTTGGATTAGTCACACCTCTTTCATAAGGCCGCCTACATTCTGAAGTTAAGTGCTGTGGGCATGATCGAAGCAAGTAGGGGAGAATATGCGTAACTCAAAAGCGCTTAACTCAAATTGCGTAAAAAGGACTTACACGCAAATGGGAGAATAGACCCCTATATGTTATATACAGGCATAATTTTCCTCCTAAATTTTGCTGTCTAGTAAATTAAGATTATGATCCACTTTACTTCACCCAGCAGTGAATTAGCTTGCTAGCGAACTTAGCAGTGTTAAATTCTTACCAGTGTACCTTGAGTTAGATTCTAATTGTAGATCGCTTGACATCTTAAATGCGCACAAAATAACGGATTTTCCTTACAAAACTGCAACTTGGTTAAAAAGCAGGTATATCGGTTTCGACAACTGCATGTGAGGTTTCTGCTAAATGTGTGCCACGAACCATGACAATGCAAAAAAGTTAAATTACCTTAAAGACAAATGCGCTTCTATTCTATGCGCTTCAAGAAATTGAGCAGTGGTGAAAAGTAAAAATCTGACGCGCGTCACATGCTGCCAGTGGGCTTTGCTCCAGGGTCTGTCCATGTCAAATCAACCAATTTTCTCAAAAATGAAAAAGTTGAATTTCTCAGAATAGAATAGAAAAGTCTCAGAATTTCTTCAAATTTTAACCAGTTGTAAAGTGACCATATTTGAGAACATCTGCAAATTTCCTAAGGGTTCTGATGTAAATAGTGACCCTCAGCCCCATAAATATGAGAGGGGGGTGCATGCCTAAAATTGCACCCCTTATTCTGAACAGGTTTTCAAATGCCTGTAACTGGAAAGATATACAACTTAGAAGACTGAAATTTGGTAATCCCACAGATATTTTGTAAAGAATACCGGGCAAAAATTTGGCTGAGTTTGTTTAAATAGATTATTTGGGCTGCCCTAAAATGGAAAAAAAGGCATTTTTACTTTTTCCAAAAATTATTTTGGCGGTCTCTTTTGGCCTGTTTTATTTTACCAACATAGTTCAAATTGCTGCCATATATTGTCAGACACCCTGACTCCCACTCTGTAGTTCATCGAGCAAATGAATACCATACTTTGTCTATTATTGACCCTTAAAATTTCAAATTTTGCAATTTTTGCTCAATTTCGGCAAAAAATGAAGGCAAAAATGAAGATGTGGGACAGGTCCTAGGATCAATAAATTTGGCCTGTACACAGATCTTAAATGTCGAAACATTTTGTATTGAAATTCTAGGATGGTTTTCTGTCCCATTCAGATTTTATTGCAAGTTGAAAATAAAGTTGTTTCTTTTTCAATAATTGGATTTGCAATATCATTTTATGTGCTTTTCATACATTTCAAGCCCTTGTCAACCACAGTTGACTGCATAGAATGTCATGAAGGGGTTTTGCCATAAAGGCATCATAATATGATATATTGTCCACGGTTGCCTGGTCCAGTTTGTAATGCCTACCAGATGAGGTCGTCGACAGTGCTGGTACGGAACATAGGATATTGGCTAGGGGTATCCAGTACTCGTCTTTTCTTCTGGGCCGACCAAATGACTGTGATGGTCCCTTTGGGTGCATGAAGTGGACCAGAATGTCAGCATAATCGTCTGCCACCTCTACAACATTTCCCAACCACCAGGAACAGTCATACTTGCAGCCCAGGTAGGTTCCGGGCAAGTACTCCTGCTGAGTTGGGAGTAGGTTCAGCTGACTCAGCAACCTGCATTGTGAAGGGAACAGCATCTTAAGACACTTGGCTTATGCTCAGCTTCTTTGTAGACTGTGGAATGAAACAGTGGTTCATGCGAACCGAGGATGGAGCTGGTCAGCCACATCAGCGATCTTCTCCGCTTCCACAAAGAAGAACTAGATACCAGAGATGTTCTTCTGGCACCACTCATACAGCTGCACTGGGGTCAGGATACGGCCAGATTTTGTCAGCTGGAGACTTGCACCAGCAGGTCTTTTAACAGGACCCCCAATGCCATCACATGAGCTTTTCCCATGGCTTGTTGCAAAGAACTGCCACTCAGCTTGAATTTTGAAGTCTTTTATGTGGTGACACAGATTGGTGAGGTTTTTGTAGTTCTTATACTGGCCTGCTGCCCTGTTCGAGAAGTACAGGATCTTCCGAATGTGTGGCAGTTCCTTCTTGAAGTAGCCCATCAGCTCTGCCTGGAAGGCATAGACAGCAACCGTCTCATGCTTTGTAGCATCGCTGAAACAGCAGAAGCTCTTGCATACCAGCTTGCCATTCTCTAGGTAGTACAAAGCAGTAGGATGCAGTGTGCACTGAGAATAATCCCAGTAGAAACCTTGTGTAGCATCTTGGATGACAAAACTGTAGTTTTCTGCAAAGTCCAGCAGAATTATGGCAATGTTCTCATCAAGATTTTCCTTGGATCTGGCAAGATGAGAGGCTTGGCTTTTGGCAATATAGTGGTGGACAGTGAGTGACTCTGCTTTTTCAGCTAGATCTTCAGCAAACTGCATCACAGATGTTTGACATGTGATGAGTGCAGTTCTGTCAGTATGTGTCCACTGAGTGTACATGATCTCATCCTCCTCATCCAAGTCCAGTTTTTGGCTCAGACAATCCAGTAGTGTGGTGACGGCACCATCCTTTCCCGGGCACCTTGGGCACTTCATCAGCATTCACTCCTGTGCTGTACTACAAACAGCCAGCTCCATTGTCTGTTGAAGGTCCATTTTTTTTTTTTTTTTTTTTAAAATAAATTTGGCATCTCCAATCCCACCCGAATTTGGAATGCCCAATTGGGGAACTATGTACAAAGCTTGCTCGTATGCGACCCCTTGCTGCCACCTCAGGATAGTGAAGACAGTTCACGACTCTCCTCCGAAGCACGTGCCTGTCAGCCACTGATTCTTATACACTCGCTGGTTGAATCTTCGCAAGGAAGGTCCATTTTCAAGCCATCAACAGCTGCCAGCATCAGTTTGGGGTTCTGGTGGATGGTGCACTCACACACAGAATGCGTACCTCTTGCACCAACAGTGACACACCATTTGGGATGCAATTCACAGAATTTGGAAATTCCAATCTTGGTATGTGGATTGTGTTCCTTGAAGTGGGCATACAGCTCATTCAGGTTACAAAGAATCAGTCGCTTTTGTTTTTGTTCATGTTCCCCTGCAATCTTGACTGACACAAAATCCTTTTTCCCATGACATGTTCGCGAGAAGTCACCATCTTCATAGAAAGCCTGAACAGCATCTAACGTACTTGAGGACAGTGACTTCCCTTTCTTTGGCATGGGGTCTGCTAATATCCCATCTGACGCTTTCAATGCACAAGCTTTCTTTACAAGGTAAGCTGACACACCAAAGTATGCCTGTGTCTGACTGATCATCCAGCTTAGTGGTGCTAGTGTCAGAAGTTGTACTTGTTTCTTTTTTGGAGATATAAGCATTTTCTGCTTTACTTCACTGGTGAGACACTCCAAGTCTGTGTATTTATTGCTTGCTGGAACGTCTCTTTCCGCGACCAGTTTTTCAAGGTTGACATCAAGACAAGCCCCCAGTTGTTCTGTTAGCTGTTTCTGCAATTTCTGAATTTTTGATTTACCATAGGCAACTTTCTGCTCATCAAAGGGGCCAGCTGATGTCGCTTGTCTCTTGAGAGGTGTACCACACAGACGAACAATACTTGAGTTCAGCTCTTCGTGAGCAGAAACTCCTGTATCAGAGTCCTGGGAGCTTGTGTCTCTAGAGATTTCAAGCTGATGAAGTTCTTTTCGGCAGGAGAAGCACAACTACTGACCTGGCTTGACATCAATACCTTGCTTCTTGAATGTGTCCACAGCTTCAGTGCCTAGAGGGCGCGGGCTGCTCTTGACCACTTTAGAGTGTTTGTTCCATGGGTCACGACAAGTTTGTTGAAGCTGTTCATAACGAGCCCCTAATACCTGGTGATGGTGATAACTCAGTGTTGGATTTGGGTCAGGCAACATGTCTAGTCCTGCTCTTTTCAGGATCAAACTCTGCTCTGCTGGAGGCAAACTTGTCCATAAAATCAGTCCAGAATTTCTCACATATAGCAGCTGATGGCATTTCTCAGCTTCACCAAGGGATGATCCCAAAGTACATGGGTTTAAAGATGCCATTTGTACATGTACACTTTCTGCTTAGAAGCGCCACACCATATGTACCTGATCTCTGAACTATGCACACTACACAGTGGATTAGTACTGATGTCAGCAGCTATTTCTAGAAGTGCAAAACTGTATGGTGTTGCAATGGGGATATAATGGCCTAATATCACAATTATAATGGTAGAAGCCCTGCCAGGGTAGCAAATCCCATTCAGGACATTCTTTGCAGTCAACTGTGGTTGACAGGGGCTTGAAATGTTTGAAAAGTGCATAAAATGATAGATATTGCAAATCCGATTATTGAAAAAAAAAACTATATTTTCAACTTGCAATTAAATCTGAATGGGACAGAACACCACCCTAGAATTTTAATATGTTGTTAAGACACTTAAGATCTGTGTACAGGCCAAATTTGGTAATCCTGGGACCTGTCCCACATCTTCATTTCTGCATCCGAAATTGAGCAAAAATGGCAAAATTCGAAATTTGAAGGGTCAATAATAGACAAAGCATGTTAGTTACTTGCTCCATGAACTATATGGCAGCAATTTGAACTATGTAGGTAAAATATAACAGGCTAAAAGAGACCAACAAAATCATTTTCGGAAAAAGTAAAAATGCCTTTATTTCCATTTTTGGGCAGCCAAAATAACCATATCTATTTGATCAAACTCTTCTTCTAAGTTGTATATCTTTCCAGTTACAGGCATTTGAAAACCTGTTCAGAATAAGGGGTGCGATTTAGGGCATGCACCCCCCTCTCATATTTATGGGGCTGAGGGTCACAATTTACATCAGAACCCTTAGAAAATTTGCAGATTTTCTCAAATACGGTCACTTCACAACTAGTTAAAATTTGAAGAAATTCTGAGGCATCAATTTTTTTGTCATTGGTTGATTTGACATGGATTGACCCTCCATTGAAAGAAATGTAACCAATTTTTTGATGCGCATCTCATGGTTACAGACAGTAAATGAAACATTTTAGAATAATGGTAAATCGAAACAGATTTCATGTTTGAACGACAACTATGCAGTCAAACTAGCTAGCTAGCAAGCCAACAAAAAAAAATAATACTTAGCCTGCTATGCAGGTACAATTAGCTGTCAGGACGTAGTTTTCTGTTTTTTCTTTTATTATTATTATAACCCACGCATCATACACTGCGGTTTTATGCCCTTGTGTTTGACTTGGAAGCACCTCTGATTTTGAGAAACAAAACTCCAAGTCTGTCGTGGTATTAAACATTCTGCTGATGTCCGCAGGTAACGCTGTCATAAGCATCCCGTGCCTTGCATGCGCATAGTTCCTCCCTTGTGTACAAGGTAGGTTTCTCGATCAAATGGGTATATATATATATCAGGCCACGGGATACTGGGCCACTAACTAACGTCATCTACCCACTCACTGATACCATACGGATCTGGAAATTGGTTGCCATTTGTCAAAGTTTATTTAGTTAGGTAGAATTCTAGAATACTTCCGTTGCCAAGCTGCACGCGCAACCTGTCTTGTTTGCAGACCGTAAATGGGTCTATAGAAAGCTTTTATACTGATAGAGGAGATAATGACAAAAAGATTACTTCACCTTTATGCTTCAATTCGAGACTGCAAGTGTGGATATCTGAATAATCATTTAGGAAAAATTCTCAGCTCTCGGTAATTCTCTATATCGTTTCAACATTTTTAAATCGGATTATGAAAGAAGACTGAAAATAAATGCCCGCTTTTTTTGGGTGTAAAAGCACGTATTTAAAGGAGAATACGTTGTATATTGATTAAGCATTGAACTCTGCATAATTCAAACTGTTTTAATATTTATTGATGACATTGCTTCGGCTTCCTGGAAACAAGTACGCGCAAATCTGCGGTCGAGTGAGCATTTCAGGTTCGATATATACTGATACTGAGTAATTACGCTGCGGAAACTTAAACTGGCCCATCTTTATGCGGAATACTCTTACTACTGTAAACTAGTTAATCGTCTGATTGCTAATCAAGCAAAGGTGAGGATTGTGCCCCACCAAACTAACCTCCGACCGCACGTCACTGCTTGGTGCCTTTTTTGTCACGGAGTCAGGGTCCTGCAGCCGCAGTTTCCACCTTTCACATGGGGTTTGTTGTGACGTGAGGTCTACTTCTTCATGACCTCCTTCTGAATGCAAATATCAGCTGGAACACTCTGAAGCGAACACTGCCCCCATTAGTTCCGGAATAGTCACAGCACCGAAACATACCGTGCCTTGGGGCTTACGGTAACTCACAATAATAGGCATCGTCTGTGTTTTTTCATTGAAGAATCGAAAGGTATCGCAAGTATCGGTTCTTGTGACATTCCTAGCGGGGTCACAAATATTGAATGCTTTTTTCACAGCATCACCCCGATCTCCAAAATAAGCGATATTTTGTTTGAAAGAAGACAATAAATTTAAATAGCCATTATTAATTTTTTTTCAAAGCTGCAGGGAGCCACTGTAGAAGGTTGTCAACCCCTGCTGTAGACTGTGGATGACAGTTGGCACATTGCTCAAATCTTTGTGTGGGTGGTTACACTCCAGAGTGGGTGAGAATATGAATATTCAATTTGTGGTGTTTCATAACACTGCAACACGTTTTTTACTGGCGTAAATTCTCTGCCTATTTCCTATTATTCATAAAAACCAATACTTCAGGTGGTGTTGGAGTTCAAGAAACTGATTATGGACCTACCATAATCAAATACTAACAGATAAGTCCATTTTCTCGTGGAAGGGGCGCTTTAAGGATCTTCAGCCTCTTCTCATAGCTCTCATCTTTTATACCCGGAATTAACTTAGCGGCTATTCTCTGAACTTTTTTTAGTGCCTCTATATCTTTCTTAAAGTATGGTCCCCAGAACAGTACACAATACTCCAGATGTGGTCTGACGAATGTGTTGTACAAAACAAGCATCACCCGCTTGGATTTGTACTCAATACTTTCGGCAATGTATCCCAGCATCTGATTAGCTTTTTTAACTGCTACGGCACAATGGCTAGAAGCTGTGAGGGTTTGGTCAACAATCACTACCAGATCTTTTTCATGTGGAGCACATTCCAGGTTTAAACCTCCCATGAAGTACTATCGTCTAATGTTTTTATTACCTACATGTACAACTTTTCATTTCACAACAATAAATTTCATTTGCCACATTTCTGCCCCATTCTGGATCCATCCAAATCATCCTGAATCACTTTAGTGGACTCTAAACTATTTGCCAAACCTCCCAATTTAGTATCATCTGCAAATTTGGGCCTTGGTCGTGGAATGACCTCCAGTCTAAACTCAAATTGGCTACACTGGTTTCTCTCTCCAGCTTTAAAAGGATCATCAAGGATACTCTCTCTAGTCACTGCTCCTGTTTTGATGTATAACCCCCTTTTTTATATAATCTCCCCAACATTTTTATTATTATTTTAGGTCTCGGGCTCACTTGTTTGGATTACATGCTATAAAATTTTCTATTTCTATTTATTTATTTATTTATTTATTTTTATTCTCAAATTTGTTTCTCTATAGGTAGTTATTGTGCTGGTTATGTTGTATGTTGTGTGTTATGTCTTTAATGTATTGTCCTTTGTAGGATTCAACGTAAACTTTATGCCTCTTGGCCAGTTCGCACATGTAAACGAGACTTGTCTCATGTGATTTTACTGGTTAAATAAAGTTTAATAATAATTAATAAATACAACTAATTTACTCTCAATATTCTTATCAAGGTCATTAATGTAGATGAGGAACAGCAGGGGTCCGAACACTGATCCTTGGGGGACGCCACTCCCCACCATACCTAGCTCAGATGGGATACCACTGACCACCACTCTTTGGTTTCAGGAAAGAACACAGTTTTGAATCCACCTCAGAATACCTCCTGTAACTCCAATGGAGCTCATTTTAAATATTATTCTCTTATGCGCTACTGTTTCAAATGCTTTCTGGAAATCAAAGTACATGATATCATACGCCCTGCTCTGGTCATAAGTCTTGGCGGCCTCTTCATAATATTCCAGAAGGTTTGTCAGGCATGACCTTCTCTTATGGAAACCATGTTGGCTTATCCCTCAAGATATTATAACGTTCAAGAAATAAGTCCAGCTCATCTTTTATGATAGATTCCAGTATTTTGCACGCAATGCTAGTTAAACTGACTGGCCTGTAATTTCCTGGCTCGGTACAGTCCCCTTTCTTATATATTGGTATTATATTGCCCTGCTTCCAATCATTTAGTATTTCTCCGGTTTCTAAAGACTATCTGAAGATGGCGGATAGTGGCTTAAAGATGATCTCACTAACTTCCCTGAGCACTCTAGGATATAAGCCATCAGGACCCGCTGCCATATCTGCCTTTAGTCTATGCAACTTGTCTAATACATAGTTATCCATAACCCCAATTTCCGCTAAATAATCTTGAGCATCGGACATTCCCTCTGGCCTAATAAAAACCCGCTTTGAGGTAAAATTCTCAATAAAGTAACTGTTCAAGGTATCCGCAATATCCTTGTTATCATATAGCAATAATCCATATTTATTCTTCATGCACTTAACCTCTTTGACTTTCCTTTTTCTGCTACAGAACTGAAAGAAGCGCTTAGGGTTAGTTTTTGCCCACTCTGCAATTTGTCATTCATACAGTCATCTAGCATTCCTCAGACCTTTCTTGACCACAGCCCACATTTTACAGTATTCAGCCTTAGTGTTCTCATTGTTCTCAATGTACATCTAATAAAGATTCTTCTTTTCCCTCAAACTCCTACGAATAGCTGTAGTTATCCAATAAGAATTCTGCCTTTTCAGCTTACTTTTGGACACCTTTGAAATGAATTTGCTTTGTGCATCAAGCAAAACCCCAAATCTTTCCCATATTTCATTTACAGACTCACAGTCCAGGAGTGTCTCCCATTTTATTTCAATTAGATCCTGTCAAAGTTTGCTTGCCTAAAATTGAAAATGTTTGTTTTTGAAGAGACCTTTTTAACTTCCCATGAAACAGTAGAGTGATCACTTGTCCCGGATGGCTCCAGTACCTCAACATTGCCAATTCTATCTGAGTACTGCACCAAATATTATCATTTATAACATCAAGAAATTCCTCCTCCCCCCTATCCTGTCCTTTCACCATTTTCCAATCGATACCAGGATAATTGAAGTCTCCCATAATAATAGCCCCTCCTCCTCTGCAAGCTTGCGTAATCCTCTAATAGAGCATTTCATTGACAATATTGTCCAATGCTGGCGTTTCATAGCATACTGTTTAAACCAGTCTCATGTTTGCCAATGAGCCTGACCCAGATATCTTCACAGGGCAAGGAATATTCAATTTCAGGAATTTCCTGCACATATATGTTTTCTTTCACATAGAGTGCTACACCCCCCCCCCCCCTATTGCACCTATCCTTCCTAAAGAGCTTATAACCTTCTATATTATAGTCATCTCCATCCTCTTCACTAAGTCAGGATTACAGAGACATGGCTATGTCATATCCCTCACTAATCATAATAACATAACATAACATGAATGGAAAGAACAGGCTTTTCAGCCCAACTAAGCTTGCCAGTGTCTTTATACTATTGTGAATATATCCCTTCAAATACTAAATGACTCAATGGTATCAAGCTTTAGGTCAAGCCTGCTCTTGAAAACCCCCAAGGTCTCTGCCTCAGCAATATGGTCAGGTAAGCTATTCCACATTGAAATTACTCTTTGGGTGAAGAAATATTTCCGAATATCAGTGGTAAATTTACCTTTGGTCAACTTCCATTTGTGACCCCGAGTTCTACTCACAACACTTGGTCAAAGGAATCCTACATGATTCACTTTGTTAATCCCTTTAACATATTTAAAGACCTCAATCAAATCACCCCTGAGTCTCCTTTTCCTAAGACTAAAGAGATTAAGGATCTTCAGCCTCTTCTCGTAGCTTTCATCTTTTTTACCCGGAATAAGCTTGTGGGCTCCTCTCTGAACTTTCTCTAGAGCCTCTATATCTCTCTTAAAGTATGGTCCCCAGAACTGTGCACAATACTCCAGGTGTGGTCTAACGAACGTGTTGTACAGAAGAAGCATCACCTCCTTAGATTTGTACTCTAGCATCCGATTAGCTTTTTTAACTGCTACGGCACAATGGCTAGAACCTGTGAGGGTTTGGTTAACAATCACTCCCAGATCTTTCTCTTGTGCAGCAAATTCCAATTTTAAACCTCCCATGAAGTAATCCCGTCTAATGTTTTTATGGCCACATGTTCTGGAAATGTATTTTTTATGCTTCTTGGATTTAGATAAAGACATTTTAGGTTATCACGAATGCTCTTTTCCTTCGATTTCCCATGTACCCACCGCTCCAATACCCTCACTACACTTTGTAGCTTTAAAAATATATCATCAATATTGCATGTAACGCTGTCAGCTTCCATCAGGGCAGTCTGAATTTCCCTCTGTATAACACTCTCTAACCTGCAGCCAAAGTCCCTAGTTTAAATAACTCTGTGCTACCCTCAACATACACTGACCCGCTGCAAAGGTACCCCTCCGGTTAAGGTGTAGCCCATCCGGCTTGAACAGGTCACCCCTGTCCCAGAAGTAGTTCCAGTGCCCCATAAACCTATACCCCTCTTTCCTGCACCAGGTTTGTAGCCATGGGTTGAACCTCTAGATAAAATTCTGCTTCCCTCTGCTTGCACGGTAGAATCCTGGGGAAAACTACCATTGAGGATCTGCTCCTAAGCTTTCCAACTAATTCCACAAATTTGCCTTGCAGAACTTCTAACGTACTCTTGCCTGTGTCATTTGTCCGAACATGGACCATGACAACTGGATCCCTCCCCGCTCTGGCCAGGAGCTTGTCCGCACGCTCCAGGAGGTCTCCTACCTGGGCACCAGGCAGGCAACACACCGTACGAGACTCCCTGTCACGCGAACAGACTAAGCTGTCTATTCCTCTTAGTATTGAGTCCCCCACTATCACTCTTTTTTCTGAGGGGTAGAGGCCAACAGGGTGCCCTGTTGCTCATCAGTCCCCCCACTCTCAGAGTCAGGCGCAAAGTCGAGTTCCTGCAAGGGCCGGAATCGGTTGGACACCTTAACCACTAGAGGAGTTGGTGCTGTACGGCGTGCACGAAACGCCCACCAAACGCTCTCTCCTTGCCTATTCTGTGGTCTCTAAACACCCCTGCTTTGGCATACACACCATATCTTTAAACGACATACTACTTAGTTCGCAATCAGTAGAGTTCCGAGAGGAACTATGCTTCACCGCCTCTTGCTTTCCAGATTCAGATTCAGATTTGTTACAGAATAACAACAAGATTTACATTTGGAGAGAAAGAGCTCCGGGCCCAAGCAACGTACGTCACTCCACCAACTCCACTTTTCTTCGAAAATTAAGTTGCAGTTGCAGAACACATTTATAATACATAATGATGACATCAGACATAATACACATCAGGTTTATAACACGATACGCTGGAAACGCGTAGGAATTTTTTCATGGGAATGGGGGTGGATGAGAGGTGGGGGAAGAAGGGGTTAATGAAAAATGCAGAGGCAGCCTGTGGCAGGGAGGGGGGGGTGTTGTGGAATGCAGAGTCCAGAAGTTCTTATCAGGGGCAGAATGTTCTGTCCTTGCCAGAGGAGGGATAAGGGAATGGGTGCAACAGGTGCAGCTCGTTAATGTGGAGGTGAGAGAAAGCCACAGGGGAGGGACTGCAAGACAAAAATCCTTACAGATTGGCAATTTCCTTTTCTTTTTTTAAGAAACCAAGGTTGAGAACAGCTGTTTTACTGCATGCTCTATTAACAAAAAAAAACAATAAAACAGATTGTTCATTTTGTTATTAATTGAAGATTCAAAAGAAATTACACAATTATACTTCTTTTGTACATTATAGCACACACCTTTTTTCATCTTTTAAAGGAGGACTACACGGAACCACACGTTTTGACTTCATCTTTTAGTCATTAACTCCAACATAATATCCACGGTCGATTTTTTTTGTCCATACATACCCCCTGTTCTTTTAAATGACCACTAATTATATCCCCCAAATGCCGAATGGCGTTTCAGGGGATATAATGTTTTTGGTCCGGCCGCCGCTGCACTACGTGTTAATGCGATAACTTCAGTAATATTTCAAATTTTGCACATAAGTAAGTATCATAAAGAGGAAGAGCTGATTCGATTTTGGACAATTTACGATGTCTAGATTGGCCACCAGGGGCCAAAAACTGATTTCAGTGTTAACGCGATAACTGCAGTAATATTTCAATTAGAAATTCCAAGTTTTGCATATAAGTCAGTATCATAAAGAGGAAGAACTGATTCGATTTTGGACAATTTACCATTTCTACATTGGCCTCCAGGAGCCAAAAACTGAAAAAATCACTGTTTTTATCATATCTCTGGAAATATTTGTCCAATTGACCTCAAATCAAGTGCAAATGAATGGTCATGATCTGAGGATGTGTCCCACGATGACATTATACTTGTTTGGCTCAAAGTTCCACCTTGTGTCAAAATTTTGACACATAAAATTCACCATTTTTGCTATATCTTTGGAACTTTTTCTCCCATTGACATGAAACTATGTGCAACTGCAAGGTCATGACTTGGAGGAATTGGAGGATTGAGGGCGTTCGGGGATATACCCCCAGCCGTCGCCTCCGACGGCATAAGCCTAGTTAGTAGAAACATATTATTGCTGTTTCCAGGAGGCCACCATTAACGCCATGCCTGGCAGGAGAAGTTGCGAGATCATAACATCACCGTGGCTGCCACATGCATTCATGTGCATGATGCATGCGATGTCAAAATGCCTGAATAAATGGATATCTACATAAATTAGAGTACAAACCAATTGTTCATTGAGCGAATCAACTGTTTGATAGCAAATTGTGCAAAGTAAATGGGAAGGGGGTGAAAGCAATTGTCAACTAGAGGACGATAATTTTGAAGACCTTAACTTTGCTTAGTTCAGCACGCAATTTGCTTGATTGTGTTATATGGATGTTGTGTGCGAATCCTGTTTAATTATTAAATAAAAAATGTTTGAAATTTGTGGCACAGATTTGCCTGAACGTGCTTGTCCAGTTGTCGGTGCATTTGGCCATTGCTTGCAATGCGAAAATAATTTCTCTCTCACATTCAGGTTTAATGCGCTTCACACAATGTATTCTACTTTGCGTATATTTTTAGACACTTAAAAACCAGGGACATCTAAACATAATTTTACTTTTAAGAAATCTTTTAAATGATACTTTAAAGTTTTCCGACGAGAGGTGGAATTCAGAGGTCTGCTATTTTTTCAGATTACTGACATTTTTTCAATCTAACATGGTAGCCTGGTTCGGTTTGAATGCTTCTCATTATCTCTTCTAAATCATTATTGGCTCGATTTTGGTTTTGATTGGTCAGTTGGCTGAATAAATGGCTTGATTACAAGTTAGGTAAAGTACACGGGAATTGATTTAAGGTGAGCTAATTATGCCAAGGTGACGGCAGCTGTCCAGCCTTGCTGGTAATTAGCAGAATTCAAATCACACTTTTCTTTCCAGAGGCATTTCAAATGCCTTCTGATGTTAGTTCACCTCTAAATTAAAGTTGTGTCGGATAGAAAAAGGAAACAATCAAGCTCATCTGTCTGCCCCCATAGAGGAAG
Organism: Gymnothorax reevesii; assembly: GCA_029721435.1. Classification (NCBI taxonomy): domain Eukaryota; kingdom Metazoa; phylum Chordata; class Actinopteri; order Anguilliformes; family Muraenidae; genus Gymnothorax; species Gymnothorax reevesii. The sequence goes on along the minus strand of CM056590.1, from coordinate 143,194 downwards.
CGGGAATATCTCGGTCATTCAACAATCACTGTGAGAAAGTCTGTTGATCATGCTGCACCGATCAGGGGATGACGTCACTCCTCGCATGCATTCGTGCTTTGCTTCTTGTTTAATACTGCCTGAGATGCGCGGAAACCTTCAGACTTTCATTTCTCAACTGTGATTGCAATTACCGTGTGTAAATTAGTACAATGTTAGTACTTACAGTGATTGTTATGTTAGCGTTGGGGATTGTTATTTATCATTTTGCTGGAATCGCTAAGTGTGTAGGGAGCTTGTGGTTTAACGGCAGTATTACTTTAGCGGTTTGTTTGCCATATAGCGGCTAGTTTGGCTGATATATATAATTTATTTATTTAGAACACTAGATTGCTAATGTCGTCGTATTTACATTATCCAAAGTGACACCCGGCCACCATATTGATACACCCAACTTCTTCATAAAAATGAATGGTTTCCTGTGAGGCCAATTTCAAATAAGTCGATAAAAGTGATAAAATGCCAAGATGTGCGGCTGTCTTTTGCAGCAATATTTATTTGAAGAACTGTTATAAAACGATTCATGCGTAAGTTACCGTACAAACACAAATTTGTCACTTAAAAATTGTGTTTTGTACTAGCTAGCTAATTAGCCGTCCCATTGACTTAAACAGACTGCTGACTGAAAGCGTACGCTAGCGATTGATAATGGTCACCAGCGAGCTACCTTGGCTCCCTTACCGTTGCGGGGACTGCATTGCCTTAGTAGTTAATAAAATTAACAAGGTGGCTAACAAGCTAGCTAGCTACTTATAATTGACATTCAATGACAATACTTCTTACCCGCATTATATTTAAAACAGTGTACAAGTTGCTTTTTCTGTTTTATAAAGAGTTTCAAAAGACAAGAAGGGGAGAAAGGCTTGGTTGTTAGAAGTCTGGAGAATAGAAACCTTTCTCTATCTCCTCGATACATGCTGTGCAGTGATCATTTCTGAGAGCAGTGTTATAATGGGACAGGGGTAAAGATGGAGCTTAGTAAAGGAGTAGCGGTAGCCAGAGTTCACTAGCGCTTCCTTTTATCAACGTTGGAATTACCCATATGATTCAATATAAACAATTCGGTTGATGTCAAATAGGCAACAAGAGCAACGCAGAGCGTGGCATATGCCCCCGTCTGTATGTTGATCTGTGGCGGCCATATTAGATATCGCACAACGCTGGTTTTCGAAAGGAACCTTCCTCTAGCCACTCCTAACACGCCATTAAGAAATGGCATCAATCCGACGAGGGATTCTATAGTTATTCCACGGAAACTAAAAGTTAACGGACGACGGACGGACATGGTGTCGACATAATGCCCCCTTTCCTCTTTGGAGGGTGGGGGCATAACCAGGGTACAATTAAGTGAGGAAACCAGAGAGTAATTTGATAACGTATACGGACATTCATTGACGTTTCTTATAATGCCGATAACTTCCAAGTAATTATCTTATCAGAGATAAGAGCCTCGGTCATGGTAACGTCACTTCTCTGCTGCACTTTAACGTTAACGCACATTTTATCTTCCCTTTAGTAAGTGTGCCGCTTTCCATCCTCCCAAAAGCACATATTTAGGGAAACAAAATGCTGCTCTGCACAACGATACCAAAATAACACGGACTCGCACGCAAGTCTTTTTGAAAATATAATTTTAACGTAGGTGAAAATGAATGGGAGTCTGCATGCAAATTTTACTTCCGGGTGTATAAGCTCCTAGGACAGATGCTTCACTTGAGCGTACCCTATCAGCAATCTAGTGTTCTGATATACATATATATATATATATATATATATATATATATATATATATATATATATATATATATATATGGTTCGGCTAGTTTGCTACCAACGTAAATGACCGTATATGTGTAAATTAACATAAACATATGAGCGATTTTCACTGTTAAGTTATGCACCTTTTTCATACGTTTTACTGTGTTATTCCATTGATGAACGAGTAATGATGTTAATGCTCTTATCCAAGAACCAATGTGTTATGTTACACTGCATGCTAATATTTGTAGCCTTTGTTTATTGTGAACCCGTGTTCTTCAGTTAAAACTAAATTAGCAGCTACTGATACTGTAAAGATGAGAATTTCTGTTATTTAATTTACTTGCATATATTGTTATTATACATTCATACATTATACATTTTCCTTTTATGTTTCCTGTAGACCACACACACCCATATTCTCACGCCCCCACTTTCTTAATAAGAAAGGCCCATGTGTGAATAAAGCTGCTGAAATGAAGAATCCCTCTCTCTGATTCTCTGACTGGAATGTAGTCTGTATCGCCCTAACTCTACCCAGCAGTCTGAAATTCAGAGGTCCCTACACCTCTATGTAATCGCAATTTTGGACTGCTGGACAATGGACATTCATGGCACTGGCAGCTGCACTGACGTCACGATTAGGGGAGCCCCAAAAATCATTTATACGACATTGATTCAACAACAGTTTTTCAAACGTTGAAATGGTTACTGTAATTAAACACTGAGTCAACATAGATTTTTCGACCTCAAACAAAAATAACCTGACCAAAATCCAACATTGAATTAATGCTTTTTGCTATCTGGGTAGTTTCAGTTAAAAGAAATGAAATACCAAATTGAGTGCTGTTTGGACTGTCAAGAAGACGGGCATCAAGCCTTTACATGCCCAGTGAAATCACTAAGTAAACCAGAAGTGTCCAGCCCTATACCTCACAAAGTAAAAATCTCTTGGCGCATGCCACCTGGCCAGTGTTTTGTGATTCAGGTGCGAATGGCGTCTGATGACCTCTCCAACCCAGTCTAAGCCCTTATTGACTCTGGCACAGTCAGGTAAGCTGGCACAGCAGCTCCGATTCCCCCTTCCATCACTGTCGTAGCTCTGAATTTTTAGAGCCAGGGTGATAGGTTATGGAAAAATTTAAATGAGTGAAAAAATAGTGTCCACTTGACTTGGTATGGATTAACTCATTTTGTCATACGAGTATACTCCAGGTTGCGGCAGTCGGTCTGCACTGTAAAAGCATATAGAGCCCACTTAAGCCAATGCCTCCATTACTCCAGTGCCAACTTCACGCCAGCGAATGCAAGACTGAAATTTGAAAAACAATCTGATGTGCAGTTTTCTAAAAGTTGATCAGACAATATTTGCAGTGGTGAATTTTCTAATTTCAAAATATGGAAAACAGAAGTAAGTTTTGAAAAAAATCATGACACTTTCATCATACCTGGCACAGCACCTCTCCATGAAGTGTGGAATACATAACTGTAATTTGAAAACAATCTGATGAGAGGTTTTTGAGAAATCAGTCGAACAAACTGCTTCGATCGGACTGACAGACAGAAGGATGGCAATGGTATATTTTCATATAAATTGGCACTGCACATCTGCATGAAGTGTAGACAGCATGTCTGAAATTTTAAAACAATTCAATTTAGTTTGAGAAATCAGTAGAACAAACTGATGCGGACGGATGGATGAATGGAGGGACGGATATGCCATAGTTTCACATAAACTGGCACTGCACATCTGCATGAAGTTTTTTTTTTTATTGCGGCATGATTGTGAATCATTTCATGACAATTTCAACACGACACAACATGTATCATGACCGAAAGGGTCGCGGGGGAAGCAGAATCGCTTATCTGAGTCCCGCCCCCAGCTTTCAGAAAAAACAGTTTGATTATGGTTAAAATATCATAAGGATTATAAATCACAGCAGAGGTAAAGTCCATGTACGCTACGTTTTAAAGTTAGAAAGTAAGATCGTGAAATTTATGAATATCATAAGAATCATAATTGCAGATTAAGTGAGTGTTTATATAACTTAGATTCAAATGCCACTCTTGATCCAAAGCGACATTATCCCGAAACCCCATTCTTAATCATTTGATTTGTTCCAGCTAATTTGGAGTAGATGAGAGGAAGCACATCCTCTACATCCTCGATGTCTAGGACTGTCAAACACAGCGAACGCCACTTTCCCCATGAATCCATGACGTAACCGGCCGGGAATGTCCTATCCGGGCATGTCGGTTCTCCAGAAACTGTCCGCTTCCCGGAAATAATTTTGTCGATTGCATTTAACGACCAGCTTATAAGATCCATTTTGGTTCAGCTGTCTGTAATAATATGCTATGAGTTGCCTTTCGGACAGTTAGTCTGAAGCGTCCAGTGACCAGATACAAATTAACAAGATTGAACATCCATCCATCCATCCATTTTCAACCGCTTATCCGGGGCCGGGTCGCGGGGGCAGCAGTCTAAGTAGGGATGCCCAGACTTCCCTCTCCCCGGACACTTCCTCCAGTTCTTCCGGGGGTATCCCGAGGCGTTCCCAGGCCAGCCGAGAGACATAGTCCCTCCAGCGTGTCCTGGGTCTTCCCCGAGGCCTCCTCCCGGTGGGGCATGCCCGGAACACCTTCCCAGGAAGGCGTCCAGGGGGCATCCGATAAAGATGCCCGAGCCACCTCAGCTGGCCCCTCTCGACGTGGAGGAGCAGCGGCTCTACTCTGAGCTCCTCCCGGGTGACAGAGCTCCTCACCCTATCTCTAAGGGAGCGGCCCGCCACCCTGTGGAGGAAACCCATTTCAGCCGCTTGTACCCGAGATCTCGTTCTTTCGGTCATGACCCAGAGTTCATGGCCATAGGTGAGGGTAGGAACGTAGATTGACTGGTAAATCGAGAGCTTTGCCTTTCGGCTCAGCTCCTTCTTCACCACGACAAATCGGTACAACGACCGCATTTCTGCTGCCGCTGCACCGATCCGTCTGTTAATCTCACGCTCCATCCTTCCCTCACTCGTGAACAAGACCCCAAGATACTTGAACTCTTCCACTTGAGGCAAGAACTCTCCTCCAACCCAGAGGGAACATATCACCTTTTTCCGGTCGAGAACCATGGCCTCGGACTTGGAGGTGCTGATTCTCATCCCAGCCGCTTCACACTCAGCTGCAAACCGCCCCAGTGCATGCTGAAGGTCCTGATTCGAAGGAGCCAACAGGACAACATCATCCGCAAAAAGCAGAGATGAGATCCTGTTGTCCCCAAACCGGACTCCCTCCGCCCCCTGACTGCGCCTAGAAATTCTGTCCATAAAAATAATGAACAGAACCGGTGACAAAGGGCAGCCCTGCCGGAGTCCAACATACACCGGGAACAGGTCTGACTTACTGCCGGCAATGCGAACCAAGCTCCTGCTCCGGTCATACAGAGACCGCACGGCCCTTAGTAGAGGGCCCCGGACTCCATACTCCCGAAGCACCTCCCACAGAATGCCACGAGGGACACGGTCGAATTCCTTCTCCAAGTCCACAAAACACATGTGAACAGGTTGGGTAAACTCCCATGCACCCTCAAGCACCCTGCGGAGGGTATAGAGCTAGTCCAGTGTTCCACGACCAGGACGAAAACCGCATTGTTCCTCCTGAATCCGAAGTTCGACTATCAGCCGGATTCTCCTCTCCAGCACCCTGGAATAGACTTTACCCGGGAGGCTGAGAAGTGTGATCCCCCTATAGTTGGAGCACACCCTCCGGTCCCCCTTTTTAAATAGAGGAACCACCACCCCGATCTGCCAATCCAGAGGCACTGTCCCTGACTGCCACGCGATGCTGCAGAGGCGTGTCAACCAAGACAGCCCTACTACATCCAGAGACTTGAGGTACTCAGGGCGGATCTCATCCACCCCCGGTGCCTTGCCACCGAGGAGCTGCTGAACTACCTCAGGAAGGCGTAACAGCGGGATTGAGGAGGTCCTCGAAGTATTCCTTCCACCGGCCGACAATATCCCCTGTCGAAGTCAACAGTTCCCCACCTCCACTGTAAACAGTGTTGGCAGGGTACTGCTTTCCCCTCCTGAGGCACCGAACGGTTTGCCAGAATTTCTTCGGGGCCGACCGATAGTCCTCCTCCATGGCCACCCCGAACTTTTCCCATACCCAAGTTTTTGCTTCCGCCACCGCCCGGGCCGCAGCACGCTTAGCCTGCCGGTACCGGTCTGCTGCCAAAGGCGTCCCGCAAGCTAGCCAAGCTCGGTAAGACTCCTTCTTCAGCTTGACGGCATCCCTTACTTCTGGTGTCCACCACCGGGTTCGGGGATTGCCGCCACGACCGGCACCGGAAACCTTACGGCCACAGCTCCGAACAGCCGCGTCGACAATGGAGGTGGAGAACATGGTCCATTCAGACTCAATGTCTCCAGCCTCCCTTGGGATCTGGTCAAAGCTCTCCCGGAGGTGAGAGTTGAAAACCCCTCTGGCAGAGGGTTCCGCTAGACGTTCCCAACAAACCCTCACAACACGTTTGGGCCTGCCAAGTCTGTCCAGCTTCCTCCTCCGCCAGCGGATCCAGCTCTCCACCAGGTGGTGATCAGTGGACAGCTCAGCCCCTCTCTTCACCCGAGTGTCCAAGACATACGGCCGGAGGTCAGATGACACGACCACAAAGTCGATCATTGACCTCCGACCTCGGGTGTCCTCATGCCACGTGCACTGATGGACACCCTTATGCTTGAACATGGTGTTCGTTATGGACAAACCGTGACTAGCACAGAAGTCCAATAACAGAGCACCACTCGAGTTCAGATCGGGGAGGCCGTTCCTCCCAATCACGCCCCTCCAGGTAACACTGTCGCTACCCACGTGGGCGTTGAAGTCCCCCAGTAGAACGATGGAGTCCCCAGTCGGAGCACTTTCCAGTACCCTTCCTACGGACTCCAAGAAGGTCGGGTACTCTGCACTGCCATTCGGCCCATAAGCCGAAATGACAGTGAGGCACCTGTCCCCGACCCGAAGGCGCAGGGCAGCGACCCTCTCGTTCACTGGGGAAAACTCCAACACCTGATGGGTAAGCTGGGGGGCTATAAGCAAACCCACACCAGCCCGCCGCCTCTCACCGCGGGCAACTCCAGAGTAGAAGAGAGTCCAGCCTCTCTCAAGGAGTTGGGTTCCAGAGCCCAGACTGTGCGTGGAGGTGAGCCCGACTATCTCTAGCCGGTATCGCTCGGCCTCCCGCACAAGCTCAGGCTCCTTCCCCCCCAGTGAGGTGACATTCCATGTCCCCAGAACCAGATTCAGAGTCCGAGGATTGGGTCGCGTGGGCCCCCGCCCACGACTGCCACCCAAAACACAAGGCATCAGCCCCTTCTGAACCCTCCCGCGAGGGATGGGCCTACGGGAAAGCGGGCCCACGTCGCTCGTTCGGGCTATGCCCGGGCGGGTCCCATGAGCAGAGGCCCGACCACCAGGCGCTCGTCTACCAACCCCAACCCCAGGCCTGGCTCCAGGGTGGGGTCCCGGTGACGCCAATCCGGGCGACGTAAACGTCCTCGTTCTATTTACATTCATCAGGGGTTTTGAACCGCTCTTAGTCTGACCTGTCACCTAGGACCTGTTTGCCCTGGGAGACCCTACCAGGGGCAAATAAGCCCCAGACAATATAACTCCTAGGATCATCCAGGTGCTCAAACCCCTCCACCACGATAAGGTGGCGATTCAAGGAGGGGAACATGTTTAAAGTTACTCAGATATGCACATTTCAACAAATATTTGAAGACCTTCAGCTCTCCAGCCATCCTTGTATTATCATCAAGTACATTCCATGCCCTGACTCCAGCCACAGATAGGGAATGCTCCCTACGTGTCGTTCTGACCTTGCTTGATTGTAATAACATCCTACTTCTGGTGTGCTGCATGCAGTCACAAGCAAGCAATTTTTATATCTCAAGTAGACAAGTTGCAAGGAGTTGAATTTTACTATATCCTGTATTTTAAGAAGCTTTGCCTCAATAAACAAATCATTTCTATGAGTTCCATACGGAACGCAATAAATAATTCTAAGGGCCTTTTTTTGAAGTTTCAATAAAGGTTCTATTGTATTTTTGTAAGTGTAACCCCATACTTCAGCGCAGTAATGTAGATCGGGTGCTATGAGGGCTGAGTAGATTATTTTAAGAGACTTGAGGTTTAATCATTTCTGCAGTTTCCAAAGAATACATACACTTTTAGCTAACTTTCTTTGAACTAAATTTACATGCGGTTTCCAGCTTAAGAGATTATCTATCATAACTCACAAGACTTTATATACGTTTACTCTATCAATGCTTATACCATTTACTTTTAAGTCTATGTCGTCCTTTAGACCTTTTTTCCCAAATATAAGTTTGGTCTTTGTAAGATTCAATGATAGTTTGTTTACATTAAACCACGTGTGAAGTTTAGACATTTCATTATCAGCCTTCTCTTCTTAGTGAGTCCACAAGAACATCAAATGCACTTTAGCCAGCGCCGAGTGCATTCTTGTGCAGCATCATTGAAGAGTTTGAGGTCCTCAACTGTGCATGCATGCTCCAAGGACGAGCATTGAAAAAGATGTTGCATCGTCTGAGGTTCTGTCCCACACTCACAGAGTTGATTATCACCGACTAAGTAGCCCCATTTGTATTGGTAGTCCTTGGACCTTCCAATCCTGGTTCTAAGGCGATTTACACACCTGAATTCAGGCTATTTGCTGTCAGCCCCAGGTGGCAGCCCTTCACTTAGCTTTAACGCCATAGTTGTATCGGCTGGCAGGGTCGCTATTCTCTCCTTCCACTTGTTGAGTCGCGCAACGCCAGATGATGTTGTTAGTGGGCTGACATTTGACAAGAAACTCTTTCTTGATTTAAGACGATTGGTGGCCGGAGTTTGGTTGTAAAGAGGATGTTGTTTGTCTTCCACTTGGCGTTTCCCTTCCTTCATGCTTGCTACGCAGTGTCTAATGTCTGGAGGGGATATACCAGCTAAAATGTATAGCTTGTCTGTTGGTGTTGGTCGCAGACAGCCTGTTATCTGACGGCAGCAAGCATTCAGGGCGGGGCCGATCTTCTGTGCATGTGTCGATCTTTCCCATACAGGACATGCATATTCAGCAGTGGAGTAGCAGAGAGCTATAGCAGTTGTCTTAAGCGTCTGAGGGCTGGCTCCCCAGGTAGTGCCACTGAGTTTGCTCAAGATGTTATTTCTAGAGCACACCTTCCTTTTGGTCCTCTCAATATGGTTCTTGAAAGAGACCGTGCGATCCAGTGTGACGCCAAGGTAAACTGGGTTATCACAGTGCTCCAGAGTTGTACCTGACCAGGTAACCTTCAGATGTCGTTTTGCTTCTCGGTTGCGTAAGTGGAAGGCACACACCTGTGTCTTTGATGGATTAGCACAAAGGTGGTTTGCTTCATAGTATGGAGTGAGCTCATCCAGGGCTTTGGAGAGTCTTGCTTCTACTACCTCAAAGTCGACATACTGAGCGCTAACGCCTAGGTCGTCTGCGTAGATGAAGCGAGAGGTACCTTCAGTTTTGGGTTAGTCATTGGTATAGATGTTGAATAGGAGTGGAGCAAGTACACTTCCCTGTGGGAGACCATTCTTGAGTCTGCGCCATCTGCTCTTCTTACTGCCCAGTTCCACGAAGAATAGCCTGTTCTCCAGTATGCTTTCAATGAGCTCAGTCAGTCGGATGTCTTTTGTAATCTCCAGGATCTTAGCTATAGTTGACTGTGTCGTAAGCTGCTGAGAGGTCGAAGAATACAGTGCCTGTCAATTTTCCTTCCTCAAAACCGTTCTCGATGTGCTGGGTGAGGTTGAGTACTTAGCTAGTGGTAGATTTGCCTGGACCGAAGCCTGCTTGTTCAGGGATGATGTGCTCATCTATCGCTGGGCTAGCTCTATTGAGGATGAGGCGTTCAAAGAGCTTGTACGTATGACTGAGTATCGATATCGGTCGATAGCTCTTGGGCACTGATGGATCTTTCCCTGGATTCAGAAGTGCAATCACATGGGCTATCTTCCAGATGTTGGGAAGTTTGTGTGTTGCTAGGCAGTCATTGTAGAGTGAGAGTAACCATTGCTTAACTTCAGGTCCAAAGTGCTTGGTCTGCTCAGTTGCGATTGCTTTCCCGGGCTTAAGGGTCATTATACCTTCTTCCAGATCCTCCAAGGTAAGAGGTCTTGTAAAACCTGGGTCTGCGCTGGGCTTCTTGCGGTCCAACTTGATCTTGTGTTGTTTCTTTGTTCCACTTTTGCCATTCAGAAGCAGTTGGTGGGCAACCTGGTTTGCAGTGACTTTGGGCTGGGTGGGAGCTGCTTTTGGATCTCCACAGAGTTTTCCAATGGTTGACCATGCTTTCTTGCTGTTCTTAGTCATATCTGTTGATTCGATAAGGGCATGCCATGCTTTTCGCCGTTCCTCGGTAATGTTTTCCTTAACCTTTCCTCCTTTGGCAGTTGTTTCTTTGGAAAAGGGGTCAGCTTTATTATTAGCCAATTTGACTAATTGGTTGAGATCAGCACCAGTCGTCAGCAAATAAAATTAATCTTAGGATATCGGATACCTTAACAATGTCATTTATGTAGATTATGACCGAGCCCTGAGGAATTCCACAGGTAATGTCCAGGCAATTTGATTTACTATTGCCCATCTGTACAAATTGCGTTCTATTTGTTAAATAATTTTTAATCCATTTTAATGCGGTCCCTCTTAGTCCATATTTATACAGTTTTTCAATCAATATATCGTGATTTATAGTGTTAAATGCCTTCTTCAGGGCAATAAATATACCTATAGAATATAGCTTTGAATCTAGTGAATCCTCGATCAACTCAATAAGTTCTGTTAGGGCTAGTGCTGTTGAATGCTTTTTCCTGAACCCATACTGACTGTCACATAGAAATTCGTGTTTATCAATGTAATTGTCCAATCTATCATTGAAGAGTTTTTCTAAGATTTTTGAACATTGAGGTAAAATCGAGACAGGTCGATAGTTTGAGAAATCATATTTATCCCCGCTTTTGTAGAGAGGGATAACCTTTGCTATCTTCATTTTATCTGGAAACACTCCGCAAGAGAAGGATAGATTACATATATGCGCAAGTGGAGTTACAATTGCGTTGGTTAGTGTTTTCAGTAATTTCATATCTAATTGGTTTACGTCAACAGATGTCTTAGCTGTACAATTATTCAGAATTGATCTAATTTCGCATTCAGTAACAGGAGTTAATGTCAATGTGTCTTGTACTTCCTCATCCTTATCAAGGTAGTCCCATCTTAGGTGTGAGGGTTCAATACCCTTTGCTAGTTCTGGCCCAACATTCGCAAGGTAATAATTAAAATGTTCCACGACTAGATCCATGTTCTCTACCTGTTTACCATGAATATTAAAGAAGGCAGGGTACTCTCTCTTCGGAGCCCTACCAGAAACATTCTTTACGATATTCCAAAGATTTCTGGTGTAATGTTTATTTCCTACTAAAAGCTTTTCATAATACTCTTTTTTATGCTTCCTCAACAAGCGTGTAATTTTATTTCTGTAAGTCTTATACCTTACTTCCGCTTTCTCAGTTCTTTCTCTCAGAAATTGCTTGTACAAAGTATTTTTTTTCTTACAGGCATTAGCCAGTGCTTTTGAAACCCAAGGTCTTCTCTCTTTGTTTTTCTTCAGATTATTGATTGTTTTGACTAAACAGTGCGTATCATACAGAGAATTTACAGTCCACAGGAACGCCTCATACGCTCTATTCGGGTCGTTTTCTGCTAATACATTATCCCATTTTTGATTCAAGAAATCTAATTCCAGTTCCTTTAGCCTTTTTTGACTTTTATTTCTGATTTCTGTGTATTCCCGGATTTTCGATCTAGCCTGATCTTTTATATCTACCTTGCTATCACAAATAGCAAAGACTGGCTGATGATCAGTAATCATCATTTATCATGATGCCGCAAAATATATCAGAATCTAGTACATTAGTATAGATATTATCTATCAAAGTGGCACTATGCCTAGTAATCCTCCTGGGTCTTGTAATTAATGGTTGCATACCCATGGCATACGTGGTGTTTATATAATCCTCTATTATAGAGCTGTTATTTGGATTTATCAAGTCAACGTTAAAGTCCCCACACACAAAAACATTTTTATGGCTTGTATCAGTGAGTAGTTCACCCATACATTTGCTGAAAACATCAATTTGCGAATCCGGTGCCCTGTACACACAGCAAATAGCAGTATTTTTACCTTTCAATCTGGGAATCTCAATTGTAAGGTATTCCATAACATTTTCCACAACATATGATTTACATTCTATTACCTGGAAGTTTATGGCCTCATCAGTAAATAGGCAAACTCCACCACCTGCTTTATTCAGTCTATTCTTACACACAAAGTTATAACCCTCCATGTAGAAGTCCTTGCCCTTTTCCTCTTTAATCCAAGTTTCCGATAAGGCGATGATGTTAAACGGGTTAGCAAATGACTGAAAATATTCCGTTATTTGATCGAAGTTGGAATATAGACTCCTACTATTGAAGTGGATAATGGACAAACTCCCATCCATTTTAATGCTTTTGTTGAATTTGTCCACAGAAAAGTATTCGCATGTGTTAGACTCTTTGTAGAAAAAATTGTTATCCGGATCGATTTCTTCATTTGGGTCTATTTCTGAAGAATGGTGACTTCCTGTCAAAAATCCATTTCCCGAAAAATGTATTACTGTAGGTTGATGACTACTCATGAATGTCTGTCAAGGACCTCAGTGGTCGTACTTCTCCAAATCCAGCATCATCTTGATCAAAAACTGGTGGTTTCCGGTGAAGATCCATTTGGTTTGATAAAAATTCTACAGTTTGTCGACCAGGTGCTGCGTAATCTTACCCCCTTTCCTTGGTTGACGAGCTTTCCATGCGAGTGTTGCATTATGCTTGGTGAGGTTTTCATTCATGAATACATTGGATCCTTTGAGATTTTTCCCTTGCTTCAACAGAGAGATCTTGTGCTTGTTACTTATAAGTGGTAGCAACACGGCCCGTGTTGTTGCATTTTGGTCTCGGCTTTCATTCCTTTTCGGTAGCAGATAACATGAATCCACATTGTTTTGGTCCAAAGAAATATTTCTGGACTGAAGGAATTCCATCACCTGCAGTTCCACGGATTTATTATCCTTCTCATCTGACTCAGTTTGATTTTGAGCCCGGTTAGGATTACATCATTACGTTTTTCTTGTTGTTCCCGCTCCTCCAGATTGCTTCCTAAAGATTTAATCTACGTGTCTTATTTTTCAATCTCTTTTTTGAGATCACGGTTTTCCTCCAGAAGCCGTTCCACTTGCTCCCTCGTACTGTCTCTCCACTCCCTCACTTCCTTTCTCAAATCAGCGAGAGCCTCTATTTCTGCTGCGGGATCCAGTGAGCCTGATTTCCCGGTTTCCCTGCTTCCACCAGGCTTACCCATTTTCTTAGTTTCGAGAAAAGGGATTATAGCGATTACAGAGATTGTGAGAAACTTTATCACTCAACTTTTCTCCCGACTCTGCTGTTGTATTCCAGTATTTCGCGCAGTCGCTGTTCAGAGCTGTTACTCCTTCAGTGACCATGAGACGAATGAGACGACCATGAAAAGAAGTATAGAATGCATGTCTGAAATTTGAAAAGATAATGGTTGGACGAAGTGATGTGGACGAACGAATGGATGGAAGGAAGAATATGACATATTTTCATATAAATTGGCACTGCACCTCTTCATGAATTATCGAAGGCTTATCTGAAATTTGAAAACAATCTAATAAAACATATCACAAAATTTAATTTAAAAGTCTTCAATATCCATTCCCGTGATTATTTTTTTCACAAAAATTTGAGCTTCCTCTGGTAGCAGGAACACCTTGTTCTCACCATCGTATGATATGCGAAGACAAGCCCGATGGATCAGTCCATATTTTACACTCTCCATCCCCTGGAATTGACGTCTGACTTCACTTAACACGGCTCGGGCCCCATCGATCTTCACCTCGTTATCCGGGAAGATAGAGACCGTCATATTCCTAATTTTAATCCTCCCATGTTCTCTTGCCCGCAGCGGAATATAGATGCAGTCAGTATGACGGTAAAGTCGTGCAATCATCGTGCGCGACCGCTCACTGGCTCATGGTTTGGGCTGAAGGGTCCTACAGCATCTGTCCACCAGGGGTTCCTCGTCCAGACTGAGTGCTTCTTTGGGCGATGCTCAACAGTCACGACAGAGTTATCGCCCACTTCCTCAGAGACCAGGGCCTCATTTCCCAGTTACAGTGGATCGTAGAGCTCTATGAGGGTATGCTACGAGTGATCTTACGAAAAATCCTTGTGGCCAACATGCGTTTCCCGAAGCAGTTCTTACGCGGGAGCGTGCGCACAGAACTTTGTAACTTCACTTTGGGCTGCTGTCCACTTCAGTGGTGCTGAGATGTTTGATTATTTGATCTTAGGCCACAATAACCGATTTTAATGTTGGCCTGTACTGCTCTGCAGTCAAAGCAAAATAAAATATACGTTAAGAAGCAAGAATAAATGAAACATATTACACAGTGGAAGCACATCATATAAAGTATAGGTGATGTGCCCGTGACGGCTGCTTGGCTGAAATTCAAAGTGAGAAAAAATCATTATGAGTAACTTGTAGTCTTGACTTGTTTCCAGTCATTCTTCTTGATCAAGTTTTCCAATAATATGAATAATCAATCAGCAGTTAAATTCACAGCTGCCATCTTAATGCATTGCTGTGGCTATAGTACAACGGTAGACTACAATTCAGGAAAAAATAATATTTTATTTTTCGAAAGAGATACACAACTCTCTCACTTTAGCGCCTCCAGATTGTTTAAATTACAACAAAGAAAACGAAGATTTGCAGCTAGAACCCGCAATTTAGTAGTTTGAAGTGCAACCTAACGTCAACAGGCTGTAAGATGTTTTATTTATCGTCTCCCCGTCATGAGGATAACTGACCGCAGCTGATAATGTTGAATCATGTTTTCCAAGTTAAGGTATTTTTAATTTGAATGAATGATGCTCAACAAGTCAAAACAAGTTATTTATTTAAAGGTGAGTTTTCTCTTCCTCATCAGCTCTCCAGTCCCAGTGTGCGCTGATTCATTTATTTATTGCCCTTAAGAACAAAATAATGACCAAATCTTGCATGGTTCTTATATTTCTGTCAGCACTGGTGACGTATTCTGGTATCGTCACTCTGTAATTAAATTATCATCCTTTAGTAGGCTATATGAAGGTTTCTGCAGAGTTTTTGTGAAACGATATTCCGAACAATTATGGAAACAAAACACCAGCCTTGAGAGTTGGCTCTTCCCTCCGGACATAATTGGCATGTCGGATGACGTGGAGGCAAACAAAATCACTCTATTCAATAGACTGAAAAGTAGCCTTACAACTAAAAGCCATCATTTGGGGAGACGATGCAAAGAGGATTATAGCAACGAGTGGTGTGAAGACTGCGAGAAACCATGTTCGCTGGCATTTCCATGGGTACAGTGGGTACCTATTTCGGCCATATACCCCAGTGGCAAATCCCACAACTACTAGTGAGCTGGGGAGATGGTAGTTGCACTTCAGTTGCGTGCCCATGTTCAGTAGTGGCTGCACTTCTCTCCATCATGATGCTGTGCGGTCATGTGCGGATGCTGCACAACTTATGTGACCAGGAGGAGGAGGCTGGCAACAGATTGCATCTCTTTGGTGGTTCATGCCTGCCAAAGTATGGCTAGATTCTGGGGATGTCAAGTTATAGGGCATATCAAGAATACGCCCCTTTTTCCCTTGCGTGAACAGCACTCCAGTTGCATCAACCACCACAGCGAAACATTTGTGTTTTCTTTATTTTCCTTTTCACGAAAATAGCATTCCAGCATTTAGCAATTTATACCGTATTCAGCTTTGTAAACTTTTGTACACTCACACTCATGGCGAGCTGCCAGAAACAGAATTCTGCCAGAATTTACAGCCCCAACAGTAATGTTCATTCCTATTTGACACACAGTCACAATGACATACATTTGTCTAGAGTACGAAAAGATATCGTCCTTTGTAGCTTTATATATAAAGGTCCAGAAGCTTGATCTAACTTGCCAGTTAATATCAAAAATTCTTCATCCCTAAGTGCATATGATTCAAGATTAAAAAAGTATTTGATCGCTCAATATGAAATTTGATGATTATACTTCCTGCATTACAGTCTGTGTGGTGGGTAATACCAGTTAACTTTAATGTTCTATTAATTATGGTGGTTTAAATTTACGAGATAATCCTCATGTGTGGTGTGATTGGGGTTTGTGCTTTGGGTGTATGTGTTGGAGTGGATGTTGGTGTTGAGATGAATGGGTCTATTTATAGCTGTGTGATTGGTATCTTTTCTCTTTTTTTGTGTGTATGTGCATGTGTTGGGGGGTGGGGGAGTTGCGATGAACTGATCTATTTGTAGTTGTATGAAGGTAGCTTGTTTTGTGTAAGTGTGTATGCATGTGTGGCAACGGCGATCCCCTATTACAATAGTATTATATTTTGTGAAAATATCGGGGACCTACAGATTTTTATAAGACTTGGCCGTGTCCGGGATAATTCTCTGTTTCGTATTGTATTGCAAGATTGTTTCATATTTTTATTTATTGAAAATGATTCGAAATAATATATCTATCTATCTATTGTAATGTGAATAGACGCCACTAAATGGCAGTATTTACCTTTTTTTTTGTTGAGCCCAGACTGGAGATAGGTTGGGGCATGTTTTAGACATGTCTGGGACAAGTCCCAGAGAAAATTTTAAAATGTCTAAAAGGTGGGAGGGGTCTGCAAAAGAGTATATAAGGGGGAGAATTGAGACAGTGAAGTAGTACGAGAAATTGCAAGGAGAAGGATACATGTGACCAGACCTGTCACTCTTTTTCAAGACCTGTAAAGCTTTTAGTGGATTTTTGCCTGTGTTAGAGCATTTCCTCACCCAGGACATCACCAAGCAGCCCACCAAAGGGACTGTAAATATTTCTGTTTTTGTATATAATCAATCTTGGTCTGTAGAGTAGAGTAGTTTGTTGTTAGTTGCCTTTGTTTAATTAAATGTGTTTTTGTTTTAAAATTTTTGTCTGTCATCCTTTCCTGTCATTAATGTAATAACAAATTGGGGCCATAACAAATTGGCGGCTCAAGTCCGGGATAGACCATTGTGAGAGTCATTTATTGAAAATCTAACATTTCAAATTGTATAATTGTTTCTGGAAATTTTCCTAGATATAAATTGACAGACAGCAATGGATGATTTCTTGGCATCACCAAACATAGAGGTTTTGAAGTCTTATAAAAAGACAGAACTGCTAGAAATATGCTGACATTTAGAGCGAAAAGCAAGACTGGCTAGAGAGATAGGTGAATATTACATTGATGAAAATGTGTTTGCACCAGGACATCTGGAACAGTTTCCAGTGGAAAATCCAAATATAGAAATGGAACTTAAATTAAAAATGCTAGAAAAAGAAAGGGAGGAAAAAGAAAAACAAAGAGAATTTGAGAGGGAGGAAAAAGAAAAACAAAGACAGTTTGAGTTAGAAAAATTAGCAAGAGAAGAGAAAAAAGAAAGGGAGGAAAAAGAAAAACAAAGAGAATTTGAGAGGGAGGAAAAAGAAAAACAAAGACAGTTTGAGTTAGAAAAATTAGCAAGAGAAGAGAAAAAAGAAAGGGAGGAAAAAGAAAACCAAGAGAATTTGAGAGAGAGAAAGAGGAAAGAGCAGAAAGAGAGAGACAGAGACAGAGAGATTTTGAATTAGAGAAATTCGATAGAGAAGAAAACTCCAAATGGAGAAGCTAAAAATTAAAATTGAAATTAAAAATAAATTTTGTGCTAGCCAGGAGGTAAAACTGGTGCCTCCATTTTCGGAAAAGGATGTTGACAACTATTTCCAGTGTTTTGAAAAGGTAGCTAAGAGTTGCCAATGGCCAAAGGAACACAGGTCTCTGATGTTGCAAACTGTCCTCAAGGGTAAAGCTTAACAAGCCTATTCGGCTTTGTCTGCAGATGATTCCTCTGATTATGAGGTTGTCAAAAAGGTTATTTTGAGAGCTTATGAGTTGGTTCCAGAGGCTTACCAACAGAAATTCAGAGGTCTGAAGAAATCTGACAATCAGACTTATGTGGAATTTACTAACGAGAAGCAGGTTTGCTTTGAGCGCTGGTGTACTTCTATGGAGGTCAAGTATGATTTCAACTCACTAAAAGAGATGGTGTTAGTTGAAGAATTCAAGAACTGTGTTAAGGATGATGTTAAGACCTACCTTAATGAGAAGCAAGCACTGAATTTGCAATCAGCTGCCAAATTTGCAGATGAATATTTTCTCACACATCAGTCCAAATTTCAGTCTAACAGTAACAATAGATGGTCCCAATTTCAGAAAAAAGGTAACGGTGATACTCAAGATTCCTCACCCAAAGACAAAGACAAATCTGGTGATGGTGCTCAGAAATCCAGTAACAGGTCTGATCAAAGTGTGAAAGCTGACAGTGACAAAAGTGGTCTAGTTTGCAGTCATTGCAAGAAATCTGGTCATGTTACAACTAACTGTTGGTTCCTTAAAGCTAAGAAAGAAAAAGAAAAGGATACCAAACCAAATGCCTTTGTGAAAACAAGGTTAGAAACCCCTGTAGTAGATGATCGATCTGCTAAGTTGCCTGCTCCTTGTGGGGCTAAGAAGGCTTATACTGCTGACTTTGTGAGGGAGGAATTTCTTCCATTTGTGTCAGAGGGATTTGTGGCTCTGAATGAGCATACTGCTCCTGTCACATATATATCCTAAGGGATACCGGAGCTTCTCAGTCACTTTTATTGATGGACTCCTGACGTGATGAGACCGCTTCTGGGGATTTCATACTTGTACAAGGTATTGAAGGGAGGACTGTATTTGTACCCCTGCGCTCTATATTCTTGAAGTCAGATTTAGTTACAGGACCGGTAAAGGTGGGACTTATGTCAAGTCTACCTATAAAGGGTGTTTCTCTGTTGTTAGGCAATGACCTGGCTGGGGGCAAAGTAGTTCCCCCTGTTCATCTTACTTCACAGCCGAACACTAAAGATGGCGATAAAGACCCATCTCTGTATCCTTCTTGTGCAGTGACTCGTGCTATGGCCAAGAAGGCTAAAGAAGAAGATGTTGTGGTGCCGTTCAGCACATTGAGGTGGTTTGCCTCATGACTTTGATTGGCCTACTATGGTTTCTCAGTTTGAGGACTTATCAGATACTTTTATCAGTTCATCGTTCAGACAGCCAGATGGGTTTGGTGATTCTGATGTGTCTGGAGACTTGTCTCTGTCCAGAAAGCGGTTGATTCAGGAGCAAACTAATGATCCTGAAATTTGTGAACTAAAGCGGAGAGCCCTTCCTGATAAAGAAATAGACGCAGTTCCAGTTGGGTATTATCTCAAGGATGCTGAGTTGATGCGGAATTGGCGCCCTCCTGATATCCCTGCCAATGCAGATTGGGCAATTGTTAGGCGAATTGTTGTTCCGAAGGTCTACAGGAATGAGATCTTAACAATGGCTCATAGTTTACCTTTAGGAGGTCATCTTGGTGTTAACAAGACTGTTGATAAGATCATGAAACACTTCTTCTGGCCTGGGCTTTGGAAAGACATTTCCAACTTTTGCTGTCAGGTAGTTGGAAAACACCTGTTAGACCCTCCTGTAGCTCCATTGCAGCCTATCCCCGCATTTGGGGAGCCCTTCTCTAAGGTCATTGTTGATTGTGTTAGTCCATTACCCAAGACTAGATCTGGAAATCAGTACTTGTTGACAATCATGTGTGCATCTACCAGATTCCCTGAAGCCATACCGCTACGCAACATCAAGGCAACTGCAATCTCAAAGGCTTTGATAAAGTTCCTCATGTTGTTTGGCCTTCCCAGGGAAATTCAGTCAGACCAAGGTAGCAATTTCACTTCCGGATTGTTTCAGCAGGTTGTGTATGAACTAGGTGCTAAGCAGATTCTTTCTAGTGCCTATCATTCAGAAAGTCAGGGTGCCTTACAGCGGTTTAATTCCGCTCTCAAGACAATGATGAGGACTTATTGTTATGACCATGAGAAAGACTGGGATGAAGGTGTTCATTTGCTGTTGTTTGCAGCTAGAGAAGCAGTGCAGGAGTCTACTGGATTCAGTCTGTTTGAGCTCGTGTTTGGCCATGAAGTGAGAGGACCTTTGCTATTGTTGAGTGAGCAATAGCAAGAGAAAGAACTGCATATCAGTCTGTTAGACTTTGTTAGCAAGTTCAAGGAAAGATTGAGTGCAGCTTGTGACCTAGCCAAAGAGAACTTGAAAACTTGGTATGATCATAAGGCTAGAAGCCGTGAGTTTAAACCAGGAGACAAGATCCTTGTGTTGTTTCCCTTGCAGTCCAATCCATTGCAGGCTATTTCATGGTCCTTATGAAATTCTGACAAAACTCAATGGTCTCAATTACATTGTGAAGACTCAAGATAGGAGAAAGCCAAAACAGTTGTGTCACATTAACATGCTGAAGCCTTATCATGACAGAAATGCTAGGGTTGCAGCTGTCACTTCAGATTCTCCTATGGTCGAGATTTGTGAAGATGAGGGGGAGTTTCAAGATGATGAACCTAGAATTAAAGCTGAAGTTCTTTCATGTAAATTGTCAAATTCTGAAGTGTTGCAAAATCTCGATGTAAAACTCCAGCACTTAGAACCCTCACAGAGAGATCAGTTTGAGAGGTTGATCAACAAATATGAGGATCTGTTTCCTGATGTTCCAAAGAAAGTTTCTATGGCCTCTCATGATGTAGATGTTGGTGATGCCAAACCAATAAAACAGCATCCGTTCCGGATGAATCCTGAAAAGAGAAAGATTGCTGAGAAAGAGGTTGAGTACATGTTAGAACATGATATTATCAGACTCTCCAACTCAGATTAGAGTTCACCCTGTGTGCTAGTTCCAAAACCTGATGGAAGTACTGGATTCTGTACAGATTATCACCAAGTCAATGCTGTAACTAAAACTGATGTGTTTCCAGTACCTAGGATTGATGATTGTTTTGATAGAGTAGGGCAAGCAAAGTTTCCGACTAAGATTGATTTATTGAAGGGTTATTGGTGTGTGCCAGTATGAAGTCCTACCCTTTGGCATGAAAAAAGCCCCAGCCACATTCCAAAGGATAATACAATCTACAATCGCCGGATTGCCACACACGGGTGCGTACATCAATGACCTGATCACATGGAGTGACTCCCGGGAAGAACATCTAAAAGATGTAGAGATGTTTCAGCGCCTGACCCAGGCTAACCTGACTGTTAACCTAAATAAGAGTGACTTTGGTTGTGCTACTGTCACCTATCTTGGCTCCGTCATAGGCCAGGGTAAGGTGGCACCCATAAATGCTAAAGTCCAAGCCATCATGGACTTTCCAGTTCCTGACAACAAAAAAGCTTTGCGCCGCTTCCTTGGAATGATCGTGTACTACCGCAAGTTCTGCAAGAACTGAGATTGCTCTCAGTCTCACCAACCAACTGAAAAAAGGCGTAAAGTTCACTTTGGATGATGCATGCCAGAGAGCCTTCGATCACCTGAAGTCTCTGCTGTGTCACTTCCCCGTGCTCAAATCTCCTGACTTCAACAAACCGTTCTCCATCGCGGTCGATGCTTGCGACCAAGCTTATGGATCTGTGCTCCAACAGAGAAGTGACTGATGACATTGAGCATCCCGTGGCATACTTCTCCAGGAAGTTCAATCGCCACCAAAGGAACTATTCCACAATAGAGAAGGAGCTGTTGGCTCTGGTTCTATCTTTACAACACTTTGATATTTATGTTTGTACAGGGCAAAAGCCAACGATTGTGTACACTGACCGTAATCCGTTAATATTTCTGAGTATGAGATGAGATGAAAAACAAGAATCGGAGATTGTTGAATTAGAGTTTGATTTTACCGGAGTTTGACTTGGAAATTAAGCATGTAAAGGGTACTGACAATGTAATTGCTGATTGCTTATCCCGTGGTTGAGTATGTACTCGCGCTAGTCAACGAATTAGAATAATTTAAAATAGCGCAATGTTTAAATTTTTTTGATGCTTTTGTGTGCAATAAGCAAATCAGGTGTTCACCCCGCCTGTCCTACTTGTTAGAGTATTCACAGAACTCGCTACCTGTAAAAAATTTGCTCAGCTGAGCTTTCCAAAAGGCCCATTTAGGCCATTTAACTGTGACAATGTTTTTTTATTGAATTAGAATAATTGAGAAACTGTTTCACTGAATTAGAATAATTTTTATTATAATTAGAATCATCACTTTTGTCAGTATTTTGTGGCTGCCCCCTTGGCTTGTATGACTGCCTGAAGTCTCCGTGGCATCGATTTGACCAGCTTGTCACAAGTTTCCGCACTCACAGCTTCCCAGGCAGTGGCGATGTTCTGCTTCAATTGGTCCAGCGTAGTCGGCTTTCTGTCGCGAATTTTCCGCTTGACGATGGCCCAAAGGTTTTCAAAAACATTGAGGTCAGACGAGTTGGCCGGCCATGCCAAAACTTCAAGCTGTTTTTTGGCAAACCAATCTTTGGGCGACTTTGGCGCATGAGCCGGTGCAAGACCCTGTTGAAATATGAGGTCTTCTTCGCCAAACTGTCCCTCAACAGTCGGAATCAGGAATGTTTCCAGAACATCCTGGTATACGGCAGCCTTGACAGTCTTCTTGAGGAAGCAGAGTTTCCCTATACCCCGAGCGGACATGCATCATCAGACCATAACGCTCTGGGGAGACTTGACGCATCTTTTTACGCACTCGTGGTTGTAGGTCTCGCCACCACAACCCTAGACACGAGGACCTTGGTCACCGAAGGAGATGCAAAAGTGTGATTAGTCACTGAAGACCACTTTCTGCCAGTCTTCAGCAGTCCACTCGCCGTGCTCTTTGGCCCACTTCAGCCGTTTCTCCATTTGTTTCTTGTTCAGCATCGGTTTTTCCTGCTGGAACGCAAGATTTGAAGCCGAGTTCGCGCAGACGACGGTAAGTGGTTCATCTCGGGACGTTAGCACAGGTCTGCTCGTTCCACAAGTCGCTGAGCTCAGAAGTGGACTTGAACCGGTTGCTGACTGCGATCTTTCTCAGCTGCTTGTTGTCACGAGCAGAAGTTTTTTGGATGCCGGAACAGTTGGTGCGCTTGCTGCAGTCTTTCTTTCGCGCTTTGCAGATGGAAGACTGGCTGATGCCGAGCTGCTCAGCAATTTTAGTTTGGGTCAAGCCTTGTTAGTGAAGGGCTTGAATTTGAGTCACTATTCCGGATGAGAGGTCGCGCTGCTTACCCATGATTGATTTTACAACTTTGAAATTCTACTCGACCCTGACTTTATACTGCACAGTGAACACTCTTCACAGAAAACAAAAAATTTGAGCACTTATTCTGATTCAATGAAATGACTTATGAATTATTCTAATTCGATGAAACAACAGTGTCACAGTTAAATGGCTAAATGGGCCTTTTGGAAAGCTCAGCTGAGCAATTTTTTTACAGGTAGCGAGTTCTGTGAATACTCTAAGTAGGACAGGCGCGGTGAACACCTGATTTGCTCTCTGCACAAAAAATGCATCAAGAAAATTTAACTATTCTAATTTGTTGACCAGCACTAGTATATCACGCGTTTATTCGAATATTGTATTACATGTATATAAAGACAAGTGTCCACTTAACCATGTTGTATTGAAAAGAAAAATTTTGCCTTTGAGTCATAATTTTTCCCTTTTGGAATGGAGGTGTAATGTGAATAGAGGCCACTATTTACCTTTTTTTTGTTAAGCCCAGACTGGAGATAGGTTTGGGCATGTTTTAGGCATGTCTGGGACAAGTCTCAGAGAAAAATTTAAAAAAGCCTAAAAGGTGGGAGGGGTCTGCAAAAGAGTATATAAGGGCGAGAATTGATACAGTGAAGTAGTAGGAGAAATTGCAAGGAGAAGGATACATGTGACCAGACCTGTCACTTTTTTCAAGACCTGTGAAGCTTTTAATGGATTTTTGCCTGTGTTAGAGCATTTTCCTCACCCAGGACATCACCAAGCAGCCCACCAAAGGGACTGTAAATATTTTGTTTTTGTATATAATCAATCTTGGTCTGTAGAGTAGATTAGTTTGTTGTTTGTTGTCTTTGTTTAATTAAATGTGTTTTCGTTTTAAAATTTTTGTCTGTCATCCTTTGCTGTCAGTAATGTAATAACAAATTGGGGCCATAACACTATTTATCTATCTAAACATCTCCAGCTGGAAAAATGCACGGCAGTTTTGAATGTTCGTATTCACATAGGGGTCTATTCTCCCATGCGCGTAAGTTGAAAAAAGCGCATAGCTATGCGCTTTTCAGCCTATGTGTTGTTGTGTATGCGTATTTTATGTACAGCATTGTATATCATTTGTAGATGAAGATTTGTTACATGCTGTTTTTTTTTTGTTTTGCTGCCTTGCTGGGCAGCTATTTGTTTTGTTCATTTGGCACCCTCTAGTGGTGTGTCTGTGAAACATAATCAGATGTAATACCTCACTTCTATGTAAAGGACTAGTACTTTCTAGAAGCTTCTGGCACCTTCCTGCCTGGAGGGGGCAGGATTTTCCAGGAATCCTGTTGATTTTTCCAGAATGTGGCTAGTCTACATAAATGCTGTGATTTTAGACAGCACAGCAGAGCAGACCAGAAGCAGAGTTTTTGTTTTGGCAAAAGTTAAATAGTGGCATCAGAGTGTTATTAGAGAATTAAATTGTGGATATATTTTTTTGTAGAACTTTTTTTTTTGTGAAGAATAAATTTGTTTTAGTTGTCATTACCAGTTTTCTTTGTTGTGATTTTTTCAAGTCATAACAAATTGGAGGTTCCACCGAGATAAATCATTCATTGGATCAACAATTGGATTCACCAAAGATTATTATTTTAAATCTTGTGACAAGTTGAAAAACCAGCAATCATGACATTTGATGTGGAAAGTTTTTTAAAAACTCCATCCCAGGAATTAATTGTGCTGGCAAAGAAGAAGGACTTGCTGCAAATAGCCTCTACCCTTCAATTATCTGATGTGAAGTCATCAATGAAGAAACAAGAAATATTCAACATTTTGGTGCAACATTTCATCGATGAAGAGATCTTTGGGGAAGAAGCAGCAGAATTTAATTAAAGGTGTGGAAGTGCCTGCAATGGAGCTGCAAAGACTTGAATTCCAGCTATGCCTGAAAGAAATGGACGAGAGAAGGAAGGAGAGGGAGAGAGAACTGGAGGAAAGACGGCTGAAGAAGGAGAGAGAAATGGAAGAAAGAAGGTTGGAGAGACAACTAGAATAGCAGAAAGAAGGATACAGTTCGAATTGGAAATGAAGAAAATAGAAGCAGGTACTGTTCCAAAATCTTTTGAACTTTCTAATCATTTTGATGTGGAGAAACACATCAGACTTGTTCCTCCTTTCTTAGAAAATAATGTTGACCAATACCTCACCCATTTTGAAAAAATTGCTGAAAATTTGAAATGGCCAAAAGAGCATTGGATAATGATGTTACAAAGTGTTCTTACTGGTAAAGCTTGAAAAATCTATAACTAGTTATCTGTCCAACAGTGTGCTGATTATGATTTTGTCAAATCTGCCATTCTGAAGGGTTATGAATTGGTCCCCGAGGCTTACAGGCAAAATTTTAGGAATTCTTGCAAGGAAGCCAGTCAAACCCATGTTGAATTTGGCAGGTTAAAGGAACAGTTGTTTGATCAGTGGTGTAATTCCATGAAAGTTGAAAAAGATTTTGATAGAATGAGGCAACTTGGCAAAAACAAGCCAATACTTTGCAAGATGTTCCCACCCTGGCTGATAGTTATGCATTGACTCATAAGTCTTCTTTTGGCCAAAAATCCACTTTTTTAAAATTTCAAAGCAAGTTTCAGTCCCAGACTTCTTCTAAAAACACTTTTAATGATTCTAAGGCCACTTCTGAGAGGATACCTTCCAGTGAGAAGCAATCCTCTGATTCTTTACCCTCTGTGTCTTGCCAATACTGCAAAAAAGCAAAGTCACCTTATTTCTGAGAGTCATGCTCTCAAGAAAAAACAACAAGAAGAAACCAAGCCAACTGCTTTCACTAAGAGAGAATCTCTTGTATCAAAGGTCAGTTTGCCTGTTCTTCTACCTTCTATGTCTGATTCTGTTATGGAGGGTTTTGAGCCATTCATCACCGATGGTTCTGTCTCACTTTCACATGATTTTTCCTCATCTGCTCCTGTTTGAATTTTGAGGGATACTGGGTCTTCCCAATCTCTTATTCTTGCAGATATTCTGCCTTTTTGGATAAGTTGTCTATTCAGGCTAATGTCCTTATTCAAGGAGTAGAATGTGGCTTTACAAGAGTACCTCTCCATAATGTTCACTCAAATCAGACTTGGTCTCTGTGCCTGTTACTGTTGGTGTTTGGTCTTCTCTTTCTTTCAAAGGTGTTCATTTGCTTCTTGTTAATGATCTTGCTGGGGATAAGGTTGTGCCCTACCCTTTTGTAACTGACACTCTTTTGATTGATCAAGAATTCGACTCGATCGAAAATTCCAGACCTCTATCTTTATGTGCAGTTACTCGTTCTATGGGCAAAAAAGCTATTCAAGATGATGCTGACCTGGACTTCAATCTGGCTGACACCTTCATTGGGCAGTCTTTTCATCAAGAACCTTCCAGTCCTGAGATGTCTGAGAAATCTTCAGACTTGTCCTTGTCAGGTCATTCTAATGACATTCTGTGTCGGAAAAAACTTATTCAGGAGTAACAACAAGCTCGTGATCTAGCGCATCTTCTACCACAGGCTGCAAGTGAACAAGAGGCTACTCAAGTTCCTGTCTGTTTTTACTACAAAAATGGTGTGCTTATGAGAAAGTGGCGTCCACCTGATGTTCCTGCAGATGAAGAGTGGATGATCACCCATCAAATTGTTCTTCCAAAGTCGTATCGTCGAGAAACTCTTAGTCAGGCCCATGACAATCCTATGTCAGGTCATTTGGGTCTCAAGAAGACCCTTCAATGTGTCAGAAACCACTTCTTCTGGCCTTCTATGAGGTCCGATTAACAGGAGTACTGCAAATCCTGTCATAATTGTCAAATGGTTGGGAAGCCGAACCAGAATATTTCAAAGGTTCGACTTAAGCCCATTCCCGCTTTTGAAGAACCTTTCAGTCGAATCATCATTGACTGTGTTGGACCATTGCCGAAGACTAGGTCTGGTTGTGAGTACTTACTGACTATCATGTGTGCTTCCACCCGGTTTCCTGAGGCAATTCCACTTCGTAACATCAAGGCGAAGACTATCATCAAGGCTCTTACCACGTTTTTCGGCTTTGTTAGTCCTCCTAAGTCATTTCAGTCTGATCAAGAGTCAAATTTCATGTCGGGCATATTTCAAGAAGTTATGCATGAGCTTGGTATTAAACAATACAGGTCATCAGCTTACCATCCTGAGAGTCCAGGTGCTTTGGAGAGGTCCCATCAAACCCTGAAGAACATGATAAGGACTAACTGCCTTGACACAGCGAAAGACTGGGATGAAGGTGTCCATCTTGTTCTGTTTGCCGCCCGTGAAGCTGTTCAGGAGTCTCTTGGGTTCAGTCCTTTTGAGCTTGTTTTTAGGCATACAGTTCGTGGACCTTTGAAGCCTCTGAAGGAGAAGTTGCTTGCTGAAGATGATGTCCCCATGATCTTGCTTCAGTATGGCTCTGACTTCCGTAATCGTCTTTGTACGGCTTGTGCCTTTGTTAAGTCTAATCTCAAAGAAGCTCTGGGCAAAATGAAAGCCAGATATGACCTTCATTCAAAAGATAGAAGTTTTATAACTGGTGACAAAGTTCTTGCACTTTTGCCAGTTCTAAGAGCCCAATATTTCGGCCCTTATACTGTCCTCAAAAAGGTCAGTGATCTAAATTATGTCATTGGAAGGAGGAAACAAAAACAAATGTGTCACATCAACATTCTGAAAGAATACATTAATAGAGACACTCAGCAAAAGCCAGTCAATGTGGTAAATACAGTTGAACTGGAAAATTCCAAAGAAATGATTGTGGCTGCCCCTTAGAAAACAAACCTGGTCCAGTCAAACTTGAAAATTCAGACATTCTTCAAAATATTGATGCCAAGTTGTCCCACCTGGACCCTTTTCAACAACAACAGCTAAAGCAGCTCATATTTGAATATAGTCACATATTTCCTGACATTCCATCAAGGACTAACATGGTTTACCATGATGTCATCCTACAAGATGATGCCAAGCCTGTAAAACAGCATCCTTACAGAATGAATCCAGAGAAGCAGAAATACCTTCAACAGGAAGTCAAATATCTGCTTGAAAATTACTTTGTTGAGCCAAGTAACAGTGACTGGAGTCTCCATGCATCCTAGTTCCCAAACCCAATGGAACATATAGAATGGTGATGGACTACAGGATAGCGAAAACTCTATCAAAAACGGACTCACATCCTATTCCCAGGATTGATGACTGCACTGACAAAGTTGGACAGTCAAAGTATGTCACAAAATTTTTTCTCCTCAAGGGCTTCTGGCAGATCCCTCTAACTGATAAAGCAAAGGAGATCTCTGCCTTCATCACACCAGATGGATTATACCAATACAAGGTCATGCCATTTGGAATGAAAAATTCTCGGGCCACCTTCCAATGTCTGGTAAACACAGTGATTGCTGGACTGCCAGGATGTGAGGCCTATATCGATGACATTATCATCACCAGTAACAGCTTCCAAGAGCACCTCACCTTCATCAGAAACTTCTTTCAGTGAGTGAGTGATGCCAAGCTGACTATCAACCTTGTTAAAAGTGACTTTTGTAAAGCTACAGTTGTTTACTTAGGGCATATTGTTGGACCGGGTCAAGTCAACCCAATTGATACGAAAATAAAAGTTATCACTGAATTTCCTGAGCCTGCAACTAAAAGACAACTAATGAGATTTCTAGGGATGGCTGGCTACTACAGAAAATTCTCTAAGAACTTATCTGTCATCTCCGAACCTTTGACCAATTTACTGAAGAAAAATGCAAAATTAATTTGGGATGAAAAATGTCAAAATGCATTTGACCAGCTGAAAGCTATTCTCAAAAATGCACCAGTTCTCTTATCTCCGAATTTCAAAAAGGAGTTCAAGTTGGCTTTTGATGCCAGTGACATTGGTGCAGGCGCAGTTTTACTGCAAGAAGACAGTGATGGAGTAGATCATCCTGTTTGTTACTTTTCCAAAAAGTTTAATAAACATCAGAAAAACTACTCAACAATTTGACAAATTTTACAACATTTTGAAGTCTTTTTGACTTGTTCAGGTACTTCCATCAAGGTCTTCAGTGATCATAATACCCTCACATTTTTACATAAGATCAAAAACAAGAATCAAAGATTACTAAAATGGAGTTTGCTTTTGCAAGAGTACGATTTGGATATTTCTCACATCAGGGGAAAAGATTATGTTATCCCAGATACACTTTCACGCATGTAATTTTATTTCTTTATTTTATTGTGAAAAATGTAATTTTGCTTTTCTATTTGATTGTGAAAATTGCACTGGTTGTTATGTATATGATTGTTATAATGATCAGTGATACTTTTGTGTCAAGTTCAAGATTATTCAAGATTTTAGCAAACCTTTCTTTTCTTTTCTTTTGAAACTCTTTATTTATTGGTTTTTTTCATTTTTTCATAAAGCAAATAACAAGCTGGACAAACAGTCAGGGTCCAGGGGTATAGTCAATAAATCCAAAGGATAAATTATCCTTTATGCACATCATATACATTTAAGACTCATAACATTGTCACACTTATAACCGTGTCACTCATTGGCCAAATAAACAGTCCATTTCTGCCATCGTTTCTCACCCAAATCTTTTTGAAGTCGGATTGAGTATGTCATTTGTTCAAGGACATGTAGTTGTTTTACTGTATTAATAAAGATATCACTGGTGGGGGCGTTTTTCTGGAGCCAACATTTCGTAATGGCTTTTTTACTTGCTGCCAGCAGAACAGTGAAAAGGTAATTATCGGCTTTATTTAACTGTCCATGAGAAATATTTCCGAGATAAAGGGTTGAAAATGATACATCAATGTCAAAACTCAGAACCTTTGAGATAATTTTAGCCACTTCCCTCCAGTAAATCTGGATGGGAGGGCAGGACCAGAAGATATGAGTCTGGTCTGCCAGGGTCTCTCCACAGTCCCTCCAGCAGGCCAGTTGTGTTCCAGTTTGTTTAGATTTCTGCTTGGGGGTTATAAAAAAAAGGAATTAAACTTTTCCAACAGAAGTCCCTCCAGGTCCAGGAGTTGGTAGAAGATGACTGGGTCTCCCAGGCTTTAAGCCACATGTCCTCTGTTATTACAATATTCAACTCGTTTTCCCATCATTGTTTCACATAGTCTGTATTGTCTTTATTCAATGAAATGATGCCATGATATAACTTGCTTATAAGTCCCTTTGCATTCCCAGAGTTGTATGCATCCATAAATACCTGAACTAGTGCTGGGGGCTCTGCTGGGTTAAGGCTTTTAATTTTCTTACTAACATAATCACGAAACTGTAAATACCTGAAAAAGTCCTGACCTCCCAGCCCATACATTTCACATAAATTAAAGCAGTTAAGTTCCCCTTTTTTAACAATTGTACATGCAGTAGTAACACCATAATAAGTCCATTGTTTGTATCTATGATCTTGTGATGCCGGTATGAATTCAGGGTCATATGCTGGCCATCTTAGTAATTTTATCTTATTTTGGAGTTCAAATTTTTTAACCACTTCTCTCCACACCCCCAGTGAACAGTTCACCCATTGGCGCTCTGTAAGTAGTATTTTTTTATCCATTCCTGCGCACCCCAGCAGAGATTGTATCGGTGCATCTGTTGGAGATAATTCCATGGTTTTCCATTTGGCTACATATGATGGGTTACACCAGCACACAAGTGATCTCAGCTGGGCAGCTAAATAATAATCCCTTCCAGATGGGAGGGCCCTGCCACCCATCTCCTCCGGAAGCTTAACTGTAGAAAGTTTAACCCTTGGTCTCTGTTTATTCCATATAAATCGAGAGATATGTTTATCCCATTCTCTAAATTCTTGCAGAGCAATATCTATTGGTAATGATAAAAAGAGATATAATAACCTTGGGAGGATATTCATTTTTATTGACCTAATTCTGCCCCCGAAGTCAAGAGGCAGCAAGCCCCACCCATCGAGGTCTTCGTATATCTTTTTGGTAATACGACTATAATTACAATTGAAAAATTGTGATATATCTTTGGGTAGATTCACTCCAAGATATTTAATATAGGCAGAGTTCCACTTAAAATTGTACTTTGCGCTGAGTCCTGCAGTAGGAGTGTAGTTAAGTGTCATAACCTGTGTTTTATATACTGTTATGGCCCCAATTTGTTATTACATTCATAACACAACAGCAACAGCAAGGGACGACAAACACAGTTTCAACAACTAAAACACATTTAATTTTTAACAAAGACAAAGACTAATAACAACCTATAACTAAAGACCAAGATTGATAAATAAGAAAAAACAGAAATAATTACAGTCCCTTTTTGGTGGGGTGGCTTGGTGATGTCCTGGATGAAGAAAATGCTCAAACACAGGCAAAGAAATCCACAAAAGAAACTACACAGGTCTTGAACAGAAATGACAGGTCTGGTCACACGTATCCTTCTTCTTGCAATTTCTCCTACTACATTACTGTCTCAATTCTTTTCCTTATATACTCTTTTGCAGACCCCACCCACATCTAGACCTCTTTTTTTTAATTCTCGGGGACTTGCCCCAGACATGTCTGGAAACATGTCCAAACATGACTCCAGTCTGAGCTTAACAAAAAAAAGGTAAATACTGCCATCTAGTGGCCTATATTCACATTACACCTCCATTCCAAAAGGGAAAAATTTTGACCCACAAAGGCAAAATTTTTCTTTTCAATACAAAATGTTTAAGTGAACACTTGTCTACATATACATATCATACAATATTCAAACACATGATATATATATACACATTCAAACACGGGATAAGCAATCAGCAATTACATTGTCTGTACCCTTCACATGCCCAATTTCCAAGTCAAACTCCTGCAAAATCAAACTCCATGGGTGCCACCTTACCCTGGCCTATGACATAGCCAAGATAGGTGACAGTAGCACAACCAAAGTCACTCTTGTTCAGGTTAACAGTCAGGTTAGCCTGGGTCAGGCGCTGGAACAACGTCTCTACATCTTTTAGATGTTCTTCCCAGGAGTCACTCCATGTGATCAGGTCATCGATGTATGCACCCGTGTGTGGCAATCCGGCGATTGTAGACTGTGTCATCCTTTGGAACGTGGCTGGGGCATTTTTCATGCCAAAGGGTAGGACTTCATACTGGTACAATCCAGATGGTGTGGCAAAAGCAGAGATGCTCTTGGCCCTCTCAGTTAAAGGCACACACCAATAACCCTTCAATAAATCAATCTTGGTCAGAAACTTTGCTTGCCCTACACTATCAATACAATCATCAATCCTAGGTATTGGAAACACATCAGTTCTAGTTACAGCATTGACTTTGCGATAATCTGTACAGAATCTAGTACTTCCATCAGGTTTTGGAACTAGCACACAGGGTGAACTCCAATCTGAGTTGGAGGGTCTGATAATATCATGTTTTAACATGTACTCAACCTCTTTCTCAGCAATCTTTCTCTTTTCAGGATTCATCCGGTATGGATGCTGTTTTATTGGTTTGGCATCACCAACATCTACATCATGAGAGGCTATAGAAACTCTCTTTGGAACATCAGGAAACAGATCCTCATATTTCTTGATCAACCTCTCAAACTGATCTCTCTGTGAGGGTTCTAAGTGCTGGAGTTTTACATCAAGATTTTGCAACACTTCAGAATTTGACAATTTACATGAAAGAACTTCAGCTTTAATTCTAGGTTCATCATCTTGAAACTCCCCCTCATCTTCACACGTTTCGACCATAGGAGAATCTGAAGTGACGGCAGCAACCCTAGCATTTCTGTCATGATAAGGCTTCAGCATGTTAATGTGACACAATTGTTTTGGTTTTCTCCTATCTGGAGTCTTCACAATGTAATTGAGATCATTGAGTTTTGTCAGAATTTCATAAGGACCATGAAATCTAGCCTGCAATGGATTGGACTGCAAGGGAAACAACACAAGGACCTTTTCTCCTGGTTTAAACTCACGGCTTCTAGCCTTATGATCATACCAAGTTTTCATTTTTCCCTGACTTGATTTCAAGTTCTCTTTGGCAAGGTCACAAGCTGCACGCAATCTTTCCTTGAACTTGCTAACATAGTCTAACAGACTGATTTGCGGCTCTTCCTCTTGCCATTGTTCACTCAATAAT
Source organism: Gymnothorax reevesii (assembly GCA_029721435.1). Classification (NCBI taxonomy): domain Eukaryota; kingdom Metazoa; phylum Chordata; class Actinopteri; order Anguilliformes; family Muraenidae; genus Gymnothorax; species Gymnothorax reevesii. The sequence goes on along the minus strand of CM056590.1, from coordinate 109,941 downwards.
AGCAAAGGTCCTCTCACTTCATGACCAAACACTAGCTCAAATGGACTGAATCCAGTAGACTCCTGCACTGCTTCTCTAGCTGCAAACAACAGCAAATGAACCCCTTCATCCCAGTCTTTCTCATGGTCATAACAATAAGTCCTCATCATTGTCTTGAGAGTGGAATGAAACCGCTCTAAGGCACCCTGACTTTCTGGATGATAGGCACTAGAAAGAATCTGCTTTGCACCTAGTTCATACACAACCTGCTGAAACAATCCTGAAGTGAAATTGCTACCCTGGTCTGACTGAATTTCCCTGGGAAGGCCAAACAACGTGAAGAACTTTATCAAAGCCTTCAAGATTGCAGTTGCCTTGATGTTACGTAGAGGTATGGCTTCGGGGAATCTGGTAGATGCACACATGATTGTCAGCAAGTACTGATTTCCAGATCTAGTCTTGGGTAATGGACCAACGCAATCAACAATGACCCTAGAGAATGGCTCCCCAAATGCTGGAATAGGCTGCAATGGAGCTACAGGTGGGTCTAACTGGTGTTTTCCAACTACCTGACAAGTGTGACAGGTTTTGCAAAAGTTGGACACGTCTTTCCGAAGCCCAGGCCAATAGAAGTGTTTCATGATCTTATCAACAGTCTTGTTAACACCAAGATGACCTCCTAAAGGTAAACTATGAGCCATTGTTAAGATCTCATTCCTGTAGACCTTCGGAACAACAATTTGCCTGATCACTGCCCAATCTGCATTGGCAGGGATATCAGGAGGGCGCCACTTCCGCATCAACACACCATCCTTGAGATAATACCCAACTGGAACTGCATCTATTTCTTTTTCAGGAAGGGCTCTCCTCTTTAGTACACCAATTTCAGGATCATTAGTTTGCTCCTCAATCAACCGCTTTCTGGACAGAGACAAGTCTCCAGACACATCAGAATCACCAGACCCATCCGGCTGGCTGAATAGAGAACTGATAAAAGTATCTGATAAGTCCTCAAACGGAGAAACCATAGTAGGCCAATCAGAGTCATGAGGCGAACCACCTGAGTCCTGACTATTCAATGTACTGGACGGCACCACAACATCATCTTCTTTAGCCTTCTTGGCCATAGCACGAGTCACTGCGCAAGAAGGATACAGAGATGGGTCCTCATCCCCATCTTCAGTGCTCGGCTGTGAAGTAAGATGTACAGGGGGAACTACTTTGCCCCCAGCCAGGTCATTGCCTAGCAACAGAGAAACACCCTTTATAGGTAGACTTGACATAAGTCCCACCTTTACCTGTCCTGTAACTAAATCTGACTTCAAGAATATAGAGCGCAGGGGTACAGATACAGTCCTCCCTTCAATACCTTGTACAAGTATGAAATCCCCTGAAGCAATCTCATCACGTAACTCCAAGGAGTCCATCAACAAAAGTGATTGAGAAGCTCCGGTATCCCTTAGGATATATATGGGGACAGGAGTAGTATGCTCATTCAGAGCCACAAATCCCTCTGACACAAATGGAAGAAATTCCTCCCTCACAAAGTCAGCTGTATTAGGCTTTTTAGCCCCACAAGAAGCAGGCAATTTAGCAGATTGGTTATCCACTACAGGGGTTTCTAACCTTGTTTTCACAAAGGCATTTGGTTTGGTATCCTTTTCTTTTTCTTTTTTAGCTTTAAGGAACCAACAGTTAGTTGTAACATGACCAGATTTCTTGCAATATCTGCAAACTAGACCACTTCTGTCACTGTCAGCTTTCACACTTTGATCAGACCTGTTACTGGATTTCTGAGCACCATCACCAGATTTGTCTTTGTCTTTGGGTGAGGAATCTTGGGTATCACCGTAACCCTTTTTCTGAAATTGGGACCATTTATTGTTACTGCTAGACTGAAATTTGGACTTATGAGTGAGAACATATTCATCTGCAAATTTGGCAGCTGATTGCAAGTTCAGTGCTTGCTTCTCATTAAGGTAGGTCTTAACATCATCCTTAACACAGTTCTTGAATTCTTCAACTAACACCATCTCTTTTAGTGAGTTGAAATCATCCTTGACCTCCATAGAAGTACACCAGCGCTCAAAGCAAACCTGCTTTTCATTAGCAAATTCAACATAAGTCTGATTTTCAGATTTCTTCAGACCTCTGAATTTCTGTCGGTAAGCCTCTGGAACCAACTCATAAGCTCTCATAATAACCTTTTTGACAACCTCATAATCAGAGGAATCATCTGCAGACAAAGCCGAATAGGCTTGTTGAGCTTTACCCTTGAGGACAGTTTGCAACATCAGAGGCCAGTGTTCCTTTGGCCACTGGCAACTCTTTGCTACCTTTTCAAAACACTGGAAATAGTTGTCAACATCCTTTTCCGAAAATGGAGGCACCAGTTTTACCTCCTGGCTAGCCCGAAATTTATTTTCAGTTTGAATTTTTATTTTTAGTTGCTCCATTTGGAGTCTTTCTTCTCTATCGAATTTCTCTAATTCAAAATCTCTCTGTCTTGCAAATTTTTCTAACTCAAATTCTCTTTGTTTTTCTTCTCTTGCTAATTTTTCTAACTCAAACTGCCTTTGTTTTTCTTTTTCTTCCCTCTCAAATTCCCTTTCTTTTTCTCTTTCCTCCCTTTCAATCTCCAGCATTTTTAATTTAAGTTCCATTTCTATATTTGGATTTTCCACTGGAAACTGTTCCAGATCTCCTGGTGCAAACACATTTTCATCAATGTAATATTCAACTATCTCTCTAGCCAGTCTTGCTTTTCGCATGGCTGGTTTTACCTCTGTCAACTCCAACTGTCTGCAAATTTCTAGCAGTTCTGTCTTTTTAAAAGACTTCAAAACCCCTACGGTTGGTGATGCCAAGAAATCATCCATTGCTGTTGTCAATATATATCTAGGAAAATTCACAAAAACAATTTCACAATTTGGAATGTTAGATTTTCAATAAATTACTCACACAATGGTCTATCCTGGACCTTGAGCCCCCAATTTGTTATGGCCCCAATTCGTTATTACATTCATAACACAACAGCAACAGCAAGGGACGACAAACACAGTTTCAACAACTAAAACACATTTAATTTTTAACAAAGACAAAGACTAATAACAACCTATAACTAAAGACCAAGATTGATAAATAAGAAAAAACAGAAATAATTACAGTCCCTTTTTGGTGGGGTGGCTTGGTGATGTCCTGGATGAAGAAAATGCTCAAACACAGGCAAAGAAATCCACAAAAGAAACTACACAGGTCTTGAACAGAAATGACAGGTCTGGTCACACGTATCCTTCTTCTTGCAATTTCTCCTACTACATTACTGTCTCAATTCTTTTCCTTATATACTCTTTTGCAGACCCCACCCACATCTAGACCTCTTTTTTTTAATTCTCGGGGACTTGCCCCAGACATGTCTGGAAACATGTCCAAACATGACTCCAGTCTGAGCTTAACAAAAAAAAGGTAAATACTGCCATCTAGTGGCCTATATTCACATTACAATACATTCAGAATGTACCCTGAATATTCCCCATATGTTTCTAGAATTTTCATTAATAGCGGCAGGCCTAAATTAGGATCTTTTATTGCAATCATTCTGTCATCCGCGTACAGACTTATCTTATACTCTTCTCCTCCCACAAAAATACCATTTAGTCCTGTCTCCTGACGTATTGCTTGGGCCAGAGGTTCAATGAATAAATTAAATAGGTAAGGGCTGAGAGGGCAGCCCTGTCTGCAGCCACGTTGTAAAGTTATAGAGTCAGACAAACTTCCATTAACCTTAATCCTTCCAGTAGGGGAGGAGTAAAGTGCCTGAATACAATGTATAAAATCCTTGCTGAAGCCAAATTTCTCCATCACTAGATATAAAAATACCCATCCAACAGAATCAAAAGCTTTTTCAGCATCTAAACTGAGAATAATGGCATTTGTTTGGTCTTTACTAATCCGTTCAATGATATGTAGGGCTCTTCTTATATTGTCTTGTGTTTGTCTATTTTTTATGAATCCCGTTTGGTCCTCGTCTATTAGCAGTGGCATTACCGATTCCATTCTTTTTGTCAGAATTGTGGCATATAATTTGTAGTCTGAGTTTAAGACACTAACAGGTCTATATCCTTTGCAGTCCGCTATGTCTTTACCCTCTTTGGGGATCACTGATATAAAGGCCTCTTTCCAGGAGGGAGGGAGAGAGGCTCCTTTAAAAATATAGTTAAAACTGGGCTCTAATAATGGAAGCAGGTGATCTTTCATTGACTTATACCATTTAGAGGGAAAACCATCCAAGCCAGGTGATTTGTTGGTGTTTAAACTTGAAATAGCTGCGCTTATTTCCTCCTTTGTTATTGGTGAGGTGAGTTTGTCATTGGTTTCTTTGCCTAGCATGGGGAGATCTAAAAGCCTCAGAAATTCAATAACTGTGTGTTTATCAGTCTGTTTTGATTGGGAATATAGGAATTTGTAATATCTTTCAAATGCTTTTTGTATACCATCTAAAGTGTGTGTAATTTTATTTGTGAGAGGGTCTCTGATCTTGTGTATAGTATTTTCTGCTTGTTGTTTTCTAAGCCTCCAAGCCAACAGTTTTGTTGCTCTAGGGCCCGCCTCATAATATCTTTGTTTCATGAACCTTATGTTTTTCTCCACCTCCTCTCCTAATATTTTATCTATTTCTTGTTTGATGTCCCTAATTTGTTGTATAATGGGTGGTTCTTTGTTTGTTATATGCATTTCTTCCAAATCTCTCAGTATTTCCTGTAAATTTGTTAATTTCTGTGTTTTCATCTTTTTTAGGGCAGCTGTCTTAGCTATAATTTTCCCCCTGAGTACTGCTTTAGCTGCATCCCATAGTATACCAGGGTTTACGTCTTCAGTATTATTATCTTGCATGTATGTTGCTATTTCCTTTTCCTTTGAACTTATGAAAGTACGGTCGTTCAGTAACCCGGTATTGAGTTTCCATAAAGTTTTCCCCTGGTTACCATCTAGATGTAGAATTAGAAAAATCCCTGAGTGGTCTGACAGATCCCTCTGACCTAATCTACAGGACTTCAGCCTATGCAAATCTCTGTTATACATAAAAAAGTAGTCAATCCTAGAGTGGGCAGCATGTCTTGCAGAATAAAAGGTATATCCTGGTGTTGGTCCATTCATACCCCGCCACACGTCAATATGTCCCAAATCTTTAATTATTTTGTTTATGCGGTTTTCAGTCACGCTCCTCCTCCTTATTCTGTTGGTTGTGTCTAAGGAAGGGTTTAGAAGAATGTTAAAATCTTCTGCGTAAATAAGAGTCCCACAAGTTTCTGAAGCTATTAGCTCAAATATCCTTCTAAAAAAGGTTATATTGGTTCCTGGGGGAGCGTAGACGTTAAGTAACGTCACCTCTTTTTGGTCTATTTTCCCTTAAACCAAAACAAACCTACCCTCTTTGTCAATAATTTGAGAGATCAGTTCAAATTTTACTACATTTGAAATCAATATGGCCACTCCCCTTCTTTTTCCGTTCTTATAAGATGAAAAAAAAGTATTTCTAAAGCCCATCTTTTTAAGTTTTTCATGTTCAGTGTTTGAGAGGTGTGTCTCCTGCCAAAATGCCACATTTACCCTCTCCCTTTTAATTTTAGCCACCATTTTACTCCTTTTAACTGGATTATTTAGCCCATTTACATTTAGAGACAATATGTTATACTGTTGACAATGCATTAGTTTGACCTTTAAGGTATCCTTGTAACACCCCGGACTACAGGCAAAGAACAAAACAGCATAGAACAAGCAAACAGACATGAACATCACTAACTGAGAAAAACAAAAAAAGAGCATTTGACTCCAAAGTTAGGGTGGTTCTCAGCAACCCTGGGTCCCCGCTGGTAGGCTGAGGGGAAATCCTCTTCCAGGAGGGCTCCTCACTAGGGGTGAAACCAATCATTTCACACATCCTAGTAGTCCAACGTAGTCCTCCGATAGCATTTCTGATCAAAATGAAGTCTTCAGCATCAATAGTAAATATTTTGGCCCCATACACAAATGATAAGGCTAAAACCTGTAGTTGAATATATACTAAATAAATAGGGGAGCATATGCTCCCTCCTTTAAGCATGAGCATATGTTCCTTTAAGCATATGCTTAAAAAAAAAAAAAAAGGGGGGCTGGCGGCTCTCATTGTTAAAAGTAAAGTCGTGTTGCCATTCACGTCCCCCTCTCCCCTTTCATTTTGCAATGAATGGTAACCCAAAGTATGAATCAAGGACAGACACGACGTGTTAGTCAATATAAATGTCAGTTTCTCATAGTTGGTTTCGTTATGGGGGCCAAAAAAGATTCACATACCGTGACTAAATGAGGAATGAAGATCAGTCGGAGGATCTTCTCTCAAACTCTTGCAATCTCTCCTTCGCAAGGCGCGCGGTGTCTCCGGTACTTCTCTCACCAGCTCGTTGCCATACCGGGGCCCGGACAAGCTGCTCCATCTCCTGACTCAGATCCGCGGTGCTGTGGGCCGGTATCTCCACCGTGTAGCCCCTCTTCCTCAGCTCCCTCGCCGCGTCTTGAGCACTCCCATATGAGCGTGTTCCTGAATCCCAGTGTATGCGCATCTTATCCAACGGAGTCTGGAAGCGGATTCCCTTTTCTTTCAAGAGCCTTTTTATCCCAGTGTATGCTTTGCGCTTCTGGACAACCTCCGTAGCATAATCATGATCAAACGATAAGCGTCGCCCCTCGATCGTTATTTTCTTTCCCCAGGCTTTTTTCAGAATTGATTCTTTGACATTAAACTTGAGAAAGTTTACGACTATTGATCTGGGTGGCTCATTCCGCTCTGGTTTGTGAGCAAGGGCTCTGTGGGCAAGCTAAATATGCAAGTCAATGTTCACTATCAGTTCTGTTTTAAGAAGCTGCTCCACAAAGTCAGACACGGAGTTACCTTCTGCTCCCTCGGGTACGCCATAGATGCGCATGTTGTTCCGCCTGGACCGTCCTTCCAGGTCTGTCAGCTTTTCCTGCATGGCTCGCTGTCTTTCCAGGGACTTAGCTAACGCCTCCTTCATAGCCGTGTTAGCCGACTCGATGTCGTTTATCCGTGTTTCTGCTTCATTCAGCCTCGTTTCGTGACTCTGAATCCGAGTGGTGTTTTCAGAACGTTTTTGATAAATTTCCTGCTTGAGTTTCTGAAGTTCCTTTTTCACGTCTTCCATAATGTCTTCTTTGAGATGGTGTAGAGCCGTTTTGTTTTCAACCCTGAAGTCGCGTAGCTCCGTTAGCACCGCACGCATGTTGTCAGCTGGGTTGTCGCCTAGGTCCTGAGCATCTCTCTCCGTCGTATTCATCTTTTCCTGTGTGTCACGTTTCGTTTGACTTCTGGTTGCTACTCCCCTATTCATTCCCGAGTAAAATTGCCATGAACTGCTAGGTAAATAGTGGATTTAGAGGAGTTAACTCTTGTTTGCTATCGGGAGCTCGCGATCATGCAGCCATCTTGCGCCCTGCTCCGCCGGAAGTCCAGCAAACCTTTCTTTTCTTAAAGAGGGGAGGTGTTATGTATGAGTATTTTATGTACAGCATTGTATATCATTTGTAGATGAAGATTTGTTACATGCTGGTTTTTTGTTTTGCTGCCTTGCTGGTCAGCTATTTGTTTTGTTCATTTGGCACCCTCTGGTGGTGTGTCTGTGAAACATAATCTGATGTAGTATCTCACTTCTATGTAAAGGACTAGCGTTTTCTAGAAGCTTCTGGCACCTTCCTGCTTGGAGGGGGCGGGATTTCCCAGGAATCCTGTGGATCTTTCAAGAATGTGGCTAGTCTATGTAAATGCTGTGATTTTAGACAGCACAGCAGAGCAGGGCAGTTTTTGTTTTGGCAACAGTTAAATAGTGGCATCAGAGTGTTGTTAGAGAGTTAAATAGTGGATATATTTTTTTGGAAAACTATTTTTTGTGAAGAATAAATTTGTTTAAGTTGTCATTGCCGGTTTTCTTTGTTGTGATTTTTTCAAGTCATAACAACTTATTCTCCCCTCGACTTCAGTCTGTGCATTACACGCCCCGAAGGCAGTTACGCACTTGGGGCGCAGCAAGGCCAAAATCGGGGCGTGTCTCAGGCACTTACACTTACGCGTATTTTTCCCCTGGCTATACGCGCTTTTTCTGTTATACGCTTTTGAGGGCTGTATTATGGTGAAGCGCCAACATGAGGCGAAATGGAATATTGCATTTGATGTCGGTTCTCGGGCGAATTTTAACATTAATTTTATTTTATTTAACATGGCAAAGGTTGAGACATTCAATATTCGATTGGTCATCCTTATTTCTAAACTACATTTCTCATAGCCATAATAAATTATCAAAATTATCATATGATATTACGTAACAATCTGTTCTTCAATTAGTTCAATTACAAACGCATTGCAAACAATTACAAACATACTGGTGGTCATCAAGGTCACAACTGCGCTGTCGGTCCTGGCATCTGGGTCGTTCCAGAGAGTGGCTGGTGATGTCATGCACATGTCACAGGCATCTGTGTCAAGGTGTCTGACACAGTTTGTTGATGCTATGCTGCACCACGTCACCCACTTTAAAATTCCCCGAAACACCAGCTGAAAGACGGAGATTTAAGGGGGGGAGGGTTCTACCGGGTTGCCAGGTTTCCCAGTGCTGTGGGAGCCATTGATTGTTCTCACGTTGCAATCAGAACACCTTCCGTTAATAAGAATATGTACAGAGACCGTAGACATTGGCACAGCATTAATGTTCAGGTTGTGTGCGATCATTATACGCGCATATTAAACATCAGCGCCAAATTCCCTGGCTCGGCCCTTGACGCCTATGAACTGCGCATCTGCTTGAAATGCGAAAAAATGCAATAAATATTTGAAACCATATTAATATTGTTTCCAGTGTAATGTGAAAAAATGCCACTAGATGGCAGTATGACCTTTTTTTGTTAAGCCCAGTCTGGAGCTAGGTTTGGGCATGTCCTGGGCATGTGTGAAAGGGGAAAGTCCCAGAGAATAAAAAAAAGTCGAAAAGGTGGGAGGGTGCTGCAAAAGAGTATATAAGGAGAAAAATTGAGAGAGTAAAGTAGTAGGAGAAATTGCAAGGAGAAGGATACATTTGACCAGACCTGTCACTCTTTCCAAGACCTGTGAAGTTATTTTTTGTGGATTTTTGCCTGTGTTGGAGCATTTCCCTGTCCCAGGACATCATCAAGCAACCCCACCAAAGGGACTGTAAATATTTTTTTTCTTGTATATGTCAATCTTGGTTAGTAGTATAAATAGTAGGTTAGTTGTCAGTCTTTGTTCTATTAAATCTGTTTAAGTTTTAAAATTTTGTCTGTCATCCCTTGCTGTCTTATTGTCCCAATTTGTTATGACATATAACAAATTGGGGGCTCGTCCAGGATAGACCTAGAATTGTTTTTTTTTTTTTTCCTAGATATATATTGATAGATCAACAGCAATGGATGATTTCTTGGCATCACCAACCGTAGAGGTTTTGAAGTCTTTTAAAAAGACAGAACTGATAGAAATTTGCAGACATTTAGAGCTGACAGAGGTAAAAACCAGCCATGCGAAAAGCAAGACTGGCTAGAGAGATAGTTGAATATTACATTGATGAAAATGTGTTTGCACCAGGAGATCTGGAACAGTTTCCAGTGGAAAATCCAAATGTAGAAACGGAACTTAAATTAAAAATGCTAGAGATTGAAAGGGAGGAAAGAGAAAAACAAAGAGAATTTGAGAGGGCAGAAAGAGATAAAGAAAGGGAGGAAAAAGAAAAATAAAGGCAGTTTGAGTTAGAAAAATTAGCAAGAGAAAGAGAGAAAGAGGAAAGAGCAGAAAGAGAGAGACAGAGACAGAGTGGTTTTGAATTAGAGAAGTTCGTGTAGAACCTGAATATTTTATTTGGCTCACAATATATGTCAAAAATCATATTGTTGGAACACGTGCCCATTACGCGGGTAAAATCTGAATGTTTGGGTGATCTGACACAATCCTGAGCGAGCAGTTACCTTTTATAATCCTACAGCCTGCCGGTGAGAGTGGCATCCTTTGTTCTGTTCACAGCAGGAAGTCGGAGCCACTACGTTCAGGCTGCCCAGTGTTCCTCAAAGTTGTGTCACAGTCCCCATTGAAGTTTAAACCCAGCTACATTAATCGGCTTAAAACAATCTAAATCTCTGTCAAATTCATATTATGTTTACGTTCAATATCCTACAAAGGAATCTCTTATATATTTATCACACTATTGGGCTATAATATTCCATTTTAAGGCGTTTCCATGACAACTGCATCATATTAGCACATATTCATATCATGTTTGGTCTCTCTATTCTCGGGCTAGTCCAAGGAGTTGAATGGAACATGTTTCATTTCCCTTGGAATTATGGTTCATCTTGTTTGTAAGATTCATTCGGGCGACTACCTAGTCTCCTCTTTATGCAAATTAATCTTATCACCTAGGCCAGTTAACCTCTGATTCGACCACCCCTTCCTCTACCTTGTTCGGCGGCATTTTGGAATCTTTAAAGGTGGAAGATCCCAACCGGAAGCTCTCTTCTCTTTCCTGTGCCTTCTTTGTCAACTTCTGACGCGCGTTGGTAAGTGGGAGAAGTCACATGTTACCTTGTTCCGGAGCAAGGGGGCATTTGAGTTCTCCCCGACCACGTGGGGCGACTTTAGCTCCGCTTGGCCATTCAGCTTTTCCAGGTATGAAAATATTCTAAATCCTTCTAAATTATATGTAACTGGTAATTGGCTTAGCGTTGATTTGTTTGATCCAAGTTGTGCCTACCTGGTGAATAAATTATTGTTATTCCTTTTTCAGCTTGCGTGATTTTCCTTGATTTGTAACACTCGTATATTCTAGCCTTGTTGCGATCCGGGATCTAAGGGGAAATTCCTACCAAGACATGTGTAGGTATCGATACTTCTAAGTTAGATTTGGGATTATGTTCTACCCCTTAAGGATTTATGGAATACCGGCTCTTAAGGTTTAGCTATTAAAGATACCCTTGGGTGTATATTTTATTTATATGCCGGTACCTGGTTGACCTTTCTAAGGAGCCCTTGGGTATATATATAAATCTGGGTTCTTCGTACGTTCACGCTCATTGCTATTTGTCTGCCTAAATGCTGCTACCAAGGTAGTCCCGTTTAACCAATGGACTTGTCGTCGAATTGATTCCTGGACAGTTGTGTTTAATTAACCCTGGGGACGTATTTACTGAGCAATGATTGTTTGTGCTGCCGTATCTGATAGCAGATTTGTCTCGAAATCCATGCAGGTGTTCTCTAAATGATCAATTCTAATTTGAATTTGGAGTCAGATTTTTAACGAGGATATAGCTAAATATTGTATTCTAACTGTTCTATGGGATCAGATAAATTGTAACCATTGCGTTTTCATGCGTGGTCCTCGAACGGTGAAAAATATCCATTATATTGTGATTCACACCAGCCAGAAGAATGCTTTAATTAAAGTTAGACCAAGAGAAACGTGATGCCTTCACCCACTGCAATGTCCGCCGTTGGTGTTGCTTTGTTGGGGTTTTACATTAGATAGAGAAGAAAGGCTCCAAATAGAGCAACTTAAAATTGAAATGGAAGCGAAGAACAAATTTCGTGCTATACAGGAGGTAAAACTGGTGGTGGTAAAACTCCATTCTCCGAGAAGGAGGTTGTTAGTATTTCCAGTGTTTTGAGAAGGTAGCTTAGAGTTGTCAGTGGCCAAAGGAACACCGGCCTCTGATGTTGCAAACTGTCCTCAAGGGTAAAGCTCAACAAGCCTATTCGGCTTTGTCTGCATATGCTTCCTCTGATTATGAGGTTGTCAAAAAGGTTATTTTGATAGCTTATGAGTAGGTTCCAGAGGCTTACCGACAGAAATTCAGAGGTCTGAAGAAATCTGACAATCAGACTTATGGGGAATTAGCGAACGAGAAAAAGGTTTGCTTTGAGCGCTGGTGTGCTTCTATGGAGGTCAAGGTTGATTTCAACTCACTAAAAGAGATGGTGTTAGTTGCCGAATTCAAGAACTGTGTTCGGGATGATGTTAAGACCTACCTTAATGAGAAGCAAGCACTGAATTTGCAGTCAGCTGCCAAATTTGCTGATGAATTTGTTCTCACACATAAGTCCAAATTTCAATCCAGCAGTAACAATGGATGGATCCAATTTCAGAAGAAATGCTCAGAAATCCAGTCACTGGCCTGATCAAAGTGTGACAGCTGACATTGACAAAAGTGGTCTAGTTTGCAATTATTGCAAGACATCTGGTCATGTTACAACTAACTGTTGGTTCCTCAAAGCTAAGAAAGAAAAAGAAAAGGATACCAAACCAAATGCATTTGTGAAGACTAGGTTAGAAACACCTGTAGTAGATGACCGATCTGCTAAATTGCCTGCTCCTTGTGGGGCTAAAAAGCCTGATACTGTTGACTTTGTGAGGGAGGATTTTCTTCCATTTGTGTTAGAGGGATTTGTGGCTCTGAATGAGCATACTACTCCAGTATCCCTTAGGATATATATGGGGATAGGAGCTTCTCAGTCACTTTAGTTACGTGATGAGACCGCCTCTGGGGATTTCATACTTGTACAAGGTATTGAAGGGAGGACTGTATCTGTACCCCTGCGCTCTGTATTCTTGAAATCAGATTTAGTTATAGGACAGGTAAAGGTGGGACTTATGTCAAGTCTACCTATTAAGGGTGTTTCTCTGTTGCTAGACAATGACCTGGCTGGGGGCAATGTAGTTCCTTCTGTTCATCTTACTTCACAGCCGGGCACTGAAGAAGGCGATGAAGACCCATCCCTGTATCCTTCCTGTGCAGTGACCCGTGCTATGGCTAAGAAAGCTCAAGAAGAAGATGTTGTGGTGCCATCCAGCAGATTGAATAGTGATGACTCAGGTGGTTCGCCTCATAACTCCGTTCAGCCTACTATGGTTTCCTTGTTAAAGGACTTATCAGACACCTTCATCAGTTCTCTGTTCAGCCAGCCAGATGGGTCTGGTGATTCTGATGTGTCTGGAGACTTGTCTCTGTCCAGAAAGTGGTTGATTCAGGAGCAAACAAATGATCTTGAAATTTGTGTACTAAAGAGGAGAGCCCTTCCTGATAAAGAAATAGACGCAGTTCCAGTTGGGTATTGTTATGACTTAAAAAAATATCACAACAAAGAAAACCAGAAAGTACAACTAAAACAAATTTATTCTTTAATGAAAAAAAAGTTCTTAAAAAAATATCCACTTTTCAATTCCTAATAACACTCTGCCACTATTTAACTGCTGCCAAAACAAAACTCTGGTCTGCTCTCTTCTGCTGTCTGCTCTCTCTGCTGTGCTTAAAATCACAGCCTTTTTATAGTCTAGCAACCTTCCAGAAAGATCCACAGGATTCTAGGGAAATCCCGCCCCCTCCAAGCAGGAAAGTGCCAGAAGCTTCTAGAAATCAGTAGTCTTTTCTTAATGATTTTACAAATACACACCACCAGAGGGTGCCAATGGACAAAATAAATATAGCTGACCAGCAAGGCAGCAAAACAACATGTAACAAATCTTCATTTACAAATGGAATATAATGCTGTACAAAAATTTATCATACATAACACCTCCCCTCTTTAAGAAAATAAAGGTTTGCTAAAAGCTTTGTTTTGTTAAAATTAACACAGTTTTATAATCAGAACAATATTGAACTTTACACAAACGTATCATTGATCATGACAACAATCATATACATAACAACCAGTGTAAGTCTCACAATCAAATAGAAAAGTAAAATTACATTTTTCACAATAAAATAAAGAAATAAATTTACATGCGTGAAAGTATATCTGGGATTACATTATCTTTTCCCCTGATGTGAGAAATATCCAAATCATACTCGTGCAAAAGTAAACTCTATCTCAGTAATCTTTGATTCTTGTTTTTGATCTTGTGCAAGAATGTGAGGGGATTGTGATCACTGAAGACCTTGATGGAAGTAGCTGAACAAGTCAAATAGACTTCAAAATGTTGTAAAGCCAAAACAAGTGCCAAACATTCTTTTTCAATTGTTGAGTAGTTTTTCTGATGTTCATCAAACTTTTTGGAAAAGTAACAAACAGGATGATCTACTCCATCAGTGTCTTCTTGCAGTAAAACTGCACCTGCACCAATGTCACTGGCATCAACTGCCAACTTGAACTCCTTTTTGAAATTGGGAGATAAGAGAACTGGTGCATTTTTGAGAATAGCTTTCAGCTGGTCAAATGAATTTTGACATTTTTCATCCCAAACAAATTTTGCATTTTTCTTCAGTAAATTTGTCAAAGGCTCAGAGATGAAAGAGAAATTTTTGCAGAATTCTCTGTAGTAGCCAGCCATCCCTAGAAATCTCATGAGCTGTCTTTTAGTGGTTGGCTCAGGAAATTCAGTGATAACTTTGACTTTTGCATCAACTGGTTTGACTTGACCCTGTCCTACAACATGACCTAAGTAAACAACTGTAGCTTTACAAAAGTCACTTTTAACAAGGTTGATAGTCAGCTTGGCATCACTTACTCTCTGAAAGAAGCTTCTGATGTAGGTGAGGTGCTCTTGGAAGCTGTCACTGGTGATGACTATGTTGTCAATAAAGGCCTCACAACCTGGTAGTCCAGCAATCACTCTGTTTACCAGACATTGGAAGGCGGCCGGAGAATTTTTCATTCCAAATGGCATGACCTTGTATTGGTATAATCCATCTGTTGTGACGAAGGCCGAGATCTCTTTTGCTCCATCTGTTAGAGGGATCTGCCAGAAGCCCTTGAGGAGATCAAATTTTGGGCATACTTTGACTGTCCAACTTTGTCAATGCAGTCATCAATCCTGGGAATAGGATATGAGTCCGTTTTTGATCGAGTGTTCGCTTTCCTGTAGTCTGTCACCATTCTATATGTTCCATTGGGTTTGGGAACTAGGATGCATGGAGAACTCCAGTCACTGTAACTTGGTTCAACAAAGTCATTTTCAAGCAGATATTTGACTTCCTGTTTAAGGTATTTCTGCTTCTCTGGATTAATTCTGTAGGGATGCTGTTTTACAGGCTTGGCATCGTCTTGTAGGATGACATCATGGTAAACCAAATCAGTCCTTGATGGAACGTCAGGGAATATGTGACTATATTCAAATATGAGCTGCTTTAGCTGCTGTTTTTGAAAAGGGTCCCGGTGGGACAAGTTGCTGTCAATATTTTGAAGAATGTCTGAATTTTCAAGTTTGACTGGACCAGGTTCATTTTCTAAGGGGCAGTCACAATCTTCTTTCGAATTTTCCAGTTCAACTGTATTTACCACATTGACTGGCTTTTGCTGAGTGTCTCTATCAATGTATTCTTTCAGCATGTTGATGTGACACATTTGTTTTTGTTTCCTCCTTCCAGGAGTTAAAATTATGTAATTTAGATCACTGACCTTTTTGAGGACAGTGTAAGGGTCGAAATATCGGGCTCTTAGAGGGTTTCCAGGAACTGGCAGAAGTGCAAAAACTTCGTCACCAGTTTTAAAACTTCTATCTTTTCTACCATATCTGGCCTTCATTTTGCCCTGAACTTCTTTGAGATTAGACTTAGCAAAGTCACAAGCCTTAGCAAGACGATTGCGGAAGTCAGAGACATACTGAAGCAAGTTCATTGGGACATCATCTTCGGCCAGAAGCTTTTCCTTCAGAAGCTTCAAAGGTCCACGGACTGTATGCCCAAAAACGAGCTCAAAAGGACTGAACCCAAGAGACTCCTGAACAGCTTCACGGGCAGCAAACAGAAGAAGATGGACACCTTCATCCCAATCTTTCTCTGTGTCGAGGCAGCAGGTCCTTATCATGTTCTTCAGGGTTTGATGGAACTGTGGTGACTATTTCTAACAAACAAAAATAGCCACCGGGAGACTTAGAAGGCTTGTGGTTTCTTGACTCGTTGAATAACTCAAACTCAACCGAAAATAAGGTTTAAAGTGTTTAATTCAAATCTAATTCAAACAATAATACTTATAGGTCAACTTAAATAAAAAAAACCAAACTAAACAGTGACACACGGACGTAAGACAACGGTCAACAGAAAATATGCACTGAGCCAGCTAACCCCCTCTCTCTCTGTTCACCTGTCTTGGTCCCTCCCCTCAGCTATGTAATCGAAATCCCAAAAACCACACCCACACATACCAATGAGAAACCTAATTAGAAAAATATCAAACAATAAGCAAAAGAAGATAACCAAGCTCATAAACAATAAGACAATATAACAACATATAATCAAAATCAATATGAACACCATGGCTCATACAATTCCGGCCCCTAATTATTGTGTTACAGAAAAGTACACTAATAATTACCATTACTACCATTCTCTAATTCAATGACCACCAAAATACAGCAACACCATCACATCGTAACAACATCATCATACTGTAATAATGATGATATCTTCTTGCTTCGTAAAGCCGCGTGCTTTACAAGTGGGTCAAAGAGATTCGAGAAGAAATTAAGAAATCAGTAAGGTCAGAGGTTACTAGCACATGGCCTTTAGTCTGAGTCTGAGCATTTGCATACTCATTGTCCATTAGTCAGGTCTGTAATGGTCTGTGTAGTGCATAAGGGGCAAGGGGCAATGTTGCAAAGAAAAGATGGGTTCTTAAAGTTCTGCCTCTTGCAACAGGCAAACCTTGCTGATAGGTCTGTTCAAGTGTCCAAACTTGGTCTTGCCGCAGCATGCGCACAAGTCCTTTGCTGTCTGTGATGGTCTCGACGACTTTGCCAATCGGCCAGGAGTTTCGTGGTGCTGAATCATCCACGATGATCACAATGTCTCCTGAAGAGAAGTTGCGTCTGGTTTGAGACCATTTCTGCCGCTCTTGCAGTTGTGGAAGATATTCCTGAATCCATCTTTTCCAGGATACATCCGACATGTACTGTATCTGTCTCCATCTGCGACGAGCGTATATGTCGGTCTTCTCAAACACTCCTGGTGGCAGCGATGGTGTGGATTTGAGAAGCAAGAGATGGTTCGGAGTTAGTGCTTCAAGGTCATTTGGATCTGTTGAGGCCTTAGTGATTGGTCGGCCATTGAGAATCGCTTCAGCTTCACAGAATACTGTCAGCAGTCCTTCCTCATCCAGACTCTGCAAGTTCAATGTGGAATTGAGAACCTTTCGCACTGACTTGATCATTCTCTCCCATACACCGCCATGGTGCGAACCAGCGGGGGGATTAAAGATCCAGCGTATTCTTTTCTGGAGCAATGCATTGTGGATTTGCTCCTGATTCCAGCCATCAATGGCTTCCTTCAACTCACGTTGAGCTCCAACAAAATTGGTGCCATTGTCCGATCTTAGCTCCTTTACTTGTCCACGCCTGGCTGTAAAACGGCGGAGGGCATTGATAAAAGAGTCAGTGTTGAGTGAGGATGCCACCTCAAGGTGAACTGCTCTCACAGTCAAGCACGTGAAAATCACACCATAGCGCTTCACCACACTCCTACCACGCTTCACTCCAAAGGGTCCAAAGTAGTCGACTCCAACATACGTGAAGGGTGGTTCCTCAGGTGAAACTCTGTCCGAGGGTAAATCAGCCATTAGTTGTTGCCCAGGAGTAGCGTTCAAGTGCCGGCAAACAACACACTTTGACAGAATCTTTCTGATTGACACTGTGGCGCCAGGAATCCAGTATCTTTGGCGCAAATTGGATAACATGTAGTTCCGGCCACCATGTCCTGTCTCCTGATGTACATGTCTGAGAATGAGATTGGAGATGTGGAAATCCTTGGCAAGTATAAGTGGATGCTTCTCTTCTTCCGGCACCGCTGCGCGACTGAGACGCCCTCCAACTCGCAGTACATAATTCTCCAGAATGGGATTGAGTTTATGAATGTGACTCTTCCTCTTGACATTCATCCCTCTTCTCAAACACGAGATTTCCTCTGCAAATCGCTTCCTCTGGCAAAAGCGAATGATCTGCACTTCAGCTTGAGCCAGTTCTTCCACTCCAAGTCCACTGGCTTTCTGAGTGTTATGTTGATCACTCATTTGTTTCTTCTTCTTCTTGCTTTGAAGCCATCCTTTGAATCGGAGCATCCATGCTGCAGCTCTCTTCAAACAGGTCCAGGTTGAAAAATGGTGAATCAAGCGGGTCGTTGGATCCACTTCCTCCGTTATCTGAGCAGCGTTCACACTTATGCTCTTGACTTCACAGTCCTTGGGCGAAATTTCTCCCAGTCCATCTGGATTCTGAGGCCATTCTTCTTGTGGCTGCCGAAGAAATGGAGGTCCAGCTGGCCAGATCTCCTTCCTCAGAAAAGCCTTGACTGTCAGACCTCGAGAAGCCATGTCTGCTGGGTTGTTAGCAGAGTTCACGTGTCTCCATTGCTGTGCTTGTGACACCTTGGCAATCTCGGCAATTCTGTTCGCCACAAAGGTTCTGAATCTTGAGGTTTTGTTGTTGATGTATTTTAGCACAGAGGTGCTATCCGTCCAGAAAATGGAGTCTGCCAATTCCATTTGCAGCTCCTTCCTCAACACTGTGTCCATCCTGCTCGCCATTGTTGCAGCGGTCAACTCCATGCGAGGGATAGTGGATGGCTTTAACGGAGCCACTCTCGCTTTCCCCATGACAAATACACAATGTGCCTGGTCACGATCGTCATGTATCAACAGGTAGCTGACGGTTCCATACCCGTCCTCGCATGCATCAGCAAAATGGTGTAGCTGAGCAGCTTTTACTATTCCAAAGTTGATGGGCTTGAAACATTGATCAACTTTGAAGTCCTCCAGTTGATGAAGATCTCTGATCCAGCTCATCCATTCCTGTATGATGCAGTCTGGTACTTCATCATCCCATCCAATCTTTTCCCTACACAGATCTTGCAAGATCTTCTTTGCTGTCAGGACGACTGGAGCCACTAATCCAAGAGGGTCATAGATCGAACTGACAGTTGACAGAATTCCTCTTCTCGTGCAAGGTTGGTTCTTCAAGTTGATCTTGAACCTGAATGTGTCAGACTGTATGCACCATTGCACTCCCAACACCCTCTCCACAGGAAGACTGTCATGATCTATGTCTAAGTTCATCACCTCTTTGGCTCTGTCCATTTCAGGTATTACGGCCAACACGTGGCGGCTGTTACTTATCCACTTGTTGAGTCGAAAGCCTCCTTTTGCACAGATTGCTTGCAGCTCATGATATAGAGCAATTGCCTCCTCTTCTGATGCTGCCAAGGCAAGGCAGTCGTCCACATAAAAATTGTTTAGAACAATGTCCACTGCACGAGGGCTGAACTGTTCTCGACTGTCCTCGGCACATCTCCGCAGGGCATAGTTTGAGCAACTTGGAGATGATGTTGCCCCAAACAAGTGCACTGTCATCCTGTATTCCGTCATGTTCTGTTCACAATTTCCTTCAGGCCACCATAAGAACCGTAACATGTCGCGGTCCTCGCTTGGCACTGTCACTTGGTGAAACATCGCTTCTATATCTGCTGCAATGAAGACAGACTCTTTCCGGAATCTGGTCAAGACTCCTATCAGTGAGCTGGTCAAATCCGGTCCTTGCAGAAGATGTGAATTCAGTGACACTCCTTTATACGTTGCTCCACAGTCAAAGACCACTCGAAGTTTCTTCTTCTGTGGATGCACGACTCCATGATGTGGTAAATACCATTTCTTACCATCATTACGCTCCAACACCTCATCCGGTACCTTCTCAGCATAGCCTTTGGATATCATGTCAGACATGAAGTTGGTGTAGTCTGACTGAAAGACAGAATCCTTCTTGAACCGTCTCTTCAAGTTCAACGTGCGCTGTTCAGCAATACATCTGTTGTCAGGCATGTGGATTTGGCTTGTTCTGAATGGCAGTCCAATACTGTAATGGCCATTGACCAGTTTAGATGATTTTCTCACAAACTCCAAGAACTGTTTATCTTCTTTGGAAGGTTCATGGTCATCTCTGATGCATTCTGGGAAGTCAGTTTTGAACTGTCGTTCCCACACTTCATCCAGCTTCACAACTGATATCCTGTTGACAGCCTTCTCCTGGGTGTCATCATTTTTCCCTCCAAGTGGTCCATTGACCGTCCATCCAAGCATGGTTTCCACTGCGTAGGGACCATCTCCTACACTTCTGATAACATTTAGTGGTTCCAATGCCTTGGGCACATCCAGACCAATCAGCATCTCGATCTTCAAGTCAGCGTCAGACAGGTACACACCCCTCAGATGAGGCCACTGTTCGATGTCGCTCTGACATGGGATGTTTCCTTTGTGCACAGGCAATGTCTTTTGTGTGTATAGACCAGGGAGATCACAAAAATTGCTGCTGTCCAGTCCAGCAATCTCTAGGCCAGATACAATATTGGTTTCAACAAGCTTCCTTTGGCCCAATGTGCTTATGGTAATGCAGGCTTTCTTTCCTTGCACATTCAACTTCTCCATTAGTCCAACTGTGCAGAATGATGCAGTGCTGCCTTGGTCAAGAAATGCAAATGTGTGGACTAATGTACTCCCCTTCCTGGCTTTCACCTGCACAGGTACAATGGACAGCTTGCAATTGTCTTCACTGGCCCCAGTGAGACCACTGGACTGCACAGAGGTTACAGAAGTTACAGCGTTGCCTGCTATTTCAACACTGTCTGTCTTCTTTGGGTCTGTCTGCTCCTTGTCTGTGTCCTTCCTCTTCAGCTGGTGGATATGCATCATCTTGGGATGTCGTAAACTGCAAATGGTACAGCTCAATCGCTTCTTACAGTCTTTACTGATGTGTCCTTTACACAGACAGCCAAAACATATTCCATTTTCCTTTAAGAAAGCGATTTTCTCATTATGTGCCCTCCTCTCCAGTTGTGAGCACACATCCAAAGCATGTCCTCCTCCACAGCACAAACATTTGGACACAACAGACAGACTCTCCTTTTCCTTTGTGCCTCTGTACGGTTTCTTTTCCGTGACTGTCACAGTGGTGGCAAAAGAACTTCCTTTCTTTGGTTGAGGTTGTGACCTCAGCTTCTTCATATCTCTGCTCACTGGTGGAGTGTCTTTGATATCTCCATAAACTGGGTCTGTTACAATCCTCACTTGCCTTTCTAGAAAATCCACCAGGTTCTTGAACGTAACTCTACTGTTGTGTCTCTCATGGAAATCACAAGCCACAGTTCTCCATTTCTCTCTTAGTCGATATGGCAATTTTTTTATGATAGCCATCAGATTAGCCGACATGTTGAGCTCCTGCAAATAGTTGACATCATCCATGGTGTTACAGCACCCTCGCAGGAATAACGTGAACGCCTGCAGAGATTTCGTGTCATCAGCTCTTATTGCTGTCCAGGAAAGAACCTTCTCCATATAGGCAATAGCAGTCGTTGCCAAAGTTCTTCTCCAATAAGGACTTAGCCTTCTTGAATCCTGTGTCTGCGGCTATATATAAGCAACTCCTCACAAGTTCTCTTGGATTCCCTCTTGTGTACTGCTCCAAATAGTAAAGACAATCTTTGGGGCTTGCATTCTTGCTCTCAATGTTGTGCTCAAAGGATTTAACAAATGTTTGGTACTTGAGTGGGTCACCATCAAAAACTTCAATCTCTCTTTTAGGCATTGATGAGAGACACTGTTGCTGGAGTAAAAGCGCAGTGATTTCATTTGCTTCTCCATCACTGTACAAATATTACTCTGCTGCTCTGTGTTACTTGAAACGGGCAGTGTGGCTGAAAATGACGCAGCTCCTCCTTGGATTCCTCTACCGCTGCTTGACTGCTGTGTCAGTGGAGCTGCAGCTGAAGCTTGGCTACCAGTTACACCCCCATCCAAGGCAGGTGTCAGCTGTGGTTGAGAGCTGACATTTTGCCCTGGGAGGGTTTGTCCACCTGTAGGTCAACTGAGAGGTGTGTTCATGGCCTGGCTGCTAGTTACAGCCCTGTTCACAGCAGGTGTCATTAGTGTTGGAAAAATGACATTGTGCACTGGGCGGGTTTCTCCACCCGGAGACGCCGCTTGGCTCTGTGCGTGGTCGCCATTTTGAAATTTCTGAAAATATGAATTCATGGGATCGGATCATCTTGATGCTCTAGATGATTTGGTACGCATATTTGAGCCTGTTAATGATTCCAGTACTTTCATTTTAGCCATAGCAGCCTCAATATTTCCTTCCAGTTCCAGTTGTTCCTTTTTCTTTCTGAACTCCTCTTCCTGTTTCTCCAGGGCATGTTTATCCCTTAGCCGTTGTTGATGTACAATGAGAGCGGCCACTTCAGCCTCGGCGAGGATTCGTGCTTTGGAAACTCCAGAATCTGAACCAGAAGAGCCTCCTTTGCTTCTCCTGCCATTATTAGATACACTGTCCTCTGGTCGTATTTGATCCATGAGTTGATTCACCACCTCATGGTCTGGCTCAATTGATTGAAAGACAAGAACATTGTCACCCTGAGCACCATCAGTATGAGGGTCTGGTTCTTCCAATAGAATAGGTGTAGCATTTGGCAGAGAGGTGAAATCATAATTTTGTGTAACATCATCATTATGAGAACCTTTCTCTTTTAATTGCACACTTGCCTCAGTTTCTTTGTGTGTGTCATTAGGTTTCTCCTCAGAGATCAAAACATTGGTTGGCTCTGCAACCTCTGTCTTGTCAGTCACATGACCGTGAGCATCAGTCCCATGAGACCTCGGTCTGGATGATTTTTCGATTTCCCCAAGCCATATTTTTACATCCTCAGCAAAGTCATTAATACGTTTTGATACACGTTCAAACCATTCATTTTGGGTAATCTGTTCAATTTTGGGCATCAATACAACCACAGAATCATGATGAACTTTTGCATGTTCATACAATTGAAGCTTTAGAATCAGTTTAAATTGCACATCTCTTGCATTCACATCATCTTGCATTAGCCCTTTAATTTCATCTGCGAGCCTTTGACTTTGTTTTATACATGATTGACGTTGCTTTTGATCCGTTTCAATTTTATTTGCCAATGCTTTGGCTGTGAGTTTAACAACTCTCCTGTCATCATTCCTATCATCCAATGATTTTGTTGCGCTCATTTTGTCACTGCGTATGATACACAATCATCCAGTTGTTAATACGCGTCATTCAACAGGCCATACTAGTAGCATTAACGAGTGGGAAATGCGATATCAATCAAAGCCAACGCCACAAAATAAACTTCCACAAGCCAATCCCAACACGTGCAGCACACGAACGTAAACAACAGTCCCCAATGGACAAGCGGTTCTTTCAAATCGGCTTTCCATCAACTTTGGAAATTATAAGCCTACCGCTCTGTTGCTGCGATGAGCCGCTGCTTTCTGGGCAGGAAGTTTCCAGCGTGGATCTTTCAATTAGACCGGGGTCGCTCCCTCGATCGGGTAGAAATGAAACATTGTATCCATTTCCAGGCGTGTGGAATCAACGTCTGCAACAATGTTTCCAATGCCGACTCCCGCGCCACTTTCAAAGGCTTTCTGTTGACTAAACTGTGGTGACTATTTCTAACAAACAAAAATAGCCACCGAGAGACTTAGAAGGCTTGTGGTTTCTTGACCCGTTGAATAACTCAAACTCAACCGAAAATAAGGTTGAAAGTGTTTAATTATCCCCCGCCAACACGAAGTGGGAGGGGGATATAGGTTTGACCTCCGTCCGTCCGTCCGTCCGTGTGTGCGTCCGTCCATCCGTCCGAGATAAAGGGGACAGCTTTACTCAGAAACTACTACAGATACAGCAACCAAATTTGGTGTGTAGCTTCAGACCATAAAGGCCCTGATTGAGTTCGAAAATGAGAAGCGTACGATTGCCGGGGGATGTTGTAGACCATGTCGACTTGTTCAAATCTAATTCAAACAATAATACTTATAGTTCAACTTAAATCAGTGACACACGGACGTAAGACAACGGTCAACAGAAAATATGCACTGAGCCAGCTAACCCCCTCTCTCTCTGTTCACCTGTCTTGGGCCCTCCCCTCAGCTATGTAATCGAAATCCCAAAAACCACACCCACATATACCAATGAGAAACCTAATTAGAAAAATATCAAACAATAAGCAAAAGAAGATAACCAAGCTCATAAACAATAAGACAATATAACAACATATAATCAAAATCAATACTATGAACACCATGGCTCATACAGGAACCTCTCCAAAGCACCTTGACTCTCAGGATGGTA
Organism: Gymnothorax reevesii; assembly: GCA_029721435.1. Classification (NCBI taxonomy): domain Eukaryota; kingdom Metazoa; phylum Chordata; class Actinopteri; order Anguilliformes; family Muraenidae; genus Gymnothorax; species Gymnothorax reevesii. The sequence goes on along the minus strand of CM056590.1, from coordinate 85,789 downwards.
TGCTGATGACCTGTATTATGTAATACCAAGCTCATGCATAACTTGCTGAAATATGCCAGACATGAAATTTGATCCTTGATCAGACTGAATAGATTTAGGAAGACCAACAAAGCAGAAAAACTTGGTAAAAGCCTTGATGATAGTCTCAGGGCTTAAAGTTCTCCGTCCTGGGGACGGTTTTCCGTCCTGGAGATTCCCTAGGGGATATTTATGAGATCGATGTAAATTTGCAAAAAAAAAAAAAAGTTATATGGGGGGGGGGGGGGTGGGTAGCCATGGCCGCGATGTCAATGAAAAAAATGCTAAAATGCTGCATATACTTGCTAGTGAAGTGATTTCCAAACTGCGATGTATCCCTCCCCAAGGAAATAATGTAAATTTAAACATCTATGAAGATACGCAGCTCAGAGTGCACTCAGTAGGTTGCCGCTGGCTGCTGAGCTCTGATGTAACCTGACACCAAGCATTACCTTTGCGTCAACTAGCTAGCGATTGTTGTGTCGTGTTGGAGTAACTTAAATGGCAGATCAGCAATGTGACTTCATGACTCATAGTGCTACGGATTTTAACGGTGAAGTTATGAAATTCGCTCAGTATGGATGACGGTGTCCAAAAGATGAAATCACAAGGAATAATGGCAGTCAATGGATTTTTTTCTTAAACATCGAAAGTGGATTACACCATGTGAACATCAGGTATGATCCAAATATATAACGTTAGCGTATATCTACTGGGACGGTAGCAGTGGCCAAATCCTCATCATAGAAGCGCACCAAAACGTTCAGCACACGGTCCATGTTTGTATTGGTGGCCTCGTCAGCATTTAGAGAAAAATAAATCATGTTCAACTTGTCTGATATGTTAACTGCTTTTTTATCGAGTGGAAATTCCATGGATGTACACCTATGACGCCTGCGTGTTTTAGTTTTAGTAGACCATGTACTAGTGAACTGTACCGTTATGAAACTGTATGAAACAGCGAACTTCTAATAAAGTCATCAATGAATGACTGCAACTGTGAACGAAAGGTCGCGCTCTGCAATAAATGTGCAGATACGCACTTTATGATTGCACACACGATCGGTCATTGATTCGTTGTAATGTATTCTTACGTTATCTTGCATTAAAAAAGCATTGTTACATGTGAAAATCTACTATTCTGGGTAATGTTTTAGATCAACCGCGTCTGCAACTACTGTATCATGATTGGTTGGTGTATTCACCGCGTTGCATTGTTTGACTCAAAATATTGTTGTCACTGCTGTGGTACCGGTTAAGTCTGCGAAAAATCATGGAGCGGTTAGTTGTGAAGGAAGGATCAGATGTGATCAATATTGACAGCACTGTCAAAAACAAATGGAGGTGGGCTTGGTTGGATGAGATTGGTGACACAGGAAAGCCATTCAGGTCCTGGTGTCAAAAATTGAAGGAACCAGGAGCCTGTTTCTGTTGTGTTTGCAACAGAAAGCTGTTGTACGGTTCAAACGGCAAAAAAACGCTTTTCAAGCGCAACAATGAACCAGGTTTCAGGTCAACACTGAAAAAAATGTCTGGTGTAGCCAAGCTTCAGGCTTTTCCTTTTGTTGCAAGAAAAAAAAAAGAATGAATAGTATTTGCTTATCAGAATCTGAAATGGCTTGTTGAATTCTTTCATGTTGTGACTTTTGCTTTTGTTGCTAAAAAAAGAGAATGAACAGCATTGTTTATCAGAGAATCTGAATAAAACGGCTTGTTGAATATTGATGTTGTTTTAGTTTTAATGCACAGTATTAATGATGGGAACCCTAAAATATAAAGTAAAAGGTCAAATGTTATCCACGAAAGGTACTAACGTTTTCTTTTTGAGCTGCCAACCAATGGGTTTTAAATGTCTCTTGTAATTGACTTGTTTTCTTACTTGCAACCATTCCTCTCCCCTAATGCAAGGTGCATACTAGTTCATATGACTACTATTTTTTACACACTGCTCAGCAGTGTGTAAAAATAACATGATTAGACTGCTTAGCTAGACTAGTGTTAACTATGTCTGAGCAGGTGCAGTTAGTATATTAAAGATTTGTCAATATTGCCAAAGCTACATTACAGCCTGGTAATACTACTTTTTCTCTGCACTGGCATTTTTATTTAAAAGGTTGTAACAGCTTGCCTCCATTTAGTGTAAGTCAACATACAATTTGCTCCCACCCAAAAAAGCGTGTGGGGACTGGGGACCCCCCAAAATATACGCGGTCTGTGTGCATTTCATGCGGGAAAACCACAAAATTTGGGCCGTGGGCCCTGTGGGTGCTTCGCGCCCGCGCATGTGTACTCAAAAAACATTGCCAAGGTTTGCAGGTCTGCTGCTGCTGCTACGCACTTTTGCTTTAATGTCCGACAGTAATTTTAATATTTGAAATAGACAAGACTAGGAATAGACAGACTACAACTTCAGCAGGTGTTTATGTTAAAATGAAGCACGAATTGTACACTTTCACAATTAAGGCATTTGAGAACTGTGAAGTAGCATATCACCCAATTAATTGGTGTGTGCTGGGTGCACAATGTTGTTTATATTTCTCTTATATTGCCATTATCTAGGACAGGGGCTAGGGCTAGACCGTTGCAAGCTTAGAGCCCCTCTCAGAATGTCTTATCCCACGTCTGAAATTTTCAGTCCTGGGATTTTTTTTTGCTTTAAGCCCTGTAGTCTTCGCCTTGATATTGCGAAGTGGAATTGCCTCAGGAAACCAGGTGGAAGCACACATGATAGTCAGTAAGTACTCACAACCAGACCTAGTCTTCGGCAATGGTCCAACACAGTCAATGATGATCCGACTGAAAGGTTCTTCAAAAGCGGGAATGGGCTTAAGTCGAACCTTTGAAATATTCTGGTTTGGCTTCCCAACCATTTGACAAGTATGACAGGATTTGCAGTACTCCTGTACATCAGACCTCATGGATGGCCAGAAGAAGTGATTCCTGACAGATTGAAGGGTCTTCTTGATTCCCAAATGACCTGACATAGAATTGTCATGGGCCAGACTAAGAGTTTCTTGACGATAAAACTTTGGAAGAACAATTTGATGGGTGATCATCCACTCTTCATCTGCAGGAATATCAGGTGGACGCCACTTTCTCATAAGCACACCATTTTTGTAGTAAAAACAGACAGGAACTTGAGTAGCCTCTTGTTCACTTGCAGCCCGTGGTAGAAGATGCGCTAGATCATGAGCTTGTTGTTGCTCATGAATAAGTTGTTTACAAGACAAAATGTCATAAGAATGACCTGACAAGGACAAGTCTGAAGATTTCCCAGACATCTCAGGAATGGAAAGTTCCTGATGAAAAGACTGCCCAATGAAGGTGTCAGCCAGGTTAAAGTCCAGGTCAGCATCATCTTGAATAGCCTTTTTAGCCATAGAACGAGTAACTGCACATGAAGGATAGAGGTCTGGAATTTCCTCCTCTATAGAGTTAGATTCTTGATGAATCAAAGGAGTGTCAGTTACAATAGGGTAGGGCACAACCTTATCCCCAGCAAGATCATTACCAAGAAGCAAATGAATGCCTTTGAAAGGAAGAGAAGACCTAACACCAACAGTAACAGGTCCAGAGACTAAGTCTGATTTGAGATGAACATTATGGAGAGGTACACTTGTAAAACCACATTATACTCCTTGAATAAGGACATTAGCCTGAGTAGACGATTTGTCCGAGAAAGGCAGAATCTCTGCAAGAATAAGAGATTGGGAAGACCCAGTATCCCTTAGAATTCAGACAGGAGCAGATGAGGAAAAATCATGTGAAAGTGAGACCAAACCATCGGTGATGAATGGCTCAAAACCCTCCATAACAGGATCAGACACAGAAGGTAGAAGATCAGGCGAACTGACCATTGATACAAGAGATTCTCTCTTTGTCAAAGCAGTTTGCTTGGTTTCTTCTCGTTGTTGTTTTTTCTTGAGAGCATAACACTCAGAAATAAGGTGACCTTGCTTTTTGCAGTAATGGCAAGACACAGAGGGTAAAGAATCAGAGGATTACTTCTCAGTGGAAGGTTTCCTGTCAGAAGTGGCCTTAGAATCATTAGAAGTGTTATTAGAAGTCTTGGACTGAAACTTGTTTCAAAATTTAGAAAAAGTGGATTTTTGGACAAAAGAAGACTTATGAGTCAATGCATAAATATCAGCTAGAGAAGAAACATCTTGCAAAGTATTGGCTTGTTTTTCTTCAAGGAAAGTTTTAATATCAGGCTGGATACACCTTTTGAATTCCTCAACCAGAATAAGTTGCCTCATTCTCTCAAAATCTTTCTCAACTTTCATGGAATTACACCACGACAAACAACTGTTCCTTTATCCTGCAAAATTCAACATGAGTTTGACTGGCTTCCTTGCGAGAATTCCTAAATTTTTGCCTGTAAGCTTCGGGGACCAATCCATAACCCTTCAGAATGGCAGATTTGACAAAATCATAATCAGCACACTGTTGGACAGATAACTGGTTATAGATTTTTCTTGCTTTACCAGTAAGAACACTTTGTAACATCATTGTCCAATGCTCTTTTGGCCATTTCAAATTTTCTCAAAATGGGTAAAGTATTGGTCAACATCATTTTCTAAGAAAGGAGGAACAAGTCTGATATGTTTAAACACATCAAAATGATCAGAAAGTCCAAAAGATTTTGAAACAGTACCTGCTTCTATTCTCTTCATTTCCAATTAGAACTGCATCCTTTTTTCTTCTAGTTCTTTCTCCCTCTCCAATCTTCTTTCCTCCAGTTCTCTCTCCAACCTTCTTTCATCCATTTCTTTCTCCATCCTTCTTCCCTCCATTTCTCTTTCCTTCTCCGTCTCCAACCTTCTCTCTTCCAGCTCTAGTTGTTTTTGGCGCAGCTGGAATTCAAGTCTTTGCAGCTCCATTGCAGGCTCTTCCACAGCTTTAATTAATTCTGCTGCTTCTTCCCCAAAGATCTCTTCATCGATGAAATGTTGCACCAGAAGGTTGAATATTTCTTGTTTCTTCATTGATGACCTCACATCAGATAATCCAAGGGTTGAGGCTATTTGCAGCAAGTCCTCCTTCTTTGCCAGCACAATTAATTCCTGGGTTGGAGTTTTCAAAAAACTTTCCTGATCAAAAGTCATGATTGCTGGTTTTTAAACTAGTCACAAGATTTAAAATAATAATCTTTGGTGAATCCAATCTCGGTAGAACCTCCTATTTGTTATGACTTAAAAAAATATCACAACCAAGAAAACCAGAAAGTACAACTAAAACAAATTTATTCTTTAATAAAAAAAAATTTCTTCAAAAAAAAAATATCCAGTATTCAATTCCTAATAACACTCTGCCAATTTAACTGTTGCCAAAACAAAACTCTGGTCTGCTCTCTTCTGCTGTCTGCTCTCTCTGCTGTGCTTAAAATCACAGCCTTTTTATAGTCTAGCAACCTTCCAGAAAGATCCACAGGATTCTAGGGAAATCCCGCCCCCTCCAAGCAGGAAAGTGCCAAAAGCTTCTAGAAATCAGTAGTCTTTTCTTAATGATTTTACAAATGCACGCCACCAGAGGGTGCCAATGGACAAAATAAATATAGCTGACCAGCAAGGCAGCAAAACAGCATGTAACAAATCTTCATTTACAAATGGAATATAATGCTGTACAAAAATTTATCATACATAACAGTATTATCTCAAGGATGGTGTGTTGATGTGGAAGTGGCGCCCTCCTGATATCCCTGCCAATGCAGATTGGGCAGTGGTTAGGCAAATTGTTGTTCCGAAGGTCTACAGGAATGAGATCTTAACAATGGCTCACAGTTTACCTTTAGGAGGTCATCTTGGTGTTAACAAGACTGTTGATAAGATCATGAAACACTTCTTCTGGCCTGGGCTTCGGAAAGATGTTTCCAACTTTTGCAAAACCTGTCACACTTGTCAGGTAGTTGGAAAACACCAGTGAGACCCACCTGTAGCTCCATTGCAGCCTATCCCAGCATTTGAGGAGCCCTTCTCTAAGGTCATTGTTGATTGTGTTGGTCCATTACCCAAGACTAGATCTGGAAATCAGTACTTGTTGACAATCATGAGTGCATCTACCAGATTCCCTGAAGCCATACTTCTAAGCAACATCAAGGCAACTTGTTGTGTTCTGGCCTTTGGCCAGGACAGCATTTATGGTTTTAACAGTTTCATGTTTCATAGTTCATGCTCATAGTTCATGCCACAGTTTTAGCAGTTTCTTGAATCAGGTTTTTGCATTTCATGCTTTACATTCCTTGTCCATGTTTTTACTTTTCCATGTTTTTGTTTTCGCCAGGTCTGCCAAGCCACTCGACCCTTGTCTGCGTTCCGCCCCGTGCCTTCGTTGTTGCACTTTTCAGAGCTATGGTTGGCTTTGGTATTTCCCTCTTCCTTCTGTGCTGTGCTGATTCGGGGCTGTCAAAGCTTAATTGGCAATCAACTGTTTTTAAGTTACTAACGTTTACTAACATTCACTGGGTGGTGTAATTCTTAGATAGGCACATTACTAATCTTACTAATTTAGACAGGGAGTTTATTGTCATGATTCCTGCTTTACTATTTCAAGTCTTGCTGTGCTTTTCTGTTCTTAACATTCATGCTTGCTTCCAAACTGCATACTTAATTGGTACTTAAGCTGAGCACGCTCATTTTCTGAATGAGCAAGTCTTGTTATCCAATATTAGTCCATGTCTTGATCTTGCCATGCCTCTTGTTCTCCTTCTCCAGGTGTTGCCCCTCATGTCTTGATTTCCTAGCCTTTATCTGGATGCGGTGGAAGTTGGCTGGCAGACAGTGTCTCAAGTCTCGTTTTCATGTACAAGTCTTCACTCATGTTCACGCTTCAAGTCCTTGTTTCCAAGGCTTGTTCATAGCCCTTGTATATATAGCCATAGTCTTGTTATTTATTTTTCTTGGATTTCTGCCTGGAGTTTCCAGTGGTTTTTTGTTCTTGCCTTTTTGCAACCCTTTGGGCCAAGTTTTTTGTTGGCCCTCGTGCCTGTTTTTATTTTTTGTTTAATAAATCCTCATTTCCCTTCCACCTCGCATCTGGTGTCTCTCTGATCTCGCATCACAACTGCAATCTCGAAGGCTTTGATAAAGTTCTACATGTTCTTTGGCCTTCCCAGGGAAATTCAGTCAGATCAAGGTAGCAATTTCAATTCCAGATTGTTTCAGCAGGTTGTGTATGAACTAGGTGCGAAGCAGAATCTTTCTAGTTCCAGTCATCCAGAGAGTCAGATTGCCTTAGAGCGGTTTCATTCAGCCCTCAAGACAATGATGAGGACTTATTGTTATGACCATGAGAAAGACTGGGATCAAGGTGTTCATTTGCTGTTGTTTGCAGCTAGAGAAGCAGTGCAGGAGTCTACTGGATTCAGTCTGTTTGAGCTAGTGTTTGGCCATGAAGTGAGAGGACCTTTGCTATTGTTGAGTGAACAATGGCAAGAGAAAGTGCCGCATATCAGTCTGTTAGACTATGTTAGCAAGTTCAAGGAAAGATTGCGTGCAGCTTGTGACCTAGCCAAAGAGAACTTGAAATCAAGTCAGGGAAAAATGAAAACTTTGTATGATCATAAGGCTAGAAGCTGTGAGTTTAAACCAGGAGACAAGGTTCTTGTGTTGTTTCCCTTGCAGTCCAATCCATTACAGGCTAGATTTCATGGTCCTTATGGAATTCTGACAAAACTCAATGATCTCAATTACATTGTGAAGACTCCAGATAGGAGAAGGCCAAAACAGTTGTGTCACATTAACATGCTAAAGCCTTATCATGATAGGAATGCTACGGTTGCAGCTGTTACTTCAGTTCCTCCTGTGGCCGAGAGTTGTGAAGATGAGGGGGAGTTCAAGATGATGAACCTAGAATTAAAGCTGAAGTTTTTACATGTAAATTGTCATATTCTGAAGTATTGCAAAATCTTGATGTAAAACTCCAGCACTTAGAACCCTCACAGAAAGATCAATTTTAGAGGTTGATCAAGAAATATAAAGATCTATTTCCTGATGTTCTAAAGAGAGTTTCTATAGCCTGTCATGATGTAGATGTTGATGATGACAAACTAATAAAATAGCATTTGTACTGGATGAATCCTGAAAAGAGAAAGATTGCTGAGAAAGAGGTTGAGTACATGTTAGAACATGTTATTATCAGACCCTCCAACTCAGATTGGAGTTCACCCTGTGTGCTAGTTCCAAAACCTGACGGAAATACTTGATTCTGTGCAGATTTTCGCAAAGTCAATGCTGTAACTAGAACTGATGTGTTTCCAATACCTAGGATTGATGATTGTATTGATAGAGTAGGGCCAGCAAAGTTTCTGACCAAGGTTGATTTATTGAAGGGTTATTAGTGTGTGCCTTTAACTGAGAGGCACATTCCAAAAGATGATACAGTCTACAATCGTCGGATTGCCACACACGGGTGCGTACATCGATGACTTGATCACATGGAGTGACTCCTGGGAAGAACATCTGAAAGATGTAGAGACGTCGTTCCAGCACCTGACCCAGGCTAACCTGACTGTTAACCTGAACAAGAGTGACTTTGGTTGTGCTACTGTCACCTATCTTGGCTACATCATAGGCCAGTTCTGCAAGAACTTTGCTGAGATTGCTGTCAGTATCACTAATTAACTGAAGAAAAGTATAGTTCACTTGGGATGAAGCATGCCAAAGAGCTTTCGATCGCCTGAAGTCTCTGCTGTGACTTCAACAAACCGTTCTCCATCGCGGTCGATGCTAGCAACCAAGCTTGTGGATCTGTGCTCCTACAGAGAAGTGACTCTGATGACATTGAGCATCCCGTGGAATACTTCTCCAGGAAGTTCAATCGCCACCAAAAGAACTATTCCACAAATGAGAAGGAGCTATTGGCTCTGGTTCTATCCTTATTACACTTTGAAGTTTATGTTTGTAAAGGGCAAAAGCCAATGATTGTGTCCACTGACCACCATCCGTTAATGTTTTTGAGTAAGATGAAAAACAAGAATCGGAGATTGTTGAATTGGAGTTTAATTTTAGGAGTTTGACTCAGAAATTAAGCATGTAAAGGGTTTTGACAATGTAATTGCTGATTGCTTATCCCGTGTTTGAGTATGTATAAATATCACGTGTTTATTAGCATGTTGTATTCTATGTATATTTATATAGAAGTGTCTACTTAACCTTTTTTGTATTGAAAATAAAAATTTTGCCTTTATGAGTCAAAATTTTTCCCTTTTGCAATGGAGGTGTAATGTGAAAAAATGCCCAGTCTGGAGTTAGGTTTGGGCATGTCCTGGGCATGTTTGAGAGGGCAACGTCCCAGAGTATAAAAAAAAATCTAAAAGGTAGGAGAGGGCTGCAAAAGAGTATATTAGGAAAAAAATTGAGAGTGAAAAGTGTAGGAGAAATTGCAAGGAGAAGGATACATTTGACCAGATCTCTCACTCTTTTCAAGACCTGTGAAGTTATTTTTTGTGGATTTTTGCCTGTGTTGGAGCATTTCCCTGTCTCTGGACATCACCAAGCAACCCCACCAAAGGGACTGTAAATATTTTTTTTCTTGTATATGTTAAATGTAATCTTGGTCATTGGTATCAATAGTAGGTTAGTTGTCAGTCCTTGTTTAATTAAATCTGTTTAAGTTTTAAAATTTTGTCTGTCATCCCTTGCTGTCTCATATGTCATAACAAATTGGGGCAATAACACCAGTACCTATCGCAGTGACTCTTTGAGTATAGGCAAATAAAAATGACCATTTTACGTAACCCTCCTTCATCCGTATCCACTCCAAGTTGTTCTCCATGCACTTCCACTGCAGAAAGAGTGAATGCCAGCTCCTCCTCCAGTGCAGTGAAATGCACCGGGGATGATGGTTGCTCACCACCTGTTGCGTGTACACTTCTCCGGTCTGCAGAGAGCCTGATTTTTCAGCGCCCCGCAGATCTCTCCATTTATGCTTTAAATCGGGGATACTGCGCTTACGTCTCCCCACCGAAGCCAAATCCAGAACAATTCGCATCTTAATTCCTCGGATCAGCCTTCAGTGCTCGCTTGCCATACAACACCAACATCTGTGAAATTTGGTTTTCGGCTTTGACTCAACGTCGCCATCATTGTCTTCATGTTCTATTAGCAAATGCGACTGCCCTATATGTTCATGATAATCTAAAAAGTTGTGATATTCTCACGAGTGAAGAGATTGATTTTCTAATTGAGGATATCTATATTAACTAACTTGTGTCTTTGTAATTTTTTTTTACCATTGATAATACTGTTTATTTTAATGTGTAAATAAAGATATTATTACATCGGCTACTCTACATTGAGCCCTACCCTGGCCAATACCAAAGCACTACCCATTTGTTAATCAATTTTAGCCAATAAAGAATAGCCGACATGGAAAGAATTATTATCAGTAAATGGGATAATTGATTACAATAGAGTATTAGGCACAAGTTCAAGTGAATGTGTCGCTCAGATCAAATAGGATATGATAGGCTATGGATATGGAATTCCGTCATTGCTGAGGCGGTTTTGGGGCAGGGGGATGACCGAAAGGAAAGGAAGAATCCTTTGTTTGTTAAAGCGTTGCCTTGTCCTGTAGTTGCCAATCTGACATCGGAGTATTTCGAAATTTCAAGCGTGCACTTTCTAAATGAGATCATATAAACTGTCTTTATTCATTATTTTTGTGTGACTAGAATGTTGTATTTACTTGTCTTCTTTCCTGTTTTCCACGGAACCAAACAGGCTGGTGTAAGAGGGGCACATTTTCAATGCTCTGATTATGCTGGTTGAGAAGCGCTAAATTCATTATTCATTATTTCATTATCGCGGCAATTCGTTTGTTTGCATAGCTTTAATGCCATGGTGGCCAGAATTGGAAATAAAAAAGAGATGCCTGCATTACTTCCTGTAATTGGCACAGGCATAGCCTACATAGGCCGACTATTACAGCAGCATATCGTCGGCCTGCTGATAAAACCTTGTATCTTCAGAATGATAAACTTCACAGAAAGAAAAAAAAAAAAAATATATATATATATTGTTATGGCCCCAATTTGTTATTACATTTATAACACAACAGCAACAACAAGGGATGACAAACACAGTTTTAACAACTAAAACACATTTAATTTTTAACAAAGACGAAGACTAATAACAACCTACAACTAAAGACCAAGATTGATAAATAAGAAAAAACAGAAATAATTACAGTCCCTTTTTGGTGGGGTGGCTTGGTGATGTCCTGGATGAAGAAAATGCTCAAACACAGGCAAAGAAATCCACAAAAGAAACGTCACAGGTCTTGAACAGAATGGCAGGTCTGGTCATCTTCTTGCAATTTCTCCTACTACTTTACTGTCTCAATTCTTTTCCTTATATACTCTTTTGCAGACCCCACCCACATTTAGACCTCTTTTTTTTAATTTTCTGAGACTTGCCCCAGACATGTCCAGAACATGTCTAAACATGACTCCAGTCTGAGCTTAACAAAAAAAGGTAAATACTGCCATCTAGTGGCCTATATTCACATTACAATATATATATATATATATATGTAATTAGAAATAACAATAAAATAATATAAATGGATAAATATAGTTTAAAAGAAAAAAAAGTTTAATTCTGCATGGAAGAATAGTGGACATACAAGTTTTTGTTTCTTATCAGTTTGGAGATACGAGGTTTTATCAGCAGGCCCACAATATTCAAATTTAAAGTCTGGTTTGCGTTTTCCATGGACCACAACTGCATTTTCATGGTTAATCAGAAAATCCTTGTTCCCTGTTTTTCTGATAGCCATAATTAATGAGCTTTGTAAAGAGTCTGCCTCTGTTTTGGATTAGTCACACCTCTTTCATTAGGCCGCCTACTTTCTGAAGTTAAGTGCTGTGGGCGTGATCGAAGCGGGTACGGGAGAATACGCGTAACTCAAAAGCGCTTCACTTGAATCGCGTAAAAAAGAGCTTACGCGCTTATAGGAGAATCGACCCCTGACTGAACGGCGCATTTTTACGATTGGCCAACTTGGCAAGGTCCACTTTTTCCGCAAAAAAAAAAAACAGGGCTCTTTTAGCTGAGTGGCTACATTGAGACGTTGAGTATGCCGGGTAGAGAGGAGGAAATGCCGTAAAGCAATCAGTTGGCGAGACTGCTGCGAGTGAGATCCAACACGGCGGCGCACTGAACTTCCAAACAAACTCAACGGATACCTCTTTGGATTCATCGTTAAACTTATCTCTTTCATTGGATAATTCACTTCCCTCAACACTGGATGACCTCTTCACGTTCATCGACAAATATTTTTACAACTGTGACACCATGACAACAAACGACAGTAAGAGAAAAAAGAGGGAATCGTCCACCGAAACTGAGGACGGGCTCTACATTACAACTGAGGTCAGTGTACTCGAATCCATTAACTCAAAACTGTCTGTATTGGAATTACTTCGCGACGATATCCGGGAGCTTAAAGCCAGTCTTGAATTCTCGCAATCTCAAATCGAATCGCTAGTACTTGAAAACAACGAACTTAAAGGAACTGTCAAAACTCTATCCACGCAAGTAACGCACCTCTCCGACGAAAACAAATCAATGAAAGCCACTATCCTTGATCTTCAGTGCCGCAGCATGCGCGATAACTTGATATTTTCCGGCATACCCATACAAAACCCCGATGACCCTGAGGGAGCTCTGAAAGAGTTTATGGTAACATCTTTAAAACTCTCCAAAGAGACCGTAGATCAGATAACTTTCCACCGAGTTCATCGTCTCTCTTCCTCTAAAACCAACGCACCAAACAACCCGGCTCCAATAATAGCCAAGTTTGAACATTACAAACAGAAAGAGATGATTAAAAGCAGAGGCAAACTCCTAAAAGGTTCGAAATTTGGGATGAATGATCAATTTCCTAAGGAAATACAACAACGACGAAAAATACTCATACCCATTATGAAAGAGATGCGAGAAAAAGGAAAGCGCGCCACACTGTCAGTGGATAAACTTTATGTTGATGGAACTTTATTTCGTGACCGTGACATCACAACATGGCTATAGGCTTCTCTAGCTTTTTGCCTGCCAGCATTATGCATTGGATTTAAATATCACTCTACTGCTGTCTCTTAAAACATGTTTACATGTTGCAACAGTTTTTAGTGCCAGAATTAGTACCGACTGTACTATTCCTCTCTCTCTATTTTTTACTCCCCTCTCTACCTACCCCTACTCTCTCTAGATCTCTCTATGTGTTAAATGTTTGTATGTCACTATATGTTCAATGTCCTTATGTCTTGTTTACTCGTCTTTATGTAAAACGTTCATGCAGATACAGACGCACATCCTTAAGCCAAACTTGGGCAATACATACCAGCTGGAAATCTTGTAGCTTTTTAAAAAAGAATACCCCTACTGTATTTTTTTTCCTTCTCTCTCTCTCTTTTTTGTTTTACACACGCACTCACACACACACACATGCAAGCACGCGCGCAGACACGCACACACGCGCACACGCACGCCCACACAAACACGCACACACAAACACACACACACTCCGTATATATTTTTGCCCCAATCCCAGGCTATCACAGACTATCCCATCCCTCTCCCTCTTCAATGCCCATACATAACCAAGAGGAGAAAAGGGGGAAGAGGAAAGAAGAAAAAAAAAAAAGAAAAAAAAAGGTAAACACTTCACATACACTCATGCACTCACTTAAATTTATTACATGGAACATACGTGGCTTCCACACTCAGTCCAAAAGAATTAAAGTAATCAATCACCTCACAAAGTTGAAGGCTGATGTATGCTTCTTACAAGAAACGCATTTAACTCAAACCGAACTCCCGCTTCTCAAACTCAAACAATTTGATAAAATATTCTCATCTACCTTCAATAGCAAACAAAGGGGAGTCTCAATTCTGATTAACAAAAACATTCCTTTCACTCTCAATTCATCAGTTAGCGACCCAAATGGAAGATTTATCATTATTAATGTTACAATTAATCACACAACTCTCACTTTTGCTAACATTTATGGCCCAAATAATGATGACCCATCCTTTTTCAATAATCTTTTCTCTCTTCTCCTCAACTCCTCAAATCTCATAGTAGCCGGAGACTTTAACACTGTCCTTAACCCATCAGTGGACCGCTCTGGTAACCATAGGAACTCACGGAACTGGCACTCATCTGAAACAATTAAACAATACATGATCGACTATGGTCTTAGCGATACTTGGAGAACAAGGAACCCATCTTTAAGAGAATACTCATACATGTCTTCAGTTCACCAATCCTCTTCAAGAATAGATTTCTTTCTGGTTAGCAACACCCTCATCCACCAAATCTCTGAGAACACGATTAATTCTATTGTCATAAGTGACCATGCCCCTGTCTCTTTATCCTTATCCTTCCAATCAGTTTTCAAACCTTCACCTAGGTGGCGCCTAAACACATCGCTCCTAGAGGACAAAGATTTCACCAACTTAATTAGAAAAGAGTGGGCATCCTTTCTGGAAACGAATGACTCTCCAGAGATATCCCCTTCTACACTTTGGGAAACAGGCAAAACCGTAATCAGAGGTATAATCATATCATATTCAACATACAAGAAAAAGCAGCAACAGAAATTAGAAAATACGTTAGAAGAAAAAATTAAAAACTTAACAATTCAACTGTCACTCAACCCCTCAGACGATACACAAACCGAATTAAAACATCTGCAAAGACAACTTGACACCATCATTCACAAAAAAACTCAGTTCTGCATCCAGCAACTCAATTATGACAAATTTCACTTTGGCAATAAATCAGGAAAATTCTTGGCAAACATGTTACAACACAAGAAAGAGAAATCTGTTATTCCATCTATCCTGGACCACTTAGGCAAACCAACCCAAGATCTGCTTGAAATAAATAACAACTTTAAAAACTTCTATAAAGATTTGTACTCCACCAGTAACCAACCCACTCAATTTGAAATAGACCACTTTCTCAATTCTGTCCACCTCCCTTCACTATCCACGCAACAATCAAATCTATTAGATCAACCTATCACCATTGACGAACTTTTCAAAGCCCTCCAAACCATGCCCAATAACAAATCACCTGGACCTGACGGACTTCCGGCAGAATTCTATAAGCATTTCTGGGATATTTTGTCACCACTATTTATTCGACTAGTTGCTGATATTAAAAAAAATTCATCAATACCAACACATATGAATACGGCTGTTATTACCCTTCTACTCAAACCAAACAAAGATCCAAACCATCCATCTAGTTACCGCCCTCTCTCTCTGATTAACACAGACCTCAAAATTATCACAAAAACATTGGCAACAAGAATAGAAACGGTTATGACCACAATAATTCATCCAGACCAAACTGGATTCATAAAGAACAGGTATGCCTCCGACAATCTCCGTAGACTTTTCAATTTAATTGACATAACACAAAAACAACAGAATAATACCATCATTGTGTCACTGGATGCAGAAAAAGCGTTTGATAAAGTTAATTGGTCTTTCCTCTTCACCACCCTCCACAGACTTGGCTTTGGAGAGTCGTTCATCCATTGGATAAGGACACTATATACATCACCTAGAGCCACTGTTGTCACCAATGGGATCACTTCACAAAGCTTCACACTGCACCAAGGAACCAGACAAGGATGCCCACTTTCTCCATCCCTATTTGCCATATTTATTGAACCACTAGCAGCAGCAATACGTCAGAACAGTAAAATTCAAGGCATCCAAAACTCCAATTCAGAACACAAAGTCAGTCTCTATGCCGATGATCTGTTATTATATCAACAATCTCCTCGCGCCTCACTCCAAGAAACCTTCAATGTCATTAATCATTTCTCGAAAGTCTCTAACTACACCGTTAACTGGAAAAAATCAACCATACTACCTTTAACCGAAAACAGTTGGGATTCTGCAGTCCAAGATCCGTCACTACCTCTTAGCACTGGCAACATCAAATACTTAGGTATTGTGATTTCCCCCAGGCTGTCAGAGCTCTTCAACCTTAATCATATTCCATTATTATGAAAGGTTGAAGACGATTACAAGCGCTGGACCAAACTCCCACTCACTCTAATTGGCAGAATAGCAGCAGTTAAAATGAAAACCCTCCCACAAATTAACTACCTTTTTTCAATGATACCAACCATACCTACTGACCATTGGTTCAAAACTCTAAACTCTCTCACAACTAATTTCTACTGGAAACATAAACCCCCAAGAATTGCACTTACCACTCTTCAGAATTCCAAACAACAAGGCGGACTTGAGGCCCCAAACTTCCATCACTACTTTCTTGCAAATCAGTTACAATATCTCTTCAAATGGTTACAGAATCAAAACTCTCATCCATGGATAACATTAGAACAAAACATATCATATCCTATCTCAGTAGCAGATTTACCATTCCTCTCACAAACAGCTAAAAAATTAAATCTCTTCAAATATATAACAATAAGCACCACTCTGACAGCCTGGTGGAAAACCAATAGAATTACTAAATCCACATTGACACCTTGTAGACTCACCCCCTTATGGCACAACCCGGACTTTTCATTACACAAGACCCCAATCCACTTTTCTAAATGGGAAGCTAAAGGTATCACCCACCTCCACCACTTATTTGAAAATAACCAATTCCTTTCTTTTCACAATATTGTCCGGAGGTATGGGGTTGGAGAAGATCAGTTCCTTCATTACCATCAACTGAAAGCAACAATTAATAGCAAAATAAAAACAATCAGCACTCTGGAACCCTCAAACACCATTCAACAGCTACTAAAAACTGCAGACCATCCACAAAAAATAATATCTAAACTCTATAAAGTAATTGCTTCCTCATCTACCTCTATAACACTTCCACTAACAAAATGGGAAAGTGACCTGGTATTTTCTCCAACCCCAGACTTCTGGAAGAATATCTGCAAAAATACTTTCTCCATGACTTCCAACACCAACCTACAGCTAATACAATATAAAACTATTCATAGGACTCACCTCACACAAAGCAAACTATTTAAAATGGGACTAATCAACACTGATATCTGCCCTCACTGCAATTCGGGGAGCACTGACACTTACTTGCATGCCACTTGGAACTGTAAGCCAGTCAATTTACTATGGACCTCTGTCACAAAAACACTCTCTGCAATCTTGGACTGTAGAATCCCACTCTCCCCCTCCCTTTGTCTTCTGGGAGATACCACTTCCATCATCATTCCACAGAAAATGGAACACCCACTACTTGTCTCTCTAACTATCGCTAAGAAAATAGTCTTTCAAAACTGGAAATCTAGGAATTCTTGTCACATAAATCACTGGCTCAACCTAATTTCAGAACATATACTTTCAGAAGAACTCTTAGCTCAAAAGAAGAACAATACATCAGCCTTCAAAGAAATCTGGAATCCTTTCATAACCCTTCTTCAAATTCAGCAATAATTGGGCCACTTACACCCCCTACGCTTGACACCTACACTTCAATTCCCCTCCCCCCCCCAACCCCCTCCCTTTCCCTTTCTCTCTCATACCCACAAACACACACACACACACACACACACACACAAGCATTAACAAACAGTATCACTCACTAATATGATCTTTATATACCTGTCAGTATGTCTGTCAAAGCATCCACCTGTTTACGTGTCTTCACCTGTTGATCTATTTTATCTGAATATCTTGTTCCTGTCGACTGCCTGTATCTGTCTGTTTGTCCATTGGTCTGTCTGTCTGTCTGTCAGCGTCTGCTTGTCCATTGTCTATATATGTCTGTCCATCACCCTGTCTTTCCGCGTCCATCTGTAAATAGTTCCATTTTGCCCAATTTTCTGTTCACATGACTTATTTGTTATTATTTTTATTTACTTATCCATTTTCTTGTTGATTTTTTTTTTTTTTTTTTTTTTTTTTTTGTAAACTAACAACTTCAAAAAGCTTAGGCTATCCAAAATATTAGTGATAGGGTGGATGTGGGTCAAGTTGGAGAAAGCACTGTCTGCACATTAATTGAATTAAAAAATAAAGTTGTCCTCCGACGAGGGGGGGTGGTGGTGGGCTAAAAAAAAAAAAAAAAAAAAAAAAAAAAGCTGAGTGGCTACATTGGATATTTAGGCTAAAATATAGTGAAACAACATCTTTATGAGTCAAATTTGAATGTCGGGGCTTACGGACACTTGGATTATGCCGCACGAGCAGTATGGAGCCATTGTGTGGTTTTAAAGTTATGTTTTTTACACTTGAAAAAGTGGTCTCAATTGACTTCAATTGATTTGGATTTTTCTTCAATGCTGTTTTTCTTTGTTACTCCAAAAGTGATTTGAGGAAGAAAGAAATTCATGGACCCTTTGATTAGCCTTGGGGTGAGCAGATGATGAGTGAATTTCACATTTTTGGGCAAACATTTCCTTTAATGTTGTTATGGCTTCAATTTTTTATGACATATAAGACAGCAAGGGATGACAGACAAAATTTTAAAACTAAAACAGATTTAGTTAAACAAAGACCAACACTAACCTACAATTTATACTACTGACCAAGACTGATAATACACAAGAAAAAAATATATATTTACAGTCCCTTGAGATGGGGTTGCTTGGTGATGTCCTGGGACAGGGAAATGCTCCAACACAGGCAAAAATCCACAAAACTTTACAGGTCTTGAAAAGAGTGTCAGGTCTGGTCCAATTTATTCTTCTCCTTGCAATTTCTCCTACTACTCTACTCTCTCAATTTTTCTCCTTATATAATTTTTTCCAGCCCCCTCCCACCTTTCAGACTTTTTTTGTATCCCCCGTACAAAGGTCAGAGGATACTATGGATTTGGCCTCGTCACGCGTCCGCCACGTCCGCTGAGATTTTCTTGTGAACGCTCTACAGCCAACATGAGAGCTGCAATTCCTTTCAAATTTTGCAGGGACATGTATTATGGTAAGTTCACGACACCTATTGATTTTGGGTACTCTGGGACCATCTAGGCCCAACTGGGGGGCCTTTGAGGGATACATGTGCTTGGTTGCCGAGTGCTTTAGTTTTCTCTGGGACTTTCCCAGGACATGCCCAAAGCCTAGCTATAGACTGGCTTAACAAAAAAGTCAATACTGCCATCTAGTGGCTCATTTTTTTTTCCTACATTACACTTCCATTCCAAAAGGGAAAAATTTTGACTCATAAAGGCAAAATTTTTCTTTGCAATACAAAAATGGTTAAGTAGACACGTGTGTGTGTGTGTGTGTGTGTATATATATATATATATATCTATATACACACACACACAAGTGTCTACTTCACCACTTATGAGTCAAAATTTTCGTATTTATACACACATGTGTGTGTATGTGTATGTGTGTATATATATATATATACAAATAATAAAAGATGCTAATAAACACGCGATCTATACACATACTCAAACACGGGATAAGCAATCAGCAATTACATTGTCAGTACCCTTTACATGGTTCATGTCCAAGTCAAACTCCTTTAAAATCAAACTCCAATTCAACAATCTCAGATTCTTGTATTTCATCTTACTCCAAAACATTAACGGATTGTGGTCAGTATATACAGTCATTGGCTTTTGCCCTGTACAAAAATAAACCTCAAAGTGTTGTAAGGCTAGAACCAGAGCCAACAGTTCCTTCTCAATTGTGGAATACTTCTTTTGGTGGCGATTCAACTTCCTGGAGAAGTATGCCACGGGATGCTCAATGTCTTCAGAGTCACTTCTCTGTCGGAGCACAGATCCACAAGCTTGGTCGCTAGCATCGACCACGATGGAGAATGATTTGTAGAAGTCAGGAGATTTGAGCGCGGGGTAGTGACACAGCAGAGACTTCAGGCGATCGAAGGCTCTCTGACATGCCTCATCCCAAGTGAACTTTACGCCCTTCTTCAGTTGGTTAGTGAGACTGAGAGCAATCAGTCAATCTTGTAGAACTTGCGGTAGTACCCGATCATTCCAAGGAAGCGGCACAAAGCTTTTTTGTTGTCAAGAACTTGAAAGTCCATGATGGCTTGGACTTTAGCATTTATGGGTGCCACCTTACCCTGGCCTATGACGTAGCCAAGATACGTGACGGTAGCACAACCAAAGTCACTAATCCAAAAAAGTTCATACTGTCTGTAGGAACTAATTTACGTTGACATTCTTATTTTACAAACAGAAAAGGTTTTATCCTACCTTGACATGTTTCAACGGGATACTCCCGTCTTCTTCAGAAGAGTCACCGATGTTGCGAGTGACGTGTCTTATCAGCTGATGTTAGCGAGGCGTGGCCGTCCTGTCAGATTTGACAGGGCGGCCACGCCTCGTGCTGTCCGGCCGCTCCTCCAAGATGGTACTCCAGGTGTGGGAGAGCGTGTATGCCCCCTCGTCTCGGTTCATAGTCCTGTGGGCCTGCTTCCTGATTTCAATTGCCTCCATGATCCAGCGTTCATGTCGATTGTCCTGAGTGCGGATGACTTTGGCCTTGTCCCAGTCCATAATATGATTTTCCCTCTTGCAATGGTCTGTGATTGCTGATTTAAGGTTTGTCTGAAGTGCTTGTTCCTTAACTGAGCGTGTCTGTCTTACTGTTGTCTCTTTCTCGCATTCTTTTTGGTGTTCTTTTTTACGTGTATGAAAAGGTCTACCTGTTTCCCCAATGTATGTTTTATGGCAAGACCGGCATGGGATTTCGTATATGACGTCACATTTGTTACAGTTGTCAATTTGGTCTTTCGGGTGTACCAATAGTTGTCGTAATTTTATGTATGGTTTTACCGGGGTGTTGATGTGGAATTTTCTCATGGCCCGTTGAATCCACTCTGTGACGCCTCTTATGTATGGTAACGTAACGACTCCTTTGGTTTCGGTTTCATTTTTTCTTTCTTTCTGAATGCCCCGGGGTTTTGTTTCTGCTGTACCTGTAGTTTGCCTGTGTTTATGGCCCATAGTGGGTACTGGCATTTCTTCAGTGCGTTAGTTATATGTTCCTCTTCCTTTTTCTTGACTGTCTTCTGTAATGATGGATGCGCGATCAAACAGTGTTCTTACCACGGAAAGTTTGTGATTTATGGGGTGTTCAGATGACCAAAGCAGGTATTGATCAGTGTGGGTGGGCTTCCTGTATATTTTAATTTTAATGTCTCCTATCTTAGTGTGATGTATATTTATGTCCAGAAACGCTATGGTTTTGTCGGTCTCTTCTTCGTGTGTGAATTGTATTTTCCCAGTGCGGTTCATACTGTTTAAATGATCTGTGAGTTGTTGCGTATGTCCTGATTTTATTTTTTCTAGGATGTCTTCCACGTATCTTTTCCAGAGCGTGGGACGATTACTTTCGGGTGCCGATGCAATGGCCCTCGTTTCTAAGTCCTCCATGAAAAAACCACACATGATGGCAGACAGCGGGTCACCCATGGGGAATCCCTCTTTTTGTCAAAATATTATGTTGCGGAATTTGAAATAGGTGGATATGGCGACAAACCTAAGCAGTTCTGATATGTCGTGTACCGAGAGATTTGTGCGCTTTTTTAATGATCTGTCCGTCTCCAATCTGTCTTGGAGATTGGCACTGAGATTGCACTTACACGGCATCGGTGGGGCTTGCTATAGCCTTAGTCACCGGGGAGGTCCATATGGTACAATTGTTTAGAAAATGAAAAGTGATCTAACAGCCTGGAATAAGTGTTGGGCCTCTGTGCTGCAGGAAGTGGATGGAGGGATGTTGACTGTTTCCTGACCAGTCTCCTTATAACTTCTCACTTGGCACATGACAGAGGACGGTACTTTTATTATCATGCAGTAGTTATCCAGTGCCTCACACCCCTTTCTTCTGTGTCTCTTTCCGAGGATCTTTCCCTCCACTTCCCTGAGTCCTGGACCGTATGAGCCCTGTCCCTCACCATGAGCGCTGGCTGCTGCTGTCCTGCTGTCCTGATCCGATCCGGTTTGGCCCTGGTCCAGTCCTGCACCATCCTCGACTTGCCACTTTCTGAAGCTACTGTTGCCACTGTTTAGATGGACTTAAATGGAACTCCTCTGTCGTTCACTCCATTTTACTTTTTTGTTCTTAATTAGCTAGCCCGCGGAGGATGGGCTCCCCCACTATGGCCGGGTTCCTCCTGAGATTTCTTCCCACTGGGGAGTTTTTTCTCACCACTGTTGGAGGATTTTTCTCCCTACTGGGAGTTTTTTGCCTCATTTGCTGTTGTGGGGAATAGGCTGGGCACTGCCTTTTTATTTTTTTAAACTCTCACTGTAAAGCGTCTTTGTGACAGTCTCTGTGAAAAGCGCTATACAAAATAAATTGAATTGAATTGAATTGAATTGAGATCATTGAGTTTTGTCAGAATTTCATAAGGACCATGAAATCTAGCCTGCAATGGATTGGACTGCAAGGGAAACAACACAAGGACTCTGTCGCCTGGTTTAAACTCACAGCTTCTAGCCTTATGATCATATCAAGTTTTCATTTTTCCCTGACTTGATTTCAAGTTCTCATTGGCTAGATCACAAGCTGCATGCAGTCTTTCCTTGAACTTGCTAACATTGTCAGACTGATATGCGGCTCTTTCTCTTGCCATTGTTCACTCAACAATAGCAAAGGTCCTCTCACTTCATGGCCAAACGGCTCAAATGGACTGAATCCAGTAGACTCCTGCACTCCTGCACCTGCACTGGAATGAAACTGCTCTAAGGCACCCTTACTCTCTGGATGATAGGAACTGGAAAGAATCTGCTTTGCACCTAGTTCAGACACAACCGGCTGAAACAATCAGGAAGAGAAATTGCTACCTTAGTCTGACTGAATTTCCCTGGGAAGGCCAAACAACGTGAATAACTTTATCAAAGCCTTCGAGATTGCAGTTGCCTTGATGTTACGTAGAGGTATGGCTTCAGGGAATCTGGTAGATGCACACATGATTGTCAACAAGTTCTGATTTCCAGATCTAGTCTTGGGTAATGGACCGACTCAATCAACAATGACCTTAGAGAAGGGCTCCCCAAATGCTGGGATAGGCTGCAATGGAGCTACAGGTGGGTCTAACTGGTGTTTTCCAACTACCTGACAAGTGTGACAGGTTTTGCAAAAGTTGGAAACATCTTTCCGAAGCCCAGGCCAGAAGAAGTGTTTTATGATTCCATCAACAGTCTTGTTAACACCAAGATGACCTCCTAAAAGTAAACTATGAGCCATTGTTAAGATCTCATTCCTGTAGACCTTCGGAACAACAATTTTCTTGACCACTGCCCAATCTGCATTGGCAGGGATATCAGGAGGGCGCCACTTTCGCATCAACACATTATCCTTGAGATAATACCCAACTGGAACTGCGTCTATTTCTTTATCTGGAAGGGCTCTCCTCCTTAGTGCACAAATTTCAGGATCATTAGTTTGCTCCTCAATCAACCGCTTTCTGGACAGAGACAAGTCTCCAGACACATCGGAATCACCAGACCCTTCTTGCTGGCTGAACAGAGTACTGATACAAGTGTCTGATAAGTCCTCAAATGGAGAAACTATTGTAGGCCGAACAAATCATGAGGCGAACCGCCTGAGTCATGACTTTTCAATGTGCTGGACGGCAGCACATAATTTTCTTCTTGAGCCTTCTTTGCCATAGAACAAGTCACTGCACAGGAAGGATACAGAGATGGGTCTTCATTGTCATCGTCAGTGCTCGGCTGTGAAGTAAGATGCACAGGGGGAACTACATTGCCCCCAGCCAGGTCTTTGCCTAGCAACAGAGAACACCCTTGATAGGTAGACTTGACATAAGTCCCACCTTTACCAGTCCTGACTAAATCAACTAAATCTGACTTCAAGAATACAGAGCGCAGATGTACAGATACTGTCCTCCCTTCAATACCTTGTACAAGTATGAAATCCCCAGAAGAGGTCTCATCACGTAACTCCAAGGAGTCCATCTTTTGAATCTTTTAGATATTAAACGTGATCGTTTTGATCAGACGGCTCACTTCTTCAAGATGGGTACTGAAATTAATTAATCAATGTCTCTGTTTCAGCTCTGCTCAATAAAGTGAGTCGGCATTGTCGTGGGACTTTGTGCATCTATGACGAATTTAGCGACTGTCGGAGACAGAGCTCCTTAATACTTTGTGTCCGAAAGTCATAAAAGTTTTAATTTTTCGAGCATTCCAGGAATTATTAGACGTACAAACTTGGCCATGTTTGTGTTCGACCGTCACA
Organism: Gymnothorax reevesii; assembly: GCA_029721435.1. NCBI lineage: Eukaryota > Metazoa > Chordata > Actinopteri > Anguilliformes > Muraenidae > Gymnothorax > Gymnothorax reevesii. Next base: position 61,572 of record CM056590.1, on the reverse strand, counting down.
AAATGCAAATAGTTAGCCATCAACTTTCTTGGTCTTTTTATTTGTCTGTTTTCTTATGAGACCAAATTTATAACGAAATAGAGAATAAAAATATATCACCAACAATCAGAACACTTTATTGAGCAGAGCTTAAACAGAAACATTGACTGAAATTCTCGGTACCCATCTTGAAGTGAGCCGTCTGATCAAAAAAATCATGTTTAATATCTAAAAGATTCAGTAGATTTCAAGAGATTAAAAACAATAATCGACTGTCAGACACGGAGTTATATTGAAACCACCCCACTGTTGGACCCGAAGTTATTTCGAACAAGTAGACACTACGTTTTCTATTTAGCCTCAGCCATCATCCTCATGTCCACGGTTGTCACTGGTGGCCGTTCTCTATTCTTTTCAACTTCACGGTGTAGAGATCTAAGAAATTGAGTCATAGCCCCACCTGCTGTTTAGCAGGGCTAATAACAGTGAGGACATTAGCGAGAAAATCCTTCGGACAAGTACAAGTGAGACAAGAACCATCTAGCTGGTGTATCCCCCCGGACCCCCACATTCATGGATTAACTGCTCAAGAAATCCTAAATATCAAAAGGCACAACTACAAGATATATCAGATCTACACATCAAATTTCGTGAAGAAATATTGAATGGTTTTTGAGTTCTGCCCCGGAAACTAAATGATTACGGACGGACGGGCGGACAGACATAGCTATGGCTATATCTATATAAAAATCGGCGTCATGTCACTGGTAGAAAACTGCCAAAAGTGATTTGTAATTGTAGGAAATGGTTCTCGCCGTATACTTGTAATCGGATCGTTTTGTATTTGTAAAACTGAATACATTCGTTTGTTAATGGTGTTTTGTATTTGCAAACCACACTGTATTTGTATGCAAATCGTGTTTATATTTGCAAACCACACCTTGTTTGTACGTGAATCATTTTTATATTTGCAAACCACACTGTAATTGTTTGCAAATCATTTTTATATTTGCAAACCACACTTTGTTTGCACTTGAATCATTGTTATATTTGCAAATCACATTGTATTAGTTTGTGAATCATTGTGCATTTGTAAAACATGTTCAGTATGTATTTTAGGTTTTGGCAGTAATTTAACTCCATGCACATCCTTCCAAACATTTTTGCATCAGTTAGATGATAGTGAATGGCCTTCCCAGTCTACTTGACCTCAAATATAAGACCTTAAAATTTGTAATTTCCATCACTGATGATTTTCAATTTTGGAATTTTACAATAAAAATGACATTGACACTGAAAAAATATGCTAAAGGCCATCTTTTAATGTTCTCTCGCATCAAATAGTGAATTGCATACTGTATGCAGACTGTTGCATGTACAACTCACAAGCAGTAAACATTGCACTGGTGGTATTGAAGCTGCAAGCCTTCAGAGTTGGAGTTATGTAAAGCTTTTAATGGGTCAGTTAGGTCCTAGAGATGTGGTGACAACAGCTGCCCAGGGGGGCCCAATGTGATTTTTTTTTTCATAGGGCCCAGAATTCCTGGCGGCACCCCTGCCCGTAGTTTCATGGATGCTGGCTTTTGAATTGTTTGGTGTGAACACGCCAGATGGCCCCTCTCCTCTTTAGCCCAGAGGACATGGCATCCATGATTTCCGAAAATAAATTCACATTTTGATTAGTCAAACCACAGGGCAGTTTGCCTCAGTACATATCAAATGAGCTTGGGCTCAGAGAAGAAGGCCATGTTTCTGGATACACAGCAGTTATGTCTCCCCCTGGAGGGAGCTCAGGCTCAGAGAGGAAGGCAGTGTTTCTGAATGTACAGCTGTTATGTCTCCCCCTGGAGGGAGATCGGGCTCAGAGAAGAAGGCAGTGTTTCTGGATGTACAGTAGTTATGTCTCCCCCTAGAGGGAGAGGGCAGAAATATTGTTTAAGGCTCGGTTCCCATTCACGTTCCCATTTCGTTTCCGGAGCGTAACTCCAAAACTGTTTGCATGATCTTCACAAAACATTGCATATTTACCAAAAGGCACCACTTCAGGGCCTAAGTAGTATGTGCCTGTCTGTCCATCTGTCCGTCCATTCGATCCGGACCTTATAAATTATTGTCTGCAGCGTAACTCCAGCACCATTTGCATAATCTTAACTAAACCTTGCATACTTACTACTCAAGTCCCACAGTGGTCCTTTTTGGTATGTGCCTGTCTGTCTGTTCTTGTCATGGTTTTTGGAGCCTGGTGAGCTTTCTTTGTTACTCTCATCCGGGACCATATCATTTTGCCCACAATCGGATTCTTTAGCCCGCTGGCATCAATTGTGGGCGGTGCCCGGACTCTATTTAACCCCTTTCTGCAGATGTAGACCCTAGCGTCTATAGACCTGCAAATTTAAGCACGCTGTTACTGAACTCGAACACTAGATGGCACCCCCGGATCAGTTATTGAATGTTCACAAGCAAGCAGACCTTGAACGCGGTTTTGAATATGGGGAAGTTCACTCCACTTTCTGTTTTTCGAGAGTTGCATGAATTAAACTCCTCAGCTAAGCCTGATGTGCAAACTGGTCAGTATTCTTGCCCATGGTATCGATCCAGCAGTTAAAAAAAATTATCTTTTGTGAAAGAAAAAATAGTTGTCCTATGTAGCAACTACTTCAGCTACAGTGGCTAACGGTATTCCAATTAATGGTTCAGAAAAATCAGTTTTCTGAGGCAAAAAATTCAACGTGGTATTGATTCTCTCAAATTCGACTGTCAGTTACAGTCATCGAATGCAAAAAATGCAAAGTTCCCTACCGTGGATTTTCGTGTAGATTCCTTCATTTACAAATCCAGCGCTTCCTTATATCCATCGGAGTGTCCTTCTTGCGCAGTGACTTGTGCTATGGCCAAGAAGGCTCAAGAAGAAGATGATGTGGTGCTGTCCAGCACATTGAATAGTCATGACTCAGGTGGTTCGCCTCATGACTCTGTTTGGCCTACTTTGGTTTCTCCGTTTGAGGACTTATCAGATACTTTTATCAGTTCTTTGTTCAGCCAGCCGGATGGGTCTGGTGATTCTGATGTGCCTGGAGACTTGTCTCTGTCCAGAAAGTGGTTGATTGAGGAGCAAACTAATGATCCTGAAATTTGTTTACTAAAGAGGAGAGCCCTTCCTGATAAAGAAATAGACGCAGCTTCAGTTGGGTATTATCTCAAGGATGGTGTGTTGATGTGGAAGTGGCGCACTCCTGATATTCCTGCCAATGCAGATTGGGCAGTGGTTAGGCAAGTTGTTGTTCCGAAGGTCTACAGGAATGAGATGTTAACAATGGCTCATAGTTTACCTTTAGGAGGTCATCTTGGTGTTAATAAGACTGTTGATAAGATCATGAAACACTTCTCCAGGCCCGGGCTTCGGAAAGATGTTTCCAACTTTTGCAAAACCTGTCACACTTGTCAGGTAGTTGGAAAACACTAGTTAGACCCGCCTGCAGCTCCATTGCAGCCTATCCCAGCATTGGGGGAGCCCTTCTCTAAGGACATTGTTGATTGTGTTGGTCCATTACCCAAGACTAGATCTGGAAATCAGTACTTGTTGACAATCATGTGTGCATCTACCAGATTCCCTGAAGCCATACCTCTACGTAACATCAAGGCAACTGCAATCTTGAAGACTTTGATAAAGTTCTTCACGTTGTTTGGCCTTCCCAGGGAAATTCAGTCAGACCAAGGTAGCAAATTCACTTCTGGTTTGTTTCAGCTGGTTGTGTATGAACTAGGTGCAAAGCAGATTCTTTCTAGTGCCTATCATCCTGAGAGTCAGGGTGCCTTAGAGCGGTTTCATTCCACTCTAAAGACAATGATGAAGACTTATTGTTAAGACCATAAGAAAGACTGGGATGAAGGTGTTCATTTGCTGTTGTTTGCAGCTAGAGAAGCAGTGCAGGAGTCTACTGGATTCAGTCTGTTTGAGCTAGTGTTTGGCCATGAAGTGAGAGGACCTTTGCTATTGTTGAGTGAACAATGGCTTGAGAAAGAGCCGCATATCAGTCCGTTAGACTATGTTAGCAAGTTCAAGGAAAGATTGCGTGCAGCTTGTGACCTAGCCAAAGAGAACTTGAAATCAAGTCAGGGAAAAATGAAAACTAGGCTAGAAGTTGTGAGTTTAAACCAGGAGACAAGGTTCTTGTGTTGTTTCCCTTGCAGTCCAATCCACTGCAGGCTAGATTATATGGTCCGTATGAAATCCTGGCAAAACTCAATGATCAGAATGCCTTATCATGACAGAAATGCTAGGGTTGCAGCTGTCACTTCAGATTCTCTTATGGTTGAGACGTGTGAAGATGAGGGGGAGTTTCAAGATGATGAACCTAGAATTAAAGCTGAAGTTCTTTAATGCAAATTGTCCAATTCTGAAGTGTTGCAAAATCTTGATGTAAAACTCCAGCACTTAGAACCCTCACAGAAAGATCAGTTTGAGAGGTTGATCAAGAAATATAAAGATCTATTTCCTGATGTTCCAAAGAGAGTTTCTATGGCTTCTCATGATGTAGATGTTGGTGATGCCAAACCAATAAATCAGCATCCATACCGGATGAATCCTGAAAAGAGAGAGATTGCTGAGACAGAGGTTGAGTGCATGATAGAACATGATATTATCAGACCCTCTTACTCAGATTGGAGTTCACCCTGTGTGCTAGTTTCAAAACCTGATGGAAGTACTAGATTCTGTACAGATTATCGCAAAGTCAATGCTGTAACTGGAACCGATGTGTTTCCAATACCTAGGATTGATGATTGTATCGATAGAGTAGAGCAAGCAAAGTTTCTGACCAAGATTGATTTATTGAAGGGTTATTGGTGTGTGCCTTTAACTGAGAGGGCCAAGAGCATCTCTGCTTTTGCCACACCATCTGGATTGTACCAGTATGAAGTCCTACCCTTTGGCATGAAAAATGCCCAAGCCACTTTCCAAAGGATGATACAGTCTACAATCGCCGGATTTCCACACACGGATGCGTACATCGACGACCTGATCACATGGGGTGACTCCTGGGAAGAACATCTGAAAGATGTAGAGACGTTGCTCCAGCGCCTGACCCAGGCTAACCTGACTGTTAACCTGAAGAAGAGGGACTTTGGTTGTGCTACTGTCACCTATCTTGGCTACGTCATAGGCCTGGGTAAGGTGCTACCCATAAATGCTAAAGTCCAAGCCATCATGGACTTTCCAGTTCCTGACAACAAAAAAGCTTTACGCCGCTTCCTTGGAATGATCGGGTACTACCGCAAGTTCTGCAAGAACTTTCCTGAGACTGCTCTCAGTCTCACCTACCAACTGAAGAAAGGCGTAAAGTTCACTTGGGATGATGCATGCCAGAGAACCTTCGATCGGCTGAAGTCTCTGCTGTGTCACTTCCCTGTGGTCAAATCTCATGACTTCAACAAATCATTCTCCATTGCGGTTGATGCTAGCGACCAAGCTTATGGATCTGTGCTCCTAAAGAGAAGTGACTCTGATGACATTGAGTATCCCGTGGCATAATCTCCAGGAAGTTCAATCGCCACCAAAGGAACTATTCTACAATAGAAGAGGAGCTGTTGGCTCTGGTTCTATCTTTACAACACTTTAATGTTTATGTTTGTACAGGGCAAAAGCCAATGATTGTGTACACTGACCACAATCCGTTAATGTTTTTGAGTAAGATGAAAAACAAGAATCGGAGATTGTTGAATTGGAGTTTAATTTTACAGGAGTTTGACTCAGAAATTAAGCATGTAAAGGGTTTTGACAATGTAATTGCTGATTGCTTATCCCGTGTTTGAGTATGTATAAATATCACGTGTTTATTAACATGTTGTATTCTATGTATATTTATATAGAAGTGTCTACTTAACCTTTTTTGTATTGAAAAGAAAAATGTTGCCTATATGAGTCAAAATTTTTCCCTTTTGGAATGGAGGTGTAGTGGGAATAGAAGCCACTAGATGGCAGTATTGACCTTTCTTATGTTCAGCCCAGACTGGAGCAAGGTTTGGGCATGTCTTGGACATGTCTGGGACAAGTCCCAGAGAATAAAAAAAAAAGAGGTCTAAATGCGGGAGGGGTCTGTAAAAGAGTATATACTGAATACAAATGAAAACGCACCACTCACAAAATCTGTAATAGCTCCACGGATTGATATGTGAAGTATATAGGTATGATGCATTTGAGATAATGAATGATTTAAGAAGACATGTAAACATCATTCCATTTCATTCACAATAATGTTAATGCATAAGAGAGGTTTAACTGGTGTAGGGGTCAAGCAGGAAAGTCAATAATGGGTGTGACCGCTATTTGCATTGACACATGCGGTGCATCGTCGTCGCATGGAGTTGATCAGTCTCTGGATAGTGTTCTGAGGGATAGCATTCCACTTTTGAACAAGGGCAACCTCAAGTTCTCGGATGTTGTCCATCTGGCGTCGACGTGAAAGACGTCGTCCAATTTCATCCCATAAGTGCTCGATAGGGGAGAGGTCGGGTGACCGAGCTGGCCACTGAAGCACGGGGATGTTCTGCTGTGCAATTTACTGCATGGACACCCTTGCAGTGTTTGCCCTAGCTTTGTCCTGTTGGAACGTGTGGACATTGTGGTGTTGGTTGAAGAACGGCACAACATGGTTCTGCAGCACCTGGTCCCGGTAGTAGACGCCATTCACCCTTCCTCTGCAGATATGGAGAGGGGTTCTGTGACGGTAGCTTATTCCACCCCACAACATAACGCTGCCACCACCCCAACGGTCCGTTTGAACGACCCAATCGGCCTTATAACGTTCACCACGTCTCCGCCAAACATGTATACAGCCATCTGCGTTCCTTAAGTGAAATCGTGACTCGTCAGAAAAGATGACACCGTGCCATTGTCGTAGTCGTCAATTCTGGTGCCTGTTTGCCCACTGTAAACGCTGGTTATGGTGACGATCCGTCAAAATGGGGCAGAAATATGGGCGTCCTGCACGCAGGCCTGCAGCTCGCAGACGGTGTTGGGGTGAATGAATACACGTCGTACTTGGACTTGAGCAGTCGTTTTTGTCGCTGGTAGTGTTCGGTCTCGGACATGATCCCATACGATCTGACAGTCCTGATGTGCCGTTGTCACACGTTGTTGACCTGGTCGAGGATGGTCCCGAGTGCTCCCCGTTTGCAGAAACCTTTCATGGAGTCTTGCGATCGTTGTGTGTGCGCAGTGCAGTCGTCTGCAAATTTCCCTGGTGCTGGCACCAATTTGAAGCATGCCTATGGCACGTTTCCATTCAGAGGCTGTAAGTCGCGGCATAGTGTTGGCGTTTCACAAGTGTCAGTGAAGAAGTGAAATTTTATTTGGATTCACATGCTTTTAAAGGCAATATGTGCGCAAATTCAGAGTGAAATTCATTTTTCCCGTGGTGTGCGTGCAAGATGTTGCATTTTTGCAAAAAATTGCCCAGCGTTAGTTAACTTGAAATTCTCGCATTTCTTGCACCTGGCATGTCGGGTGACGTCACTGTAGTGTTGTTGTTGTATAAAAATTATATTGAAGTTCATTTGAACTTAAATATTGACTTTTTTCAAGTGGTGCGTTTTCATTTGTACTCAGTATATAAGGAGGAAAATTGAGGGAGTAAAGTAGTAGGAGAAATTGCAAGCAGAAGGATACATTTGACCAGACCTGTCACTCGACCTGTGAAGTTGCTTGTGGATTTTTGCCTGTGTTGGAGCATTTTCCTCCCCCAGGACATCACCAAGCAACCCAACCAAAGGGACTGTAAATATTTTTGTTCTTGTGTTTATCAATCTTGGTCAGTAGAGTAGGTAGTAGATTAGTTAAAAGTGTTTGTTAGTTGTCTTTGTTCAAGTAAATTTGTTAAAGTTTTGAAATTGTGTCTGTCGTCCTTTGCTGTCATAAATTTCATAACAAATTGGGGCCTAACAAATGAAACAGGACCGGAGGGTTCCTACTGCTCGATACATCGGTCTCTGGAGGAGGGATTCGTGAAAAAGGGTAGGCTGCTACTTTTGGTCTCTGTTTTGGAATGTATACCGTACTCAACAAAGTCGAAAGCCGACGTTTTTTCCTGTTTAAAAGTGAACTGCCCATGCATTTAGGTGGACCCTCTGGTACGGTCATTGTACCGTTCTGTTGAATCTAGTGAGGAATATATATTGTGTGATGTTCCCTGAAAGTGCAATGTCTGTTCTGTTAAAATAAGGTGTATTTCAGAATTCATAGTGAAAATAAAACAGCAACAGCCATCAAATAATCAACAACAGTGCTGGTTATAGAGAGACAAGTAGGTTGGAGATCAAGTTGATGGAAGTGCACGCTGTCCCTAGCATCGGGGCAGTCAGAGGTGCTGGTGGCCCCTCTCCCAGTATTATGGACATTTTGTCACTGCTACTCAGTGAGTCAAAATGACATGCTATTGTTGAGAGTTTGTTGAAGAATTTGACTCTCTCTTATTTTGAATTTTTCACAATGAAGGAGGAAGTGCATCCCTGTCTCAACCTCAGTAGTCATGCAGCGACCAAAAATGCGTTGGTCTCTTGGCAGCCATGATTTTTGTATCTGCCGGCCTCAACTGCTCGGCCGTGGTCACTGAGCCTGTAGTTGGTCAGGATTTGCCTCAGCTTTTTATCTTTGATGGTGTATCTTTGATTGACTCTGCCAATTCGTAATCTCTTTTTAGGTTGAGGTAGGATTCCCATTTAGACTGTGATTTGGTTTGGTTGCTCCAATGTTCCAGGTATGTTTTATTACTTTGTTTTATAATTTGTGTTATTTAGATTTGATTTTGGAAAGCAGTGCCAGACTGGGAATTGCACGTTAGTGTGTAAACTTCAGAACCAACTGGCAAAGGGATATCAATACCCAAGATTTTTCCTTTGTTTCGTACTGTCTCACTCGCTCTGCTTCCTTGTTTTCTCCTGGACTGTATTTACGTCCTTTGGAAGTGTGTGTGTCTCTCTCTCCTATTTCCTCTGTGTTTGTCTCTCTTGCATTCCTGTGCTTCCTATCGTTCCGGCCACTGCATTTGGCGTCTCAAAACGCCAGCCATGACAGTTCTTCTGTCTGTCCGCCTAGTGGGTTTGGCAGGGACGGGGGGGGGGGGGGGGGGGGGGGGGGTGAAAACACATTCTAGTTTGTATATGATTTAATCTCTACATGGTTTTAACTTGCATTTGTGGATGCAGTAATAAACTGAGAGTACTGACAATGATTTACAGAAGCTTTCCTGAGTCCATGCAGTGACTTCTACAACAGAATCCTGTTTTTTAATGGTATGCTTCCTATGGACCTGAAAATCAAGGCTTACTCAAAATTGGATTTTTGGCTTGTTACATGCGTCCATAGATTTTTCCAGATTCTCTGTATCTTTTAATGATATTATGTACCATGATAAAATGAGCAGATTCTTTGCCATTTTAAGTTGAAAACCTTATTATTAAATTGCTGAACTATTTTGTTATGCAGCTTTTCATCCATCCACCCATCCATCCATCTATTTTCTTCTCCTTCTCTGGAGCCGGGTGGCGGGGGTAACAGACTGAACAGAGAGTCCCAGGCTCCGCCCTCCCCAGCCAATGCCTCCAACTCTACCTGGGGGACCCCAAGCTGTTCCCAGGCGAGCTGGGAGATATTGTCCCTCCAGCATGTCCTGGGCCTGCCACGAGGCCTCCTCCCAGTTTGGTATGCCCGGAGAACCTCTAAAAGGAGGCATCTGGGGGGCATCCAGACAAGATGCCCAAACCACCTCAATGGACTCCTCTCGACGTGGAGGAGCAGCAGTTCTACCCTGAGCTGCTTCCAGATGTCTGAGCTCCTCGCCCTATCCCCAGGGGTCAGCCCAGCCACCCTGCGGAGAAAGCTCATTTCGGCCACTTGTATTCACAATTGTATTCTTTGGGTCACTGTCTAAAACTTGTGACCATAGGTGAAGGTTGTTACGTTGATCAACCAGTTAATCAAGAGCTTAGCATTCATGCTTAGCTCCCGCTTCACCACAACAGACCGGTTCAACGCCCGCTTCACTGAATATGCTATAGCCATTCATCTGTCAATCTCATGCTCTATCTTACTGTTACGTCCCGATCTAGGGAAATGCGGACGCAACACAAAAGGACAGGGCCACATTGTGAAGTGCAAAGTGAGCGATTTATTTTCTCTTTTTTCTTGACTCGCACACTTCAGTTATCAGTGAAGCTTCAGAGTGAAGCCCAGGCCAACATAACAAACACAGCTTCAGAGTGAACCCGAGGCCAACATAACAAACACAGATTCAGAGTGAACCCCAGGCCAACATAAAAAAACAAAAATGGGAACTAACTACTGATTTGATTACTAATGCGCGAAAAAAAATCAAAGAAAAATGCATACATTTGCCAGTTGGACTCCCTAATCTGGCCATTAATCAGGAGAAAAGGTTTTCAATTAAAATGGCAGTTCACTCCTACGGCTACACTGCACAGGAACAGCAGTATAACTGACAGAGGTCTCAGAATACAAATTTACAGGTTAACAACAATGCAGTCAGCAGTTTGAGGTTTATGGTTCAACAGCGCTGTGGCTACCACTTCTGGATTCCCACAAGTTTACAGTTAAACAACAATGTAGTCAGCTGGCCGCAATACGTTTTTTTACCCCCCGTCATGGGCCCCGACAGGCCCCGAAAGGGGGTCTAGTGGAGATCTGCGTACGTATGAACGTACGTATGTACGTCCGTCCGTCCAAACATTTTGCACTATATCTCGGAAGCTCCTGGGCCGAATCCAACCAGTACCATAATACGTTGGGGTGGGGGAAGGGTGACCATGGTGACCTTGACCTAATTTGCATAATAATTAGGTCATGGGGTTAATAAGTGCAAAAATCACATTTATGGCCATTGTTAGCTGAGTGATGAAGTTAGGTGGCTGAAATCTTTACAGCAGCTAGTCCTTCTCCTTGGACATCATCTGAATGCCAAAAGATCTTGAAGATGACCTTCACCCCAATCGCCAATCGCCAGCCGATAGGCGCTAAAAGGGGGTCTAGTTCAGAAAGATGCGACGGGGGGTTTGCCACAGCAACGGCTTTATTGTCTTATGTTTTCTTCTACATTGGTACCATACAGAATGAAACCAGTAGTACTACCGGTGACAATTTTACGAGATTGTGTCAGACACAATTCAGAGTTCACACTCAAATAATGTCAAACACCCGAATGACGAGGCGCATCAGAAACATTTCATAGTTCACACTCAAACAAGGCAATCAGAGATAGCAAACCTGGCCCCAGCCACGGGCTGACAGACAGACTGACAGAAACACACACACACACAGACATGATCATTGCTTAACCTAGCCCCCAAGGGGAGGGGCCAGGTAATAATGACAAAACCCGAATGACGAGTAGCACCAAAAGCCAAGCCACCTGCGTTATTTCTTTCTTCCGACAGATCCAGGCAGTAAATAGCCAAGCCCCTGGAGACAACCAATCTGCGATGTCCACAACACTGCAGCTCAGCAAATCTACGCTGGGCCCGGTATCTGTCAGTTGGCAGACTACTGGAATATTGGGACAGGAGCTCCACTTTACCATGGCAAGCAAGAGGATAAAACCAAAGTACGGCCAGGGCCATCACACTTACCCTCACTCATGAACAAGACCCAGAGATACATGAACTCTTCCACTTGCGGTAACAACTCACCCCCCACTTGAAGGGGACAATCCACCTTTTTCCTGGAGAAAACCATAGCCTCAGCATTGGAGGTGCTGATCCTCATTCTGACTGCCTCACACTCAGCTGCGAGCCGCTCCAGTGCACATTGGAGGTTGCCATGAAGCCAGCAGGACCACATCATCTCCAGACACCAGAGATCCAATACTGAGGCCAACAAACTGGACACCCTCTCAACCTCAGATGCACCTTGATATCCTGTGCATGAAAATTATAGACAGAATAAGTGACAAGACACGCGTTGCTTTACTATTTTAAAGAACTAGGTTCACTAACCCACATAACTGGCCCTGTATTTTCGTGAATTACCAAACACAACCTTGAACAATTTTCATTTGTCGAATCAATCGTTAGAGATATATGCTGTCCAACAATATACTTGCCGTTGGTTACCGAGACCCGAAATTGATTTTACCGATGCTTCAACTAGGCAATGACTTCACTTCAAGAGATTTCGAGCGAAAAAGACGACGTTCAAATCAGTTTTTCGCGTGGGCGGCATACTTCGCCCAAAATAATTTATATATCAATCAAATCTATTATAAATTCTTTACTTATTTGTGTAGGTTGTATTGTGGGCGAGGCTTGCCGCCCGAGTTTAATTTCGAAAATGAGTAGTTTACATCAGTGACGCGCTTAGTTAAGCAAAATATATAAATGTGGGATTGGCATTTACAAACAGAAATAAAATTGAATTTCGTGATATTTTTTTTAAATAATAACTTAAAATGTAATGTTATTTCATACAACTGTAAGTATTTTTATGTGTAATAAAACAAATGTGTGGATTGTGTGTTTTTCGCTAAGGATTCAACACGAGGCACGAATCGTATTTCATATTGAAATCCAACTTTTCAATTGCACCTCTTGCGTAAGCGGCGTTCTTTGATGTATAGCACAGTCCAGTGACAAACATGGGAGACTGCCTTATTCACATGGGGGTCTATTCTCCCATTAGCGCGTAAGTCTTTTTTTACGCGCTTCGAGTTAAGCGCATTTGAGTTACGCGTATTCTCCCCTACTCGCTTCGATCACGCCCACAGCGCTTAACTTCAGAATGTAGGCGGCCTTATGAAAGAGGTGTGACTGATCCAAAAGAGAGGCAGACTCTGTACAAAGCTCATTGATTATGGCTATCAGGAAAACATGGAAAAAGGATTTTCTGATTTAACCATGAAAACGCATTTGTGGTCCATGGAAAACGCAATCCAGACTTTAAATTTGAATATCGTCGGCCTGCTGATAAAACCTCGTATCTCCAAACTGATAAGAAACGAAAACTCGTATGTCCACTCGGCTATTCTTACATGCAAAATTAAACATTTTTATTTTAAACTATATTTATCCCTTTATTTTACTATAATAATAATTATTAGTTTATTTTATATTTATTTTTTATTTTCCTGTGAAGTTTGTCAATGTGAAGATACGAGGTTTTATATGCCGCTGTAATAGTAGGCCGTACCAATTACAAGACGTAATTCATACATCTCTTTATTTATCCCCCGCCGCGCGATTAGCGCGAAGCGGGGGATATACAGTGCCCGGCCAAAAAAAAAGTCGCTCACTCAAATATTTAGTTGGAACCCCTGTGGCAGTGCATATTCGTCTCGTCATTGTTTTGACAACTATATGCAATGCCAGAACATTCATCTTCCATCAGAAATGCCAAAATTTTTGGCCGAGATCTTATCCTCTCGACATAATGGTTGAACCACTCGGTGGTCTTTCTTGAGCACATCCCAGTAACTTTTAATATGTTTAAGGTCTGGACTTTGTGGTGGCAAATTTGTTTGTGAAAATGATTCCTCATTCTTGTTTCTGTCATTCATGGTTTTCTTTGCAAAATACAAGCCAGTAACTTGCCCGTTCTGAAATAATGTAACATCTTTTCCACCATCAAGGGATGTGTCTTCCGACATGATTTTTTAAGAAATGAGAAGCAACACGCTTCATCAGTCAGGGTTAGAATGATTATTTCCAGCTGAAACATATTAATAACCGCAATAATAATCCAATTATAGAATTTGTTCATTAGTTTCCAAACGGTGACTTTTTTTTTTTGGCCGGGCAGTGTAGCATTGGGCTCCGTCCGTACGGACACATAAAATTGCGGCGGCGGGGAATATGTTAGTGACAAACACTTGTTATTTCTTACTCTTGCCACCATGGCATTAAAGCTATGCATACAAACAAATTGCCGCGATCATGAAATAATTAATAAAGAATTTAGCGCTTCTCAATCAGCGCAATCAGATCATTGAAAATGTGCCCCTCCTACACCAGCCTGTTTGTTCCGTGGAAGACAGGGAAGAAGACAAAGGGAACATTCTTGTCACACAAAGTCAATCAAAGACAGTTTAGGCCTACATGATCTCATTTTGAAATTGCGCACTTGAAAACTACTCTGATATCTGTTTTGCAACTAAAGGACATGGAAACGCTTTAACAAGGATTCTTTCCCCGCCCCGAAACCGCCTCAGTAATGACGGAATTCTATATCCATTGCCTATCATCCTATTTGATTTGAGCGACACATTCACTTGAACTTGTGTCTAATACTTTATTATAATCAATTATCCCATTTACTGATAATGATTCTTCCCATGTCGGCTATTCTTTAAAGGCTAAAATTGATTAACAAATGGATAGTGCTTTGGTATTTGCCAGGGTAGGGCTCAATCTAGAGTAGCCTATATTTAGTATCTTTAGTCACACATTAAATTACACAGTATTACCAATGGCAAAAAATTACTAGGACTCGAGTTAGTTAATACAGATATCCTCAATTAGAAAATCAATCCCCTCACTCGTGAGAATATCACAACTTTTTAGATTATCACGAACATACAGGGCAGTCGCATTTGTTTATAGAATATGGAAGACAATGATGGCGACGTCGAGCCAAAGCCGAAAACCAAATTTCACAGATGTTGGTGTTGTATGGCAAGCAAGCAATGAAGGCTGATCCGAGGAATTAAGCTGCGAGTCGTTCTGGATGTGGCGTCGGTGGGGAGATGTAAGCGCAGTATCCCCGATTTAAATCATAAATGGAGAGATCTGCGGGGCGCTGTAAAAGCCAGGTTCTCTGCAGACCGGAGAAGTGTACACGCAACAGGTGGTGGGCAACCATCATCCCCAGTGCATTTCACTGCACATGAGGAAAGGATGGAATCCACTCTTTCTGCAGAGGAAGAGCATGGAGAAGAACTTGAAGCGCCAACGAACTGCGTCAGACACCTTGACACAGACGCCTGTGATGTGAATGACATCACCAGCCACTCTCTGAAACGACCCAGATGTGAGGAGCGACAGCGCAGTTCTGACGTTGATGACCACGGATATTTTTTGTGGATAATTGCTGCGGCTGGATAGCTGTTCATTCAGAAGTCGGCAAAGTTAAATGATTACTCCATGCACGGTCCAGATGAAAGCGCTGGATGCACTCGATGTTTGTTAATCCCAGGATGTCCAAACGAAGCCGATATATGCGTGTTCGTTTTCGAGTTCGGCGCGCTCCTCTACTCTTTCCCAATCACGCAAGAGTGCAAGCAAATGTAGGACTGGCATTTTATCTTTAGATTTTGAGGGCATGGTAGAATGATGGTCTTATGTTTACTCGAATTAATTAATTGTTTTGCGTCTGTAATTTAACTGTTTGGAGAAGAGGCTGATGCGTAATATCATGTGATGATTTCGTTTGATAAATTATCATGGCTTTGAGAAATGTAGTTTAGAAATAAGGAAGAACAATCGAATATTAAATGTCTCAACCTTTACCATGTTAAATAAAATAAAAGTAACGTTAAAATTCGGCCTATAACCGACATCAAACGCAATATTCAATTTCGCCTAATGTTGGCGCTTGACCTTAATACAGCCCTCAAAAGCGCTTAACAGAAAAAGCGGGTAAGCCAGGGGGAGAATACGCGTTATTTGCATGAGAAACGCCCGGAAACGCCCCGATTTTGGCCTTGCTCCGCCCCAAGCACGTAAGTGCCTTCAAGGCGCGTAATGCACAGACTTAAGTCGAGGGGAGAATACGCGCAGGCTGAAAAGCGCGTAGCTACGCGCTTTTTTCGACTTAAGCGCATGGGAGAATAGACCCCATGGTTCTCCAGCATCCTGTCCTTTACGATAAGAGGCAGGATGACTCACTGGACAGTGAGTTCAAAGACCATGTCTGGATATCGATAATGAAAATACTTGGTGGCCACGGAGATGAGGGTAAGTGCAAAAGTAGACTGTGAGGCTATTATCGTAAGCTGAAGGCTTCCAGGTCAGGGAAAGCTGTTGGTCACAACATTAGCTTGAAAAGGAAAAGTTGACTGCTGCTGTGGGGCACCAGCTCTGTGTAAATGGTGGCTCATTCCTATTCCCATCTCTTAATTAAATTGCTGCATGTACTGGTATGTAACGTGAGTGCGTTGTGCAGTGTGTCTTGATCTCCAGAGGTAAGGGGGAATCGTACTAACTAAATTATGGTTATAATGTTATTATCTGTCATTCACAATTGTTTTGTATGTGTTATGATTCTGCCTTGTTCTGTTCATGTTTTGCCATGTCTCGATCCATGCCATGTTTTGTTCATGTTCATTCTTGCATATTCTCCCATAGTGCAATCCCTCAGTTTTATTCCGGTCCATGTTTTGTCTCATATCATGCATTGCACTTTGTCTCCCCCTGTCTGGTCTTTTGTCAGGTGATCGCTCACTGCCCCAGTATTGTGTGCCACACTTTCGGGTGATTTCATGGTTACTGGGATTTCAACCATTCCTTCAAATCTCGTTTACTTCCTTCACATTGCCTTTCTATTTTACGAACAATACTAACAGTTTGTTGTTTTAGTTAAACTTACTAACCAAGACTAACATTGTTTAAAGTACTAACTTACTAACAAGCACTAGGGATTGTATAGTTACACATTACTAATTGACTAACGAGCTCTCAGCACTCGCTCTGCTCTAGTCTCCGCCCCTTACCTTCACTCACTTTACTTTGCTGTGTTTCAGCAGATTTTCTGCACCTGGCTAATCACTGCCTCTCACTCTGTGCAGGGTGGAACTCCCTAACAGGAGCCGTATGTTTATCAGTAGGCTGTCTCTGTGATCCCTATCCACGTTTTGGCTTTTGCCAATTTTTTGTAATCAGGGACTTCCTCATGTTCATTCCTTTGTAATTAGTCTGATCCAATTCAACTGCTTCCCCTTTGTAGCATGTGACTTCCCCTATGTGTATTTAAGCAGTCATTTCAGTCACAGCTCTTGTCAGAACGTTGATCAATATTTCTTTGTGCAGAGTGCCTCGTGTGCCATTGAGTTGTTTCTTTTCTACTGGATTGCCCGACTTCGATTATTGCCATCGCCCTTTTTGTATTGTTTTTGTGTTTCTGGATTTTGACCCATTTTGTATGACCACGATTTTTATGTTTGGATGCCCTGTCTATGACCCTTGGCTTTGTTCATCAATTACGACTTTTTGCCTATCGTTTTTGTACCTCTGCCCATCTGTCTTACTGGTTCTGACCCCACCCTGTCTAGTCGACACTGTTTTTGGATTTCGTATTGTGGGTTGGCATTTCCTGTGTTCTTTGGTTTTGACTCGGACCCCATTAAAGGCATACGTTTTTTAGATTTCTGTCACTTGCGAGTGGTTCCTGAATTGTACCTTACAGTATGATATGTTTCAGTTTATGAAATCTTTTAATCCATTTGAGCTGAGCCTTCCATCTGCAGCTCAGTCGCACGTTTTCAAAGTTTTGTATTATAGCAGAGGCTTGGCTGCTCAAGATTAGATTCAATCTAATTTAATGAAAATCTAATCTGTATTTTCTTGCCAATTTTTTAGTTGATTAAACCTGAGATTTATGCATCTCAATGAGTTGGTACCCAGCCCATTATTAACAGCAAATTTGATTATTTTGTTGAAGTAGCCCCATTAATTTTGATGGAAATTCTGTTAAAAGTGATATCATGCATGTTTCAACTTGAATATGCAATCGTTTTTACTAAAACTGTCACTGTGTACAGAAAGTATTACATAAAACTAGTACTCTGTAATTTAAAGAGGCTCACTTAAACCCACCTACTGCTCCTACAGCAATGTAAAAGAATTGTTCGGACCGACCAAAAAGAACCAATTAGAGCAAGGATGGTGTCTGACAGCCGTCAAACAGTGCACATGCACGCGCGTGCTGCAGACAGCCCCCTCCCCCTTCCTCCTTAGTTCAATCCAGTGCTCAGTCAAGTTCAAATCTCCGAGAGAGAGTTCAGGAGCTTAGAGCCATCAGCGAGGAAGAAAATTCCGATGCCTCCGTTACCAGCAACAACAAACACGGCTAAGACTAGTAAAAAGGAAGCCAGAAGAAAAAAAAGCTCAAAAGAAAGAATTTAACAAAACCCGGGATAAAACCAGAGTGAACATCGGAGTGGATTTTTAGAAGTGGAAGGAACTCCGTGATCTGGAAGGATTTAAAACTGACGCAGAGTTTGCGACTTTTCTGATTGACAGGTAAACACCTGCTTTATTTGTTGGTTCATTTTTGCTCCGCAATGCTCTGCAAATTAGCGAGTTGGCGTCGCTCACATGCACAGCTGGTAGGCTACTAACCCCAGCCCAAACCGTCATCAATTCAGTTTCGCTCTGCAAATAAGCGAGTGAATGTCACTTACAAGCACAGTCGCTGTTTGAATAGCCAGCGTCTTGTAATTTTTACAGTAACGTTACCCCGTAGTGCATGTGATATTACTGTGATGCTGCAGTTGAACTTAAATTATTTTTCAATTCATTTTATTTTGTCTAGCGCTTTTCACAGAGACTGTCACAAAGACGCTTTACAGTGAGAGATTAAATAATTGAAAGGGCAGTGCCCAGCCTATTCCCCACTACAGCACTACAGAAAAACACAGGATAAAATCATAGCAGCGTTCAGTCACTTTTGTATAGCGCTTTTCACAGATAGACTGTCACTAAGGCGCTTTACAGAGATTAAATGAATGAAAGGGCAGTGCCCAGCCTGGGAGTTTTTTGCCTTATTTGCTGTAGTGGGGAATACCCCACTACGGCAAATGAGGCAAAAAACTCCCAGTAGGGAGAAAAATCCTCAAACAGTGTTGAGAAAAAACTCCCCAGTGGGAAGAATCTCAGGAGGAATGCGGCTATAGTGGGGGAGCCCATCCTCCGCGGGCTCACTAATTAAGAACAAAAAAGTAAAATAGAATGAAACGACAAAAGAGTTCCATTTAAGTCCATCTGAACAGTAGCATCGGTAGCTTCGGAAAGTGGCATGTAGAGGATGGTGCAGGACTGGATCAGGACCGGATCAGGACAGCAGCAGCCAGCGCTCATGGTGAGGGACAGGGCTCATACGCTCCAGGACTCAGGGTTGTTGAGGGAAAGATCCAAGGAAAGAGACAGAAGAAAGGGGGGTGAGGCACTGGATTAAACTACTGCATATCATAGAAATACTGTCCTGTCTCATGTGCCAAGTAAGAATTTAGGAACAATCATAAACAGTCAACGCCCCTCCATCCACTTGTTGCATTATAATTCTACTAGAGAGAAACCATCAAGTACCTTTAATCCTAGGTTAAGAGCAAGTAATGATTTATCATACTTCAAAACCCCCAAAACCACGAAGTTTCATAAGGACAATTCTGGTCCTGAAAGGCCGGTGGGTAATGAAGGTTGTATTTCTTCCAATTTCGATGACTAATTGAATAAAAGGGTTATATACAAAAACAAATTTGCTCATGCAGTAGAGAAAATGTTTCACATTGGGCGCCAAGTTTCTTTTTTTACTTTTTTTTTGGGGTGGGTCGATCGTGTGAAATTAGAGATGCCGCAGAAACTTAAGAGTGCTTTTACCAATTAAGGCAATTCACTAATTAAAGTCCAGAAATGGAGCAAAAACTGGGGACAGATATGGCCGTCATTCCCCAAACTCTAAAATACAAGTATTCTCCCTTTAGGATAGTCAATCCGAGCGGAATGTGATGTACTATGATTATGCATGCACATTAATTTGGAGCAATTTCAAGCAGTAATCTAAATCTAAGCACATTAGCATCACCTTGGCATTTTAAGGGATTTCTAGCACCCAAAGGAACCTTGATATTAAGAGGTCTGGTCTGAGACATGATGAAAAATGAGACATGTGAAAGCTACCAGCAGGATCATTTTACAGACCCTGCATGTTCACAGCTTTAGGATGACATTAGTTGCATGTCTTGGTTAATAAATGAACTAAACTGTCAAAACTACTGAACAGCATTGAGTAGTAGCTGCTACTCCTGGTGTAACCAGTGAGCTGCTCTTTAGGACAGATTATTTGATAATGCGCACTATAGCAAAGCAAAACATTAGATTTCTGACACCAACATTTGAATGGTAGGTTATTCCATCAATTCCCCCAGACTAAGGAATAATATCCAAAAAAAGCTACTATACTATAAATCTTCCAAATCCTTGGAATTCTGAGTCAAGAGAACGAAACTGGATTGGATGCAAGTTCGCAGTTGTGCTACTTTGCTTCAGACAGCAGTCCAATCACGAATTTTGGGAAAATCTCAGTAAATCGCCTTCGGAAATGCATATTGTATTCTAATGCGGAACACCATCCATGAACTTTGGTTTTCATATTTAAAACAATACCGTCAGCTAATGTTTGCAAGTCTTAATAGAAGACTGAACCACAACAGGCCGGCTACAGCAGACACGAGCGACGAGCAAACACTTATGAACGAATAACGAGCCAACCATGACGCCATATTTTACGCTGCAAAAAGGTTATAATGTACAAGGATCTCAGACACTGATAATACCCTCCGAGTCGGTTTAAGACTGCGGTCAAGCTATCACCAGTTCGCAAAACGACGGTCAAACTATCACCGCTAAAAATTTGATGATAGCGCGGTACTTAGGTCACGTGATACAATTGCTGTGAAAAATCGGCTTGTTGAGAGAAAAACCGAGGCTTATTCAACGAAAGAATGCTTGTATTTTCTTTAGAGAAAAAAAAATCGTGAACAACTTCCATAATGTGGTTTGAAAATGACTTTTCTTTTTCTTTTTTCAATAAATAGTTGACATTTTGAGCAGATTGAAATGTGAGATTTTGGCGAGCTGCTGTTAATCCAGATGACAAACAATTGCATGTAACTGCAATAATGTTTTACTTAAAGCAAAAGGTATAAATCACTGTGGCATTAATGGAAGAATTCCCATTAGAATTGCTCTTTTCAGGTGGACAAAATACGAGAAAATTAAAGCAGGAACCATAATACTTGTTTGATTCAAATTAAACTTTTAAATTGGGAAATTAGGGGGCCCAAACCTCACTGCACACGCTGTAGTAAAAGCTTATTGAATAAAGACAGATTGCATGGGTGAATCAACATGTAAACAGCCATCAAAGTATGTGCTTTGCAATTCAACACAACTAAATGGGACATGTCTGAGGGCCTGTATTGGTTAAAATTGAAAAATTTAGCACTTGCATGCAACACTGCCTGCATTCCAGTACAGGATGTCTGAATAGGAAGAGATTCCATGTGGGACATATTAAATAAATGGCGATCAAAGTTAGTACTGTGCAATGTGCGAATGCAGACAATTGGATGGGGGGCTTCATACTTGAGGATCACTATTTCCTGCAAATCAAAAAGTTAGTGAAAAGTAACACTTGCATATAATAGTATATGAATGCTAGTATAAGCCCACTGAATATGAAGAGATTCTGTGGTGGAAATTTTTAATAAATGGCCATCGAAGTTAGTACTGTGCTATGTGCGAATGCAGACAATTGGATGGGGGGCATCATTCTTGAGGACCTCTATTTCCTGCAAATCAAATAGTAAGTGAAATGTAACACTTGCATATAATAGTCCATAAATCCTACTATAAGCCCTCCGAATATGAAGAGATTCTGTGGTGGAGATTTTTAATAAATGGCCATCAAATTTAGTACTGTGCTATGTGCGAATGCAGACAATTGGATAGGGGGCATCATTCTTGAGGACCTCTATTTCCTGCAAATCAAACAGTTAGTGAAAAGTAACACTTACATATCATCATACATGGATCTTATGATAAGCCCACCGAATATGAATTGATTCTGTGGTGGAAATTTTTTATAAATGGCCATCAAAGTTAGTACTGTGCGATGTGCGAATGCAGACAATTGGATGGGGGGCGTCATACTTGAGGATCACTATTTCCTGCAAATCAAATAGCAACTGAAAAGTAACACTCGCATATAATAGTGCATAGATCCGTCCACCGAATATGACGAGATTCTGTGATGGAAATTTTTAATAAATGCCATTAAAGTTCATAATGTGCAATGTGCAAATGCAGACAATTGGATGAGGGGCCTCATACTTGAGGACCTCTATTTCCTGCAAATCAAAAAGTTACTGAAAAGTAACACTTGCATATCATCATACATGGAACCTATGATAAGTCCACCAATATGAAGAGATTCTGAGGTGGAATTGTTTTATAAAACGCCATCAAATTTTATAATTAGGAATTTGTTTAATGCAGATAATTCAATAAGGGGCCATGTTTGCATTTTGGAAGAAAGATAGTCACAAGTCAAAATATGCAACATAATCTTTTATTAAGTTAACAGCAATTTACCACACTTTCACACTATTTTCAAATTAAACATGAAATGACTTTGTATTTTTAAATTGCACTTGCCAGATCAAAACTGAAAAAGGCTCATATGCTGCAGCATTAGTTTGCGTCCTCTAAGTGTAATTTTCACAGCAAATGACCATGGCAAAAATGCACAAAGAAACACAAGAAAAATTGAATGAGAATAAGAATGAGAATGTCCTCATCGTAGGGTGCTCTTCTTATGGTGAGGTATGGTGAGGTAATTAAAATCTTTACCTTGGTAAATACACATTTCAGGCCGGCTGCATTTCCAGCTGAAAACACAGGATTAAAAAAACCAGGAAATTGAAATATAGTAATGCATATATTGAATGTTCCATCAGGTGAACATTCAGTTTCACCGCAATTGTTACTTTAAACTAAACCTATTAAGAAAATAGTCAAAAATGCAGAAATGAAATGGCTTTTTGTTATGGGCAATGTTTGCTTTCAACCCTTTGTTCTTAGGCATTAAAGTTCAATTTTATCATATAGAGCAAAATATTTGAAAATATTGACCACAAGTAAACTTATAAGGTGCAAGAGTGGGACTTCATGTTTAAGTTACTGTAATGGCTTAATTCTTCCCTTTTCCCAGCACTTCAAGTGAATTGCCATTTTAACAAAGTGAAAAGTGCTCCCTCCAATTCTGCTTATTACAGTGCAATGAAAATACCAAGTGCACCTGCTGCAGTCCCACTCCTCCTCTCCTGAGGCATCGTCAAGTGCAGATTCTTGCACTGGAGTGCAGTTAGGATGGTACCAGTCATCACATGACGTGCACTGCACCATAACCTCAGTGTTGTGTGCTGTTCTGTACAAACAGTGCACATCTATTTCATTGAGGCATGGGGAGCTTTTGCCTGTACTGTCCAATAAACAAAGTCAGGTGCTCTTTTTCACGCAGTGCCCTGTAAAGGTGAGTCCTCACCTGACTTTCTGAGAAGCAGCATGTTTCAGGCATAACACCCCGGCATATCACTGTGGCAAATGCCACTGCAAAAGGTCCACAATTGCTCCCAGTTTTCTGCCTTTGAACTGCTGGCTTTGTCAATGTAAACTCAGGATATTTTGTCCAGATCAACCAAGAAAGCAGTTGTTTTATTCCGTTGTTAATGGTTGTTTTCAGGCTGTCACAAAAAAAAAAACTATTCATTGGATCCACTGAAGACATTGCTGATGGGAACCCAATGATTATCATTTACATGCAATTTCTGAATGAATTTTTTAGAGGGGGTCCCAACAATACCACCATTTCTAAGGCTTTAGAAAATAAGTGCTGACTGAACCCACCCATGTCTGGGTATTTCTGTGCAAGATTAAAAGAAGCAAAATCGATATCATCACTCGTTAGCCAATTGCTCTCGTCCAAGACACTCAAAATTTCGTCAGGGTGAATTTTTGTACAGGGAGAATCTTCTGATGCATCATTTCCCCAAATGGGTCCAAGTCTTCCCATCCTTGTCTTCTTTGTTTTCTGAACAAAATCGAATTACGGTAATGTTAAAATGTTGTAGGAATTAAATTTATATTTGATCCTACATGTTTATTTTTTGTTTTTGTTATGAGTGTTCCTGTATATACAAAGTAACAGGTGTTATTATATTAAAAATCGTATAAAAACCAGTTGATTCCGATAATATTGTCAGTGACTTAATCTCAACATTGTTAAGGCTGTTTGGGGTTACAGGAGATACAGACACAAGAGAGATTGTGTTGCTGCAGAGAAACTGTGACAAGTCCTCCAGTTCACCTCAAACAACCAGTTATTTTATACATTTATACAACTGAAGGAGAGTTCAAAGTTTGTAGGCAAAGGATATTCACCCATAGTCTTGATTTGGTTTAGTTTTCAACAGTTCATAGATCTTTACATTACATCTATAAATACTCAGAAACCTCCCTTTTCAAGATTTTTGGAAGCATTTTCACCTCAGAGTTTTTGTTAAATGTGTCAAAGACATATGTATAGTACTGTCTAAAAATTACAGTGCATACAAGGTCTGACTAAATATATGTTTAAATATAAATACAACACAAATTTATCATACTTGATCACGTTGTAATTTTAGCTGGGTATCCATCCAGGACATTGATTACTTTTCCATGTTTCTTCATGACTTTCCAATTATAAGAAGTTCGACTCGGTTTTTCAAACAATGTAATAAGACAGGACAATACTTTGTAACATAATGAAAAAAAATTACCTGGACAAATATTACAGGTTCTTCTGCAGGTGAAATCATGGAACTTGATTTTGGAGACATTGGAGGAGTCTGTGGAAAAATGTTGCATTATTTCTATTCTTTCCTATTACGCATAAAGATTAACATTAACTTCCACATTAAAAAACCCTTTTGTATTACTTGACTTTACCATATGGAGACCATATAATTACAGGATTCCATATAACATTTAGAAAGTTTTGAGGAATTTGGCCGCTCAGTGTACACTTAGGGAACTGGAACTTCGTAATTCTAATCTGAACCCAATTTAACCAATGAAATGAATACCCATTTGATATAACTACTTTTTTTTTTTTTTTTTTACCAATTATGTGCAATAGTTAACTCAATTTTGACCAAAATGTCGGAACTGTTATTCTAAGGTCGCAGTATGTTTATCATGTCATGTTCAGGACAACTTGGTCAAGATTACAGCATCAAATTTCATCATTTGACCATTTAGCTACTTGTGAATTATATAGGCACCATTCCATGCTATCTCAGAGTATGCAATATATGCTAGGAGTGCAGGACAAGGATACTAGCATTTTAAACTGACTTGAACACCAAATTTTACTTCAATACATGAAAATGTGTGTTTTTTGCAGGTTGTGTGTCATATTTGTTCCACATGTTCAGAATGCTGCTTACCTTGGCATAAGCACTGGAAAACTCAGATTCCTCAGAGAGAGTCTTTGCTTTTCTGACCTTCTCTAACACAGATGGCTATGGGATTGCCCGGGAAATCTGTGTAACAAATTAGAGGAAAAAGCCCCATAATGCCATTGTGCGGTAACTGCTCTTGCTCAAACCAACCATTCATAATATTCAGAACAACCATCACTTGAACAACCGTTCTATTATTTTCCCTGGGAATAGTATTATCACCCTGTACTGCTTCTTGATAAAATCATGTGTCAATGCATGTGTGATGTTCCAAGCTGTTCTTCATATACCCTCAGTGTTTTCTGTTTATTGGGTCCATGGCATTATTTTTGATTCCTGAATTATGAGGAATCGGTATTGGTATTATTTCAGTAGAGGAATATCCATTTACTTTGCCTCAAAGATATGACCTTTGTTGTGGATGGGCCTTTAAAAACAAAGGGCTTTCTGATGGGTGTCACATACACTCCTCTCCCTCTGTTTTCGCTGCTTCCATCTCTCAAGGTCCACCCTGTGCTTCTGCAACATAAGAGATATATCATTCAGAGAAAAATTATTCCACATTTATTTCCATATTAAATAACCTTTATTCACATGTCCTTTCAAACTACACTTTAGTGTTTGATCTTAAAGTATTTATTTATATTTAGCATTAACTGTCCAGCAGATTGCAAATGGATAACTTTAAACACACTGCAGTACATTTAATAATTCAGCACATTAATGAAGTGTCATTAAATGTTTATTACCCCTTCCTTCACATAGCGCTGTGAGTCTCCATACTCGCGCAGTAGAGCAACATGTGTGGTCTGGTAAGAAGTAATGAAGTCATCAAGTCTTATTATTCTGCAACGGTTTTCTATTATTCCTTGTGTCTTATTGTCTCTAGTATAATTCTATAAAAGAAATATGAAGACAATACAGTACTGCAATGTTAGACCGTGTGTTTATATAGTCACTTAAGAAATACAAATGCTATATTCTAATGCACTAGTACATGTTGAGAGTTTTTGATTTATTATGCATTTGTTGCATGAAGAATTTATCCAATTGAATATTTGGGGACGAAAAAGGCCATAAGCCATATTTTATTGTCAATATGTTATATTTTGCACCTGTGTGGGTTTCTGGGCAATTTCTTCAAAGGATTCAGAGAAAGTAAAATATGGCAACCCCTCTCCATGTCTTCCAAGGTCTCCTGTTTAAATAATGATTATTAATCAATTGGCACTTTACTTCAAGATTCAGATAGTGAGTGATTTATGACTGTTTCAAAATTTGCATGAATTTCTTAAATGTAAGATTCGTGGGTAAATAAAAACATCATACATTTATTGGTCTCGAAACCCAGTAGAAGAAATGGCCAGTACTCATTACCTTCATTGAAGGGATTGGTTAGGTTAAGACATGAGGGCTGAGATTGCTCAGGTAAGAATATTAGGGTAACCCAATCAGATCCAGAATTAGGTGGATTATGTCTTTGCAATCCTAGGGAAACAAAATTCATACAGTGTACATCCTGCATGATGTGGTAGAGCATCCTACAGCCACTGTTGAAGTCAAGTTCTATGAATAGCAATAGTTGTCAGTTTCCATGAACAGAGCTGGGATGACAAGAACAATCATGGATTACTTGCTTGAATTTAGCAAGTCAATGAAAAAGACAATGGCTGATGAATCAGTTCGCAGTCACATCTATTATTACATTACATAGCTACCATAGCCCTGCAACGGGTCAGAAAATCCATCCCATCCCACTACTTTATCAGCACATCGGGTGATCTACCGTATGTTCTATGATCATTTAAATTACTGAAATGAAATAAAACAGCATTGAAACGCCTTTGTGCATTTTTCAATGACGCTGATTTAAATGCACCAAGACGTTTGTCCACATCACCTGACTTTAACGGGGAGAGCTAGCAGCGCCTGATACTGTGGAGTGTTTTCAGAGTGAATGTATTTCTAATTTAAAAAATGATTGCGCACAAGTCAGGGCTAATAATTGTTTTAAAGGGATGCTGTGGCCACGCAAAACTCCAGCTCTGGTGTCCACACTGCCTCGAGTTTACATGGTTCCTCACTCTTCCCGAAGCGATCTTCAGCACTTGGCTCTTACACACGTTGCCTGCTACAATGTTGAGTCTAGGCAGTTATGCAATGACAAAGAGAAACACACGAACCATAGGGTAGTATGGGAGTGGGACCCGTCTAACGGGAACAGGATCCCGGTCTCATGGGATGGGATTGGGATCCCATCGTTCAAACTGTTTTGGGACAACAGTGGGAAAACATGCTGATGGGATGGGAATTGATTTTGAAATGACTGAACGGGATGGGATGGGATTGAAAACAAATGGGACGAGATGGGATGGGATGTATTTTCTGTCCCGTCACAGGGCTATGATAGCTACACAAAGAGATCACTGTGCTTAGAGTCACATTCTTGTGGATTAATCATGATCATCGCTTCCTGTGCATGATTTTGTAGCTCATATAGAGACAAACTGCACAATGACATGAAGAGAATTGCAGCTTACCTGACATTTGGCTCGTCCACAGTGCTGCCTGAGGCAGAAAATACGTTCCCAAGGCTGGGATGAAAGTCTTGGCAAAATATATATTCTCTTCCCCAGACTGGTCAACTGGGACATTTTCAATTAAAACTCTGAAGTGATCTTCAAAAGGATTGGGTCCCACAACATCCTTCAAATATGAAATAAAAAAAATATGCATGATTTTGAGAAACAGTTTAACATTGTTAAAGATCATCCATTGTTAACATCATCCACCAAAAATCCATTCTTCTGGGCTCAATACGAGACGCAAAGACGCAGATCCTACTGGATGGCTGCAGACGATGATTCCGGTGCCACAAATGATCGCCAAACAGTTGCTGTCGACCAGAAGGTGATCATAAACGAACTATTATGCTTTCTGACCAACAAAATGGATCTTGTCGCCCACGATCATCTTGTAAGGATAACCTCTGAGTTCTACTCCTCCGAAGAGATTGAGAGTGCCAAAGTTGTCCTATATGCAACGGATACAGTGAAGAAGACTGGGTTTAGATTTATCAAGCGTCAGGGAGACAAGAAGGACTCGAGTAATGTTAACGACATTCTCGGGTTGCTCCACAAGTGTACCGATGTGCCCTGCTTTGCTGCTACTAACCTGGCAAGGATTGCTCCAGTTGACATGAAGGCCATCGACATGACGACTCTTCTGCATGAATTCTGTGCCATGCGGAAAGATTTCAGTGACTTGCGTGTACAGATGGACGAGCTTACGGCCACTCGGATTGCTGACCAGGCTGCCTGGCCTCCTCAATCCGCGCCGGTTGACAGCAACCTTGATAAGTTTAATGACTGTCTAGGAAAATTGTCAACTATAACTCAGGAAATTGATAGTTCATGCATTACTATTGTTGGTGACTTCAATTCAAACATGTCTTCACCTTCAGTTTTTGGTGACATTTTGCTAAGGTATTGTTGTGAGAATAAATTTGTTGTTGCTGATAAGACTATATTACCTAATGACTCATATACTTATCTAAGCTCCGCTTGGGGAACAACTTCATGGTTAGACCATGTCATTTGTACTGCTGATGCTTTTTCCAGTGTTCATAGTGTCTCTGTTTTACATGATTGTATTTTATCAGACCATTTTCCACTATCATTTAAATACAATGTTAATCTTGTGCCTGAAAACTCAAGTGTGGGTAGCAATGATGTTACACCCAGAATCAATTGGAACAAACTTACTACGAATGATATTGATGTTTATAGACATTCAACTGGTGAAAAACTTAATGCTATTACTCTTGGTGAAGGTATAAAATGTCTCGATTCAAATTGTACCAATATAGCTCACCTTGAAGATATTGATAGACTCTATGCTGATATCAGGTCATCTCTGTTGTCATGTTCTGAACATTTGTTGTCTCAACGTCCGAAAGCGAGAAACGATCATAATGTTCCGGGTTGGAATACGAATTTTGATAGACAACATGTTGCTGCTCGTGATTCTTATATTATGTGGCGAAACTTTGGAAAACCTAGAGCAGGTCCTGTGTTTGAAATCATGAAAGGTGCTCGAGCTAGGTTTAAATATGAGTTGCGGAAGTGTAGAAGGCAGAAAGATACTATACTTGCTGACAAAATGGCTAATAATCTGAACTTTAAGAATGATCGTGATTTTTGGAAGGATGTGAAGAAACAAATGAATAGTAAAGTTGTATTACCCAACCAAGTAAATGATTGTAGAGGTGATGAAATTCCTGTAATGTGGAAAACTCATTATGAGTCAATCTTTAACTGTGTGAAGGACAGTAATTGCTCTAGTGTTGTTGATAGTTTCTCAGATGTTTTGTTTGTTGATGGTATGATTGTTACTGCTGATGAGGTTGCTCAAATTGTTAAAGATTTGTCAAATGGAAAGGCTGCTGGCCTGGACAGCTTAACATCTGAACATGTCAAGAATGCTAGTATTAACGTTTCTGTTATCTTGTCGTTGTTACTCTCTTCTTTGCTGATTCATGGTTATATGCCGAAAGACCTTATTGACACTGTTATTGTTCCAGTTGTTAAAGAAAAGAACAAACGTATAAGTGATAAAAATAATTATCGCCCCATTGGTTTATCTAACATTTTCACAAAGATATTTGAGATTATTTTGCTACATAGGATGGAGAATTATATTTGTACAACTGCTAACCAATTTGGTTTTAAATCAAAACATGGTACAGATTTGTGTGTATATGCTTTGAAAGAAATTATTCATTATTATGTTAAACATGGCTCCCAAATGTATGTTGCCTATTTGGATGCTTCCAAAGCTTTCGATCGTTTGAATCATCTGAAACTGATAAGGAAACTTGTTGATGCTGGTGTTCCATCTTATATTGCTAGAATTATTGCTTTCTGGTATTCTCGCCAATGTTACTTTGTTAAATGGGGTACATCTATTTCTGAAGGTTTTCATGTCAGTAATGGTGTCCGTGAAGGTGGCATCTTATCACCTCTTTTGTTCAACTATTATATGAATGGATTAAGTTTGCAGTTGAATGATTCGAATGCTGGTTGTTACTGTCGAGGAGCTGTTATCAATCATTTTATGTATGCTGACGATCTTGTTGTGTTTGCACCTTCTGCTAAAGGTGTTCAGAAATTGTTAGATGTATGTTCCTTATATGGTGTTAAACATGATATTTTGTACAATGACACTAAATCTCAAGTTATGTTGTTTGATACTCGGAAATTTGGAGATGAACACAATGTTATGTTGAATAATGTTGATCTGAGTTATGTTGATAGGTACAAGTACTTAAGTCATATTATTGATAATTCTCTTTCTGATGAAGCTGATATGCGAAGCAAAATTGGATTGTTATATGCCAGAGGGAATATGTTGATGAGAAAGTTTTACTTCTGTTCTGCCACTGTTAAAAACAGACTATTTGTTTCATATTGCAGTAATGTATATCTCTGTTCACTTTGGAGTAATTTCAATCTTGCCAGCTGGAATGCTGTCAAAATTGCTTACAACAATTGTTATAGGACACTTCACAACTTGAACCGAAGATGCAGTGCAAGTGGAATGTTTGTTCTGAATATTGTCAAATCTTTCTCTGAAATGTATCGCTTGTCTTTGTTCAGCTTCATGAATCGGCTTGTTTCATCTTTGAATTCCATTTTATGCAATATTGTTAGATCTGATTTTTATATGACATCTAAACTTGTTACCTTGTGGTACAAACATTTGTATACATGCTATGGCTGATTGCTTTTATTATTGTCTGTTCCATATTATTATTTTTTAATGTTTTTTATTCTAGTCTTTTTAATTCTATGGACTACACTATACCCTATTATGTATATGAATGTCTGATGCAAACAAATAAATAAAAAAAATTGTGTTTGATGCAAACCAAGAAAAAGCAAAATTATCTCACTCACTCACTCCCTCACTCACTCACTCACACAATGTCCAAGAGAAACTCTTACCTCCCATATCATAAGCTTGAGCACCGGAGGAAATCAACATAGGTCTTCCAGTTGATGCCATCTTATTTTGAAGATTGGTGAAATGCTTTTCTACTTCGGGTCCACGGCATCGGCTTGAGAAGACAACCACTGAACTGACAATCATTTCATCATACTTTTCTTGAACCACAGCATTACTCCCTTTGGTTGGAGTCGTACCTTCTGAAGTACATCCTCAGGTGTGTTTGATTTCGGTTCAACCATTTTCTGGAGACTAAGGATTTCACTATCTTCCAATCGTCTTTTTTTTTTCTGGAGGACCATGAAATTGTCTTCAGTACTCCTGGTGTTGGTGCAATATCCCCATTTCCTGATCCAGCGGTTGACTGTTCAATATACTCCAGCTTTTCTAAAAAGAGCTGTCTTGGAAACTTGCTCCCCAGGTCTTTGGCCAGTCTGTCACGTTCTTTTGCTCGCACCGGACATCTTTTTTAATTCAAATGGGTTATGCAGAGCTACAGCACCAGACAGTTTAACATGGGCTTCCAGAGTCCCCTCATCATGTACAGTAACCTGTACTTGTACTGGGCAGTCATCAAACAGGCAATACCCTTCGCAGTGGAAAAGTGCAGTGGTACGGGTTGAACCAATGGCTTTGATGCTGTGCTTCTCAAAGCAAAGGAGCACAGTGGATATACTGACCAAATGCCTTTTGAAATGACATTGGTCCACTCCAGTCCCTTAAACTGATTTTTCATCTGAGTCTTCCTGAGCTCATGCCAATCACTTGCATCGATGAAGAAAAAAAGTGCAGTTTCTGGCAGCTGGTGGCTGTATTAAGTTTGGGTTTCCCTGTCAGTCCTTCCACTGCTTGAAGGTGTATTTTGTTGTGCTCTCTTGTCTATAGAGCTCTGTAATTAATAAGAATGGTCACTTTAGAAAATGACATCAATTAGTACACCACTACAGTCTAAACACAATGACTTAATTGCACTTTGATGCAGCATAGGCAAAATGCAAAAATCTGATCTGCGTGGGAAAATAATCGGGTGTGCCTCTTCAGAAAGGTATTATCTTCATGATGTTGTTTACTTTACATTAGAACACAAAATACTATCCAGGAATATTGACATAGGCAGAAAAGAAATAAATATGCATAGGTTTTTCTTTTTTTTTTTGATCCTTAAACTTCTCATCAGGGGATGCAATTACTTCCAGTATGTCTGTTGTTAAGAAGTAGTTTCATCAATAGATGTCAAAACCAGAAACAACTTTTTCCTTTGTGAATTAAAAAGAATTAATAAAAAGTGTTAACTTTGGTATAAATCCCATCCCGGTCTCAAGACCACTTTTAGATGGTCTTTGTCTTGACTAAGGTGGTCTTGACTACATCACTAGTGAGCAGTATATTTAAGTATCTGACCAGTGTACTGAGGAATCGTGAAGTTGTGAGAATAAAACAAATAATAAAAATAATGGTAATAAATTACCTACTTTAGTTCCGCATGCACTTTGCTGTTCTGATACGATTTAAGATACTGTTGGGAATTTGTAAATCAAAGCAGACAAGGGACCAAAATCCATTTTGAGGGTATGAAGAGTCCTCTGCACTGAGCGGTGAT
Organism: Gymnothorax reevesii; assembly: GCA_029721435.1. Classification (NCBI taxonomy): domain Eukaryota; kingdom Metazoa; phylum Chordata; class Actinopteri; order Anguilliformes; family Muraenidae; genus Gymnothorax; species Gymnothorax reevesii. Next base: position 28,707 of record CM056590.1, on the reverse strand, counting down.
GTCCGCTGAAGATGTAAAACAGTTCTATCAATGTCCTCAGCAGTTACTTTCACTTTTTGGGGCGACTGAACAGAACAGAAATTGCACAATAAATTAAAAATACAATGTTACATTTCAAGAAACTCTGGTAATTCATTGCAGCCCTGAACACAGAGGAAAATAAAAAGTTATTTTTCTATTGGTTCATTATACACAATCTGCCATTTGCCGGAAAGAAATTTGCATTTTTGTGACCATCTAGGATAACATTTCCCAAAGTGTTTTGTTTGCTAGTTTTATGATGCGCAGTGCTACATTTGACTGCTGTTATACTTTTACAACAATTTACATAGTTACAAAGCAGAAAGAGTTTAGGTACTTGTGACTTCAAGCCAACTTTTTTTTGTTTTTTTTTGTTTTTTTACCCACCTAAAGTATTTTGAGTTACTGAGAAGTTTTGTTTATTAAAATGAAATATCATTTATGAGTTTGGCATGACGAAATAAACAATGAAGATAAAATGAAACAAGTTCTCTTGATCAGGTCCCACCACATGAAGGGATAAAGACGTGACTATGAACAGTCTCTGGTCCTCCAGGGGAGAAGCAGGGTATCCTGTCTTCCTTTAATTTTAAAGAAATCTCAGCAATGTAATTGATCACTCATGCATGGGAGCAGTATGGCAGTAAGACTTATAAATAATGTTGACATATTTCCTTTTATTCATAAAACAAGACTCTTAAACATTTCTGGGAACATTTTTTATTTCAATCATGATGGGAAATGTATCCAACATATGTTTAAGGATTATGAATTTCTGTCAGACTCTTCTAGCAATGGGTGGGCACTAGGTATGGAGCCCTATGGAATGAAATATTGAAAAATCCATTTATGGCCATCAAATTTTGCATGCAATCAGATACAGGTGTAAGACCTCAACTTACAATACCAAAGACGGACATCGCAGTGAGGAGAAGGACTCACATGTTCTTTCGACTATCTTCAATTCGAGCATTTTCCTGGCTGGTGTGAATCTCAATAAAGTGGGTATTTTTCTCCATCCATAGACGGGGCATAGAAACGCAACGGTTACGATTAATCTGACTCCATAAAATAATTAGAATACCAAATTTAGTTGTATCCTCATTAAGTATCTGACTCCAACTTAGAATTAGAATTGATAGTTTTGGGACAGTATGCGTGAATCTCGAGACAACTCTGCCCTCATACATGGCAGCAGAAACCATTATTGCTCAGCAAATATATCCCCAGGGTTAATAAATATTAACCCTGACAACCGGCTTATAAATAAAATATACGCCCAAGGGTATCTTTAATAGCTATATCTTAAGAGCCAGTATTACATAAACCCTTAAGGGGTAGAACATAATCCCAAATCTAACTCAGAAGTATCGTTACCTACACATGTCTTAGTAGGAATTTCCCCTTAAATCCCGGTCGCAACAAGGCTTAGGAATAATATACGAGTGTTAAGAATCATGGACCACGCAAGCTGAAATAGGAATAACAATGATTTAATTACCAGGTAGGCAAAAACTTGGATCAAACAAATCAACGCTAAGCCAATTACCAGTTACCCATAATTTATAAAGAAAATGTATTCATACCTGGAAAAGACGATGGCCACGTGGAACTAAAGCCACGCCACGTGGCCGGGGAGGATTCAGATGCCCCCTCGATCCGCAGAGCAAGGCGTCATGTGACTTCCCCCCACAAACCCTTCACGCGTCAGATGATGATAGCAAAGAAGGATGAGAAAGAAGGGCCCCGCCGGTTAGGATCTCGTACTTTTAAAGAACCAAGACCACGCCTCCGAACAAGGTAGAGGCCGAATCAGAGTAGCACTCGCGAAGGTGTTACCACCAGGGCAATCGCCTGCACAAATTCTAACCAGTTTTTCAGGAGCTTCCGAAAAAGAGAGTGAAACATAATTATAAGGGAAATGAAACATGTTCCATTCAATTCCTCAGATTTCCCTGAGAATAAAAAGACCAAACATGATAGGAATATGTGCTAAAATGATGCATATGTCATGGAAAAGCCTTAAAATGGAGTATTATAGTCCAATTGTGTTATAAATATATAAATGGTTTCTTTATAGTATATTGAACATAAACATGTTATGAATTTGACAGAGATTTAGATTGTTTTAAGCAGATTAACGTAACTGGGCTTTAGAACAGTGGTGCAAGTTTCAGAGGAGAAGCTGGGCAGCAGGAATCACCGGCTCCAGCATCCTGCTGAGTAGAACAAAGAAAGTTACCCTCACAGGCAAACTGTATGAATATCCAGGTTGTAAAGGTTTACTGCTGGCTCTGGATTACGCCAGATCAACCAAACATTCAGATTCTACATGCATAATGAGCATGTGTTCCAACAATATGATTTTTGACATATTTTGGGAGCTAAATCAAATATTCAGGTTCTACACAGGTGGACATACTGTGAAAAAGCCTATGAATACATAGTTGTTTTATTGAAAACCTAAACAATCTGATCAATATTTTATGAAATACTGCAATAACTAATAAAAAAATTTAACCATACTATTTGTTTGTGCTGCAGTATTCCTCATCAGTTTATGATGATACTGTCTGCCACTTAATATATGCTGAATATGTGCTTGAAACAAAGACTTTATTATTATTTGGCTCCATTCTCCAATATTTGTGGTTTAACATGGCATATATAATTAGCAAGATGAGTTAATTCTTGTATCACCATACCCAAATAGCTGCACAAGTCATGCTAAGCACCCCTTAATCAGGAGACTGCGTAAAAGTGACAATGCAAGTATCACACAGCTTTAGGTGCTTTATTTGGAAATTAGGCTTTTGTTTGCTTTCGGAGTCTATTGGATTAAGGCAGCGGTGTCAAACTTACCCGTAAACGGGCCAAGAGGCTGCATGTTTTCACTCCAACAATACAGAAGCTCACCTGATACAACTAATCAGTTGTGAAGGCCTAGATCAGCTGATTAAATCAGTGCTTTCAGGTGAGCTTCTGCTTGGTAGGATTGAAGACCTGCAGCCTCTTGGCCCGTTTACGGGTCAGTTTGAAACCCCTGGATTAAGGCCTCAGCCTCTGAATTAACCCCTTTCTGCTGATGTAGACGCTCGCATCTATAGATATGCAAATTTCAGCACCTAGTTACAGTACTCGATCACGAGATGGCACCCCCGGATCAGCTATTGAATATTCACAAGCAGGCAGAGCTAAAACGCGATTTAGAGTATGGAGAAGTTCCCTCCAATCCCTGTTTTTCAGGAGTTGCATGAATTAAACTCCTCAGCTAGCTAAGCCTGATGTACAAACTGGTCAATATCCTTGCCCATAGCATCGATCCAGTAGCTTTCAAAAATTATCACTTGCGACAGAAAAAAACTTTGCACTCTGTTGCAACCATTTTAGCTACAGTGAGCCAACAGTTTTCCAATTAGTGGTAAAAAAAAAAAATGTTTTGTGAAGCAAAAAATCTGACATAGTATTGATTCTCTCACATTCTACTGTCAATTACAGTCATCACACACAAAATATGCGTAGTTCCCTCCATTGGATTAACGCGTATATTCCTCCATTCAGCGCTCCCTTCTATCCACCCAAGTACTGATGTCGATAGCCAGTCACTCTATTATATACTCAGATTCATCTAAGTAACTCTACAGTCATAGTTGACGCCCTTGTGAAGCTTCCCTGGTAACGATGTATTGATAGACTCGTTTCTTATCCAATTTCTGAGTGTATAAACTTTCCTCAATAACTGAAATACATTGATCGGACAATAAGAATAGGATACAAAGCTAAGCGTAAAAGTAAGGTCGGTTCATTGTTCTTTGAATGTTGGCCACGGTTGCGCAGCTGAAAATGATGCAATATCAAAGAAACAAAGACACTCAAAACCGGCCTGAAGTGTTCAGTTTCATTTACGAGACTGTTGTATGGACGCGATCAATGGGAATTATTTCGAATGTGTGATGTGAATATAGGCCACTAGATGACAGTATTTACCTTTTTTTTGTTAAGCTCAGACTGGAGTCATGTTTAGACATGTCCTGGACATGTCTGGGGCAAGTCTCAGAAAATTAAAAAAAAGAGGTCTAAATGTGGGTGGGGTCTGCAAAAGAGTATATAAGGAAAAGAATTGAGACAGTAAAGTAGTAGGAGAAATTGCAAGAAGAAGGATACGAGTGACCAGACCTGTCATTTCTGTTCAAGACCTGTGACGTTTCTTTTGTGGATTTCTTTGCCTGTGTTTGAGCATTTTCATCATCCAGGACATCACCAAGCCACCCCCCCGAAAAGGGATTGTAAATATTTATGTTTTGTACATAATTAATCTTGGTCAGTAGTGTAGGTTAGTGTTAGTCTTTGTCTGTAAATTAAATGTGTTTAAGTTTTTTAAAAACTGTGTGTCATCCCTTGCTGTTGCTGTTGTTTTAAATGTAATAACAAATTGGGGCCATAACAAATTGGGGGCTCAAGGTCCGGGATAGACCATTTTGTGAGTCATTTATTAAAAATCTAACATTTCAAATTGTAAAATTGATTTTTTTTAATTGAATACATATATATAGATCAACAGCAATGGATGATTTCTTGGCATCACCAACCGTAGGGGTTTTGAAGTCTTTTAAAAAGACAGAACTGCTAGAAATTTGCAGACATTTAGAGCTGACAGAGGTGAAACCAGCCATGCGAAAAGCAAGACTGGCTCGAGAGATAGTTGAATATTACATTGATGAAAATGTGTTTGCACCCGGAGATCTGGAACAGTTTCCAGTGGAAAATCCAAATATAGAAATGGAACTTAAATTAAAAATGCTAGAGATTGAGAGGGAAGAAAGAGAGAAAGAAAGGGAGTTTGAGTTAGAAAAATTAGCAAGAAAAGAGAAAATAGAAAGGGAGGAAAAAGAAAAACAAAGAGAATTTGAGTTAGAGAAATTTGCAAGACAGAGAGATTTTGAATTAGAGAAATTCGATAGAGAGGAAAGACTCCAAATGGTGCAACTAAAAATTAAAATTGAAACTAAAAATAAATTTTGGGCTAGCCAGGAGGTAAAACTGGTGCCTCCATTTTCGGAAAAGGATGTTGACAACTATTTCCAGTGTTTTGAAAAGGTAGCAAAGAGTTGCCAGTGGCCAAAGGAACACTGGCCTCTGATGTTGCAAACTGTCCTCAAGGGTAAAGCTCAACAAGCCTATTCGGCTTTGTCTGCAGATGATTCCTCTGATTATGAGGTTGTCAAAAAGGTTATTTTGAGAGCTTATGAGTTGGTTCCAGAGGCTTACCGACAGAAATTCAGAGGTCTGAAGAAATCTGAAAATCAGACTTATGTTGAATTTGCTAATGAAAAGCAGGTTTACTTTGAGTGCTGGTGTACTTCTATGGAGGTCAAGGATGATTTCAACTCACTAAAAGAGATGGTGTTAGTTGAAGAATTCAAGAACTGTGTTAAAGATGACGTTAAGACCTACCTTAATGAGAAGCAAGCACTGAATTTGCAATCAGCTGCCAAATTTGCAGATGAATATGTTCTCACACATAAGTCCAAATTTCAGTCTAGCAGTAATATTCAGTCTAATAATAGATGGTCCCAATTTCAGAAAAAGGGTTATGGTGATACCCAAGATTCCTCACCCAAAGACAAAGACAAATCTGGTGATGGTGCTCAGAAATCCAGTAACAGGTCTGATCAAAGTGTGAAAGCTGACAGTGACAAAAGTGGTCTAGTTTGCAGTTATTGCAAGAAATCTGGTCATGTTACAACTAACTGTTCGTTCCTTAAAGCTAAGAAAAAAAAAGAAAAGGATACCAAACCAAATGCCTTTGTGAAAACAAGGTTAGAAACCCCTGTAGTAGATAACCAATCTGCTAAATTGCCTGCTTCTTGTGGGGCTAAAAAGCCTGATACAGCTGACTTCGTGAGGGAGGAATTTCTTCCATTTGTGTCAGAGGGATTTGTGGCTCTGAATGAGCATACTACTCCTGTCCCCATATATATCCTAAGGGATACCGGAGCTTCTCAGTCACTTTTGTTGATGGACTCTTTGGAGTTACGTGATGAGACCGCTTCAGGGGATTTCATACTTGTACAAGGTATTGAAGGGAGGACTGTATCTGTACCCCTGCGCTCTATATTCTTGAAGTCAGATAGGGTTAGGGTTAGGGTTAGGTTTAGGAGAGTAATCTTCCTTTCCCAAGTTTCCCCTTATGAGGGCACCTTGGGAAAGAAAAGTTTGCACAGTCCATTCAGTGTACTGGAGCCTTTATATTGGAAGAATTTGGTCCCTTTTGTGGTGAAGTATTAGGTGCGTTTGTTGAGTCCTCTTGGGAACAAAGTGTTTAGCTTTGTGATCCAATGTTTTTCTGTCCTACGTCTGTCCTCCGGTGTCCAGTTGCTGTTCGTCTGAAGCCCGGATATTTCTAGTGCCTCAAGTCCATGGTGAAGGAAGTGAGCAACTAGATGTGTGTCTGTGTCTTTATGATTTCTAATGTTATATATGTGTTGAGCTAATCTAGTCCTGATCTTGTTACCCGTCTCTCCTATATATTTAACGTCACAATTGTTGCACCTAATGACATATATGCAGTTCTTTGTATCGAGTGTGAGTGTTTTGTTTGATTAGGTATGTTATGTTTGTTGTGTTGTTCTTGATTGTTGTGGCTTGTTTGTAAAATACTGGGTCTTGTGCATGTACCGTGTTGATTTCTGGTAATTTGCTGTTAACCAGATGGTCCTTGAGGTTCTTTCCTTTTTTATATGCTGAGATGATTTTGTGGTCCTCGAGTATGTCCGTGTTTCGTAGGGATCTGTTTAAATTTATCTTAATTTTAATGTTTGCTGCTTGGCTGAATGCTGAGTAGGTGGTGATGAGTGGGATTATTTTTCTCGGATCCTGTGGTCTCGTGGTTAGGAAGTTTTTCCGGATCCGTCTGAGGAATGATCTACTGTAACCCCTGGGTTTCAGTGCTTTGAAGAGGCTTTGGGTAGCCTCTTCAAAATCTGTTGCCTGTGTGCAGATTCTGTGGTACCTGAGCAATTGTGATTTGATCAGGCCTTTGAAAGTATGTTTTGGATGGAGACTGTTTTTGTGTAAAAGTGCGTGTGTGTCTGTGTCCTTAAAGAAGACCTTTGTGTCTAATGTGTGTGTCTGAGTAAATGAGGGTCCTTTATATGTGGTGGTGTCCAAGAAATCTATGTGTTCTTTATGTGTGGTGTATTTAACTGTGATTGTTCTGTGGTGTGTGTTCAGGATATGAATGAAGTTTTTGAAGTCCTCTAGGCTATGTGTCCATGTTCCCCATATGTCATCTAAGTATCTAAAGTAATTGGTGGGTAGTTTGGGGCATTTTTCAAAGACAGTCTCCTCCCAATGTGCCATGTAGATGTTGGCATAGGCTGGTGCAAATTTTTTTCCCATAGCTGTGCCACTGATTTGTAGAAAGAATTCCTTGTTGAATTCAAAATCATTTTTGGTGAGGCTGATTTCCAAGAGTTGCAGGAGAGATGAGTCCGGTCGATTGTCATCCGGATATTTTTCCATCCAGGCTTTTACCGCGGATAGTCCCGCCACTGTGTTTATGTTTGTGTAGAGACTGTCTATGTCTATTGTGAATAGGATAGCTTCCTGTGCTATTTTGGTGTTTTTTACTTTGTGTATAAAATCGTATGTGTCCTTAATGTAACTGTCGTGTTTTGTGGATAGTGGAGTGAGGAAATAGTCTATATATTCAGCAATCCTGTAGGATTCACTGTTGCAGTCTGAGACAATGGGTCTCCCTGCTGGGATCTCATATGGTAGGGTCCAGGACTGTGGCGGTTTGTGTATTTTGGGGAGGAGGTAGAAAATCCTAGGTCTAGGATTGCCCTCTCCCCTGAGGTAAAAGCTTTGTTTTTTAGTGATCCGCTTGCTCTCTAAGAGTGTTTGTATTATGTTGTGTATTTCCTGGGCTGTGTCTGGATATATGGGTCTTGGTAATTTTCTGTAGTGTGCTGTGTTATTTAGCTGTCTATTAGCCTCATGTATGTATTGTGCTCTGTCCATGATCACTATGGCACTCCCCTTATCTGCTGGCTTTAAGATGATTTGTTTGTTTTTTGCCAGCTGGTGTAGGGCTTGCCTCTCCCCTCTGCTGAGGTTGTTTTTGTCTTTGTAATTTTGTGGGTTCAGTGCCTTGATCAGGGTATTGTTGTGTTTGATAATTTGTGTAATTTCCTCTGGAATTTGGTCAGTCCTTGGTTCCCAGGTGGACTTTGGGATGAATGGTGTGCATTGTGTGTCTTCCGCTCCCTCAAAGAAGGCCGCCAGTTTTAGTTTCCTGTGGAATTCCTGGGCTTCTCCCTTGAGGGTTTCTTTTTGTTTTTTGTGTGTGTTTGTGGTGGGTATAAATGATAAGCCTTTGTCCAAAAGGCTTAACTGGTCCTGTGTTGGTTTGTAGTTTCTGGCCAGAATTATTATGTTCTTATTCCCCTCCCTGTTTGTGTTTGGGTTTGTGGGGATCTTTAGTTTAAATGGTGGAGCCAGTGGTCCAACATCTTGCTGGCTGTTCTGTCTGTCCAGTGGATGTTGTCCTGTGTTGTACGGAAGTCCCCCTCTGGAAGCTTTGGAATGTGTGGCATGTTCCGGCGGATGTGCTCGTTAATTTCCTCCAGGTTGGACTTCTGGCGGGGATCCAGGCTAGTGGAATAATTGATGATTGGGATCCAGATTTCTGCAGCAGGGAAGGTGGTTTTTGCAGCTCTCAGCATGGTTTGTAGTTGCTTGATTGCTGTCTTCTTTGGGTGCTGGTCCTTATTGTTGATTCCGAAGGACAAGACGACTCGCTGGATCTTGGAGTCTGTAGCCGTCTTTTCCAGGAGTCCCGCGGCATGGTAAAATGTTGCCCCGGGGTAGCTGTCAATCTGGAGGTCTCCTCTGGAGTGGGACGGGATCCTGGAGAGGTTGGAGTCCCCCAAGATCACATTGCTGCCCGTGATGTTGATCCTCCATTCTTGGATCTTCCTGTTGGATCGCGGATGCCTTGTGGGGTGGAAGGTTCCATTTTCCTCTCTGGCCCCATGGGTGTGGGGTGGGGGAACAGGTGTAAGTGGGTGAGTCGGGTTAGGTATAGGTGTGTAGTTAGGGTTAGCGGTGGAGTTAGGGTTAGGGGTGGGAGTGGGGTTAGGTGTGGGGTTAGGGTTAGGGTTTTAGGGTTAGGGTTAGGGTTAGGGTTAGGTTTAGGAGAGTAATCTTCCTTTCCCAAGTTTCCCCTTATGAGGGCACCTTGGGAAAGAAAAGTTTGCACAGTCCATTCAGTGTACTGGAGCCTTTATATTGGAAGAATTTGGTCCCTTTTGTGGTGAAGTATTAGGTGCGTTTGTTGAGTCCTCTTGGGAACAAAGTGTTTAGCTTTGTGATCCAATGTTTTTCTGTCCTACGTCTGTCCTCCGGTGTCCAGTTGCTGTTCGTCTGAAGCCCGGATATTTCTAGTGCCTCAAGTCCATGGTGAAGGAAGTGAGCAACTAGATGTGTGTCTGTGTCTTTATGATTTCTAATGTTATATATGTGTTGAGCTAATCTAGTCCTGATCTTGTTACCCGTCTCTCCTATATATTTAACGTCACAATTGTTGCACCTAATGACATATATGCAGTTCTTTGTATCGAGTGTGAGTGTTTGTTTGATTAGGTATGTTATGTTTGTTGTGTTGTTCTTGATTGTTGTGGCTTGTTTGTAAAATACTGGGTCTTGTGCATGTACCGTGTTGATTTCTGGTAATTTGCTGTTAACCAGATGGTCCTTGAGGTTCTTTCCTTTTTTATATGCTGAGATGATTTTGTGGTCCTCGAGTATGTCCGTGTTTCGTAGGGATCTGTTTAAATTTATCTTAATTTTAATGTTTGCTGCTTGGCTGAATGCTGAGTAGGTGGTGATGAGTGGGATTATTTTTCTCGGATCCTGTGGTCTCGTGGTTAGGAAGTTTTTCCGGATCCGTCTGAGGAATGATCTACTGTAACCCCTGGGTTTCAGTGCTTTGAAGAGGCTTTGGGTAGCCTCTTCAAAATCTGTTGCCTGTGTGCAGATTCTGTGGTACCTGAGCAATTGTGATTTGATCAGGCCTTTGAAAGTATGTTTTGGATGGAGACTGTTTTTGTGTAAAAGTGCGTGTGTGTCTGTGTCCTTAAAGAAGACCTTTGTGTCTAATGTGTGTGTCTGAGTAAATGAGGGTCCTTTATATGTGGTGGTGTCCAAGAAATCTATGTGTTCTTTATGTGTGGTGTATTTAACTGTGATTGTTCTGTGGTGTGTGTTCAGGATATGAATGAAGTTTTTGAAGTCCTCTAGGCTATGTGTCCATGTTCCCCATATGTCATCTAAGTATCTAAAGTAATTGGTGGGTAGTTTGGGGCATTTTTCAAAGACAGTCTCCTCCCAATGTGCCATGTAGATGTTGGCATAGGCTGGTGCAAATTTTTTTCCCATAGCTGTGCCACTGATTTGTAGAAAGAATTCCTTGTTGAATTCAAAATCATTTTTGGTGAGGCTGATTTCCAAGAGTTGCAGGAGAGATGAGTCCGGTCGATTGTCATCCGGATATTTTTCCATCCAGGCTTTTACCGCGGATAGTCCCGCCACTGTCTTTATGTTTGTGTAGAGACTGTCTATGTCTATTGTGAATAGGATAGCTTCCTGTGCTATTTTGGTGTTTTTTACTTTGTGTATAAAATCGTATGTGTCCTTAATGTAGCTGTCGTGTTTTGTGGATAGTGGAGTGAGGAAATAGTCTATATATTCAGCAATCCTGTAGGATTCACTGTTGCAGTCTGAGACAATGGGTCTCCCTGCTGGGATCTCATATGGTAGGGTCCAGGACTGTGGCGGTTTGTGTATTTTGGGGAGGAGGTAGAAAATCCTAGGTCTAGGATTGCCCTCTCCCCTGAGGTAAAAGCTTTGTTTTTTAGTGATCCGCTTGCTCTCTAAGAGTGTTTGTATTATGTTGTGTATTTCCTGGGCTGTGTCTGGATATATGGGTCTTGGTAATTTTCTGTAGTGTGCTGTGTTATTTAGCTGTCTATTAGCCTCATGTATGTATTGTGCTCTGTCCATGATCACTATGGCACTCCCCTTATCTGCTGGCTTTAAGATGATTTGTTTGTTTTTTGCCAGCTGGTGTAGGGCTTGCCTCTCCCCTCTGCTGAGGTTGTTTTTGTCTTTGTAATTTTGTGGGTTCAGTGCCTTGATCAGGGTATTGTTGTGTTTGATAATTTGTGTAATTTCCTCTGGAATTTGGTCAGTCCTTGGTTCCCAGGTGGACTTTGGGATGAATGGTGTGCATTGTGTGTCTTCCGCTCCCTCAAAGAAGGCCGCCAGTTTTAGTTTCCTGTGGAATTCCTGGGCTTCTCCCTTGAGGGTTTCTTTTTGTTTTTTGTGTGTGTTTGTGGTGGGTATAAATGATAAGCCTTTGTCCAAAAGGCTTAACTGGTCCTGTGTTGGTTTGTAGTTTCTGGCCAGAATTATTATGTTCTTATTCCCCTCCCTGTTTGTGTTTGGGTTTGTGGGGATCTTTAGTTTAAATGGTGGAGCCAGTGGTCCAACATCTTGCTGGCTGTTCTGTCTGTCCAGTGGATGTTGTCCTGTGTTGTACGGAAGTCCCCCTCTGGAAGCTTTGGAATGTGTGGCATGTTCCGGCGGATGTGCTCGTTAATTTCCTCCAGGTTGGACTTCTGGCGGGGATCCAGGCTAGTGGAATAATTGATGATTGGGATCCAGATTTCTGCAGCAGGGAAGGTGGTTTTTGCAGCTCTCAGCATGGTTTGTAGTTGCTTGATTGCTGTCTTCTTTGGGTGCTGGTCCTTATTGTTGATTCCGAAGGACAAGACGACTCGCTGGATCTTGGAGTCTGTAGCCGTCTTTTCCAGGAGTCCCGCGGCATGGTAAAATGTTGCCCCGGGGTAGCTGTCAATCTGGAGGTCTCCTCTGGAGTGGGACGGGATCCTGGAGAGGTTGGAGTCCCCCAAGATCACATTGCTGCCCGTGATGTTGATCCTCCATTCTTGGATCTTCCTGTTGGATCGCGGATGCCTTGTGGGGTGGAAGGTTCCATTTTCCTCTCTGGCCCCATGGGTGTGGGGTGGGGGAACAGGTGTAAGTGGGTGAGTCAGGTTAGGTATAGGTGTGTAGTTAGGGTTAGCGGTGGAGTTAGGGTTAGGGGTGCGAGTGGGGTTAGGTGTGGGGTTAGGGTTAGGGTTTTAGGGTTAGGGTTAGGGTTAGGGTTAGGGTTAGGCTCTCAATATACTCACGTACTCCCCAACAAGCTCCCGCAGGAGCATTGCCGGTTTGAAGTGAAGTACGCGGGAATGCACTGGCCGACGCACGTTAGTACGAGTTACCACGCAGTTGTCCGGTCCTAGAGAAGGGGGGTTAGGGTTAGGGTTAGGGTTAGGGTTAGGCTCTCAATATACTCACCTACTCCCCAACAAGCTCCCGCAGGAGCATTGCCGGTTTGAAGTGAAGTACGCGGGAATGCACTGGCCGACGCACGTTAGTACGAGTTACCACGCAGTTGTCCGGTCCTAGAGAAGGGGGGTTAGGGTTAGGGTTAGGGTTAGGGTTAGGCTCTCAATATACTCACCTACTCCCCAACAAGCTCCCGCAGGAGCATTGCCGGTTTGAAGTGAAGTACGCGGGAATGCACTGGCCGACGCACGTTAGTACGAGTTACCACGCAGTTGTCCGGTCCTAGAGAAGGGGGGTAGATAGAGCAAGAGGGAGAGGAACTGAGAGTCTCGGAAAAGTCGATAACTCTTAGTGACACCGAAAGTGGCGTTCAATAGCCCTTGGCTCCCTCTAGGGGAGCCAGGGTGTGTTGCTAGCTATATTAAGAAATGGGGCTAATAAGGTTTTAGGATGAATTTCAGGACACATCGTCAGTAGTGTACCTTAGGGTCATAGGGTGTTTCGGCCATTACCACTAGACACCCTCCCCAAGGACGGCCCCACCGAGGTGATCAATCTCGGGGTGTGTCCCGTAGCCAAATGAAGTTTTCAGGTTTTAAGGTTTATTTCTTTTTAAATGGCTAGAAAGTAAGTTCTAATAAGGTTCTTTTAAAGTGACGCATGGAGGTCTATCGGTAAGTTTAAGGTAATTTGAGGTGAGTAACTATTAGAGTTTTTCAAAGGGTTTTTCAACCGTTGATACTTTTTACGCCGTACGAGAGAGAGGGGGGAGAGTCTCTTAAATGGTTTTTTAATATTTGGGGGTGAAAGTTCCGTTAATGGGGTTTAAGTATTTGTTAGTTTTTTCTAAGCGCGAGGTAAAGTATTTTAAGTTAGGCCTCATAATGTTCGCGGGCGTCTCATATCCAATCTTGACGCTCGCGTACATATGAGCAGATTAAATGCCAAGGGTGCGCTGAGCAGATGTCTCATGATGTTCGCAAGAGCCTCATATCCAATCTTGGCAATTGCTCACATATGAGAGAGTTCGCTTTTTTCTTTGAAGTTGGATTATGAATGGAGGTTTCTCATAATGTTCGCAAAGGCCTCATATCCAATCTTGGCGATTGCGTACATATGAGAGTTTACTCTATCTTTTGGGTGGAGTTTTGTAAATAAGGAATTTACTCATAATGTTCGCAAAGGCCTCATATCCAATCTTGGCGATTGCGTACATATGAGAGTTTACTCTATCCTTTGGGTAGAGTTGTTTTAGATATGGAATTTTCTCATGATGTTCGCAAGGACCTCATATCCAATCTTGGACCTTGCGGACATATGAGAGTTTGCTCAGCTTATAGTTGAATATAATGAGTATTTTTAGGGGAGTAGGGATGTATAGATCCATTGATGTTGATTTTTATTCTTTGTTTTTGGATTTTCTAAGGATTGTGCGAAGTTGTTGCTTGGTTCGGTCCTGAATTAGCGGAAAGGTTTTTGTTGAGGGTTTGAATTAGCGGAGGCGATGTGTATTTATTCCCGGGAGTCCAAAGGAGACCCGTGAGAAATTTGGTGAAGATAGCTGTTTTTAGGCGGTTGGTAAGATGAAAATTGTGTTGGGCAGATTTAATTAGCGGAAAGGTTTTTAAAGTTGGAAACAATTAGCGGAGGGGTCTGAATTGGAGTCTAGGAGTTTGTAAATATTGAGAAAAGTTCAATTGGTTTATTCTGGGATAATCATTAAAGAGAAATTGGTAAGTTTTTTGAGAAGGGATCGAATTAAGTTTTGTAAGCTATCCATGGTTCTGGAATGAATTTGGGGTATCCAAATTATGGAGGATGGGTTTTCTGATTGGAATTTTCAAGTAGAGTTGATTTGGTAGTTGAAAGTCCGGGATAAGGAAATTCCAGGAGTCTTCTTAGTCGTGGATATTGGAAAGGTCAATTCGCTCCAAATAAAAGGTAGAAAAAATAAAAGAAGGGGGTCACATTAGGAAGGTTTTTAGACCTCCTAGTGAGGTAAAATAACAAAGAATCGTATGTAGTGCAGATGTGCCGTTGCATGAGCGGAGCTGATCTCCATTGAAAATTGGGCCGCGATGAAGGTCCTGACGCCCTGGACCACCACACCCTGCGTGCTGTTCCAAGGGAACCCAGGGGGGCCGCGTACTTACCCCCTGACCGACCAGTCGCTTGTTAACACCGCAAGGTTACCACGACTATTGGTCAATCAGGGCTGAAGATGTGGTCCGACATCACAGCACCACCTCATTTCGTCCGGGACCCCTTTGGGAGGAAAACGGACAAGCCCCGCTATAGCGTAGCCCGCCGGAATCCTTCCGTAAGAAGGAGTAGGGGTTGGCGGCGCTGAGACGTCGCCTCCCCCATAACTCACTTCTATGGGGTCCCAGAGTGGGACTACCATAGCAAAATCCTGTGTCCCATACACCGCACGACCCCAGGAATTGCTCTAAGTCCTATGACGAAGTCCTGTGTCCCATACACCGCACGACCCCAGGAAGCCGTCTTTAGTTTTATACCATGGCGGAGGGCCCGAGAGACAATTTAATGTCGAAAGGGACTCACCTGCGACAGAACGCGAGTGTCTTCGCCTTGATTAATGGTTTTACGGTTAAACGGTACCTAATCGTGAATTGTGTTTAGATCTATGGTTGTGAAAATTGAGATATTTTATTCCCGAGAAATAATGTTGTTAATATACTTGTACCTAAGGGTATTATAGTTTAATGGTGTTTCAGAGCTTAATAGTACATTAATTAGTATGTAATAACAGTATATTAATATTTTTAAGACCATAATGCTTTATTGGAACGGTAATATTTAATTTTAATACGGAAGTGAATAAAAATTATTTTTTGAGGGGTAAGGATTGTTATTTTTTTGGAAACTTTTTGTGGTCCTTTATTTTAAGGAGAAATGTGTTTTTTAGCATTTTGTTGGAGAGTGCATCGGTCTTTGTTTTTTGGTTTTAGCGCCTATGGAGTAAAAGGTTTTTTAATTGATTAGAGGCTTAATAAAGGTTTGGGGATTAATTAAAAGGTATTTTTAGTGTCTAGGGGAGTAAGGGAATTGGTATTTGTGGTTATCTTAGTGGTTTTAAACGTTTTAGTGTTCAGGGCTGTAAAGAGAGTTTTTTTGTAGTGTAAAATTGTTTTTACTCTTATTTTAAAGGGGGAAGGTTGGGGTTTTTAATAATTGGTTTTGTTAGGAGTTAGGGGTTTATGGAGAGTCTATTTAAAATTATTTGGTGAGGTAGTGGTGGATTAGGTGGGTGTAAATGGGAGGAGTTATGTTTTAAGGTAAAGGGTAAGTTGATAAGATTATTGTTGGGATTAAAGTTGGGTTTAAGGTTAGGATTAGGTCTTGTAGGTATTCTTAGATTAAGAGGTTGGAATTTAAGGTTAGAAGTCGATTTGGTTAAATATGGGGTTAAGGTTAGGTCCAAGGTAGGGTAGAAAGTTGAGGTTTAGATGTTAGGGGTTGGATTAAGTTTTAAGGTCAATTTTAGGTTTAAAGTTAGGTCTGGGGTTTAGGTAAATTTTAAGCTGTTAGATTAAGGTTAGGGTTTGGGTTTTAAGGTTAATTTTAGTCATGTTTTGGGGTTAGGTTTAGATATGTTTTGGGGTTAGGATTAAGTTTAAACATGGGGTTGGGATTAGGTTCAGGTTTAGGGTTGGGTTTAGTAAAGAGTTGGGTATTAGAGTTAAGTTTAGGCATATTTTGGGGTTAAGGTTAGGGTTAGGCATGATTTGGTGTTAGGGTTAGGGTTAGGGTTAGGGTTAGGGTTAGGGTTAGGGTTAGGGTTAGGTTTAGGAGAGTAATCTTCCTTTCCCAAGTTTCCCCTTATGAGGGCACCTTGGGAAAGAAAAGTTTGCACAGTCCATTCAGTGTACTGGAGCCTTTATATTGGAAGAATTTGGTCCCTTTTGTGGTGAAGTATTAGGTGCGTTTGTTGAGTCCTCTTGGGAACAATGTGTTTAGCTTTGTGATCCAATGTTTTTCTGTCCTACGTCTGTCCTCCGGTGTCCAGTTGCTGTTCGTCTGAAGCCCGGATATTTCTAGTGCCTCAAGTCCATGGTGAAGGAAGTGAGCAACTAGATGTGTGTCTGTGTCTTTATGATTTCTAATGTTATATATGTGTTGAGCTAATCTAGTCCTGATCTTGTTACCCGTCTCTCCTATATATTTAACGTCACAATTGTTGCACCTAATGACATATATGCAGTTCTTTGTATCGAGTGTGAGTGTTTGTTTGATTAGGTATGTTATGTTTGTTGTGTTGTTCTGGATTGTTGTGGCTTGTTTGTAAAATACTGGGTCTTGTGCATGTACCGTGTTGATTTCTGGTAATTTGCTGTTAACCAGATGGTCCTTGAGGTTCTTTCCTTTTTTATATGCTGAGATGATTTTGTGGTCCTCGAGTATGTCCGTGTTTCGTAGGGATCTGTTTAAATTTATCTTAATTTTAATGTTTGCTGCTTGGCTGAATGCTGAGTAGGTGGTGATGAGTGGGATTATTTTTCTCGGATCCTGTGGTCTCGTGGTTAGGAAGTTTTTCCGGATCCGTCTGAGGAATGATCTACTGTAACCCCTGGGTTTCAGTGCTTTGAAGAGGCTTTGGGTAGCCTCTTCAAAATCTGTTGCCTGTGTGCAGATTCTGTGGTACCTGAGCAGTTGTGATTTGATCAGGCCTTTGAAAGTATGTTTTGGATGGAGACTGTTTTTGTGTAAAAGTGCGTGTGTGTCTGTGTCCTTAAAGAAGACCTTTGTGTCTAATGTGTGTGTCTGAGTAAATGAGGGTCCTTTATATGTGGTGGTGTCCAAGAAATCTATGTGTTCTTTATGTGTGGTGTATTTAACTGTGATTGTTCTGTGGTGTGTGTTCAGGATATGAATGAAGTTTTTGAAGTCCTCTAGGCTATGTGTCCATGTTCCCCATATGTCATCTAAGTATCTAAAGTAATTGGTGGGTAGTTTGGGGCATTTTTCAAAGACAGTCTCCTCCCAATGTGCCATGTAGATGTTGGCATAGGCTGGTGCAAATTTTTTTCCCATAGCTGTGCCACTGATTTGTAGAAAGAATTCCTTGTTGAATTCAAAATCATTTTTGGTGAGGCTGATTTCCAAGAGTTGCAGGAGAGATGAGTCCGGTCGATTGTCATCCGGATATTTTTCCATCCAGGCTTTTACCGCGGATAGTCCCGCCACTGTGTTTATGTTTGTGTAGAGACTGTCTATGTCTATTGTGAATAGGATAGCTTCCTGTGCTATTTTGGTGTTTTTTACTTTGTGTATAAAATCGTATGTGTCCTTAATGTAGCTGTCGTGTTTTGTGGATAGTGGAGTGAGGAAATAGTCTATATATTCAGCAATCCTGTAGGATTCACTGTTGCAGTCTGAGACAATGGGTCTCCCTGCTGGGATCTCATATGGTAGGGTCCAGGACTGTGGCGGTTTGTGTATTTTGGGGAGGAGGTAGAAAATCCTAGGTCTAGGATTGCCCTCTCCCCTGAGGTAAAAGCTTTGTTTTTTAGTGATCCGCTTGCTCTCTAAGAGTGTTTGTATTATGTTGTGTATTTCCTGGGCTGTGTCTGGATATATGGGTCTTGGTAATTTTCTGTAGTGTGCTGTGTTATTTAGCTGTCTATTAGCCTCATGTATGTATTGTGCTCTGTCCATGATCACTATGGCACTCCCCTTATCTGCTGGCTTTAAGATGATTTGTTTGTTTTTTGCCAGCTGGTGTAGGGCTTGCCTCTCCCCTCTGCTGAGGTTGTTTTTGTCTTTGTAATTTTGTGGGTTCAGTGCCTTGATCAGGGTATTGTTGTGTTTGATAATTTGTGTAATTTCCTCTGGAATTTGGTCAGTCCTTGGTTCCCAGGTGGACTTTGGGATGAATGGTGTGCATTGTGTGTCTTCCGCTCCCTCAAAGAAGGCCGCCAGTTTTAGTTTCCTGTGGAATTCCTGGGCTTCTCCCTTGAGGGTTTCTTTTTGTTTTTTGTGTGTGTTTGTGGTGGGTATAAATGATAAGCCTTTGTCCAAAAGGCTTAACTGGTCCTGTGTTGGTTTGTAGTTTCTGGCCAGAATTATTATGTTCTTATTCCCCTCCCTGTTTGTGTTTGGGTTTGTGGGGATCTTTAGTTTAAATGGTGGAGCCAGTGGTCCAACATCTTGCTGGCTGTTCTGTCTGTCCAGTGGATGTTGTCCTGTGTTGTACGGAAGTCCCCCTCTGGAAGCTTTGGAATGTGTGGCATGTTCCGGCGGATGTGCTCGTTAATTTCCTCCAGGTTGGACTTCTGGCGGGGATCCAGGCTAGTGGAATAATTGATGATTGGGATCCAGATTTCTGCAGCAGGGAAGGTGGTTTTTGCAGCTCTCAGCATGGTTTGTAGTTGCTTGATTGCTGTCTTCTTTGGGTGCTGGTCCTTATTGTTGATTCCGAAGGACAAGACGACTCGCTGGATCTTGGAGTCTGTAGCCGTCTTTTCCAGGAGTCCCGCGGCATGGTAAAATGTTGCCCCGGGGTAGCTGTCAATCTGGAGGTCTCCTCTGGAGTGGGATGGGATCCTGGAGAGGTTGGAGTCCCCCAAGATCACATTGCTGCCCGTGATGTTGATCCTCCATTCTTGGATCTTCCTGTTGGATCGCGGATGCCTTGTGGGGTGGAAGGTTCCATTTTCCTCTCTGGCCCCATGGGTGTGGGGTGGGGGAACAGGTGTAAGTGGGTGAGTCGGGTTAGGTATAGGTGTGTAGTTAGGGTTAGCGGTGGAGTTAGGGTTAGGGGTGGGAGTGGGGTTAGGTGTGGGGTTAGGGTTAGGGTTAGGTGTGGGGTTGGGGTTGGGGTTAGGGTTAGGTGCGGGGCTGGGGTTAGGATTAGGGTTAGGGGCGGGGTTAGGATTAGGGTTAGGGGCGGGGTTGGGGTTAGGGTTAGGTGTGGGGTTGGGGTTAGGATTAGGGTTAGGTGCGGGGTTGGGGTTCGGGTTAGGGTTAAGTGCGGGGTTGGGGTTAGGATTAGGGTTAGGGGCGGGGTTGGGGTTAGGGTTAGGTGTGCGGTTGGGGTTAGCATCAGGGTTAGGCGCGGGGTTGGGGATAGGGTTAGGGCTAGGTGCGGGGTTGGGGTTAGGGTTAGTGTTAGGTGTGGGTGCTGAGATGGGGCCAGAGACGTCCTGGTGCCGTCTGTGTCTGGTTTTCTGGGGTCTCTGTGGGCGTGGCTCTGGTTCCCAGTCTCTGTGGCCTCTTGGGGTTTCCTCGTCTCTTCTTCCACCCAGTTTGCGTGCTGCTCCCTGTGGTAGATGGGTCCCCCCGGTGTGCCTGGTTGTTGTTCCACTCCTGCTGGAGTGGGCCTGTCCCAGTGTTGGCCACTCTTCCTGGGATTGGGTTCGGTCCCGCGGCGTCGCGGGGGCAGTCCCCCACGCTGTTCGCGGGGGTGGTGGAGAATCCGCCAGGGCCGCGAACCTGTTGTTTGTTGTAATTCGGGTTGTGGGTGTTCTGGCTCCGAGGATGGGGGTTACTGTCTCCTTTGCAATGTTTAGGGTAGCCGGGTGCAGTCGTCTGCCAAACTTCTTTCTGGCCCATCTGCTCGCCACCTGGAATGCCTCCTGCCAGTTAGTTAGTCGTATCCTCTCCAGTTTCCCGGTAAGGATTTTCAGGCTGTCCAGGTAGTGTTCCTCCAGAATCTGCATGCTTGTGTGGAGCCAGTTGAGGGCATTTCCTGCGAGTCTCCTCATCGTCTCCTGCGTTGGAGCGGCGGGTCTCACTAGGGTGGCTAGCTCCTGCATTTTCTTATGTAAGCTTGCTGGTGGTGTTGTTCTGGCTCCTGATACTGCGGTGTTCTGTAGGTGGTGTGTTGTCTGGATGATCCTGAAGAGGATCCTGGTCGCTTCCGGGAAAGCCGCCATGATTTTTGGTGTGTGTTGTGTGTTGGAAAAAATGTAGTCTAGTGTTTTTTTTATGTATTTTTAGTGCAAACGGCGGTGTAGGGTTCGACTGATCGATAGCGTGCTGTCAACTCAAGGTTGACGCTTCTCAATGCAGTCTATACTTACCAAGACTGTTATCCTGTGGCTTTGTTGGCACCGTTAGGTTTCCACCACAGGATAGTACAGTCTGTGCAGGGTTGTCGCAGAACTCCTCCTGGGGTCCTCTTGCTAATGAGATCTGGAAAGTTTTGCTCTTTTAGGAATCAGCAGCGGGTGGATTGCTTCAGATAGTCGAAGGGATCCTGTCTCTGCTGCCCTCCAAAGCGCGCGTGGGTCGACACAACGTTTCGCCTTGTCTCAGGCTTCTTCAGGTGTGAGTAAGTGAGTAATTTTTCTGGGTTTTATTAAGCCCCGAAGAGGACCTGTTTGAGACCACTTCTAGAGCTGATTTGATTGGTTCCCTGGCTGGCGCTGCAGTTCCCCCTGTCTTTTGTTCCCCCGACGGGCCTCCTTAATGGTCCCGGGGTGTAGGTCATTAGCCTTTTGCTTTGCCTAATGAGTGGCTCTTTGTCATTTAAAGAAATTCTCTTTGCCTTGAATAAGGCCATTGAGAGTGCTGTTAGTCAGGAATGTGGTGCTTGTATTCCTTTTTTGTGATTCTGTTCCAGCAATTGGTAATCACTTAAGGCTCTGGCTGGTTTTTTTTGTCATTTTAAAAAAAAAAAAAATTTTATTTTTGTCTTGAATAATGCTATTGAGAGTGCTGTTAGTCAGGTTTGTAGTGTTTGCATTCCTTTTGGGTAATTCTGTTCCAGTAATCAGTCATCATTTAAGTCTCTGGCTGGTTTTTTGCCATAGATTAAAAAAAAAAAAAATAAATAAATAAATTTTTTCTTTTTGCCTTGACTGAGGCTATTGAGAGTGCTGTTAGTCAGGTATATGGTGCTTGTGTTCCTTTTGTGTAATTCTATCCCAGCAATCAGTAATCACTGAAGGCTCTGGCCGGTTAGGTTTAGGAGAGTAATCTTCCTTTCCCAAGTTTCCCCTTATGAGGGCACCTTGGGAAAGAAAAGTTTGCACAGTCCATTCAGTGTACTGGAGCCTTTATATTGGAAGAATTTGGTCCCTTTTGTGGTGAAGTATTAGGTGCGTTTGTTGAGTCCTCTTGGGAACAATGTGTTTAGCTTTGTGATCCAATGTTTTTCTGTCCTACGTCTGTCCTCCGGTGTCCAGTTGCTGTTCGTCTGAAGCCCGGATATTTCTAGTGCCTCAAGTCCATGGTGAAGGAAGTGAGCAACTAGATGTGTGTCTGTGTCTTTATGATTTCTAATGTTATATATGTGTTGAGCTAATCTAGTCCTGATCTTGTTACCCGTCTCTCCTATATATTTAACGTCACAATTGTTGCACCTAATGACATATATGCAGTTCTTTGTATCGAGTGTGAGTGTTTGTTTGATTAGGTATGTTATGTTTGTTGTGTTGTTCTGGATTGTTGTGGCTTGTTTGTAAAATACTGGGTCTTGTGCATGTACCGTGTTGATTTCTGGTAATTTGCTGTTAACCAGATGGTCCTTGAGGTTCTTTCCTTTTTTATATGCTGAGATGATTTTGTGGTCCTCGAGTATGTCCGTGTTTCGTAGGGATCTGTTTAAATTTATCTTAATTTTAATGTTTGCTGCTTGGCTGAATGCTGAGTAGGTGGTGATGAGTGGGATTATTTTTCTCGGATCCTGTGGTCTCGTGGTTAGGAAGTTTTTCCGGATCCGTCTGAGGAATGATCTACTGTAACCCCTGGGTTTCAGTGCTTTGAAGAGGCTTTGGGTAGCCTCTTCAAAATCTGTTGCCTGTGTGCAGATTCTGTGGTACCTGAGCAGTTGTGATTTGATCAGGCCTTTGAAAGTATGTTTTGGATGGAGACTGTTTTTGTGTAAAAGTGCGTGTGTGTCTGTGTCCTTAAAGAAGACCTTTGTGTCTAATGTGTGTGTCTGAGTAAATGAGGGTCCTTTATATGTGGTGGTGTCCAAGAAATCTATGTGTTCTTTATGTGTGGTGTATTTAACTGTGATTGTTCTGTGGTGTGTGTTCAGGATATGAATGAAGTTTTTGAAGTCCTCTAGG
Organism: Gymnothorax reevesii; assembly: GCA_029721435.1. Lineage (NCBI taxonomy): Eukaryota > Metazoa > Chordata > Actinopteri > Anguilliformes > Muraenidae > Gymnothorax > Gymnothorax reevesii. Next base: position 6,229 of record CM056590.1, on the reverse strand, counting down.
CTATGTGTCCATGTTCCCCATATGTCATCTAAGTATCTAAAGTAATTGGTGGGTAGTTTGGGGCATTTTTCAAAGACAGTCTCCTCCCAATGTGCCATGTAGATGTTGGCATAGGCTGGTGCAAATTTTTTTCCCATAGCTGTGCCACTGATTTGTAGAAAGAATTCCTTGTTGAATTCAAAATCATTTTTGGTGAGGCTGATTTCCAAGAGTTGCAGGAGAGATGAGTCCGGTCGATTGTCATCCGGATATTTTTCCATCCAGGCTTTTACCGCGGATAGTCCCGCCACTGTGTTTATGTTTGTGTAGAGACTGTCTATGTCTATTGTGAATAGGATAGCTTCCTGTGCTATTTTGGTGTTTTTTACTTTGTGTATAAAATCGTATGTGTCCTTAATGTAGCTGTCGTGTTTTGTGGATAGTGGAGTGAGGAAATAGTCTATATATTCAGCAATCCTGTAGGATTCACTGTTGCAGTCTGAGACAATGGGTCTCCCTGCTGGGATCTCATATGGTAGGGTCCAGGACTGTGGCGGTTTGTGTATTTTGGGGAGGAGGTAGAAAATCCTAGGTCTAGGATTGCCCTCTCCCCTGAGGTAAAAGCTTTGTTTTTTAGTGATCCGCTTGCTCTCTAAGAGTGTTTGTATTATGTTGTGTATTTCCTGGGCTGTGTCTGGATATATGGGTCTTGGTAATTTTCTGTAGTGTGCTGTGTTATTTAGCTGTCTATTAGCCTCATGTATGTATTGTGCTCTGTCCATGATCACTATGGCACTCCCCTTATCTGCTGGCTTTAAGATGATTTGTTTGTTTTTTGCCAGCTGGTGTAGGGCTTGCCTCTCCCCTCTGCTGAGGTTGTTTTTGTCTTTGTAATTTTGTGGGTTCAGTGCCTTGATCAGGGTATTGTTGTGTTTGATAATTTGTGTAATTTCCTCTGGAATTTGGTCAGTCCTTGGTTCCCAGGTGGACTTTGGGATGAATGGTGTGCATTGTGTGTCTTCCGCTCCCTCAAAGAAGGCCGCCAGTTTTAGTTTCCTGTGGAATTCCTGGGCTTCTCCCTTGAGGGTTTCTTTTTGTTTTTTGTGTGTGTTTGTGGTGGGTATAAATGATAAGCCTTTGTCCAAAAGGCTTAACTGGTCCTGTGTTGGTTTGTAGTTTCTGGCCAGAATTATTATGTTCTTATTCCCCTCCCTGTTTGTGTTTGGGTTTGTGGGGATCTTTAGTTTAAA